>JBBCBC010000031.1:3711746-4351797 GCA_037126765.1 Stenogyne calaminthoides | reverse complement strand
GCGATAAATTAATAGTTAGTCAGAAATTTTTAATATTTAAATGATTCCAGGGAAAACTTCCAGACTATAGCACAAATAATATTTATCAGATTTTTTAAAGTTTTTATATGGCATTTTTATTTACGGAAAGAGCTCAGGAAAAAGAAAATTATGTATCTACACGAACAAATTATTTTCTTCTATATTAGAGTATGGCATGTGCATTGAAAATAATAATTAGTTCCTATCTCTTTGAAAATGCTTTCTGTTGGTTGTGCTTATTGGAATCACGACAGGTGAATGAGAAATATTCACTTGAACCAAAGTTCTCTGAGTTAAGGACGGTTTATATACTTCTGTCCTCACCCAATTGTTTTCATTTGTTATTGCAAAGTTTTTTATTTGTTTCTTTGTTCAATCATTATAATATTAACTGTAGCATAGCCTAATATGAAATAAGTTATTTTTGTTGTAGGTTTTTAGATGAAAAACAAAATGAATTTATAAATTCTGCATCAAACGAGTTGACAAAAAGGAAAGGTGGTCTTGAAGAAATTTCAACTTGCTTAACGAAGTGAAGGTAAATAAATGTTGAAACCCTACTTTTTTATGTCTTCTACTAATGCTAGCGAGCTATGGGTTCTATATAAATTAAATAGATTATAGTTAGCTACTATTTTTCTGTGATAAAACGGATTTAAATCGAATTTGGTCATTCTTAGAATTTGTATTTATTGAAAAGGTCCCGTAAAATTGTCATGTTTTAATTTAGTCCTGTATGTTTCAATTTAGCTAATTTAAGTCCCCAAATCGCTTGAGACCGGTCAAACCACACAAAACGACGTTTTTTTAGGGCGTGTGTTACACGCGCCCTAATTTTTTATCGAAATGCCGACTTGCAAAGATTTGGACACGTCAAGCCATGTATATTATTCCTATTAAAAATAAAATAAAACGAAAAATTAAAATTACACTTCATTAAATATGATTAAAAATAAATCAGAATTAAAATAAATATATATCAAATTAAATTAAATATATATTCCAATATCGAATAATATTAAATAAAAAATAAATCAAAAATAAATGAAAAAAAAAAGTTTCAAAACTTCCCCACATCACACCCAAAATTAAAAATTAAAATCAAACAATTAATTTTAATTAAAAAAACCAAAATCTAAATTACCCTAAACAACCCCCCAAAACTAATCAATTGGATTGCAATTCTGAGATAAAAAAACAAAACAAAAAAAATCAATTGAACTTTAAGATGAAAGGTCACACATTGATTTTATAAACCCTAATCCCCAATTCGTGAATCAAAATCGTGGAAGCCATTGAAGAACAATCGGAAACCGACGGATCGGACGTGAAATGCTTATGCAGAACGGGGATGCCATTGTCGCCACACAGTTAGACAGACGGTAATTCACCAAAGACACCATCGAGTTCACTATCTCTATCCCCGAGTCGACTCAAGATCAACTCGGCCCCGTCGTCGATCTCAACCGAAATTATCCTCTCCAAACCCCCATCCCACCATTCTACCTACCAAATCCAAGGCGATGTAAATCACTAAAGATGATGACGACAGTACCGCCGTAAACATCACTTTATTCGCCACATGTTTTTCTTCGTGTCGCCCCGATTCTCCGTTATTATTTAGTAGAAAAATATGTATAAAAAAATAAAAAAGGATCCATCCATTAACAAATTTGGGGAAAATGTTTGAAGAGGAAATGATTAGGGACCTGGTTGAGTTTGATTGGGTGGGCGTGGAACGATTTAGTTTGTAGGAATGAAGACATGGGTTTAATTAGGTTTTGTTATTTATTTTAATGTTATGCTTTTTTTTTTGGTTTTTTAATTTGCTTTTCAATAAGAAAAATTATATGTCATTTTATAATTGATTTATATATTTGAAATTGAATTTTATATAGATTTTTTATTTTAAATTTTTAATTGCTAATTTGTTAATTATTAGATTTACATTCCATTTTTTTTCTTAAAATCATACCTTTTAAAAAAAAAAATCAGATTTTCAAATAATTTCCCAAATTTTATATATTTCTTTTAGAGATTCTTGTATTTTTAATATAATTTTCCATTTTATATATATATAATTTTTTTATTTTGTATTTTTTAATATAGTTTAATTAATAGACTTTTAGGATTTATTAATATAATTTTTAGGATTTAATAATTGTTTACTGTATTTTAGAGCTTATTAAAAGTTTAAAAATATTTTTTTTCAATTTATTAATATTTTTAATAGCTTATAGAATTTTGTGAAGTGCAGTTTAGTTAAATTGGTTTAATTTTTTTTTTTTAATTGTATTCTGAAATTTTAATATATATATTTAATTTAAATTTGATTTATTTTATTTGTAATTAATGATGTGTAATTTTTATTTTCGTTTTTCATTTTTTTAATTGGTAAAATACACATGTGGAGTGCCATGTCCAAATCGGCAAGTCGGCATTTTAAGTGAAAATTAGGGGCTGCGTGTGATACTCCCAAACGCAAATTTTTTAGAATGGTTTGACCTGCCTCTCCGTTTTGGGAAATTTAAGACAAGCGCAGTGAAAACATCGGCACTCAAATTGAAAATGCGATATATCTGGGGACCATTTCAATAAAGCGCCCCAAGTTATGGGACCAAATCGATTTAAATCCCAATAAAAACTGTATGACAACATTGGAATTTCAGTTTTTGAACCCATGGTTTCATTGACGACCATTCCATCTCAGTGTTGGGATAGTTTGTATTTAGTTTTTTCGCATAGAAAATGTTCGTATTAATTCTAGGTCAGATATTTGGGTTTTATGCAAACAAGAAGTAATGCAGGATCGACATAGGTTTTACTTTTTAGTTTGAATAAAGTTTTGGTTTATGAACTATTTTGCTGGGATACAAGGTTTACAAATCTTAAAAATATTCCTTTGCATTTGTCATTACTTATTAATTATCCATTTCATTAAAATATGTTATAACATAGGAGCTTAAAGAAGAATAAGCATAGTCCCTCAGATCTTTCAAATATTCGGGAAGGAAAAAGTGAGTTTGTTTGGCTTAGTATATTTACTTTTTTTAGCTTAGATATTTTTACTTTTATGAAGTTTGAGTTTATTATTTCAGTGGTAATATGTGTTTTATAATTTTAAGTCTTTGAGGTAAGAGAGATGCTAAACGCAAGGATTTTTTTCTTTTATTTTTTGATCAGGACGCAAGATTATTTTGATCAACTGGTATTTCAGTTCTTACTATAGGTACAATTATTTCTCGATGAAGCTTTGGTTTGAGGAAGTGACCAACAATGAGCTTTTTTTATCCTAAAAGGGCATATTGTTGGTTAGATTTGAGAAGGTCTATTTCTTGAGAAATATGCTTCAGGGGTGTCTTTAATACTCTTACTTGGTACTTTTATCAAGAGTTATCTTAAGAACTCATAGTGACTGAGAGGTTTTGATTTAATTTTGAAAATATGTGGTTGAGATGTGAAAAGCGTTGCTGGAATCTAGCAAGTGTGAGCTGGAGAAACGCATTGCTGACTTAAACAATAACAGTGCACATAAAATTTGAAATTTTTAATTTGACTTTTTTTTGTAGATTTCAACATGTAGATATTGTGAATATTTACTTTATATAGGCTAAATTTTGTGTTGAGTATATTCACATTGTTGCGCAATAATATTTGTTATAGCTTTCAAGGAGGTGCAATTAAATTTAAATTGTTTGGTAAAATTGTAAGGAATGTAATAAGAAAAGGAATGGAAATGGAAAAAATCAAAAGTCATCCTCACCATTTTTAACAATTTTGATGGATTCCTCACTTTGGAAGAATCAAAGTCATAGTGTATAATTTCAAACACACTATAACTTTGATTCCATTCCACACCCTTCCATACCTTCCAACCAAAGCACCTTTTTGGTCTTGGTTAATTGCGGGTTTCGACTCCTACTTTGAACAATTTCTTATTAATTTCATTTTGTGATTATTTCTCTCTATTAGTTAAATTAAAACTATTTAAGTAGTGACTATTATGTAGTTGCATTTCTAATTATTTGATTTGGTATCCTGGCCGGAGAAAAAATGATACAAAGAAAAAAGAGAGAATTGACTTCTCAATGAAATTTCATAGGTGGGTTAATTCAGAACTTGATCGAATTAAATTTGCATTTCTCATCTCGGTTAAAATTTATAGTTTGATTCTTATGGTCAAATGTATGAGGGGAGATATCATCATATTTAAAACTAGGAAGAAATTATTTAAAATAAATACTTATTTTATGATGAAGTTTAAAAAGAACAAAAGAGATTGTAGAAAAAACAAAAACGAAAACATTTTTACAAATTATAAAAAAATATAGTTATAACATGCCCGTGCATTGCACGGGCAAAGAACTAGTATTAGTAATAAACCATTTGGCGCCACTACATTTTTTTACTGAAATATTTTATAAAGGTTCCTTATAACCTATGTTTTAAAAAGCGGTTCGTACCGGCCGGTCCGATCGGTCCGACCGCTACTCGGAAACCATAACGTACCGATTTCATGTGTTGGACCGCCCAACTATCGAGCCGCCCTCAAAACGCTTGGAACCGGAAAAAGCGGTGAAATCCGGTGGACGGTCGAACCGGTAACTCGACGGTTCGACTCCATTTTGAATTTTTTTTTTTTTTTAAAAAAATTACCGATCTAATTATTTTGCTGAGTGAATGAAGCCTAATTCATGTCTATGAGAAATATATTTACAGTGACGGGTAATCTTTATAGCGTTTTCCGGCGTGCGCAGAATTCTTGAATTTTGATTTGATTTTGGCCAAATTTGCTGTTTGGGGTTTTTTTGGAATAAGGAGAGGTCTGCATAGATGGGAGCAACAGGCGGATAGGTGGATCTAATTAATGGGGTACAGCTGTACCCCCAATTTAAATTCTTTTTTTATTATGAATATTAGTATTATATAAATATACATTGCTGAGAAAGAATTAGTAAATTTCAATTTTCAGTGAAAGTAGTGGAAGTTAGCACGGTTTGGCTTATCCATTACAAGACTACAATTTATCTTTTTTTTTTTATTTTACATAATTAAAGTTACAAGGTGGCCAATACTCAATAATTTAAGATTTGGTATACATATTTTATTGTTGTCGATATTTAATTTATATTATTAAAATAAAATTTTAAATTGCAATTTAGATGAGTTTAAAAAAAATTACAATTTAGATGTATAATATTTATTTATTTTTTATCCTAATTTATTGTTACATATACTATTAGAAGGAAATATTTATAGAAGATGATATATAATTTATATATTTAATTATATATTACGTAATTACGATGCTAAATGCCAACCACTTTAAAAAAAATGATCAAACCCGATCGACTTAGGATTCGATCCAAAAAAGCGCTTAAAGTTAATAGAATCGTCGTAGTTTTACTTTTAAAACATAGCTTATAACCCGTGTATGAGGGAGCCAACTTCACAGCAAGGAGTTTCTCATCTTTATATTATTAAATAATATATATATATATATACATATATTTTCGCTGTCAGCTCATGTCGACCATTTTCCAATTTCTGTATTTTATATTCTTTATTTATTTTAATTACATTGCAGTTGCACGAACTTGTGGTAAAAGAATTGGTTTCTCTTTCTATTTTCACTAAAAAAAAAGTAAGAATTGTCCACAAAAATTTTCAAAGATCTTTAAAAAGTGAGAATAACTTACAACTTGCCTATTAATTTTTAGAATAATCTATAAAAAATTTATCTATATAAATAATTCTCTAGGTAAATAGATTCGTTACACAAATAATTTCCTATACAATTTATATTTTAGTAGAAAATTATATTTGTAATTTTAATATGTCCTACAAATAAATTTACTTATGAATTATATTTCCGTAAACATAATTATCTATGAATAAAAATGTCTATATGATTGGAAAATTTTGTAGGCAAGTCCATCGTAGGCACGAAATTATTTTCATTGAATATTCTGTAGGTATATTGAAAAATTCCATAGACAATTCACAATTTTCTTGTAGTATTTTGGAGCCAGTACGAGAGAACCATCTCATATATACATATAATAAAAAGTTTATTTAAAATATATTTTCTCCGCTTAAAAGTAAGAAAAAGTAATTAGGACTAATAATAATCCTTTTTATCAATAGCAAGTAAAGATTTTAAATAAATATTTAATATATATTGGGGAATAATTTTAAAATAATGAATTGGATTACCCCTGCATCTTACACTTTTGAAGCTTTAGGTAATGTGTATTATTTTTATGTTATCTGAGTTTTTGAAACCTTTACAAAGGATAAAGTTGAGAATAAGTTCACAAGTGAGGAGTTGTTGTAATTAGTAATTTATTAATTTTATCTGAACGATATGTAATATTTTATTTATTTGTACATTTAATTTAATTATATGTATTTATATATAAGATTATGTTTATGGACAATTTTTATTTTTTTTAAAATCATTTATAGACGGTACTATTAGGGAACTATATACAAATGAATTGATCACCTCTCTACAAGCTTGAACTTTTAGATGAGAAGATATTCTTATATGGTATCAGAGCTTCAGGCTCACGCCCTCGTACTGGGTTCAAACCCCACACTTGTTGGGTCTTCTCTTCCTCCTAATGATATAGTTGACAACTCGGACTATATATACAAATGAATTAATTCTCACTTTTCTGAAATTTGAGCTTTTTTTTTTAGATGAGAAGGGATCTTCTTGGTACTCGACTTTAAAAATTCAGGGGTCCGCCTTGTACAATCATCAACATTTTTAAAGATCATCTCAGAGAGTGTCTCTAATTAGACGGATTAGGGACTACTGAGATGTTCTTTTTGCAGCCCCAGGTAAGTATTCAGTTTGACAATTAGATCAAGCAAGCTTGCCTAGCTTCAAAAATGTTTTAAACTTACAAAATAGAAAAAAAGGGTTTATGTGCATTTTTTGGTGACCGTGCATTCATAGTCGTTTTAAAAAAACATGCAACTTTTATCCTCAGTAAGATCTGGCTTGTTTATATTGAACCGTGCAACTATTTTTCCAAAGATAACTAGGTACTTGTTTATAAAATGCAGTATGAGTGATGGTGCAATTTAGTTAGAGCATGCATGTGAGACTTAGCCAAACAGAAAATCATTGAAATTATGAAAATGATATTATTATTTCCTCGCGTCAATCTAATTAATATTCCCATAAATTTTGCATTATAAAACAAAATTAACTAATCAACATTTCCAACACGCGTGCATGAGTCGTCGAAAGACCTCTGCAGTTGATCAATATGTTATAAAAAAAAACAGGACTAATTGATCATTCATTTTGAAATAAAGTCTTCGCTATCTGAGTCGCATATTAATCCAAAATTCATAAATACATGAAATGGGAAAAGAGTCCAAAACCCTGACTCCCGTTATGGTGGTGTTTTGAAACCCCAACTTACACTCAAGAAATTTAAAAAACATGCTTCTAATTATGGCAATTGTAATTCAAAACAAACCCTAAACATAGATGATTCTCTATCACTAAACCTTATTATTTTCTTTTATTAATTTATTAAAAAAAATTAATGAAGTATTACTTTTCCTATAAATGCACCACTAAAACTAATTTAAAAATTCAAGTATCAGGATAACAATTTAATATAGGTAAAGATGTATGCATTAAGTCTTCATGCAATTAAAGTTAGTGTTTTACATGCAACTTGTTTATATATTGAAAATGTAATTTATTTTTCACCGGCATGAGTTATATGTTTTAGTGTAAACAACTACATATATTTCATTATAACAAATTTCTTTATTTCAAAATTACACTTAAATGCACGGTGCACCTAGTGTACTCTGAACTAAATTACTCTTTAATGTAATGCAATGACTCTTCCATGAATTGGTTGCTATTTCTTTTCTATCCTTAAAAGTTTATGCACGCGTGCAATAGTTTTACTATGCAACTACTGTATCACTTTATAATATATCAATTAAAAAATTTTGAATGATATAATTAATATTAACAATTTAATATACGTCTTAATGAAATAATCAGTTTTTTTTTTTTAATATTTTGATGCACTAGTGGCACCGATACATATGTATGGCACAGATAAAATGGGACTAATTGATTATTCATATTGACCTAATGTCTTCTCGATCTCAATCGCACATTTAAAAAATTCATAAACACATGAAATGTGAAAAGAACCCGAAATTCTAATGCCTTTCAAACTAGATGACTTTCACGCCAAACAATATTAACTTAATATAGTAATACTATTAAAATTACTTATTTTGAAAAATAAAAATCTTGGTTACATTTTTAATTCCTATAAATACCCCTACAACTAATTTAAATATTCCAGCTTAATTTATTAATAAAATGGCTTTTCCAAAAGGTTGCTCTTTCTTTTAGGTCTTTTTCCTCATCGTTTTTGGCTTCCTCGTCACCAGTCAAGTGGCAGGTTCACAAGATCAAACAAGTAAGTCTGAAATACATTAATAATACTTCAAATGTCATGAATAAGCTTTTGTGCGTGTGTACATCTTATATAGTTCAGGATTTGCTTATGAAAATTAGTTTGTTTTAGTCCTGTAATTAACCTTAATTTCATTTAGTCTTGCAATGAAATTAAACATTTGATTGACAAATCAAACTCTGTCAGTGTCAAATACGTACATGTTTTCACACCTCCTTTAATCGATTATTGGGACTAGAATGCCGAACAAATTGAAATTCTGAGAACCATTTTAAATTCTGAAAAACATGAAATTAAATTAATGGGGAAACCTAAAAGGACTAAGAAAACTATTTTACTTAAAAAATACAATATGATTAATTACTTAATTCTTTTATAATTAATGTATGATCATATATATACTTTTTTATTTATAAAAGTTTGTTAAATATAATTTACAGCTGAAAACTTAGATATGGAGGGTTATAAGCTTAAGCATGGTCATGGTGGTGGTTATCGACGTATGGGAGAGCATCTTGGCGCGACGAGCAAGTACCAAGTTAGAATTCATGGAAAATGCCATTCCAGTTCTAATGATAATTATCACAATTAATTTTTATTTAGTGTTGAGTAAAATTATCCAAATGCGTCTGTCCTATTTTATTTGTCGTACGTTTTGGGTGTTTCACATGATTTAAGAAAGTCATTAAATAACACTAAATAAGTGTATGTTTAATATGATATTTTTGTCTTTTTATTTTTACTATTTGGTCATTTAATGTATATTATTACAAGAATAAATTTAATGACAAATTAAATCGATATATAATATTTAATTTTTATAATTTAATGCAAAATAATACTTATTTTGAGATAAAAAATCTTCCCTGGAGAAAAAGGACAAACAAACTGAGATTGAAGAAATATATTATTAATATCATAAAAGAGTGCATATAAGTAAAGAACGTCTGGGACTCTGATACTAGTTTACATTATTGATATACCATAATAATCCACTTGTTTCAAGTCACATTTGTGTATATAATTTTCACGGAGTTTGCAAGTAACTTATTAAAGGGAAAAGGATGTTTCTCGTATAGTAACTTATCATCGAAATGTTTAATTTGTTCAGTGTAAAATAAATTGAACATTTAAGTGTAAATAAATTGATCACTACAAGAAGAAAGGTTTTTAGCATCGAAAATTTAATTTTGATACTAAAGATAAAATATTTGATAATAAAGTGTTTTGGTATCAAACTTATTTCTAATACACATCTGATACTTATACCCCCAATTATAAAGATCTGGTATTAGAAAAAGAGTTATTATGCTAAATGAAAGTGTGTGTGCGTAATTTTCATAGTATTGTTAAAAATGTTATGCAACATAAACAACAACATATAAACAGCAGAAGTCTTAAAAACACTTTGCAAAGGATTTCAAAATTGTGTATAGTCTTAATTCTGACTATACGAGCGTCATGACTAAAAACTTCACTATAACGAGTAGTGACACAAACAATGACCTTTTACAAGAACCCAAAAGGTATAGTGTAAAAACACACTTAATTTCCTAAACAATCATTTCACACGAATGACTAGTGATCTTATTCAACCTAACACTCATGCTACTTAGATAAATACAATATTGATAGGAATGTTGGAATACATTCGTCCAGCACAAAACAAATTGCATTGACCCTCACACTCCTAGATGTATTAAACACTCAAGGTTGTGTCTCGGATACTATTCTCTTAAATTTGGAGAAGATGAATTGGAATATTAATATTGATCACTTGATTTCGTCTATTGCAGTGTGTATATATAGAATTCGAACCTAACTACATTGTCCTATCCACTAGGCTTGGTTTGCAAAACCTATAAAGTCTCAACATATCACTCCATGATCTTGTGGTAACCACCCATAATCTTTTTACTTCTCACTCTTACAATTTCAACCGCTTGACATATAATTGCTATGTCGTCAACCTGCAATATTGTAAGAAACATAAAAAGAAACATCTAACAAACCGGAGTTAGTGTAAGAAGAAATGGCAAATTAGTAATGTTGTTCATAATGTTGTGTCATATATGAAACATCATCTTTACAACATCAACAAACTCCCTCAATTTGGTTTTTTTATTACAACACATCTGATGTTAAAAACAACAATCAGAACTTGTGTCAGGAAAGAAACAAATAATAGTCATTCGTAGAACAACCAGGGATGAAAATATAGCGAAATATCGCGGATATATCACATCTTTTAACTATGCAATATGGATTTCGCATGTAAATTTTTTTCTTCACCGTGAATGAGCGGTAAATAACGAATATATATAAAATATCACAAAAAATCGAGAAATATCGAGAAATATCGCGATATTATATCATATTTCGATATATATTTTTTTAATTTAATTGCACCATGGGTATGGACACTGATCATAGTGATACGTCTCAAGATTTATATGCTTTTGACACATATGCAAGTTCACAGTTTGATTGGAATACTCAAAATATTTTTCATCGCCCAACTCCTCAAATGTCTTATGAAAGTCAAAATGCATATCAACAAAATATCTGGGTCATGACACAATATCCAATTCATGGTGAAGTAGTTGGAAGAGATAGGAAAATATATAAATGACATGTGCATAATATATCCATGAGTACTTTAATGTAATGAGTTGGTACCAGTATTGTTTGGATAGAGATGTCATTACATCTTCTATTTTTGAACCTTATAGGTCATCATTTTGGTACTAATTATATTTTATCATGTAATTTTAGTCATTTTTTATTGTATTATATATTGTATTGTCGTACTATTTTTTTATGGACAAGATCTTTGTTTATATAGTTTATTGCTAATATTTTTTATTTAAATATGTCATTTATTGTGATTTTAAACAGAAAATGTATGCATAATTATGTAATAATAACTCAGTAAGTTTCATGTCAAATTTCCAATTTTTAACATAATTTCCGTCATTTTTTTTAATTTTTTTTGCAATATCGATATCACGATATTGATATATCCATCGATATATCTGTAAAATTAAGGTTCGCGATATTACTTGCGATAAATGATATTTTCATCCTTGAGAACAACTACTACTTAACCAAATCACATAAATGACAAATCACTAAGCACATCATGAGAAGTGTGCTTAGGCCAAACATTGTACCAATCAAAGTAAATGACAAAAATTTAAAACCTATCAATTACTTGTCCAATAACAAAATTTTAAAAACATAAATCACATAAAACATAAAAGATTACTAACGATTGAATTTTGTAAAAGTAAGGTGAAGGAAGGATCGGGCGAAATGAAATGGTTTGCATCTCCATAGATCCGACTTTGCTCCCCTTACTTTAGAAACTCCCCATTTGTAACCTGTTCACCGGTTCCCATTTCCATACAAATCATCAAGTATGGCAAAGAGTCTTAGTGATACTTGAATCTCTAGTAGGAGTGGTCTTCATCGAATCATCAAGATCACATAACTCAAACTATCTTGATGTCCTCCTCGAGTTCTTTCTCAACATCCACATCTTCACCAAAGATCGGCATTAATGGCGTCAAGCGCCTCATCTCTGAGCTTCAACAATTCCTTTACATCCTCATCAATCTCAAAGATCCTCCTCAGCATCAACTCGCCTTTCATCATCTTTCACTCACCGCATTTACTGGATGGACCCAGTTCATCATCATTGCCACCATCATCGAAAGATCCTCCCCTATTGGAGTAGAAAAGAGCTTTCTTGAAATTTTGGTACATGATCAAGGCATCTATCTGATTTTGTAAAGAATCAATTTGATCAATTATAAAGTCCTGTGAGGAAATAACGACAGGTTTACTATTATGTCTTGTAATGTTGTATGGAATGTTGACATCTGGATTCTGACTTCCTGGACCTTTCATTGGAAGATCAACAACTCTTTCCCCTACTTTCAGTACTGAAGAGATTCCAAAACTTGCAACAAAACCACATATCTTTTCACCTCTAGGCCTATGAAACTCTAATTTTTCCAGAAAATGTGCTATCAACCTAGGATAAGGGCTTGACCCTTTCTAAGAATGCTTACCAGGATAAGACATCATATTATCAAAGATAGATTGACCCAAATTGAACTTATTCAAATGAACTATTTTGTACAATAGAAAGGTTTGTTCCTTAGTTAAGATTAGAGAGTTCTTAGAAAAAACAACCAATTAGAACACCAAGCTTGTGCATCACAGAGTATAGAAAAGTCAAATGGGTTGTAGGAAATTGTAGAGTCCAAATACCATGCATACCACCAGTTAACACTGACACAACCTCATTTATATCATCAACATTCTCCTCAATCATGGGCTTAGTCTTTAAAAACTTATTTATTAGGTCAGGGGTAATGACAACAATATTGTCCCTAAACCTAATTCTCCTAAACTTTTATGACATGCGGTTTCTGATTGCTTTTTTTGATTAGCATAAATTGACAATCCAATCAATAAAATATGGTTTAACATATTCCAAAGCATGTATTGAGAACCTACTCTGCAAGAAATCTATCATGTCATTTGCCTCAAAATCAGACTTCTTAATTACCCTTTCATTAACAATGAATCTTTTCCTAATGGTCTTAAACACTCTAGTTGTCTTTGTATTTACAAGCACGTAATACAAATAAAACATGTGCAGCGGAATAAACAATTCACCAACAACAAATTATAGATTGCATAATTAAATAACAAAATACGTAAATGAATTCTTACAGTGCTTCGTAAGCAATCTCCTCAACTACGGTATCCACGTAATCCCCGTTCACAGATCCGTACAGATTTGCCAGCGTTGAATCCCCGTATGAATTTGCTAGGAAAATTCTACACTAGAGATTTTATGGAGAGATTTAATTCTTGTGTGTTTAATGAATTTTCAAGGACTCATATATATATAGGAGAAGCCCAGCTTAAATCTTAAGCCATCTTTATTAGGAAATAAAATCCCTAATCTTACAAATCAAATCTCATAGATTTGATTTCCCTATATATATTTTCCTACAATAATATTCCATATATTATTTTGGGATTACTATTTAATTAAATCCAATTTAATTAAATAGTAATAATAATTAATTACAAATATAATTATTATTAATTCTACATAAATTAAATATTAAATTCAATTTAATATTTAATCAACCAACTATAATCTATAAAAGGGAATTACTTGTTGTGTGACCCATAGGCCCTTATATATCGAAAGTGATTCATCAAACTAACGATCTTAATTGAACCCCAGACAATAAATCGGGCATTCTCAATACACTACAAAAAATGCAGGTTTTAACGGCGGAAATTAGTAGCGGATACAACAGATAAAATCGCTAAGCTGCGGCCAGATGTAGCAGAATTAGTCAAACGGTCAAATTCACCATTTTTGGCGACGGACTCCAAAACCGTCACTAACTACGATGGTTCATCAACGGTTAATTCAAACTGCCACTTCTAGCGACGTCTTTAGCGACGGATATTTAAAATCCATCGCTAAATAGTGCGAAAAATGAAGAATCGCCTGTTAGGGAGCGATGTCATTGATTGGTGAATCTTTAGCGGCCGGTTTTTAGTATTTTGATATTTGAAATCCATCACTAAATCCAATTCTATAAATGTAAATGCGTTATTCGCCCATTTTTCCCATCAATCAAATCGAAAAACAACACAAAGCGAGACAATTTTATACGTATTCTTCGATATCACTGGTAATATTTTAATGTTTTTTCATTTATTTATTTATATTTAATTGTATTTTATATTAATTAATTAATATATAAATTTCATATTTTATTTAGATGGATCTTTGGTAATAACGTCCAAGCTTCATCCGGCCCTATTCATTCATTTCTTTATCAATATCATCAATGGAGAGTAAGTGTTGTTTTTTTTTAATTATATAATTAATTAATTTAATATTAATTATTAATTATGTATTTATTTTTAATGTCTTAGTATTGTACACAGTCACGAGGCTTCCGCTATAGCCAAAAAAACGTCATCATGCGGTGGAAATTGCTACCAACGCTACTGATTGATATATGTAATAATGGCGACCAAATAATTGTATTCGAGGAGTTTACGATATAAAATTTACTTAACTTAATATTTTATTTCAATATATATTGATTACAATTAATTTAATTATCTTATTATATTCTAAATATAGAAACAAGCTCGTGGAGTCTCGATCTCGAGACCAATGAAGTTCTGAAGGCATTTTGTAGGGTTGTTCAACAACGATTACCATGACATGATGCCGCAGTGCGTGAAGCGATTGGAGGGAAGAAGGGGTGAACTTATCGGAAGAACTTGGGCACGAAGTATAGGAGTCAATTGTGGGCATTTGGAGAGCATATCCTTCTAGGGTCAATGTTTATTTTAATTATGTTATGAACAATTTATAATTTAAGTGTTTAATTTTGTATGACTGAACAATTTTAATTTATGTTATTATTTTTATGTGTGATTGAACAATTTTAATATATATTTTTTTTAATGAATGATTGAACAATTTTAATTTTTGTTTTAATTTTTTTTAAAATTATGTTTTTTCTTGACCGGTTTTGGCGACAAAATTATCGATTTAAATTTGAATTCAAATTTAACTAACTTGACAGTAATTTTCATTGCTGAATCCGTCTATAATAGCGACGGTTTTATGTATCCGTCGCTGTATCCATCGCTAAAAACCAGACAAAAAAAAACCAGCAGTTTCATTTTACACAAAACAGTCGAACCAATTCCATTTTTTTCCAAAACCAACACCAAATTTTGTGTATATAGAGCGAAAAATTATTTTTAAAGTGCATATTGTGTAGAGGGGGCATTATTTCCGACTCCTCGAAACCGATTTTTACCGTCGTTTTCACATTTCTACCGTTTAAATATATATATATATATAGTGTAATGTATATAATTGATAAGTTTGTTTTGTATTTGATGTTGATATATATTGTGTAGATTGTTTATGTTAAATTGTGATCATATATTGCGTGGATTTCTTTGATGTTATTTGATAAGAATAATATTTTTGGATATTTACATATACAGACGAAACTCTGTCCAATTTTTTGTAGAATTAACATATTGATATGATTTGAAACAGATGGAATATCTGAATCGTCAGTGGATGTATTCGACTCCTCGACTTATCAACGGACTTATAAATATGGAGTTCTTGAATGACGTTAATAACTTCATTCACTTTGCAATTAATCAGGGTGCAACAAGTTCAGAAGGTCGTATAAGATGTCCGTGTAATGCAAGAAAGTGTCAGAACAAGTTATACGGAGTGATTGTTGATGTTCAAACACATATCATCATGAATGGTTTTGTACCTTACTAATACAATTGGACACGTCATGGTGAAGATCAATGGAATGTTGATTTCAATACACTTGAAGAGTATTATAATGCTCTCGAATACAATGATGATCATGGAGTCGATGATCCTGGAGTACATTTTGAGACACCTGCAGATGATATGTATCATACGATGATCATGGAAGATGGTGGGTTTCAAGATGAGGCTATGGAGGAGGAACGAATGAGGAAGCATCTAACTTTTACGAATACTCAAAAGCGGTGGCGAAGTTTGTATGATGGATGTCAAACTCACTCTCTGTTGTCATTCAATGCTTTCGACTGTGTCTATCAAGATCGAGAACAAACTTTCTCAAAGAGCCTATAACCGTATTAGTAAGTTGATCAATGAGGTATGTCCTCCAGATAATAAAGGTGCCTATTCACGGAATATCAAGCCAAGAATTTGTTGAAGAGTATGGGTCTACCAAGAGAGAGTATTGATTGTTGTATCAATAAGCGCATGTTATTCTCGGGGTAATGAAGAAGACGAATCTTGATAAGTCTTTGAATTTGTGGGCACTCTCGGTTGACAAAGTGCGTCGGAACTGGATTTGGGTCGAGGAAGCGAGAATAAGAAGAAGAAAGTGGAAAATAAAATGATGTATTACCTCCCTATCATTCCTCGGCCGGAGATTGTATCAATCTAGTGCCACAAACCAAAGATATGACATGGAATCATACTTGAGTCATCATCGATTCCGTCGATCCTTAGAGATGAGACACCTACGACTCGATGGCACGGAAACATCTTGACGAGGTGTTTTATTTTTTTCAGACCCGAACCTAAGAACGTTCAATTAGGTCTCAACACTAATGGTTTTTGTCCATTTGGAATGCCATGTGAGATTCGTTATGGCGATTATATTGACTCTTTATAATCTACCTCCGTGGATGTCATGAACCACAAACTATGTTTTCTCCGCGGTATTGGTACACATGTAAAGAATCCAAAGGACAAATTAGATGTTTTCCTTCAGCCTCTGATAAGAGACTTGATACATCTGTGGGAAAATGGAGTGCTGACATACGATGTATCGAGAAAGCAAAACTTCACGATGAGGGTCACCACGATCGTAACTACCTGCGTACTCCGTATCTGTTGTTTGGATGGAGGACACCGGACAAGCATGTCCTTCTTGCATGGAGGATTCTGATGCTTTTTAGTCTCCGCTTAAGCGAGAAAAAGTTTCATGGTTTGATAACCATCGAAAGTTTTTACGAGATAATCATCCTTTTCGAAAGAATAAAAAGGACTTTATCAAGAACAAAGTCGTTACAAAAAATGGCTTGAAAAAGAGATTAGGTATTTTTATATTAGTTGTTTTAAATGAATTAATATATTTCTTTCTACATACGATAAATTAATTAACTTGTAACTCTTTGCATTCATGTAGGTAAAAGGTTGTTAAATCAAATTAATCGAGAAGGATTGAGGAAAACAATGTAAGAACATCTTTGAGGAGCATAATAAAATGGTGCCGATGGTTGGAAGAAGAAAGAACATTCTCTGGGGATTTTCCCTCTTGGAGCTCACTTTTGATTCGCACAACTTAGATGTGATGCTCGCCGAAAAAGAATGTGTTCAAAACTTGTTCCACACAATCATGAACATAGAGGGCAAGATAAAAGACATTGCAAAATCACGTGATGATTGAGCGAGATATCAAACATGATCACTTGAAGAGGGATGAGGGTGAAGATATCCTCCAAGCCAATTACACACGATAAGAAATGAAAGTGGCTTTGTGTAATTGGGATTGAAGAACCGAATTCCTAGATGACTATGTTTCCAATTTGAGTTGTTGTGTAAACACATCAAGCGGGAAGGTGTCTCAGGATGAAAAGCCACGATTATCACGTGTTTATGCAACGATTGTTGCCCCCGCACTCAAAATTCCCTCTAGAAACGATATCTGGAGTCAGAATCTGAATTGAGTCTATTCTTCAAAGATTTAATGTCTACAATGATTACGTGGGACGATATGGTCCGTTTGGAGAAAGACATTCCAGTTATTTTTATGCAAATTGGGCGCATTTTCCTCCCAGTTTCTTTGATTTGATGGAGCACTTACCGATGCACTTAGCATATGAAGCCAAAATTATTTTGGTCCAAATAATAATAATGGATGTATCCATTTGAGAGGTAAACCTTCATCGAACAATCTATTTATACAAATATATATATTTATGTTTAACTTTTATCCATTTTTTATTATATATCTATAGGCATCTCCATAACTTGAAGCTCAATGCTAAACAAAAGGTAAAAAGTTGAAGCATCAATTGTTAATGCCTACTTGTGTGAGGAGGGTTACAACATTTTTGTTCTTACTATTTTGAGGATCATGTTAGAACAAGGTTGAGAAACGAGCCTCGTAAATTCTGACGGTGAAGGCAATGCATAATGTATAGCGATGATATTGAGGGTAACTTGTCCATGTTTAAGTTTCGGTCGATGTTTGGGAAAAAAGTATTGAATGACCCGGTTTAAACCGACAAGAGTTTGAAGTTTGCACATAAGTATGTGTTATTCAATTGTGATGAAGTCCAACCGTACATTGATGAAGTATTTCATATCATTATCATTTACACTTTTAATTAATTATAACATATTTATTATAATTATATAATATTTGATTAATAATATATTGCTTTCAATAAGGATCTATCTTTGAAGAGCTACGGTATACATCGAAACTTCTCGGATGCACAAGTAGGTGAATATATTACTCGTGGTTTTGCGAGTGGTTCCAAAACTATGTAGTGTTATCTAACCACCGTTTATTAGTGAATTCATATTATATGTTTACAATTATATATTTAACCTAAAATGCGTCACGGGGTTATAATCAACACATTGAGAATCCATTTATGCGGGATCTCGATAGAGGACCATTACGGTTTTGGTCAACACGTACCAAGGATACTATGTAAATGGTTACAAATTCCATACAAAGGGAGTATGCCTCGACTAGATCTACTGCAAACAGTGGAGTAGTTGGGATTATACTGGAAAGTATGCTTCTACTTTGTATAATCAAAAGTAATTTCGATCTTATTCTTGAAATAAATTGTTTATCATTGATGCTTTAAATATCATCAATGTTACATATATTTATTTTATAACTATTCAATAAATAATAATGTGTTACATTGTAGTTAATTTAGTGATACCCGATCACGAGAAGATTAAATTAACGATCCTTTGTAACCAAAAGTACACCATTCACGACCTAGATGGAAATGAACAATCCAAATGTGAAAGGTTGAAGTGTAAGGCTTCGATTAGGCGTGTCTTGACCAAGAGATTACACTAGTGCATGTTTAGTGCCTTTGAATAGGCCTACAGAGGAGGACAAATTCTTGAACTGAACTAGGAAGAATTAGACCTCGATGGTTCGTTATTTCTTAATCTTAGATCCTTAAATAGGATCGCGTGTGGTTAGTAATTATTGCTTTGACTTATTACGGGTAGAGAATCAACGAGATTCAATACTTTATATCTTGGGCAATATTATTGGTCACGTCACGATTGCTAAGATTTATCTGAGGAGAATCGTGTGTTAAGCACGCTTGTTCGACGGCCCCCTTGGGAGGTTCATAAGTTTTATCATACCAAATCTTGCAAGTGGAACTAGTTTCCGGTATGGATAATAATGTTGAACCGTTCCTTTACCAAGGATAAAAGATATTAATTAATGGAAAGTTATTTGATTGGCTTGAATTAATTAATGGACTAGATAATCTTAAACACGGAAATAATAACAAGGAGCCATATTGGTTTAATATGGGTTAATATGGATAGTCTTGATATTAATTATGTAGTGAGATTAATTAATATTTATGGGCTTGAATAATATTGTGGCTCAATATTGATAATTCAAGATTCATTGGAAGGTCCAATCTTAATTCTCCCAAAGACCCTCAAGTAGCCCAACATAAAAGTCCAATAACCTGAAAAAGGTGTTTAAAAATAAAATAAATTTTGTTCTTTATTTTTTCCTCATTAATTTCGAAAAATATAAATAAAAGGGAGAAAAATTTTCTTTGAATTTTGTTATGGAATGAAGATATGTATTCTTGAAATACAAGATTATCTCATTAAATTCAAGAAATCTCCCACTTGGTTATTTATATGTTATTTTCGAAAATTTTGAAAGAATAAGGGAAAGAAAGATTTTCTTGATTTTCTTGAAAAGATATTATGGAAGATATGTATTCTTGCAATACATGTATATCTCATAAATTCAAGAAGATCCAAATCTTGGAATCTTTATCCTTATTTTTAAAAAAATAACCATAACAAGAGAAGGTGGGATTTTATGGAATATTTTAATTATGGAGAAAAGAATATAGGAGATATATTCAAGATTTCTTGGAGATCAAGAAAAGATTTTTTCCTCCCTATTCCATGACAAAAATCGGCCACCACCTATCTATAAATAGGGGATGAATGTTTCATCCCCAGGAGAACACGAAAATTGGTTTTTCGAAAAAATATCAGCGTCGATAAAATATCAAATATTTTGAAATGTCGACAGATTGTGTATTTTCGAAAAACCTCAATTGTGAGTGTACAATTCCATGTGTTGGAAAAATTAGTAAATACACAAAGGTGGTGCAACAAATTTTTATTTTCCCTTTTGTTAATTGTTCGAGAGCTTCCTTCCACCGGATTGAAGAGCAAGGACTAGGGAATAGTTGGGAAGACTTTTTGGTGTGTTTTTATCGACGAGGCTATTGCCACTCCAAGAGGTTAGTTCACGTAAACCCGTAGCAATTCCGCATGCGTAGGATTTGTGTGAAGTGTTTATATGCATGATTTGTTGTTGAATTATTATTTGAGTTAATATAGGATTAATTCATGCTAGTAATAATTGTTAGAATTAAATTTATATTTAAATATTCATCCCGAATAGATCCGTGCAATTAATTCCCCAACAAGCGCATCGAGCCTCGGTTTAGACTCAATTTTAAATTGTAATTTAGTTCGTTTTTCATTAAATTTGAAATTGGATAGTAGAATTGCTAGATCTTTTTTGCGGTATCCAATTGTCATGGAATTTAATGTGTTTATTTATGCATGCATATAAATTGTGGTTTTTAATTCGATTAGCTTTAATTCATTTTGCCTCGTGAGAAAAAATCCACGAGTAGATTAGAATTTGTTTGATTTGATCAATGTAATAGACTAGTCTAGATCTAGGTTTATTTATTTTTGTAAATAAATTATGTAAACCCCATCGGAAACGGAGGCGAATGAAGAATTAAAAGATGGGATCGAGCCGGGCGTGGCGGCGTTAAATCGCTTAAACGTGCAAAAATTAACGCGCTGACAATTTTGAAAATGCACGGGCGGGGGGGAGGCTGTTGGTGAGGCTACAATAATCACCGATACATGCAAGGGCGATTACCGAGAGCAAGACGCAAGTGGCGATATACCGAGGAAAGGCGAAGCAAGGATTAGCCGAGATGCTGGCGGGCGATCACCGAGGTATCGCTATGCAAGGGCTTATACTGGACAAGAAAGGGAGCAAGTGGGCGAGAGAAGATATACAGACGAAGACATTAGATTCAAGCATAAGGCCACAATTCGCTGAAAGGGGCCGGGGCTGAAAGCACTACTGGGGCGATGCGGCGCCAGCGCTAAAGGTGACGCTAAAGACGCGCACCGACGACGTAGGAGTAAGACGTGCACTCCGACCGAGCTGGTCGATGACATCTCTAGACGGGCGAACCTTTTCGAGACGAATCATGAATGAAAGAAGACGATTGAGATCAAGACATGACAAAATTAACCGTGACAATTGGATATGTGTGCCCAATATGTTTAATTTTTTGTCTTGATGTTTTATGCATTATTTTACGCTTATTTAAATTTTGTTTAAATTTATGAAGCATGAAAAACGTTTTGAAAAATCTCACTTTTCGAAAATTACTAAGTATCTTAAACAATTAATTGACAATTTTATGGATAATAAAATTGGATTAATTTTGACCTCCATGATTTATTTATTTGTGAATTCTTTTGGAGAAATTCCCCCACCGGACGATCAAAAGATAGCTTTCACATGAATAAATTCCAAATGGATGATTGTGGATTATTACTTAGTGGCGTATTTATGACCCTCCCCACGAGGCTCGTTCAAAGCAAAATAATAATTATGTATTTAATCATGGTTATTACTTAGGTATAAAATTGATATGCATATACTTCCCCGAAGTCCCTGTCAATTTTATATTGGTTAAGTAGGAGCCAACTATTAATCTGGATATTAAAGGTTTGTAACTGTTCTTGTTTGTAACCTGCTTGAATGTGTTTAAATAATGACCCACCCCACGTGGCTTATTTAAACTGTTTTTGAATGTTGGGTGATGCATGTTCATATTTTTTTGAGATTTTAATATGATGCATGTGATCGAACTTTGTGATATATTTGTGCTTATGCATATAGTTATTTATTTCAGTTCAGCATGTCGTAACCTTTTAATCCACTTCTTTTATACTTAAAGTCAATAGAATAAGTATGGAAACTATATTGATTGGAAACGAAAAAATTATAATTGTCCTAACTGCACAAAAGCACAAGTGGATTCTTGACACACCAAAATCAAATGAGCCAACTGACGAAAAAAAATCGGGACTCGCCCGGATCACCTTCGAGAGACGTCATCGCTGAAAATGGTGGAGGGCAAAACCCGTAAGGGATTACGTCCTCAAAATTGATGGCCCATCCCAACAAACTTGAGGTTCTCGAAAAGATTATAATCTGGAGACTCGGATGAATTTGGTACTTCACTCTCTGCGCCCAAAAGTTTTTGAGCATTTTGGCCTCATTAATGATTTGTTGCAAACTTTGGTCTCGGCGGAGATGTTGATGGGGCACCAAACTCAAGCTTTGAGCGGCCCGAGTGGTCCATCTTCATCTTCTAGCCAAGGGTAGGCAAGAAGAAGAGAACCAAAAGCCATAAGCAATAAAACTCAAATCAAGCCAAGGGCAATGGTAAGATGAGGAATGCTTGTGGTGTCGAGGAAAATCAAAAAGAGGAAGTACTTCAACAAATGTAAGGATAATGGAGGTTTGCTGTTCCAACCCCAAAAGGGCGGAAAGAAAGGTAATTCTCACGCACTAGTTGTTGAAACTTGTTTAGCGGCGTATACTTCTCATTAAGTGGGTAGTTGATCGAGATCCACTCGATCATGTTTGCTTCACGGGTTCAAGCGGACCCAAAGAACTTAGTGGGAGTGAGATCCTCATCACATTGGGCGATGCTCTGAGAGTGGCGGTGAAGCAAATGAGAAGTGCACTGCCTTTTGAAGACGAGTTTTAATTTTAAGAGATGTTCTTTACGTTACGAATTTTAGAAAAGAATTTAATTTGGTTTCTAAACTTTACCATGATGGATATTCGGTTACTTTTGATAATGTTGTTACCATTTCTCTTTATGATAAATTTATATGTCATGGAGCGTTGTCGAATAGTCTTTATACAATTAATCGCACACCACTCACGAAATGTATCCTATAACACATCAATTGTTTCCGATAAAAGAAAACGTTCATCGACGTGAACGAAACACTTCTATGGCATCTAAGATTGGGACATATTAATCGAAAAGGGATCGAAAGGTTGGTTGAAGACGGTTCACCGGAGTCTCTTCAAGTTGAACCAATACCAACCTGCGAATCATGTTTGGAGGGTAAAATGACCAAGAGGGCATTCGGAGCCAAGGGGAATAGAGCCAAAGAAGTGTTAGAAATCGTTCACACGGACGTATGTGGTCCAATGTCAACCAAAGCAAGAGGAGGTTATGAGTATTTACCACTTTTATTGATGACTACTCAAGGTGCGGTTATATTTTCCTTATGAAGCATAAATCGAGACCTTTGAAAATTCAAAAAATTTAAGGCTCTAGTATAGAATCATAGAAAAAACGTATCAAGTCTCTACGATCCGATCGTGGAGGCGAGTACCTCGGCGATGAGTTTTGAACTACTTGTCGAGATGAAGGGATTGTATCCCACTAATCGCAGAAAAACCCCTCAACAAAGCGGGGTTGCGAGCGAAGAAACAAAACTCTTTTTTGGAAATGGTTAGATCAATGATGAGTTATGTGGATCTTCCCAAAGTCGTTACGGGGTCATGCCTTGAAACAATGACTTACATTCTCGAACTTGGTGCCATCCAAATCGGTTCCCCAAAACTCACAAAGAATTGTGGACCTGGACGCCAAGCCCGATTTGAGACACATGAGAATTTGGGGTGTCCGGCCTATGTGTTGGACAAAAGCCGGAAAATTGGATCCTCGATCGTAATTAAGGTTGTTTGTAGGATACCCCGAGGAACAAAAGGGTGTATGTTCTATGGTCCCGAAGATCAAAAGGTGGTAATAAGCACCCATTTTAGATTTTTGGAAGAAGCTTATATGAACGAAAAGAAGACCTGAAGTGAGATTACCTTAAATGAAATAAGGGCTAACCTCATTACCAATTTGTACAAGATGACATAACAAACGACACACTTTCTGGCAGGAATCTCATCGTAGTGGGAGGGTTGTGAGACAGCCCCGAGATTCATGGGGATAGGAGAGTCCTCGGACTTAATTCCCGGACAAGACGAATCAGACCCATGAACATATGATGAGGCTATCCAAGACAATGATGCGGTTTCTTGGCAAAAAGCAATGAAAGCCGAAATGGGTTCTATGGATCATAACAGAGTGTGGGAGCTAGTCGAACCACTTAATGGGGTCAAACCCATTGGTTGCAAATGGGTATACAAGAGAAAAAAAAGGACCCAGGACGGAAGGTGGAAACCTTCAAGGCAAGGCTTGTGGTGAAAGGTTATACTCAGAAAGAAGGGATCGACTATGAGGAAACTTTTTCACCTGTAGCAATGCTCAAGTCCATCCGAATTCTCTTGTCGATTCTTCGCATCTCGATTTTGAAATCTGGCAAATGGATGTCAAGATAGCTTTCCTTAACGGAAGTCTTGATGAAGAAATCTATATGCAACAACCCCAAGGCTTCATTGAAAAGGGCCAAGAACACCAAGTTTGTAAGCTCATGAAGTCCATTTACGGACTCAAACAAGCATCCAGAGCTTGGAACCAATGTTTTGATCATGTTATAAAGTCTTATGGGTTTGATCAAAACGAGTTCGAAAAGTTAATGTGTACAAAAAGCGTGTCGGAATCGCATTGGTATTCTTAGTACTATCGTAGATGACATTCGCTCATCGGGAACGATGTAAAGGTGTTATCGGGCGTAAGGGCATGGCTTTTAAAACGGTTTGATATGAAGGACTTAGGGAAGCGGGCACATCCTTGGGATCAAGATCACCGAGATCGCAAGAAAAGGATGATAGGCTTATCGAAAGCTTCATACATAGACACCGCCTTGAAACGATTCAAAGATCGCAGATTCCAAGAAAGGCCGTACCTTTCGGGCATGGAATCCATCTATCAAGGAAATGTGCCCTAAGACACAAAAAGGAGATAGATGACATGAAAGGCATTCCTTATGCTTCGGGTTGTTTTGCCTTATGTATGCAATGTTGTGCACGAGACCGGATATCCGCTTTTGCCGCTGGCATGGTGGCAAGATATCAAAGTAACGAGGAAAAGAACATTGGACCGCAGTTAAAAATATTCCGAAGTATCCGAAAAGAACTCGAGATAGAATGTTAGTTTATCAGTCAGATAGTCTAATCCCCATCGGCTACACGAACTCGGATTTCCAATCAGACTTAGATTCCAGAAAATCTACCTCCGGTAGTGTGTTTTGCATGGGGGGAGGAGCCATGACATGGAGAAGCGTTAAGCAGAAATGCATCGCAGATTCTACCATGGAAGCCGAATATGTAGCTGCTTGCGAGGCAGCGAAAGAAGCGGTTTGGCTCAAGAACTTCCTAGTGGACTTGGAAGTAGTTCTGATTTGCCCAAAGACAATCATCATTTATTGTGACAATGCCGAGCGATTGTAAATTCAAGGGAACCAAGAGCCCACAAGGCCAGCAAACACATTGAAAGGAAATACCATCTTATATGAGAAATCGTTAAGAGAGGAGATATAGAGGTGGCAAAGATCGCGTCAGAAGACAACCTAGCAGATCCATTCACAAAGGGTCTGCCTCAGAATACATTCAAGAGACATGTGAAAGGAATGGGTGTCAAGACCGTTGTCAATCTGCTTTGAGTATAAGTGGGACACATTATTAGGTTCGCAGTAGGTGACATTATATGTCACGACAGAACTACACGAGACATCTTTGTAGTATACTTAAAAGCGGACTTTGAGTATAAGTGGGAGATTGTTGGGATTATACTGAAAAATATGCTTTTACTTTGTATAATCAAACTGAATTTCGGTCTTATTTACTGAAATAAATTGTTTATCACTGATTTTTTAAATATCATCGAATGTTACATATATTTACTGCATAACTATTCAATAAATAGTACGTGTTACATTGTAGTTAATTTAGTGATACCGCATCACGAAGATTAAATTAATTGATCCCTTGTAACCAAAAGTACACCATTCACGACCTAGATGGAAATGAACAATCCATCGTGAAAGGTTGAAGTGTAAGGCTCGAGATTGGCTTGTCTTGACCAAGAGATTACACTAGTGCATGTTTAGTGAATCGAATAGGACCTCTGAGGAGGACAAATTCTTGAAATCGACTAGGAAGAATTAGACCTCAGTGGTTCGTTATTTCTTAATCTTCGTCCCTTAAATAGGATCGCGTGTGGTTAGTAATTATTGCTTTGACTTATTATGGGTAGAGAATCAACGAGATTCAATACTTTATATCTTGGGCAATATTATGTGATTGCTAAGATTTAATACGGAGAATCGTGTGCAAGTACGCTTGTTCGATTTGCCCCCTTGGGAGGTTCATAAGTTTTATCATACCGAATCTTGCAAGTGGAACTAGTTTTTCGGTATGGATAATAATGTTGAACCGTTCCTACCAAGGATAAAAGATATTAATTAATGGAAAGCTATTTCAAAGGGCTTGAATTAATTAATGGGCTAGATAATCTTAAACACGGAAATAATAACAAGGCCATATTGACTGTAATATGGGTTAAGATGGATAGTGCAAAATTAATTATGTAGTGGGATTAATTAATATTTATGGGCTTGAATAATATTGTGGCTCAATATTGATAATTCAAGATTCATTGGAAGATCCAATCTTAATTCTCCTAAAGGCCCCTCAAGTAGCCCAACATAAAGTCCAATAACTGAAAAAAGTGTTTAAAAATAAAATAAATTTTGTTGCTATTTTTCCTCATTAATTTCGAAAAATATAAATAAAAGGGGAGAAAGATTTTCTTTGAATTTTGTTATGGAATGAAGATATGTATTCCTGAAATACAAGATTATCTCATTAAATTCAAGAAATCTCCCACTTGGTTATTTATATGTTATTTTCAAAAATTTTGAAAGAATAAGGGAAAGAAAGATTTTCTTGATTTTCTTGAAAATATATTATGGAAGATATGTATTCTTGCAATACAGGTATATCTCATAAATTCAAGAAGATCCAAATCTTGGAATCTTTATCCTTATTTTTTCGAAAATAACCATAACAAGAGAAGGTGGAATTTTATGGAATATTTTAATTATGGAGAAATGAATATAGGAGATATATTCAAGATTTCTTGGAGATCAAGAAAAGATTTTTTCCTCCCTATTCCATGACAAAAATCGGCCACCACCTATCTATAAATAGGGGATGAATGTTTCATCCCCAGGAGAACACGAAAATTGGTTTTTCGGAAAATATCAGCGTCGATAAAATATCAAATATTTTGAAACGTCGACAGATTGTGTATTTTCGAAAAACCTCAATTGTGAGTGTACAATTCCATGTGCTGGAAAAATTAGTAAATCCACAAAGGTGGTGCAATACACCACTCAGAATCACACCGTTCCACGGGCCGCGCCGACCATTGTCCCATATCACAATCTGCGGGATATTCAGAGCTTCAAGCCCTGCCCTGAAGCTTCCCGCTTCAGGATCGGTTGTATTTTTCCACGACGTCACGACCACTTTTTTTCCCGTGTTTACGTTGTCGCTTAACCTCATGGTAGGCAGGAAAACGTCGGAAGGCCGTGAAAATGACTCCCATATTGTGGCCCCGGTTGCTGCGTCGCGCAGAAGGAGGTTTCCCGTGTTTTGTAACTGAAGAGATGTGTTTTTGGAGATAGTGAGATTGGTGGACCAGACTGTTTGGTCTTTTGAGTTTGTGAGTGCCAGATTTCCGTCTTTCGATATTTTTGCGGCGCTGGATGAATCGGTAAAGGGGCGTCTCTGTTGGCGATCCATACTGTGGTTTTCTCGGAGACGGCTAGGTAGCGGTTGGTGGTGTTTTCGGGGGTGAAGAATCCTAATTTGAATACGTTTTTTGAGGATACTATGGTGTCTGGATCTTTGAGTACTAAATTGGATGTTAATGTATCTGTTTCCAAGGTGAAACAGAGAAAAGGAAGGCTAGTAACAGAGAGGATGAAAAGATGGAGAAATGGTTGAGTCAGTGTGTTGGTTGCCTTCATTCATTATATGTAGTGTTGGTGGTTCCATTAAATATGAAGGCGGGCTAACTCAGGTCAACTAAAGTCTTTGAGTAAATTTATGAAAAAATTACAACTAGATACAAGATTGAGTAAACCATTACAACCAGATATAAAGTGTAGAAATTTGAACTAAAGTAGCATAAATTTTCTGCACTTTGTATCTGATTGTAAATTTTTTGGTGACTTTGTAATGAAATGTTTTTCTCCCTAAATTTAAAGATTTCATTGGATATTTCCATGCTACATTGGTTGGCCATACGGAGCAATGCTTTAATATTTTGTACCACATGCATTAACATTAATGGCCCAATTCATAATAGAATGTAACTAAATTTACTTTCGAATTTTTTTATATATATCCAAAAATTATTTAAATTAAATATCTTATATTAACTGAGTTAAATACATTTATATATTCACATTTAAATGTGAATTATACATATTTCTTTCTTTTATTGGCTCCCTCTTCCTCACCTGAAGGATAATAATAAAATTTATATAGGAAAAGAAGACGTACTTCGAAATTAGCCAAAAATTCTAACATTATCTGTGAGACGAAAACTTGTATGAGACTGCCTGACTGAGTATAAATTTACACAAATTATCACCCTTTCTTCCAAAGTATTAAAGGATCAATGTCCAAATTATCACGCAAATATACATCCAGCTATATAATATATATATATAAGTCAAGTGGGGCCCCTTGCCCCCCAAACAATTCCGCCACTGATTAGCATGTTGTACGATATAACACATACAACATGTGGTACAATATGTTAATACACTCATAGAAAAAATTCAATTTCATCAGATACCATTGGAGAAGAAAAACTACTCCGTCTGAAATGGAGAACAAAAGTTACATGATTAGTTTGATTTTGAAGTCTTTTCCAGCCCGAAATGTTTTTGTTTTTTTCATGTCGTGTTTCTCCATTTTAGGGCCACTGGTAGGAAGATGGAATCTCCCTGGCGCAAAGGGTTTACTGTAAAATTTAATTTCAAATCATCATATTGTGATATTTTGTTCACCTACATGCGGAGCCGAATGAGCGATCTTAAAGACAATTACGTCTAGTGTTTCACACCTGGCTCCGTGGGTCATCTAATTTTTTATTTTTTTTTTATTTGTTGATTTATGTAAAAAAATTAATAAAAATATTTTTTGTGCATTTTGTTAAACAGACTATAACAGGATATGGGGTGAGCAAAGTTGTGGACTCTTGTGATCCCAATTTTTACTGTAAAAAGAGTTTATATGAAATTGAATTCACAATTTTTTTTTAATATAGGTATTGGGTGAAATTTGTTCATAATATGAAATTTATATCACTGCAATTACAAACTAATATCACTCTACTTATCAAGTGATACTATTATATTTATAAATTGAGGCCACAGTATTAAATGCTATAGGTATTAGTTTATAAAAATAGTGTATCATTTTATATGTGATTTCTAAAGGTTGAACCTCGGTGCTATGAAAGTTTTATTTAATCGTAGGGATTAGTACAAGATGAAAGTTTATGAGTTAATCCTATCTGTATTAATTTTTTTTATTTGCTTTTGACAATGTTAATCTGGTAACTCTATAAAATATTTTCCTTTGTAATATGTATAAATTTTAATTGTATTAAATCTAAATATATTTTTTGTGGGATTGTCGTATATGAGTAACACTTTTGTGAACCAGGTCTATGCATGAGCTCTAACACTGTTATGGGTAAAAATTATCACTGTTTAAAAATATAAAACATTTTCTAAACAGTGATTGTTTTTTGTGCATAAAAGTGATACATAACGGTGAGAGTTTTTGTACATAACAGTGATACTAAAAACATAAAGTTCACTGTGAACTCGAGTTCACACAAGTTTTTATCGTCTTATATATCTGGACTCTAGAGTGAGACGACTAAATTTATAGTCGGCTGAGTGTTATATGCACCAGGTGTACCATACACTTCATTATGTATTTTTAAAATATACAAAATTATATATTTTAGTGTAACAAGTTATATATTTAAAAAATATACAATAAAATGCACAGTACAACCATTCTTTATGGTCATCATATTATTCATATATCTCTATCAATTAAATATCAAATTTATTATCTTATATTCAATTCAAACAAAACCTGAAACACGATCTAACAACTTTTTTAGGAAACACATGTACAAGAAGAGCTTGTCCAATGGAAGTTTCCATAAATTAAATGGGGTAACATGATACCACCTGGATATTAGGAAATTGGATTTTGAATGACTAATTTGTTTGACAAAAACTCATATCAACCAAACATATGAGACGCGATACAACCAAACACAAACCACATCCACCTCTCTCAAAGTGTTAAAGCGTCAATGTCCAACTTATGTCCCGTCTCACCGTGAGACGGTCTCATGCAAGTGTGCCTCATTTTGTTTAATTCAATTATCGAATTTCCTCTTAAACAGACTTTGCAAGACAAAGCAGGGGCCCGTTGCCTTGGACCAGTATCTTTTATTTAAGGTAACCATCGACGCTTGAAGATGATGTCCTTTTCAAAATACTAGTTATTATGACACCTCAAAAATTAAGGTTTTACCCAGATATTAATACCTTCATTTTATTGACCTTTCAAAAAAAAAAAAAAACTTCATTTTATTGTTGAGCAGTGTTAAAATTTAGGAATAAATTTATAAATAGTTTAATATAAAAATTATTTTGTGTCACAAAGTTTATAATTATTTGTTTTTAGTCAAAATAGTTTTTTCCTGAACCCTACCTAGTTATGGGACGGGGTGTTACACCCATATTACCTTAAAAGAATTTCGTCCCCTAAATTTCATTCACTCAGTTCTCTGGCATTGTGAGTATTTCGCCAAAATTTCCTCTTCCCTTTCCCAAGTAGCTTCTTCTTTTCCATGTCGACTCCAATGTACTAAGACCAATGGTATTTCGCGATTTCTCAAAATATACAACTTCCTCCCTAGGATTGTGATGTAGAAGCACATGGGGAAGAAGACAAATCACTCGAAGAATGGAAGAAACCCTTGAAATACCCGGATGAATACTAAATCGCGATTAACGTTTAATTCTGTTGATTCGAAACGAATACCGGAAGAACAACGATAAAAACACGAAGAAGGGATAAAACCCAAGATATTTTCTATTTCATTTCAATCTCTCTATTACAATTCCTGAAATGACTATTTATACTAGTCTTGTATTAATTAACACGATAAACGAAAAGACTAATAAATAAAAGGATCTAAAACCTATAAATTGAGTCAAACGTGAATTAATAGGTAAATAACTTTCAAACTTATCCATTAATACTATTTTGGCTTCATCTCCATTATTCTCTTCTCCCTCAAAACGATTTGTCCTCGAATCGTAATTGGTTTCATCTACAGAAGAATTAATTAATGCCACCAAATATATGAGCTCAAAACAATCGGCCGTATATATGCATCTCAAAATCTTAAGACGATAAGCAAATGGAGGCTCCCGAGAAATAGAAAAAAATTATCATTAGTAATAAAATAATAATAATTATTAACTAAAGGCAAAATTTTAAAACCAGTAGGGCAGGATTACTCAATATTCGCAAAAATGGGTTCATCCTCTCCATAGATACTACTTGGCCCAAAAAATCCAATTTTTCATTTTTCCACAGGCCCAAATCTGCACACATAAGTACCAGAAAACTGCCCAATTTCAGCATCAAAATTAATTGGCACAATCTGGTCACTTGCAATAGCCTGAGGCCCATTATCCTCCTCAAATTCAAAACTTAAAATAAGAGGCCCAATTGCACCTTCCATATTAAAATATGGCCCAAATGGTTGTAGAAGCCTATTATAGGGCAATAGGGCTGCAGAACGATTAGCAAGGCGCCTCTGACTTGCAGCGGGACAAGATGACAAAAGGTGGACAGGGTCTTCATGGGAGAAGCAGCAAGTGGCGGATTGCCGGAGGCTTGTGGTCGCGGCGTGTGGCGAATGAACTCCGGTTACTTATGTGCGCCGATTTGGGCCTGTGGAAAAATGGAAAATTGAATTTCTTCGTAAGTTAAGTCTCGACTTATTTCTAAGTCTCTATAACTGACGACATGATCTGAGTCACACATGTATTTTCTAATGGTGGATACTTGAAAAATATTATGCACTTGAAACAATTCGGGCGGCAGATCTAATCGGTAGGCCACATCTCCAACTCTATTCAAAATTTCAAATGGTCCAATGTAGCAAGGTTTCAACTTACCTCTCTTTCCAAAACGAACCAGTCCTTTCATCGGTGCAACTCTGAGAAACACCTTCTCACCTACGTTGAAATGTAAGTCCTTCCTCCGAGTGTCGGCGTAAGATTTCTGACGATCCTTTGCTGCCTTAATTCTTTCCTTGATCCTCGAGACGATCTCCACTGATCTCTCCACAAGTTCTGGCCCGAGAATTTTACGAACTCCAACTTCATCCCAACAAACAATGTTGGATTTTGCACTCTCTTTTCTGCTCAAAACGTCGGCAACCACATTTGCTTTTCCAGGGTGGTAGTGGATGGTGCAATCGTAATGTTTTACCAATTCGAGTCATCTCCTTTGACGCATATTTAATTCCTTCTGGGTAAATTTCGTATAAATTTTGCATTTATCTCCATATAAGTAATGCGTGAATCACGGCGGCTAGTTCCAAGTCGTGCGTCGGGTAGTTTTGTTCATGTGTTTAGAGTTATCGCGATGCGTATGCGACGACTTTTCTATGTTGCATAAGCACCCATCCAAGTCCTGATAAGGACGAGTCAGTGTAAATAACAAAACCCTGAATCCATCTGGGATAGTTAATACTGGTGAGGAGTTTAGTCCCCTTTTCAATTCTTGAAAACTTTCCTCACAAGTAGAACTCCAGACGAACTTTCCATTTTCTTCGTCGACTGAGTTAACGCCTTTGCAATGCGTGAGAAATCTTATATAAATCTCCGGTAATAGCTCTCCGTTTTCATTTACGTTGGTCGGCGTTTTTCAATCTGTTATGGCCTCTAGCTTTGCCGGGTGCATATTGATTCCCTTTGCCGAGATTATGTGTCCTAAGAACATAACTCGATCAATCCAAAATTCACACTTGCTGAATTTTGCGTACAACTTTTCACGTCTCATGGTCTCCAAGACCGTTTTGAGATGTTCTTCGTGCTGCTCTTTGTTCTTAGAGTACACTAGTATGTCATCGATGAACACGATGACAAACTGATCTAAGTATGGATGAAATACTATGCTCATCAAATTCATAAAGATCGCTGGAGCGTTTGTTACTCCAAAGGGCATTACCATAAACTCGTAATGTTTGTATCTCGTTCTAAAGGCTGTCTTCGGAATATCACTTCCTTTGACACACTGTCGTTCTTTAATTGTTCGAACAAGTCTTCAATTCTTGGTAGAAGATATTTGTTCATGGTGGTCGGTTGGTTGAGTCCTCGATAATCGATACACATGCGGAAATATCCGTCTTTCTTCTTTACGAGCAGGACTAGTGCTCCCCAACGAGATACACTAGGCCTGATGATTTTATTTTTCAGCAGATCTTGCAATTGCTTATTCAATTCTTCTAATTTCTTAGACGTCATTCGGTATGGGGCCTTTGACACTAATGTTGTTTCAGGTATTAGATCGATGAAAAATTCTACTTGACGATTTGGGGGTATCCTGATTAAATCTTCAGGGAATACGTGTAACATCAGATGATGTGCAACTCCACCATGTGCCCGATTGAATCGTATTTGGGATTCCAATCCCAAATCGCAATTATCTCGACGAGCATTGATGCAAAAAGATGTCGCCATTTACTGCAAATGGGAGTCCCCATGCAGATCTATTATGGGCGCTGCCATGGAAGTCTCTGTCTGGTGCATCTGGTTTTGGTGCCTGTGTATAGACAGAGTGGGATGATTGATGAAGGGGGCGGTGCTGATACAAGATAATTGGGTTTTAGCTTTTAGGTTTCAATTTTTTATTTATTCTACTTAGAAAAATTGAGTCTCCACTCGGTCGGGATCTCCGGTTACACTATGGTGTTACATCTTCTATTACACTACTCGAATGTGCGACACGTGGGATAAGAGAGAGAAGGTGGGGATTAAAAAGCAAATACCGTGAAGTTTAGAAGAGAAAAGGAAGGCTTAATAAAATAGGAAACTAATTAAGGCACAACAAATCTTTTTTTTTAAGCGCAATAATGTTTAGTTCATATTATTTTTAGAATAATAAGTATAGATGGGCCTTTAGTGGGTCTTTATTAGAATAGTCTATTTACTTGTATATATATGTGTGTACTCTTGACCTAATTGAATACATAGAAAATTCTCCCACACTATGTCTTTTGATTATAGCATAACATGGTATCAAAGCATGGTTCAGATTCTGAAATTAGGGCAACATTTCGAAAATTAGGTCTTTAATTTCAGAAATTAGGGTTTGGGCACATATTTGGGGTTTTACCATTTTCGCTCAGATTCGGGCGACACCACCCACACAGGTAGGTGCGCCGTCTCCCGGTGACCCTTCGCCGGAAGTCCGGCGGCCGGGCGGTCCTTCAGACCCACACGCTGCGTCGTGGCTTTTGCAACATTCTTCCAAATGCGTGGCGGATCGTTTCGGCCGAATTTCCTCCCATGACTTCCGTTGAGCTCGTCTCGTCGAGCTCTTTTTCCATTGAATGTGTACTGTTTGGGTCAACATCCAAAGTGGTGTGTGATTTCATTTTTGGGTCTGATTTTGTGAAATTTTGGATTTGATTTTGTTGCGTTTACGAATTGTTTCTTTTGGTTGGTTTGTAGTTTGAAGATAAAATGTCTTCTGTGGAGTGTCGTTATTGTCATGGGTTTGGACATATCAAAGGAGATTGTCCAAAATTGCGCAATAAATTTGACCACTTTAATGGTTCTGTCACTTATTTCTACTAGTGTAGTATGCAAGGTTCTTTGCAATTTTAGGGAAGTGAACGGTCAAAAGCAGTTCTCATACCAATGTTGCCGGTCGGTAATTCTAATGCATGTCTTGTTTCCTCATCATCCAAATGGGTCATTGATTACGGTGCCACGGATCATATGACGTAATCCAACCTTGTTCTCTACCTTTTACCCACATAAAAGCAGTATTTCCTATTACTTTAGCCGATGGTTCACAATCTCGTGTTATTGGATCGAAATATTAACCCGACATCATCCCTATCCTTGTCATCTGTTCTTAGTCTCCACGAACTCTCGTTTAATTTGGTTTACGTGAGTAAAGTTACTCGTAATCTTAATTGTTGTGTCTCATTCTATCCTCGATCATTGCTTGCTTAGGATCTTCTGAAAGAAGATTATTGGTAAGGGACATGAATCTGGCGGCCTCTACATCCTTGAGACACATCGGACTAATTCAAGAGCATATCAGAACCGCCACTCCTCCATGGATGCTCATCGTCGGTTGGGTCATCCTTCTCTTCCTTTTTGAAGAAGAAAACCGTGTCCGCAGATTTTCTCGATTGTCATCTCTAGATTGTGAATCTTGTCATTTTGCTAAGCATCATCGTATTAGTTTGAGTCCTCGTGTCAATAACCGAGCAAGTGCTCCTTTTGAGTTAGTCCATTCTGATGTTTGGGGTCCATGTCCAGTTACATCGAAACCTGGATTTCGTTATTTTGTCACCTTTGTTGATGATCATTCTCGTATGACATGGTTATATTTGATGAAAAATCGTTCAATTATTTACTCATTTTTTTTTGCCTTTTGTCTTTGAGATTAAGACTCAATTTGGTGTGTCTGTGAAAACTCTGCGAAGTGATAATGCTAAGGAGTATCTCTCTGAAACATTTCAATGTTATATGCTGCATAATGGCATTCTCCACCAAACATCGTGTGTTGATACACCGTCTCAAAATGGTGTGGCTGAGAGAAAGAATAGACATCTTCTTGAAACAACTAGAGCCTTGTTATTTTCCATGCAAGTACCTAAAACATTTTGGGCTGATGCTGTTTCTACTGCTTGTTTTCTTATAAATCGCATGCCTTCTACGGTTCTTGGTGGTAAAACTCCTTTTCATGTTCTATTTCCATCTAAGTCCTTATTTCCTATTGAGCCTAGAATATTTGGTTGTACTTGTTTTGTTCGGGATGTTCGGCCTCAGGTCACAAAATTAGATCCAAAATCTTTGAAGTGCATTTTCTTGGGTTATTCTAGGGTGCAAAAGGGTTATCGGTGTTTCTGTCCTAGTCTCAACAAGTATCTTGTATCTGCTGATGTTGTCTTTTCTGAGCATACACCATTCTCTCATTCCACTCCTCCTCCCACTGAGGGGGAGGATCTGTTTTTGATATATACAGTTCCTCTTCCGGTGATACCTCCATCTGACTCCACTCGCCACCTATCATACAAACATATTCTCGTCGTCCTCCACCTCCTGTTCCTTGCTCTTGGCTGATTTGGTTCCCGATATGCCGTTTCATGTCCTGATGAGCCAATATCTTCATCAACAGATCCTCCTCCAAGTGATGATCTTCCCATTGCTCTTCGAAAAGGTAAACGTTCTTGCACTTATCACATTTCCTCTTTTGTTTCATATGATCACTTATCCCCTTCCTCTCGAGCTTTTGTTTCTTCTCTCGAAATTGTTCCTAAAACCGTTCAAGAAGCTTTGGCCCATCCCGGTTGGCGTAATGCCATGATTGAGGAAATGAATGCGTTAGATACTACTGGCACTTGGGTTTTGGTGGACCTTCCTGCAGGTAAACGACCTATTGGTACGCAAATGGGTGTTTCTTGTTAAAGTTAATCCCGATGGTTACGTGGGTTCGGTTGAAAGCTCGCCTTGTTGCCAAAGGCTATGCTCAGACTTATGGTGTTGACTATTCTGACACCTTTTCTCCTGTTGCCAAACTTACCTCGATTAGGCTCTTGATTTCGATGGCCGCTACTCATCATTGGCCTTTACACCAGTTGGACATCAATAATGCCTTTCTCCATGGTGATCTCGTTGATACTATTTATATGGAGCAACCACCTGGTTTTGTTGCTCAGGGGGAGACTCATAAGGTATGTTATCTTCAGAAGTCTTTGTATGGTTTGAAACAGAGTCCTCGTGCATGGTTTGGTACTTTTACTCGTGCTGTTGAGAAGTTTGGCATGAAGCAAAGCAAATCTGATGATTCTGTTTTTCATATGCGTTCTGAGGGTGGTATTATCTTGATGGTTGTGTATGTGGATGATATTGTGATCACTGGGAGTGATGTTAAAGGAATTGCATCTTTGAAAGCTTTCCTTCCTACTCAGTTTACTACCAAGAATTTGGGGACACTTAAGTATTTTCTTGGTGTTGAGGTGAGTAGGAGTAAGAAGGGAATTTTCCTGTCTCAAAGAAAGTATGTGCTCGATTTGCTTTCTGAAACAGGAAAACTGGGAGCTAAACCATGTAGCTCTCCAATGGTTCCCAATTTGCAGCTTACAAAAGAGGGTGTGTTATTTGATGATCCCGGAAGATACAGAAGGTTGGTTGGAAAGTTGAATTATCTTAGGGTGACACGTCCAGATATTGCTTACCCCGTAAGTGTAGTGAGTCAATATATGTCATCACCAACTGTTGATCACTGGAAGGCGGTAGAGCAAATCTTGTGTTATTTGAAAGGAGTCCCTGGACGTGGAATTGTGTATAGTGACCATGGTCACGAAAAGGTTGAATGTTTTTTCGATCTTTGATTGAAATTTGGTCAAAGGAAGATCGAAGGTCTACTTCAGGATATTGTGTTTTCTTTGGTGGAAATTTGATTTCATGGCAAAGTAAGAAACAAAAAGTAGTCTCACGTTCGAGTGCAGAGTCTGAATATAGAGCTATGGCCAAAGCTGTGTGCGAGATAGTATGGGTATATGAGTTTCTAAATGAAGTGGGTTTAGAGATCTCAATACCAGCCAAACTGTGGTGTGATAATCAAGTCAAGGCTTCACATTGCCTCTAATCCGGTCTTCCACGAACGGACCAAACACATTGAGATTACCGTCACTTTGTTCGTGAGAAGATTCAACGTGGCCTAATTTAAACCCGAAAGTTATATGAGGACCAAGATCAATTAGGAAATATCTTCACTAAGGCTCTTAATGGGGTTAGAGTTGACTATCTTTGTAACAAGCTAGGCATGATTAACATCTATGCTTCAGCTTGAGGGGGAGTGTTAGAATAATAAGTATAGATGGGCCTTTAGTGGGCCTTTATTAGAATAGTCTATTCACTTGTATATATATGTGTGTACTCTTGACCTAATTGAATACATAGAAAATTCTCCCACACTATGTCTTTTGATTATAGCATAACATTATTAAACTTGCAAGACAAACAATAAGAATCGAGAAGGCCATCCACAATCGATGGAGGCACGACCCAACTATGGGAACTCGGAAAGGATCGTGAGTTCCTAGCAAGAACATGCACCGCCATATTCACGAAACGCAAAACATGAAATAAAGAACATCCCAAAAGAGAGTTTAAAAGCCCTACACAATCACGTACGAAGCTACCAAAGGAAGGGCAGTCCTCCCTATTGTTCCGGATAGCAGTAACAACTATAAGAGAAGATTCTAGATTGAGATCTTCTACACAAGTTGATAAGGATTCACAAGATCATGGAAGATATACTCAAACGTATATATCAAGGAAATAACATAAAAATAGCAGCTGTTGAGATTTTCTTGTATCTTCCCTTGTAATCTATATATTGTTGTACGCAGATTAATGAAAACATCTTTCACCCCCTATATCTCTCGGTTCTCTATATGGTATCACTTCACACCAATCTCTAACGAGAATTCCAATCCAAACACGATCGGCCAAACATCCAATCCTCCGCCGCTACCACCGGTGATTCCAATCTCTGCACACCTAGCTTATGGACTCCGGTGCATCTCACAACTTGACGAGTGATTTGGGAAATCTTTCAATACACTCTGAGTACGATGGGACAGACCAAATTCAAATTGTTGATGGTACAGGCCTACCAATGACTCATACTGGTATTTCTTATATTCACATGCCCTCTCGTAAATTTCTATTATCAAATATTTTGTGTGTGCATGGTGCTGCGAAAAATTTGATTTCAGTTCATCAATTTGTTGGACTTTGATTGTTAAAATAAAACTTGTAATCCCGCATCGGTTTTTTAACAAAGTTGGGGGCTTTCAAATCCTATATAAGGAGCCCATTAGTCTTTGTTCAAGTGCATCAATCAATACACTTTAGTCTTGTATTTGATTCTAGTTAAAATTCCTTTCTCATATTCTCTTTTAATAGAGTCTCGTGAGAAAGGTGAGAGTCATTGTAGACTTGAAATAGTGTAGGAGGGTAGAGTGAAAGAGATGAATTCTGTGTGATTGTAGAAATTTATCATATAGTGATCTCTTTGGTGGGTCGTGGTTTTTTCTCCGATTTTGGAGTTTCCACGTTAAATTCTTGTGTTGGAGATTGTTTTATTTCTTTATTTTATTTTTTTATTTTATTTCTTGTTTATTTTTCGTTTGCCCTTGGGGAATTAATTTCCCAACAAGTGGTATCAAGAGCCGGGTCTAGTCTCTAGATATTCTGAGTATGCTCTGTGGTTGCAGCCTAGTCTGATCTTCCACATCAGAAAAGATTTTTTTTAGAGAAAGGTTCGGGGGTCTCTTTTGAGACGGTTGTTTAATTAAGGGCGGAGAAACGATATGTCAAAGACTTCGAGTGCAATGAAGTTTGACGTGGAGAAATTTGATGGAAGAATGAATTTTCGCTTGTGGCAAGTGCAAGTTAAGGATGTATTGATACAATCTGGTGTACACAAGGCTCTGCGAGAAAGGCCAGGTTCTGCTGAAGGTAACACCAACAAAGATTCTGGGATGAGTGATGAAGATTGGGAGGATCTGGATCTGAGGGCTGCAAGCACAATACATTTGTGTTTGGCCAAGAGTGTTCTTGCAAATATACATGGGATTTCGAGTGCCAAGGAGTTATGGGAAAATTTGGAGTCTCTGTACCAGGCAAAGGGCATTTCGAATCGGCTACCTGAAGGAACAATTTCACACCTTGCGGATGGAGGAAGGTATGAAAATTTCAGATCATTTGAGTACTCTTAATGGTATTATTTCTGAACTGGAGGCAATTGAAGTGAAAATTGAAGATGAGGATAAGGCGTTAAGACTCATCGTGTCTCTTCCACATTCCTATGAGCATATGAAATCAATTTTGATGTATGGGAAGGAAACTTTAAATTTTGCTGAAGTCACATGAAAACTTCTTTCTGAAGAAAGAAGGCTGACAAGTGAAGGACGAACTTCAACGGTAAATTCAGCAATGGTGGCTTTTAGCAAAGGGAAGAAGAAGGACTTCAAGGGCACTGTTTGTTGGAAGTGCGGGAAATCTGGGCATTTAAAGCGAAACTGTCAAGGTGAAGCTAATCAAAGTGGAGCGGTGGCGGCAAATGACTCCGAAAAAGTTGCTAACGTTGTGATAGAAGATGATTTCCTCTGATTGAGGAAATGAACATCCTCATGGAATGTCCAACTGTCATGAACGAGGATGTGATGATGTTAGTTGGACCACATGTGCATTGGTTTGGCATGGATGCAAGGTGTGTGGTGAAAGATGTCGATGGCTGAAGGACTTCTAGGAAGGCCAAAAGCTAGAAGTTGCACCATAAAATTCAGCAGGTGTTTTTCGACATGTGCCGAAGAAAATTCTTAGAATGGTTGATTCTAAGTGTTCTACTCATATGGTGGAGTAGGTTATTCTCTGTTTTGAGAATGGTGATTCTTTGGTTTAAGAATCATGATTGTCGGTGAAGACAATAGAGTTTTCTTTTAACAAGGTGGAGATTGTTGAACTTTGATTGTTAAAATAAAACTTGTAATCCCACATCGGTTATTTAACAAAGTTGGGGGCTTCCAAATCCTATATAAGGAGTCCATTAGTCTTTGTTACAAATGCACCAATCAATACACTTTAGTCTTGTGTTTGATTCTAGTTAAAATTCATTTCTCACATTCTCTTTTAATAGAGTCTCGTGAGAAAGGTGAGAGTCATTGTAGACTTGAAATAGTGCAGGAGGGTTGGGTGAAAGAGAGGAATTCTGTGTGATTGTAGAAATTTATCATATAGTGATCTCTTTGGTGGGTAGTGGTTTTTTCTCCGATTTTGAAGTTTCCACGTTAAATTCTTGTGTTGGAGATTGTTTTATTTCTTGTTTATTTTTCGTTTGCCCTTGGGGAATTAATTTCCCAACACAATTCACAAACGCGAATAATGTGTCATTGGAATTTTTTCCTAACTATTTTCTGGTTAAGGATCCTATCACGGGGGTAACACTAGCTCGAGGGCCATGCAGTGACGGAGTTTATCACTTGAAGCCTCTGTTGACGAGTTCGGATTCAAAGATGACTGCCCTTGGTGTTCGCACAACTCCATTGATACTTTACAGGCTGATTTTCCATGCTTGAAGCTTAGTTTAATTGGCATCTTCTATCATCAGTCAAGAGATCATATGAGTTATGTACGATGTATATTCATGTCTTCAAAAAATTAGGAAAGCAGAAGGCATTTATATGTCTTCATGAAAATCTAGTAAATGAAGTTTTACTGTTTCATTCTGTTTATTATTTGAAAAACCATTTTTGTAGTTTGAATAACAAGGATTTTCGAATGCAATCTTTGGATAAATTTTACATATTCTCCTTTAAAGCTAATATATTTCCATAATTGTGCTTGCAGCTCTTATCTCTTAAGTACAACTAGGATTTGTAAATCCTAGCCCTGTTGTTTTTCTGATAGATTATATCTATTATAAAATTAGCACTTCTGGATATTTGTAATTCCGTAATGTATATTTTTTTTAGTTGGGCTAAGATTTGTTCACTATTTTTGTTTATAGGATTGACGTTGCGCAGTGATGAAATTGGCGCCGCTGCTGAAGCATGACCAGTTGGACTCTTTGAGCTGGTATGTTTTTTGATCTTGCATTCTCTATTTTTCTCCCATGTAATTTCATCTTCCTTTGTCTTATGGTTGGGTTCAATGAAAAACCATGTGTTTGTCTGTATTCCATGTATCTATTGCTAGGTTAATCCCTTCAAAACAATTTGTAATAAATTATGCGAAGTATATCACTATTTACATATAGTGTTACCTTAAGTTGCTAAACATGATGTGCTAAAATTAGAACGAGAGGACTTTTCCTAAATTTGGCTGTTAGTTCTATGGTTATTAATTGCAGTGGTATCTATTGTTCCATGACTGCTTCAGATATTGTAGTTTTTTTATAGCTACATAAAACAAGTTAAAATTAGAAGGCATATCATATTAAATAAAATTGGATGCCTGAGTTGTGCATGCAGAGCCAATTACATGGATCAAGTTTGAAACAGTTTTATTGGAATAGTTAATTATTGTGACCAAAACACTCTTCCCCAATGAGTGGTATTCATGACATTCTATATATTGATTCATGTATAAATTGAGCGTTTGTCTCTTAATATTTTAATTAATGGGTAAGATGAAACATTCTATGTTTTGCATGATATTCTATATATTGGCTCCAACAATTTTTTGAAATACTCTGATTTTGTAGGAATTGCTTAACTTGAGAGATGGAAGATGAAAGATGAAAGAGATGATGTTGGACTTAGTAGCTAGGTTCTTTATTTTTTGTTTAATTTTTATTAGTTACGTTATCATATTAATATTAAATTTACTTGAAGTGGAAAACTATAAAGCATTTTGTACTTGATGAATGATGATTGTAATATGAAGTTAATTTACTTTTTATTTATTATTATTCATTGGAATTTTATTGTTTAATATCTTTTTAGAATTTAAAATTACACAAAGTTCGAATCTTATCATTGTTGTATTTTATTTTAAGTAGGCCTTCGGTAAAAATTGTTTATATATAGTATAAAATTTATATCATTACACTTATAAATTAATACCACAAGACTTATCAAGTGATACCATTACACATATAAACTGGTATTATAGCATTAAATGCTATAAGTATTAGTTTATAAGAGTTACGATAATAATTTTATAAGTGTAATAGTATCAATTTCATAGTATGAATAAGTTTCACATGAGAGTTTGTGTTTTATTTTATATAAGAAAAAAATTATTCTTAAATATTAATAAATAAAAACTTTCTAACACGAAGAATAAAATTGTCTAGCTTAGTTGGTTAGTGTTTTTCAATTTTTGTTTACAAGTCTTGGGTTCAAACCTTTGCATTGAATTTTATTTTTGATACGACTGAATATCATTTTTGAGTTATTGTGAACTTTTATTTAAATTTATTATTATATGTGCACAATAGTGACATATATGAAATTTTGTCACAAATGATTATTATTGTCCACAGTTTATTCGTATGAAAAAAATTCAATTTCTTTATAATTTTTTTTGAGTTATTGTGAGTTTTTATTTAATTTCGTCACCAAATGTGCACAATGGTGACGATTATGAAATTTTGTCATTAAATAATTACCGTCCACAATTTATTCTTATGACAAAATTTAAATTCATCACGTTTGTGTAATAAATGATGACAAATTCATATGTCGCGATAAACTCATTATAGTATTTATGACTTCCTTTTATTGAAAGTGACAAACTATTATTAATCATCACTATATATAAATATTGGTGACGAAAGAATATGTCGCTAATTACTATGAACAATTAATGACGAAACATAAAACCGTCATGAAAATTTTATATTATATGACCAATATGATCGTGGTTAATTACAGTGAAGATTGTCACCAAATAATATTGTGACGAAATAAATGCATCATTAACAAATGATTATCGTCAATATATATAAATATTGGTGACAAAAGAATATGTCACTAATTACTATGAAGCTTTCACTCATCCGCTTCTCTTATCTTATGTCGTAGCTAAAGTTCTCAAAGAATAGTTCCATTTCACTTCACACCGACTTCTACAGATTGTCATGACATGTCCATAAAGACAGAGAAGTTAACGAAGAGGTCGAAATGCCGTAAAAGCTTCAATATCAATAGAAGGCGCAACTATGAGCAATTAACGACGAAACATAAAATTGTCATGAAAATTTTGTATTATATGACGACTATGATCGTCACTAATTACAATGAAGATCGTCACCGAATAATATTGTTACGAAATAAGTTCGTAATTAAAAAATGATTATTAATCGTCACTATATATAAATATTGGTGACGAAAGAATATGTCACTAATTACTATGAACAATTAACGACGAAATATAAAATTGTCATGAAAATTTTATATTATATGACGACTATGATCGACACTAATTACAATGACGATCGTCACCAAATAAAATGGTGACGAATTAAGTGTGCCACCAATTCTTTTGAATAATTAATGACAAAACATATAGTGGTCACAAAAATAGTATTTTTCATGACGTTGAATATCGTCATTAAATATTATGAATGTCGTTACCAAAGTTTATTGTGACGAATTTCTTGTTATTGTCATGAATTATTTGAATTAGGGACGAAAAAAATCATCAGTGGTGACAAAAAAAAATTGTCATAAATTCTCACTTTTTAGTGACGAAAATTAAATTTGTCACCTTTAGGTAATATATTGTGACGAATTTTGTGACGTCACATAAAATTTCGTCACGGAATGTGTGATTTCCTGTAGTTAATGGGTTCAGGAATATTTTCTTGGGCATCCAAAAAGCAAGCAACAATTGTACAATCATCAGCTAAAGTGGAGTATATAGCAGCGGTAATGAAATAGAGCTCTATAATATTCATGCAACATCAAAAGAATAAAAGAATAGGAAAATTCTAGAATATGCATGCATCAACTTGAAATGTCTTTGTTGTACTATAAATATGTTATGGGTCATTGTAAATGGAGAGCGGATGGGATCAAAATGAGAGGGCGGTTCACATGGCGCACGAGGAGTAGGACGACTGAGATATACTCAACTTGGGCGGGTTGGATTTGGATCAGATCGAAAGTTAATTAAGAAAAGGTTAAATAGTAAATAACAAGATATAAGGTAAAAAATAATTTAAAAATAATATATTATTATAAGAATTAGCGGTCAAGATAATAAAAGATTTATGAGACATGGTGCGATTTCACACCCTTGCTAATGGTAGTCAGTATAACACTATGACTATTGTAATAAACACCCTACTTGTTATAACTACACTCAGGTTTCTCTTCACTCATGTTTCTCTCTCCTCTCTTAGTAATTAGTACTCACTCCGTCTCAATTATATAGATTTTTATTTTTATTTTTATGGATGTCTCAAATATATAGGCTTGTTTCCATATAAAGTAACTTTTTATATAGGCGATGTGTACCTAAATAGATAGTTGTACGTTATATTTTTATGGTTGGTCTTATTGAAATAAGTATAAAAGTTATTACTCATTTTCTATAATACCAAATCTTTAATAATAGATGTGGATTTTCAAAATAGAAACTTGATTTGCTTGGTTTTGTTTAGAAGTTAGAACTGCTGAGGCCTTGGTCCTAAAGTCAAGATTCTGTGTTCCCACTTTTTTCATCAATCCAGTCTAAATGTGTTAGTATTATTCGTACAATTTATTAAACTATTAAACCAAATTTTAACTCAAAATTTCAATAAATCCAGTTATGTTTCTTTTTGGAACTCTGATAATTTAGCTATATCATTAAGATTTACATTCTGCAGAAATTTCTTTTGACTTGATCTTTTAGTTGAGTTGCTAGAATTGTTTTAAATATCCCAATATCATTTCAATATATTGTCAATCTAGACACATAAATTTTACTATAATTATTTGTTTCTATAATTATCTATAATTATTTGTTTTTATAATTATCTATAATTATTTGTTTCTAGATCTGTAATTGTGTTTCTGTTCAGTTTCTGCTTTCAGAGCACTACTTTAGGTTAATGTTGGAGTGTACTATTGTCATAATTTTATCCTTTTATTCAAAAAAATTGCCAATGACCCATTAAATATTGTTAGCTTCCCATTTAAATCCTGTATAATAAGAAATTCTCCAGTTGATTGGAGGGGTAGCAGGGCAATAAAAATAAATTAAAATAAAATAGGCGAGGAAGCTAGGACATTTGACAATTTGTAAAATTGAGAATGAGACTTGAGTAGAAGTTATAATTGGTGAAACGAATTAGACGAAGTTTTAATCAGTATATATATGTTTGTATTTGGTGAGAAATTTTCTTTTCACGCGATAAATTAATAGTTAGTCGAAATTGTTTAATATGCAAATGATTCCAGGGAAAACTTCCAGACTATAGCACAAATAATATTTATCAGATTTTTTTTTAAAGTTTTACATGGCATTTTATTTACGGAAAGAGCTCAGGAAAAGAAAATTATGTATCTACACGAACAAATTATTTTCTTCTATATTAGAGTATGGCATGTGCATTGAAATGATAATAATTAGTTCCCTATCTCTTTGAAAATGCTTTCTGTTGGTTGTGCTTATTGGAATCACGACAGGTGAATGAGAAATATTCACTTGAACCAAAGTTCTCTGAGTTAAGGACGGTTTATATACTTCTGTCCTCACCAATTGTTTTCATTTGTTATTGCAAAGTTTTTATTTGTTGCTTTCTTTGTTCAATCATTATAATATTAACTGTAGCATAGCCTAATATGAAATAAGTTATTTTTGTTGTAGGTTTTAGATGAAAAACAAAATGAATTTATAAATTCTGCATCAAACGAGTTGACAAAAAGGAAAGGTGGTCTTGAAGTAAATTTCAACTTGCTTAACGAAGTGAAGGTAAATAAATGTTGAAACCCTACTTTTTTTATGTCTTCTACTAATGCTAGCGAGCTATGGGTTCTATATAAATTAAATAGATTATAGTTAGCTACTATTTTTCTGTGATAAAAACGGGATTTAAATCGATTTGGTCCCGTAACTTTGTACCTTTATTGAAAAGGTCCCGTAAGTATCACATGTTTTAATTTAGTCCCGTATGTTTCCAATTTGTGCCAATTTCGTCCCAAATCGCCGGAGACCGGTCAAACCACACAAAAACGACGTCGTTTTAGGGGCGTGTGTTACACGCGCCCCTAATTTTTATCGGGAAATGCTGACTTGCAAAGATTTGGACACGTGGCGCGCCACATGTATATTATTCCTATTAAAAATAAAATAAAAACGAAAATTAAAATTACACTTCATTAAATATGGATTAAAATAAATCAGAATTAAAATAAATATATATCAAATTAAATTAAATATATATTCCAATATCAGAATAATATTAAATAAAAAAATAAATCAAAATTAAATGAAAAAAAAAGTTTCCTGAAACTTCCCCACATCACACCCAAAATTAAAATTAAAATCAGAAACAATTAATTTTAATTAAAAAAAAAACCAAAATCGAAATTACCCGGAAACAACCCCCAAAACTAATCAATTGGATTGCAATTACAGAGATAAAAAAACAAAACAAAAAAATCGAATTGAACTTTAAGATGAAAGGTCACACATTGATTTTATAAACCCTAATCCCCAATTCGTGAATCAAAACTGGTGGAAGCCATTGAAGAACAATCGAAACCGCGACCCAGATCGGTGAAATGCCACTGCAACAGGGATGCCATTGTCGTCACACAGATTGCGACGCGTGCACCAGCACACCATCTCCGAGTTCACTCATCTCTATCCCCCGAGTCGACTCTGCATCAACTCGTCCCAGTCGTCAGATCTCAACCGAGTTATCCTCTCCGAACCCCCCATCCCCTGGGATCTACCTTCCCTACCAGAATCCAAGGCGACAGAAATCACTAAAGATGATGACGACAGCTGCTGTAAACATCACTTTATTCGCCACATGTTTCTTCTTCGTTGTCGTCTCGATTCTCCGCATTTCGTCCGTAAAAAATATGTATAAAAAAAATAAGAAAGGGATCCATCCATTAACAAATTTGGGAAAATGTTTCAGAGAGGAAATGAGTGGCGAGACTGGTTGAGTTTGGATTGGGTGGAGCGTGGAACTGATTTGGGGTTTGTAGGAATGAAGACATGGGTTTAATTAGGTTTGTTATTTATTTTTAATGTTATGCTTTTTTTTTTTGGTTACTTTTAATTTGCTTTTCAATAAGAAAATTATATGTCATTTTATAATTGATTTATATATTTGAAATTGAATTTTATATAGATTTTTTATTTTAAATTTTAATTGCTAATTGTTAATTATTAGATTTACATTCCATTTTTTCTTAAAATCATACCTTTTAAAAAAAAATCAGATTTTCAAATAATTTCCCAAATTTTATATATTTCTTTTCGTAGATTCTTGTATTTTTAATATAATTTTCCAGATTTTATATATATAATTTTTTTTTATTTTGTATTTTTAATATAGTTTAATTAATAGACTTTTAGGATTTATTAATATAATTTTTAGGATTTAATAATTGTTTACTGTATTTTTAGAGCTTATTAAAAGTTTAAAAATATTTTTTTACAATTTATTAATATTTTTAATAGCTTATAGAATTTTGTGAAGTGCAGTTTAGTTAAATTGGTTTAATTTTTTTTTAATTGTATTCTGAAATTTTAATATATATATTTAATTTAAATTTGATTTATTTTATTTGTAATTAATGATGTGTAATTTTTATTTTCGTTTTTCATTTTTTTTAATTGGTAAAATACACATGCGGAGTGCCACATGTCCAAATCGAAGCAAGTCAGCATTTTCGGCCAGAAATTAGGGGCGCGTGTGATACACTCCCCTAAAACGACGCCGTTTTAGTGTAGTTTGACCGGTCTCCGGCGTCTTGGGACTAAATTGGCACAAATTGAAAACATACGAGACTAAATTGAAACATGTGATATATACGGGACCATTTCAATAAAGGTCTAAAGTTATGGGACCAAATCGATTTAAATCCCGATAAAAACTGTATGACAACATTGGAATTTCAGTTTTTGAACCCATGGTTTCATTGACGACCATTCCATCTCAGTGTTGGGATAGTTTGTATTTAGTTTTTTCGCAGAAAATGTTCGTATTAATTCTAGGTCAGATATTTGGGTTTTATGCAAACAAGAAGTAATGCAAGGATCGACATAGGTTTTACTTTTTAGTTTGAATAAAGTTTTGGTTTATGAACTATTTTGCTGGGATACAAGGTTTACAAATCTTAAAAGTATTCCTTGCATTTTGTCATTACTTATTAATTATCCATTTCATTAAAATATGTTATAACATAGGAGCTTAAAGAAGAATAAGCATAGTCCCCAGATCTTTCAAATATTCGGGGAAGGAAAAAAGTGAGTTTGTTTGGCTTAGTATATTTACTTTTTTAGCTTAGATATTTTTACTTTTATGAAGTTTGAGTTTATTATTTCAGTGGTACATGTGTTTTATAATTTTAAGTCTTTGAGGTAAGAGAGATGCTAAACGCAAGGATTTTTTTATTTATTTTTTGATCGGGACGCAAGGATTATTTTGATCAACTGGTATTTCAGTTCTTACTATAGGTACAATTATTTCTCGATGAAGCTTTGGTTGAGGAAGTGACCAACAATGAGCTTTTTTTTCTATCCTAAAAGGGCATATTGTTGGTTAGATTTGAGAAGGTCTATTTCTTGAGAAATATGCTTCAGGGTGTCTTTAATACTCTTACTTGGTACTTTGTATCAAGAGTTATCTTAAGAACTCATAGTGACTGAGAGGTTTTGATTTAATTTTGAAAATATGTGGTTGAGATGTGAAAAGCGTTGCTGGAATCTAGCAAGTGTGAGCTGAGAAACGCATTGCTGACTTAAACAATAACAGTGCACATAAAATTTGAAATTTTTAATTTGACTTTTTTTGTTAGATTTCAACATGTAGATATTGTGAATATTTACTTTTATGAGCTAAATTTTGTGTTGAGTATATTCACATTGTTGCGCAATAATATTTGTTATGGCTTTCAAGGAGGTGCAATTAAATTTAAATTGTTTGGTAAAATTGTAAGGAATGTAATAAGAAAGGGAATGGAAATGGAAAGCAATCAAAGTCATACCTCACCTATTTGACACCTTTGATAGATTCCTCACTTTGGAAGAATCAAAGTCATAGTAGTATAATTTCAAACACACTATAACTTTGATTCCATTCCACACCCTTCCATACCTTCCAACCAAGCACCCCTGAATTTGGTCTTGGTTAATTGCGGGTTTCGACTCCTACTTTGAACAATTTCTTATTAATTTCATTTTGTGATTATTTCTCTCTATTAGTTCGTACAAACTATTTAAGTAGTGACTATTATGTAGTTGCATTTCTAATTATTTGATTTGAGTATCTGGTCGGAGAAAAAATGATACACAAAGAAAAGAGAGAGAATTGACTTCTCAATGAAATTTCATAGGTGGGTTGGTCGAACTTGATCGAATTAAATTTGCATTTCTCATCTCGGTTAAAATTTATAGTTTGATTCTTATGGTCAAATGTATGAGGGGAGATATCATCATATTTAAAACTAGGAAGAAATTATTTAAAATAAATACTTATTTTATGATGAAGTTTAAAAAGAACAAAAGAGATTGTAGAAAAAACAAAAACGAAAACATTTTTACAAATTATAAAAAAATATAGTTATAACATGCCCGTGCATTGCACGGGCAAAGAACTAGTATTAGTAATAAACCATTTGGCGCCACTACATTTTTTTACTGAAATATTTTATAAAGGTTTGTTCAGAGAATTTCATTTTGTTTGCTTCGATTTATAACCCGTCCTTATAACCTATGTTTTAAAAAACGGTTCGTACCGGCCGGTCCGATCGGTCCGACCGCTACTCGGAAACCATAACGTACCGATTTCATGTGTTGGACCGCCCAACTATCGAGCCGCCCTCAAAACGCTTGGAACCGGAAAAAGCGGTGAAATCCGGTGGACGGTCGAACCGGTAACTCGACGGTTCGACTCCATTTTGAATTTTTTTTTTTTTTTTTTTAAAATTACCGATCTAATTATTTTGCTGAGTGAATGAAGCCTAATTCATGTCTATGAGAAATATATTTACAGTGACGGGTGATCTTTATAGCGTTTTCCGGCGTGCGCAGAATTCTTGAATTTTGATTTGATTTTGGCCAAATTTTGCTGTTGGGGTTTTTTTGGGGAATAAGGAGAGAGGTCTGCATAGATGGGAGCAACAGGCGGATAGGTGGATCTAATTAATGGGGTACAGCTGTACCCCAATTTAAATTTTCTTTTTTATTATGAATATTAGTATTATATAAATATACATTGCTGAGAAGAATTAGTAAATTTCAATTTTCAGTGAAAGTAGTGGAAGTTAGCACGGTTGGCTTATCCATTACAAGACTACAATTTATCTTTTTTTTTTTTTTTACATAATTAAAGTTACAAGGTGGCCAATACTCAATAATTTAAGATTTGGTATACATATTTTATTGTTGTCGATATTTAATTTTTATTATTAAAATAAAATTTTAAATTGCAATTTAGATGTGTTTAAAAAAAATTACAATTTAGATGTATAATATTTATTTATTTTTTATCCTAATTTATTGTTCGCATATACTATTAGAAGGAAATATTTATAGAAGATGATATATAATTTATATATTTAATTATATATTACGTAATTATGATGTCATATCGGCTCAACGCTTTAAAAAACGATCAAACCCGATCGGACTGGTCCGACCAAAAGCGCTATAGTTGTTCGAATCGATCGCCGCTTCCGCTTTTAAAACATAGCTTATAACCCGTATGACCGGGAGCCAACTTCACAGGCAAGGAGTTTCTCATCTTTATATTATTAAATAATATGTATATATATATACATATATTTTCGCTGCCAGCTCATGTCGGCCATTTTCCAATTTCAGTATTTTATATTCTTTATTTATTTTAATTACATTGCAGTTGCACGAACTTGTGGTAAAAGAATTGGTTTCTCTTTCTATTTTCACTAAAAAAAAAGTAAGAATTGTCCACAAAAATTTTCAAAGATCTTTAAAAAGTGAGAATAACTTACAACTTGCCTATTAATTTTTAGAATAATCTATAAAAAATTTATCTATATAAATAATTCTCTAGGTAAATAGATTACGTACACAAATAATTTCCTATACAATTTATATTTTAGTAGAAAATTATATTTGTAATTTTAATATGTCCTACAAATAAATTTACTTATGAATTATATTTCCGTAAACATAATTATCTATGAATAAAAATGTCTATATGATTGGAAAATTTTGTAGGCAAGTCCATCGTAGGCACGAAATTATTTTCATTGAATATTCTGTAGGTATATTGAAAAATTCCATAGACAATTCACAATTTTCTTGTAGTATTTTGGAGCCAGTACGAGAGAACCATCTCATATATACATATAATAAAAAGTTTATTTAAAATATATTTTCTCCGCTTAAAAGTAAGAAAAAGTAATTAGGACTAATAATAATCCTTTTTATCAATAGCAAGTAAAGATTTTAAATAAATATTTAATATATATTGGGGAATAATTTTAAAATAATGAATTGGATTACCCCTGCATCTTACACTTTTGAAGCTTTAGGTAATGTGTATTATTTTTATGTTATCTGAGTTTTTGAAACCTTTACAAAGGATAAAGTTGAGAATAAGTTCACAAGTGAGGAGTTGTTGTAATTAGTAATTTATTAATTTTATCTGAACGATATGTAATATTTTATTTATTTGTACATTTAATTTAATTATATGTATTTATATATAAGATTATGTTTATGGACAATTTTTATTTTTTTTAAAATCATTTATAGACGGTACTATTAGGGAACTATATACAAATGAATTGATCACCTCTCTACAAGCTTGAACTTTTAGATGAGAAGATATTCTTATATGGTATCAGAGCTTCAGGCTCACGCCCTCGTACTGGGTTCAAACCCCACACTTGTTGGGTCTTCTCTTCCTCCTAATGATATAGTTGACAACTCAGACTATATATACAAATGAATTAATTCCTCACTTTTCTACAAATTTGAGCTTTTAGATGAGAAGGGATTCTTACTGGTACTCCAGCTTTAAAATTCAGGGTCCGCCTTGTACAATCATCAACATTTTTAAAGATCATCTCAGAGAGTGTCTCTAATTAGACGGATTAGGACTACTGAGATGTTCTTTGCCAGCCCCAGGTAAGTATTCAGTTTGACAATTAGATCAAGCAAGCTTGCCTAGCTTCAAGGAAATGTTTTAAACTTACAAAATAGAAAAAGAGGGTTTCATGTGCATTTTGGTGCACCGTGCATTCATAGTGCATTTAAAAAAACATGCAACTTGTTATCCTGTAAGATGCAACTTGTTTATATTGAACCGTGCAACTATTTTTCCAGTATAACTAGGTACTTGTTTATAAAATGCAGTATGAGTGATGGTGCACTTAGTTAGAGCATGCATGTGAGACTTAGCCAAACAGAAAATCATTGAAATTATGAAAAATGATATTATTATTTCCTCGCGTCAATCTAATTAATATTCCCATAAATTTTGCATTATAAAACAAAAATTAACTAATCAACATTTCCAACACGCGTGCATGAGTCGTCGAAAGACCTCTGCAGTTGATCAATATGTGGTATAAAGAAAACAGGACTAATTGATCATTCATTTTGAAATAAAGTCTTCGCTATCTGAGTCGCATATTAATCCAAAATTCATAAATACATGAAATGGGAAAAGAGTCCAAAACCCTGACTCCCGTTATGGTGGTGTTTTGAAACCCCAACTTACACTCAAGAAATTTAAAAAAACATGCTTCTAATTATGGCAATTGTAATTCAAAACAAACCCTAAACATAGATGATTCTCTATCACTAAACCTTATTATTTTCTTTTATTAATTTATTAAAAAAATTAATGAAGTATTACTTTTTCCTATAAATGCACCACTAAAACTAATTTAAAAATTCAAGTATCAGGATAACAATTTAATATAGGTAAAGATGTATGCATTAAGTGCTCCATGCAATTAAAGTTAGTGTTTTACATGCAACTTGTTTATATTGAAAATGTAATTTATTTTCACCGGCATGAGTTATATGTTTTAGTGTAAACAACTACATATATTTCATTATAACAAGTTGCTTATTTCAAAATTACACTTAAATGCACGGTGCACCTAGTGTACTACAGACTAAATTACTCTTTAATGTAATGCAATGACTCTTCCATGAATTGGTTGCTATTTCTTTTCTATCCTTAAAAGTTTATGCACGCGTGCAATAGTTTTACTATGCAACTACTGTATCACTTTATAATATATCAATTAAAAATTTTGAATGATATAATTAATATTAGCAATTTAATATACGTCTTAATGAAATAATCAGTTTTTCTTTTTTAATATTTTGATGCACTAGTGGCACCGATACATATGTATGGCACAGATAAAATGGGACTAATTGATTATTCATATTGACCTAATGTCTTCTCGATCTCAATCGCACATTTAAAAATTCATAAACACATGAAATGTGAAAAGAACCCGAAATTCTAATGCCTTTCAAACTAGATGACTTTCACGCCAAACAATATTAACTTAATATAGTAATACTATTAAAATTACTTATTTTTGAGAAAATAAAAAATCTTGGTTACATTTTAATTCCTATAAATACCCCACTACAACTAATTTAAATATTCCAGCTTAATTTATTAATAAAATGGCTTCTTCCAAAAGGTTGCTCTTTCTTTTAGGTCTTTTCCTCATCGTTTTTGGCTTCCTCGTCACCAGTCAAGTGGCAGGTTCACAAGATCAAACAAGTAAGTCTGAAATACATTAATAATACTTCAAATGTCATGAATAAGCTTTTGTGCGTGTGTACATCTTATATAGTTCAGGATTTGCTTATGAAAATTAGTTTGTTTTAGTCCTGTAATTAACCTTAATTTCATTTAGTCTTGCAATGAAATTAAACATTTGATTGACAAATCAAACTCTGTCAGTGTCAAATACGTACATGTTTCACCTCCTTTAATCGATTATTGGGACTAGAATGTCGAACAAATTGAAAGTTACAGAACCATTTTAAATTCCTGAAAAACATGAAATTAAATTAATGGGGGAAACCTAAAAGGACTAAGAAAACTATTTTACTTAAAAAATACAATATGATTAATTACTTAATTCTTTTATAATTAATGTATGATCATATATATACTTTTTTATTTATAAAAGTTTGTTAAATATAATTTACAGCTGAAAACTTAGATATGGAGGGTTATAAGCTTAAGCATGGTCATGGTGGTGGTTATCGACGTATGGGAGAGCATCTTGGCGCGACGAGCAAGTACCAAGTTAGAATTCCTGGAAAATGCCATTCCAGTTCTAATGATAATTATCACAATTAATTTTTATTTAGTGTTGAGTAAAATTATACTCCGTCTGTCCTATTTTATTTGTCGTACGTTTTGGGTGTTTCACATGATTTAAGAAAGTCATTAAATAACACTAAATAAGTATATGTTTAATATGTTATTTTTGTCTTTTTATTTTTACTATTTGGTCATTTAATGTATATTATTACAAGAATTAATATAATGACAAATTAAATCGATATATAATATTTAATTTTTATAATTTAATTCAAAATAATACTTATTTTGAGATAAAAAATCTTCCCTGGAGAAAAAGGACAAACAAACTGAGATTGAAGAAATATATTATTAATATCATAAAAGAGTGCATATAAGTAAAGAACGTCTGGGACTCTGATACTAGTTTACATTATTGATATACCATAATAATCCACTTGTTTCAAGTCACATTTGTGTATATAATTTTCACGGAGTTTGCAAGTAACTTATTAAAGGGAAAATGATGTTTCTCGTATAGTAACTTATCATCGAAATGTTTAATTTGTTCAGTGTAAAATAAATTGAACATTTAAGTGTAAATAAATTGATCACTACAAGAAGAAAGGTTTTTAGCATCGAAAATTTAATTTTGATACTAAAGATAAAATATTTGATAATAAAGTGTTTTGGTATCAAACTTATTTCTAATACACATCTGATACTTATACCCCCAATTATAAAGATCTGGTATTAGAAAAAGAGTTATTATGCTAAATGAAAGTGTGTGTGCGTAATTTTCATAGTATTGTTAAAAATGTTATGCAACATAAACAACAACATATAAACAGCAGAAGTCTTAAAAACACTTTGCAAAGGATTTCAAAATTGTGTATAGTCTTAATTCTGACTATACGAGTGTCATGACTAAAAACTTCACTATAACGAGTAGTGACACAAACAATGACCTTTTACAAGAACCCAAAAGGTATAGTGTAAAAACACACTTAATTTCCTAAACAATCCTTTCACACGAATGACTAGTGATCTTATTCAACCTAACACTCATGCTACTTAGACAAATACAATACTGATAGGAATGTTGGAATACATTCGTCCAGCACAAAACAAATTGCATTGACCCTCACACTCCTAGATGTATTAAACACTCAAGGTTGTGTCTCGGATACTATTCTCTTAAATTTGGAGAAGATGAATTGGAATATTAATATTGATCACTTGATTTCGTCTATTGCAGTGTGTATATATAGAATTCGAACCTAACTACATTGTCCTATCCACTAGGCTTGGTTTGCAAAACCTATAAAGTCTCAACATATCACTCCATGATCTTGTAGTAACCACCCATAATCTTTTTACTTCTCACTCTTACAATTTCAACCGCTTGACATATAATTGCTATGTCGTCAACCTGCAATATTGTAAGAAACATAAAAAGAAACATCTAACAAACCGGAGTTAGTGTAAGAAGAAATGGCAAATTAGTAATGTTGTTCATAATGTTGTGTCATATATGAAACATCATCTTTACAACATCAACAAACTCCCTCAATTTGGCTTTTTTATTACAACACATCTGATGTTAAAAACAACAATCAGAACTTGTGTCAGGAAAGAAACAAATAATAGTCATTCGTAGAACAACCAGGGATGAAAATATAGCGAAATATCGCGGATATATCACATCTTTTAACTATGCAATATGGATTTCGCATGTAATTTTTTTCTTACCGTGAACAGTGCAAATAACGCGAATATATCGCAAAATATCACGAAATATCGAGAAATATCGCGATATTATATCATATTTCGATATATATTTTTTTAATTTAATTGCACCATGGGTATGGACACTGATCATAGTGATATGTCTCAAGATTTATATGCTTTTGACACATGCAAGTTCACAGTTTGATTGGAATACTCAAAATGTTTTTCATCGCCCAACTCCTCAAATGTCTTATGAAAGTCAAAATGCATATCAACAAAATATCTGGGTCATGACACAATATCCAATTCATGGTGAAGTAGTTGGAAGAGATAGGAAAATATATAAATGACATGTGCATAATATATCCATGAGTACTTTAATGTAATGAGTTGGTACCAGTATTGTTTGGATAGAGATGTCATTACATCTTCTATTTTTGAACCTTATAGGTCATCATTTTGGTACTAATTATATTTTATCATGTAATTTTAGTCATTTTTTATTGTATTATATATTGTATTGTCGGCTATTTTTTTATGGACAGTACTGTTTATATAGTTTATTGCTAATATTTTTTATTTAAATATGTCATTTTATTGTGATTTTAAACGAAATGTATGCATAATTATGTGTAATAATAACCTGTAAAGTTTCATGTCAAATTTCCAATTTTTTAACATAATTTCCGTCATTTTTTTAATTTTTTTGCGATATCGATATGCGATATTGATATATCCATCGATATATCTGTAAAATTAAGGTTGCGATATTACTTGCGATAGCGATATTTTCATCCTTGAGAACAACTACTACTTAACCAAATCACATAAACACAAATCACTAAGCACATCATGAGAAGTGTGCTTAGGCCAAACATTGTACCAATCAAAGTAAATGACAAATATTTAAAACCTATCAATTACTTGTCCAATAACAAAATTTTAAAACATAAATCACATAAACATAAAAGATTACACAACAGATTGAATTTTGTAAAGAAGTAAGGTGAAGGACTGGGCCAAATGAAATGGTTGCATCTCCATAGACTGCACTTGCTCCCCCTTACTTTAGAAACTCCCCCTATTTGTAACCTGTTCACCAGTTCCCATTTCCATACAAATCATCAAGTATGGCAGTAGTCTTAGTGATACTGAATCTCTAGTAGGAGTGGTCTTCATCGAATCATCAAGATCATCATAACTCAAACTATCTTCAGTGTCCTCCTCAAGTTCTTTCTCAACATCCACATCTTCACCAGCATCAGCATTAATGGCAGCATCAACTGCCTCATCTACAGGAGCTTCAACAATTCCCTTTACATCCTCATCAATCTCAGCATCCTCCTGCATCAACTGCCTTCATCATCTTTCTCACCTGTATGACCAGATGGACCAGCTTCATCATCATTGCCACCATCATCAGAAGATCCTCCCCCTATTGGAGTAGAAAAGAGCTTTCTCCAGAAATTTTGGTACATGATCAAGGCATCTATCTGATTTTGTAAAGAATCAATTTGATCAATTATAAAGTCCTGTGAGAAAATAACGGCAGGTTTACTATTATGTCTTGTAATGTTGTATGGAATGTTGCCAACAGAATTACAACATCTGGATTCTGACTTCCTGGACCTTTCATTGGAAGATCAACAACTCTTTCCCCTACTTTCAGTACTGAAGAGATTCCAAAACTTGCAACAAAACCACATATCTTTTCACCTCTAGGCCTATGAAACTCTAATTTTTCCAGAAAATGTGCTATCAACCTAGGATAAGGACTTGACCCTTTCTAAGAATGCTTACCAGGATAAGACATCATATTATCAAAGATAGTTTGACCCAAATTGAACTTATTCAAATGAACTATTTTGTACAATAGAAAGGTTTGTTCCTTAGTTAGCACTGTAGAGTTCTTAGAAGGCAACCAATTAAGACACCAAGCTTGTGCATCACAGAGTATAGAAAAGTCAAATGGGTTGTAGGAAATTGAGAGTCCAAATACCATGCATACCACCAGTTAACACTGACACAACCTCATTTATATCATCAACATTCTCCTCAATCATGGGCTTAGTCTTTAAAAACTTATTTATCAGGTCAGGGGTAATGACAACAATATTGTCCCTAAACCTAATTCTCCTAAACTTTTATGACATGCGGTTTACAGTGCTCTTTTTCAGATTAGCATAGAATTCAGCAATCCAATCAATAAAATATGGTTTAACATATTCCAAAGCATGTATTGAGAACCTACTCTGCAAGAAATCTATCATGTCATTTGCCTCAAAATCAGACTTCTTAATTACCCTTTCATTAACAATGAATCTTTTCCTAATGGTCTTAAACACTCTAGTTGTCTTTGTATTTACAAGCACGTAATACAAATAAAACATGCGCAGTGGAATAAACAATTCACCAACAACAAATTATAGATTGCATAATTAAATAACAAAATAGGTAAATGAATTCTTACAGTGCTTCGTAAGCAATCTCCTCAACTACGGTATCCACGTAATCCCCGTTCACAGATCCGTACAGATTTGCCAGCGTTGAATCCCCGTATGAATTTGCTAGAAAAATTCTACACTAGAGATTTTATGGAGAGATTTAATTCTTGTGTGTTTAATGAATTTTCAAGGACTCATATATATATAGGAGAAGTCCAGCTTAAATCTTAAGCCATCTTTATTAGGAAATAAAATCCCTAATCTTACAAATCAAATCTCATAGATTTGATTTCCCTATATATATTTTCCTACAATAATATTCCATATATTATTTTGGGATTACTATTTAATTAAATGCAATTTAATTAAATAGTAATAATAATTAATTACAAATATAATTATTATTAATTCTACATAAATTAAATATTAAATTCAATTTAATATTTAATCAACCAACTATAATCTATAAAAGGGAATTACTTGTTGTGTGACCCATAGGCCCTTATATATCGAGTGATTCATCAAACTAACAGTCTTAATTGAACCCTAGACAATAAATCAGGCATTCTCAATACACTACAAAAAATGCAGGTTTTAACGACGGAAATTAGCGACGGATACAACAGTCGTCGCTAACTGCGACGGATGTAGCGACGGAATTAGTCAAACGGTCAAATTCACCATTTTTGGCGACGGACTCCAAAACCGTCGCTAACATCGACGGTTAATTCAAACTGCCACTTCTAGCGACGTCTTTAGCGATGGATATTTAAAATCCATCGCTAAATAGTGTAGAAAATGAAGAGATACGCCCGTTGGGAGCCGATATCATTGATTGGGGAATCTTTAGCGACGATTTTAGCGACGGATATTTGAAATCCATCACTAAATCCAATTCTATAAATGTCGTCGTTGCCTGCCCATTTTTCCCATCAATCAAATCAGAAAACAACACAAACGAGACAATTTTATCTGTATTCTTCGATATCACGGTAATATTTTAATGTTTTTTTCATTTATTTATTTATATTTAATTGTATTTTATATTAATTAATTAATATATAAATTTCATATTTTATTTAGATGGATGCTGGTAATAACGTCCAAGCTTCATCCCGGGCGCCTATTCCTCGCTTGCCTATCAATATCATCAATGGAGAGTAAGTGTTGTTTTTTTTTAATTATATAATTAATTAATTTAATATTAATTATTAATTATGTATTTATTTTTTAATGTCTTAGTATTGTATCTAGTCATGAGGCTTCCGCTATAGCCAAAAACGTCATCATGCGGGTGAAAATTGCTACCAACGCTTACAGTTGGATATATGTGCCAACTGACCAGCGTTAATTGTATTTCGAGGAGTTTACGATATAAAATTTACTTAACTTAATATTTTATTTCAATATATATTGATTACAATTAATTTAATTATCTTATTATATTCTAAATATAGAAACAAGCTACGTGGAGTCCCGATCTCGAGACCAATGAAGTTTACAAGGCATTTTGTAAGGTTGCTCAACAACAGTACCATGACATGATGCACAGGTAGCGTAGACAGTGGAGGGAAGAAGGGGTAAACTTATCAGAAGAACTTGGGCATGAAGTATGGGAGTCAATTGTGGCTGTTTGGAGAGCATATCCCTTCTAGGGTCAATGTTTATTTTAATTATGTTATGAACAATTTATAATTTCGTGTTTAATTTTGTATGACTGAACAATTTTAATTTATGTTATTATTTTTATGTGTGATTGAACAATTTTAATATCTATTTTTTTTAATGAATGATTGAACAATTTTAATTTTTGTTTTAATTTTTTTTTAAATTATGTTTTTAGCGACGATTTTGGCGACAAAATTATCGACGGAAATTTGAATTCCGTCGCTAAACCGTCGCTAACTACGACGGTAATTTTCATTGCTGAATCCGTCTATAATAGCGACGGTTTTATGTATCCGTCGTTGTATCCATCGCTAAAAACCAGACAAAAAAAACCAGCAGTTTCATTTTACACAAAACAGTCGAACCAATTCCATTTTTTTCCAAAACCAACACCAAATTTTGTGTATATAGAGCCGAAAATTATTTTTAAAGTGCATATTGTGTAGAGGAAGCATTTCGACTCCTCGAGAACGATTTTACCGTACGTTTTCACATTTCTACCGTTTAAAAATATATATATATAGTGTAATGTATATAATTTATAAGTTTGTTTTGTATTTGATGTTGATATATATTGTGTAGATTGTTTATGTTAAATTAATGTTGTGATCATATATTGCGTGGATTTCTTTGATGTTATTTGATAAGAATAATATTTTTGGATATTTACATATACAGACGAAACTCTGTCCAATTTTTTGTAGAATTAACATATTGATATGATTTGAAACAGATGGAATATCTGAATCGTCAGTGGATGTATTCGACTCCTCGACTTATCAACGGACTTATAAATATGGAGTTCTTGAATGAAGTTAATAACTTCATTCACTTTGCAATTAATCAGGGTGCAACAAGTTCAGAAGGTCGTATAAGATGTCCGTGTAATGCAAGAAAGTGTCAGAACAAGTTATACGGAGCGATTGTTGATGTTCAAACACATATCATCATGAATGGTTTTGTACCTTATTAATACAATTGGACACGTCGTGGTGAAGATCAATGGAATGTTGATTTCAATACACTTGAAGAGTATTATAATGCTCTCGAATACAATGATGATCATGGAGTCGATGATCCTGGAGTACATTTTGAGACACCTGCAGATGATATGTATCATACGATGATCATGGAAGCTGGTGGGTTTCAAGATGAGGCTATGGAGGAGGAACCAAATGAGGAAGCATCTAACTTTTACAGAATACTCAAAGCAGCTGACGAAGCTGTATGATGGATGTCAAACTCACTCTCTGTTGTCATTCAATGCTCGACTCATGTCTATCAAGACTGAGAACAAACTTTCTCAAAGAGCCTATAACCAGATTAGTAAGTTGATCAATGAGGTATGTCCTCCCGATAATAAGGTGCCTATTACAGAATATCAAGCCAAGAATTTGTTGAAGAGTATGGGTCTACCAGTAGAGAGTATTGATTGTTGTATCAATAACTGCATGTTATTCTGGGGTAATGAAGAAGACGCGAATCTTGATAAGTGCAGAATTTGTGGGCACTCTCGGTACAAAGTACCGCGTCGGAACTGGACTGGCGGTCGAGGGAAGCAGAATAAGAAGAAGAAAGTGGCAAATAAAATGATGTATTACCTCCTTATCATTCCTCGGCTTCAGAGATTATATCAATCTAGTGCCACAGCCAAAGATATGACATGGTATCATAAGGAGTCATCTGATCCTGATTCCTTAGAGATGAGACACCCTGCAGACGAGTTGTTTCCTATTTTTTCGGACGAACCTAGGAACGTTCGGTTAGGTCTCAGCACTGATGGTTTTTGTCCATTTGGAATGCACGGTAAGCAGTATTCGTTATGGCCGATTATATTGACTCCTTATAATCTACCTCCGTGGATGTGCATGAAGCCACAAACTATGTTTCTCACGGTATTGGTACCTGGCCCAAAGAATCCAAAGGACAAATTAGATGTTTTCCTTCAGCCTCTGATAAGAGACTTGATACATCTGTGGGAAAATGGAGTGCTGACATACGATGTATCGAGAAAGCAAAACTTCACGATGAGGGCTGCCCTGCTCTGGACGATCAGCGACTACCCTGCGTACTCCATGTTGTTTGGATGGAGGACAGCTGGGAAACAAGCATGTCCTTACTGCATGGAGGATTCTGATGCTTTTAGTCTCCCGCTTAGCAGAAAAGTTTCATGGTTTGATAACCATCGAAAGTTTTTACCAGATAATCATCCTTTTCGAAAGAATAAAAAGGACTTTATCATGAATAAAGTCGTTACAAAAAACGGCTTGAAAAAGAGATTAGGTATTTTTATATTAGTTGTTTTAAATGAATTAATATATTTCTTTCTACATACGATAAATTAATTAACTTTTAACTATTTGCATTCATGTAGGTAAAAGGTTGTTAAATCAAATCAGAAGAGATTGAGGAAAACAACAGAAGAACATGCTGAGGAGCATAATAAAATGGTATCGGGTGGTTGGAAGAAGAAGAACATTTTCTGGGATTTTCCCTACTGGAGCTCAATTTTGATTCGGTACAACTTAGATGTGATGCACATCGAAAAGAATGTGTTCGATAACTTGTTCCACACAATCATGAACATAGAGGGCCAGATAAAAGACACTGCAAAATCACGTGATGATTGAACGAGATATGCAAACATGATCACTTGAAGAGGGATGAGGGTACAAGAAGATATCCTCAAGCCAATTACACACCTGATAAGAAACAGAAAGTGGCTTTGTGTAATTGGATTGAAGAACTGAGATTTCTAGATGACTATGTTTCCAATTTGAGTCGTTGTGTAAACACATCAAACGGGAAGGTGTCTGGGATGAAAAGTCATGATTGTCACGTGTTTATGCAATGATTGTTGCCCCCCGCACTCCGGGAATTCCTACCGAACAGTATCTGGAGGGCTGTAACTGAATTGAGTCTATTCTTCAAAGATTTAATGTCTACAATGATTACGTGGGACGACATGGTCCGTTTGGAGAAAGACCTTCCAGTTATTTTATGCAAATTGGAGCGCATTTTCCCTCCCAGTTTCTTTGATTTGATGGAGCACTTACCGATGCACTTAGCATATGAAGCCAAAATTGCTGGTCCAGTGCAATACAGGTGGATGTATCCATTTGAGAGGTAAACCTTCACTGAACAATCTATTTATACAAATATATATATTTATGTTTAACTTTTATCCATTTTTTTATTATATATCTATAGGCATCTCCATAACTTGAAGCTCAATGCTAAACAAAAGGTAAAAGTTGAAGCATCAATTGTTAATGCCTACTTGTGTGAGGAGGTTACAACATTTTGTTCTTACTATTTTGAGGATCATGTTAGAACAAGGTTGAGAAACGAGCCTCGTAATTACGACGGTAGAGGAACAGACAATGTAACTGATGATATTGAGGGTAACTTGTCCATGTTTAAGTTTCCAGGTCGATGTTTGGGAAAAAGTATTGAATGACCCTGGTTAAACCGACAGGAGTTTGAAGCTGCACATAAGTATGTGTTATTCAATTGTGATGAAGTCCAACCGTACATTCAGTAAGTATTTCATATGCGTATCATTTACACTTTTAATTAATTATAACATATTTATTATAATTATATAATATTTGATTAATAATATATTGCTTTCAATAAGGATCTATACTGAAGAGCTACACGGTATACATCCAAACTTCTCAGATGCACAAGTAGGTGAATATATTACTCGTGGTTTTGCAGAGTGGTTCCAAAACTATGTGAGTGTTATCTAACCACCGTTTATTAGTGAATTCATATTATATGTTTACAATTATATATTTAACCTAAAATCGTCACAGGGTTATAATCAACACATTGAGAACCCATTTATGCGGGATCTCAATAGAGGACCATTACGGCTGGTCAACACGTACCAAGGATACTATGTAAATGGTTACAAATTCCATACAGTGGAGTATGCCTCGACTAGATCTACTGCAAACAGTGGAGTAGTTGGGATTATACTGGAAAGTATGCTTCTACTTTGTATAATCAAACTGAATTTCGATCTTATTTACTGAAATAAATTGTTTATCACTGATGCTTTAAATATCATCGAATGTTACATATATTTACTGCATAACTATTCAATAAATAGTATGTGTTACATTGTAGTTAATTTAGTGATACCAGATCACAGAAGATTAAATTAACAGTCTCTTGTAACCAAAAGTACACCATTCACGACCTAGATGGAAATGAACAATCCAGCGTGAAAGGTTGAAGTGTAAGGCTCAGATTGGCTTGTCTTGACCAAGAGATTACACTAGTGCATGTTTAGTGCAATCGAATAGGACCTCTGGGAGGACAAATTCTTGAGGCCTAACTAGGAAGAATTAGACCTCGGTGGTTCGTTATTTCTTAATCTTCGCCCTTAAATAGGATCGCGTGTGGTTAGTAATTATTGCTTTGACTTATTACGGGTAGAGAATCAACGAGATTCAATACTTTATATCTAGGGCAATATTATTGGTCACATCGATTGCTAAGATTTAATCTGAGGAGAATCGTTAAAGCACGCTTTGTTCGATTTGCCCTTGGGGAGGTTCATAAGTTTTATCATACCAAATCTTGCAAGTGGAACTAGTTTCCTATGGATAATAATGTTGAACCGTTCCTTTACCAAGGATAAAAGATATTAATTAATGGAAAGCTATTTCAGTGGCTTGAATTAATTAATGGGCTAGATAATCTTAAACACGGGAAATAATAACCGGGAGCCATATTGACTGTAATATGGGTTAAGATGGATAGTGCAATATTAATTATGTAGTGGGATTAATTAATATTTATGGGCTTGAATAATATTGTGGCTCAATATTGATAATTCAAGATTCATTGGAAGGTCCAATCTTAATTCTCCTAAAGGCCCTCAAGTAGCCCAACATAAAAGTCCAATAACTTGAAAAAGGTGTTTAAAAATAAAATAAATTTTGTTGCTATTTTTCCTCATTAATTTCGAAAAATATAAATAAAAGGGGAGAAAAATTTTCTTTGAATTTTGTTATGGAATGAAGATATGTATTCTTGAAATACAAGATTATCTCATTAAATTCAAGAAATCTCCCACTTGTTATTTATATGTTATTTTCGAAAATTTTGAAAGAATAAGGGAAAGAAAGATTTTCTTGATTTTCTTGAAAAGATATTATGGAAGATATGTATTCTTGCAATACATGTATATCTCATAAATTCAAGAAGATCCAAATCTTGGAATCTTTATCCTTATTTTTTCGAAAATAACCATAACAAGAGAAGGTGAGATTTTATGGAATATTTTAATTATGGAGAAAAGAATATAGGAGATATATTCAAGATTTCTTGGAGATCAAGAAAAGATTTTTTTCCTCCCTATTCCATGACAAAAATCGGCCACCACCTATCTATAAATAGGGGATGAATGTTTCATCCCCAGGAGAACACGAAAATTGGTTTTTCGAAAAAATATCAGCGTCGATAAAATATCAAATATTTTGAAATGTCGACATATTGTGTATTTTCGAAAAACCTCAATTGTGAGTGTACAATTCCATGTGCTGGAAAAATTAGTAAATCCACAAAGGTGGTGCAACAAATTTTTATTTTCCCTTTTGTTAATTGTTCGCGAGCTTCCTTCCACCGGATTGACGAGCAAGGACTAGGGAATACTTGGGAAGACTTTTTGGTGTGTTTTTATCGACGAGGTTATTGCCACTCCAAGAGGTTAGTTCACGTAAACCCGTAGCAATTCCGCATGCGTAGGATTTATGTGAAGTGTTTATATGCATGATTTGTTGTTGAATTATTATTTGAGTTAATATAGGAATTATTCATGCTAGTAATAATTGTTAGAATTAAATTTATATTTAAATATTCATCCCGAATAGATCCGTGCAATTAATTCCCCAACAACTGGTATCAGAGCCTCGATTTCGGGCTCTGAATTTTAAATTGTAATTTAGTTCGTTTTCATTAAATTTGAAATTGGATAGTAGAATTGCTAGATCTTTTTTGCAGGTATCCAATTGTCATGGAATTTAATGTGTTTATTTATGCATGCATATAAATTGTGGTTTTTAATTCGATTAGCTTCAATTCATTTTTGCCTCGTGAGAAAATCCACAAGTAGATTAGAATTTGTTTGATTTGATCAATGTAATAGACTAGTCTAGATCTAGGTTTATTTATTTTTTTGTAAATAAATTGTAACCGGATCGGAAAAGGAGGCGAGACGAAGAATTAAAAGATGGATCCGAATCGGGCGGCGTAAAATAAATTCGTTTAAACGCGTTAAAGAGGCACCTGTGTGGCGACGCGACGCAAGCGGAGCGGGGCGAGGCCGTCGGCCGAAAGGTGTATCTGGATCGGATAAGATTGCGGTGGCGGGGCGATTCGCTTAGGTGCGCATATGGGCGACATAAACCGAGGAGCGCTGGCGATCGGGGGGCGACAATAGGCCCGCTATGTGGCGGCGGGGCGATGCTGATGCAGGGACGCGGGCGAGGTAAAGGCGGGCGCTGACATCCGACGTCCGCCGACCCTGCCGAGATCTATCGAAAGCAGCCGCCGAGCACCACCGGGTGACGACGGCGCGGCGCCAGAGAAGACGCTGCGACGGGCGCCGATCGACGACGCCGGTGAGTGCAAGACGTGCACTCCGACCCACGAGCTGATCGATGACATCACTAGATGTGGCGAACCTTTCGAGAGGAACGATGAAGGCAAAGAAGACAATTTCTCGAGATCAAGACATGACAAAAATTAACCGTGACAATTGGATATGTGTGCCCAATATGTTTAATTTTTTTGTCTTGATGTTTATGCATTATTTTACGCTTATTTAAATTGTGTTTAAATTTATGAAGCATGAGAAAAACGTTTTGAAAAAATCTCACTTTCGAAAAATTACTAAGTATGCTTAAACAATTAATTGACAATTTTATGGATAATAAAATTGAATTAATTTTGACCTCCATGATTTATTTATTTGTGAATTCTTTTGGAGAAATTCCCCCCACGGGACGGTCAAAAGATAGCTTTCACATGAATAAATTCCAAATGGATGATTGTGGATTATTACTAGTGGCGACGATGACCCTCCCCACGAGGCTCGTTCAAAGCAAAATAATAATTATGTATTTAATCATGGTTATTACTTAGGTATAAAATTGATATGCATATACTTCCCAAAGTCCCCATCGATTTTTATATTGGTTAAGTAGGAGCCAACTATTAATCTGGATATTAAAGGTTTGTAACTGTTCTTGTTTGTAACCTGCTTGAATGTGTTTAAATAATGACCCACCCCACGTGGCTTATTTAAACTGTTTTGAGATGTTGGCTGATGCATGTTCATATTTTTTTGAGATTTTAATATGATGCATGTGATCGAACTTTGTGATATATTTGTGCTTATGCATATAGTTATTTATTTCAGTTCAGCATGTCGTAACCTTTTAATCCACATCTTTTATACTTAAAGTCAATAGAATAAGTATGGAAACTATATTGATTGGAAACGAAAAAATTATAATTGTCCTAACTGCACAAAAGCACAAGTGGATTCTTGACACACCAAAATCAAATGAGCTAACTGAAGAGTAAAAAATGCGGGACTCGTCAGATCACCTTGCGAGAGATGTCATCGCTGAAAATGGTGGAGGGCAAACCCGTAAGGGATTACGTCCTCAAAATTGATGGCCCATCTGAACAAACTTGAGGTTCTGAGTGCAGATTATAATCTGGAGACTCAGATGAATTTGGTACTTCACTCTCTGCCCAAAAGTTTTTGAGCATTTTGGCCTCGCTAGCTGATTTGTTGCAAGCTTTGGTCTCGGCAGAGATGTTGATGGGGCACCAAACTCAAGCTTTGAACGGCAAGTGGTCCATCTTCATCTTCTAGGCCAAGGGTAGGCAAGAAGAAGAAGAGAACCAAAAGTCATAAGCAATAAAACTCAACTGTTGCCAAGGGCAATGGTAAGATGAGGAATGCTTGTGGTGTCAAGGAAAATCCAAAGAGGAAGTGCTTCAACAGCGGTAAGGACAATGGAGGTTTGCCTGTTCCAACCCCAAAAGGGCCGGAAAGAAAGGTAATTCTCACGCACTAGTTGTTGAAACTTGTATAGCGGCGTATACTTCTCATTCGTGGGTAGTTGATACGGGATCCACTGATCATGTTTGCTTCACGGGTTCAAGCGGACCCGGCAACTTAGTGGGAGTGAGATCCTCATCACACTGGGCGATGCTATGAGAGTGGCAGCTGAAGCAGTGGGAGAAGTGCACCCTTTTTGAAAGATGAGTTTTAATTTTAAGAGATGTTCTTTACGTTCCGAATTTTAGAAAGAATTTAATTTCGGTTTCTAAACTTTACCATGATGGATATTCGGTTACTTTTGATAATGTTGTTACCATTTCTCTTTATGATAAATTTATATGTCATGGAACGTTGTCGAATAGTCTTTATACAATTAACTGTGCACACCACTCACGAAATGCATCCTATAACACATCAATTGTTTCCGATAAAAGAAAACGTTCATCAGACGTGAACGAAACACTTCTATGGCATCTAAGATTGGGACATATTAATCCAAAGAGGATCCAAAGGTTGGTTGAAGACGGTTCACTGGAGTCTCTCCAAGTTGAACCAATACCAACCTGCGAATCATGTTTGGAGGGTAAAATGACCAAGAGGGCATTCGGAGCCAAGGGGAATAGAGCCAAAGAAGTGTTAGAAATCGTTCACACAGACGTATGTGGTCCAATGTCAACCAAAGCAAGAGGAGGTTATGAGTATTTCGCCACTTTTATTGATGACTACTCAAGATACGGTTATATTTTCCTTATGAAGCATAAATCTGAGACCTTTGAGAAATTCAAAGAGTTTAAGGCTCTAGCAGAGAATCATAGGGAAAAACGTATCAAGTCTCTACGATCCGATCGTGGAGGCGAGTACCTCAGCGATGAGTTTTTGAACTACTTGTCAGATGAAGGGATTGTATCCCAAAGCAATCGCACAAAACCCCTCAACAAAACGGGGTTGCGAGAGCGAAAGAAACAAAACTCTTTTGGAAATGGTTAGATCAATGATGAGTTATGTGGATCTTCCCAAGTCGATTCGGGGTCATGCCTTGGAAACAATGACTTACATTCTAACTTGGTGCCATCCAAATCGATTTCCAAAACTCCCAAAGAATTGTGGACCGGACGCAAAGCCCGGTTTGAGACACACATGAGAATTTGGGGTGTCCGACCTATGTGTTGGACAAGGAAGCCGGAAAATTGGATCCTCGATCGTAATTAAGGTTGTTTGTAGGATACCCCGAGGGAACAAAAGGGTGTATGTTCTATGGTCCCGAAGATCAAAAGGTGGTAATAAGCACCCATTTTAGATTTTTGGAAGAAGCTTATATGAACGAAAGAAGACCCAGAAGTGAGATTACCTTAAATGAGCTAAGGGGGCTAACCTCATTGCTAAATCCGTACAAGATGACATACCAAACGACACACTTTCACAACCCGAATCTCATCGTAGTGGGAGGGTTGTGAGACAAATTAGAGAGATTCATGGGGATAGGAGAGTCCTCGGACTTGATTCCCGGACAAGACGAATCAGACCCATGGACATATGATGAGGCAATCCAAGACAATGATGCGGTTTCTTGGCAAAAAGCAATGAAAGCCGAAATGGGTTCTATGGATCATAACAGAGTGTGGGAGCTAGTCGAACCACTTAATGGGGTCAAACCCATTGGTTGCAAATGGGTATACAAGAGAAAAAAGAGGACCGGACGGGGAAGGTGGAAACCTTCAAGGCAAGGCTTGTGGCGAAAGGTTATACTCGGAAAGAAGGGATCGCCTATGAGGAAACTTTTTTCACCAGAGCAATGCTCAAGTCCATCCGAATTCTCTTGTCGATTCTTCACAAGATCTCAATTTTGAAATCTGGCAAATGGATGTCAAGACAGCTTTCCTTAACGGAAGTCTTGATGAAGAAATCTATATGCAACAACCCCAAGGCTTCATTGAAAAGGGCCAAGAACACCAAGTTTGTAAGCTCATGAAGTCCATTTACGGACTCAAACAAGCATCCAGAGCTTGGAACCAATGTTTTGATCATGTTATAAAGTCTTATGGGTTTGATCAAAACGAGTTCGAAAGTTGTGTGTACAAAAAGCGTGTAGGAACTGGATTGGTATTCTTAGTACTATACGTAGATGACATTCTGCTCATCGGGAACGATGTAAAGGTGTTATCAGACGTAAGGGCATGGCTTTTAAAATAGTTTGATATGAAGGACTTAGGGGAAGCCGGGCACATCCTTGGGATCAAGATCACTCGAGATCGCAAGAAAATGATGATAGGCTTATCGCAAGCTTCATACATAAACATTGTCTTGAAACGATTCAACATGCAGGATTCCAAGAAAGGCTTCGTACCTTTCAGGCATGGAATCCATCTATCCAAGGAAATGTGCCCTAAGACACAAAAAAAAAGATAGATGACATGAAAGGCATTCCTTATGCTTCGGTATCCGGAAGCCTTATGTATGCAATGTTGTGCACGAGACTGGATATCTGCTTTGCGGTTGGCATGGTGACAAGATATCAAAGTAACCCGGGGAAAGAACATTGGACGGCAGTTAAAAACATTCTGAAGTATCTGAAAAGAACTCGAGATAGAATGTTAGTTTATCAGTCAGATAGTCTAATCCCCATCGGCTTCGACCTCGGATTTCCAATCGGACTTAGATTCGAAAAATCTACCTCCGGTAGTGTGTTTTGCATGGGGAGGAGCCATGACATGGAGAAGTTAAGCGAAATGCATCGCAGATTCTACCAAGGAAGCTGAATATGTAGGCCGCTTGCGGAAAAGAAAAAAGCGGTTTGGCTCAAGAACTTCCTAGTGGACTTGGATGTAGTTCCGATTTGCCCAAAGACAATCAATCAGCTTTATTGTGACAATGTCGGAGCAAATTGTAAATTCAAGGGAACCAAGAGCCCACAAGGCCAAAGAAACACATTGAAAGGAAATACCATCTTATACGAAATCGTTAAGAGATGAGATATAGAGGTGGCAAAGATCGCGTCAGAAGATAACCTAGCAGATCCATTCACAAAGGGTCTGCCTCAGAATACATTCGATAGACATGTGAAATGAATGGGTGTCAAGACCGTTGTCAATCTGCTTTGAGTATAAGTGGGAGTCATTATTAGGTTCGTGTAGGTGACATTATATGTCACGACAGAACTACACGAGACATCTTTGTAGTATACTTAAAAGCGGACTTTGAGTATAAGTGGGAGATTGTTGGGATTATCTTTGAAAAGTATGCTTTTACTTTGTATAATCAAACTGAATTTTGGTCTTATTTACTGAAATAAATTGTTTATCACTGATGCTTTAAATATCATCGAATGTTACATATATTTAATGCATAACTGTTCAATAAATAGTACGTGTTACATTGTAGTTAATTTAGTGATACCAGATCACAAAAGATTAAATTAACAGTCCCTTGTAACCAAAAGTACACCATTCACGACCTAGATGGAAATGAACAATCCATCGTGAAAGGTTGAAGTGTAAGGCTCGAGATTGACTTGTCTTGACCAAGAGATTACACTAGTGCATGTTTAGTGCCTTTGAATAGGACCCTCTGAGGAGGACAAATTCTTCAGAACTGGACTAGGAAGAATTAGACCTCAGTGGTTCGTTATTTCTTAATCTTTGTCCCTTAAATAGGATCGCGTGTGGTTAGTAATTATTGCTTTGACTTATTACGGGTAGAGAATCAACGAGATTCAATACTTTATATCTTGGGCAATATTATTGGTCACATCGATTGCTAAGATTTAATACGGAGAATCGTGTGCAAGAAATGCACGCTTTGTTCGATTTGCCCTTGGGAGGTTCATAAGTTTTATCATACCAAATCTTGCAAGTGGAACTAGTTTCCTGTATGGATAATAATGTTGAACCGTTCCTTTACTAAGGATAAAAGATATTAATTAATGAAAAAGTTGTTTTCATTGGCTTGAATTAATTAATGGGCTAGATAATCTTAAACACGGAAATAATAACACGGAGCCATATTGACTGTAATATGGGTTAAGATGGATAGTGCAATATTAATTATGTAGTGGGATTAATTAATATTTATGGGCTTGAATAATATTGTGGCTCAATATTGATAATTCAAGATCCATTGGAAGGTCCAATCTTAATTCTCCTAAAGGCCCTCAAGTAGCCCAACATAAAGTCCAATAACCTAAAAAAAGGTGTTTAAAAATAAAATAAATTTTGTTCTGCTATTTTTCCTCATTAATTTTGAAAAATATAAATAAAAGGGAGAAAAGATTTTCTTTTAATTTTGTTATGGAATGAAGATATGTATTCTTGAAATACAAGATTATCTCATTAAATTCAAGAAATCTCCCACTTGGTTATTTATATGTTATTTTCGAAAATTTTGAAAGAATAAGGGAAAGAAAGATTTTCTTGATTTTCTTGAAAAGATATTACGGAAGATATGTATTCTTGCAATACAGGTATATCTCATAAATTCAAGAAGATCCAAATCTTGGAATCTTTATCCTTATTTTTTCGAAAATAACCATAACAAGGGAAGGTGGGATTTTATGGAATATTTTAATTATGGAGAAAAAAATATAGGAGATATATTCAAGATTTCTTGGAGATCAAGAAAAGATTTTTTCCTCCCTATTCCATGACAAAAATCGGCCACCACCTATCTATAAATAGGGGATGAATGTTTCATCCCCAGGAGAACACGAAAATTGGTTTTTCGGAAAATATCAGCGTCGATAAAATATCAAATATTTTGAAACGTCGACAGATTGTGTATTTTCGAAAAACCTCAATTGTGAGTGTACAATTCCATGTGCTGGAAAAATTAGTAAATCCACAAAGGTGGTGCAACAAATTTTTATTTTCCCTTTTGTTAATTGTTCGCGAGCTTCCTTCCACCGGATTGACGAGCAAGAACTAGGGAATACTTGGGAAGGCTTTTTGGTGTGTTTTTATCGACGAGACCATTGCCACTCCAAGAGGTTAGTTCACGTAAACCCGTAGCAATTCCGCATGCGTAGGATTTATGTGAACTGTTTATATGCATGATTTGTTGTTGAATTATTATTTGAATTAATATAGGATTAATTCATGCTAGTAATAATTGTTAGAATTAAATTTGTATTTAAATATTCATCCCGAATAGATCCGTGCAATTAATTCCCCAACAGGAGTTTGTATTAACAGTGCAATGTTCAATGGAGAAAGCCAAGACTACTACGGACACCTACAAGATGTCATTGAAGTGGGATATAAGGGGTTCCCTGAGAAGACTGTTGTGTTGTTCAAGTGTGATTGGTATGATCCATCTACTTCAGGAACAAGGATTCATCCCGAATACAAAATGATCGATGTTCATAGAAGACGAAAGTATCCGGGGTATGATCCATTTTTGTTTGCTGCTCAGGTATCCCAAGTATACTACTGCATGTATCCAGGTTCGAGAACAATGAATGGATGGTTGTTTGCAAAGTAAAGGCGAGATCACTAGTGCAAGTTCCTAAACAGGATTCAACTGCCGCGGTTGACGACACGCTGTTCCAAACGGAACAAGATGATGCTCAAACTGAAGTGCATACAGGAGATTTCAATCTTTTCATAGACTTAACAGCTGCAAATCCAGATTTGATAGAGATTGACAGCGGCGGGGAGGATAACGATCATGATGAAGATGAGGATGTGAATGAGAATGAAGATGGTGAGGAAGAGGAGGAGGACGACGACGACGACGAGGACCAGGACGAGGAGGAGGATGATGATAATAATACAGATGGGGGCAGCGATGATGATGACGAATAATAATAATATTGTCTTTCATTTATAATATTTTCATGTATTTGCATATTACAAGTTATTTGACATTGCTTAATATAATTTATTTTTTGCTAATTATTCAATATAAAAACTATAACTAAATAAGATAATTGAAATAACGAATTTAAAAAAAAATTGAAAAAAAAAGAATTGTTAATTAATATAGAATTAATTTTATTAAAAATAAGTTAAAAAATACAATTTTAATATATTTTAATTTAATTAAAATTTAAAAATAAAAAATATAAATTATTATATTAAAATGTAATTGAATTCTTAAATAAGATGATTGAAATAAAGAATTTTTAAAAAAAAAAAAAAAAAATGAATTTTAGGACATATAGAATTAATTTTATTAAAAATAAGTTTAAAAAATACAATTTTAATATATTTTAATTTAATTATAATTTATAAATAAAAAATATAAATTATTATATTAAAATGTAATTGAATTATTAAATAACATAATTGAAATAAAGAATTTAAAAAAAATTAGAAAAAAATGAATTTTAGGACATATAGAATTAAATTCATTAAGTAAACGCAAAAGAGCAAGTGCCCGAGCGGAATTGATCCCCGCTTGGGCGCCCAAGGTCCCGTGTTCGGTCCCTCATGGAAGCGAATATATGCCTCATTTAATTGGGAGGCTTGATGGCTTATATAGAAGATGCTTGGTGGTTGGGTTCAAGATGGTTTGTGGTTCGGTGCCCGCCCGGGCGCCCCCCGGGCACGGGTTCAAACCACAGTGAGCCATTTTTAAAAAAAAAAATTCACGATTTAGCGACGGTTCTAGCGACGAAATGAAGACGTCTATATTTTGTGCGATGGAAATAAGTCGTCGCTACCTAGCGACGGACAGGGAAAATCGCCGCTAAATCTTAGTGACCCTCGTTTTCCAGACGGATGAAAAAACCGTCGCTAAAACAATCACAACTATAATTTTCGACGGTTTCATCGGTTTAAACCGTCGCTAAAACCGCCGTAAAACACCATCTTTTTTGTAGTGATATATAAGGTACGTTGTGAGGTATTTGCAACAACCTATAACATTACATGGGTTATTGTGATAATGTCCTTTCATTTGCGGATGCCCGATTAAATCTTGAACATGATGAAGTGTCTATTCAAATAATTTAATCATATTTTCTCATTACGCTAATTGATCATGTATGTCACATTTGGACACCATTTCAAATGCGACTTGCATTGGCCAATGACCAACGATCCAATTAGTATGCAAAGACGAGCATTCTTTTTAAATTCAAATTGAGGAATGAATCATTTTCTTGGCACAACTACCACGCACATGCATTTTGTGATGAACTCAATCCATGATATATCTACCCATTAAGGGTGCAAGCGTCAGTCATGATCAAAGTTCACCACTCTATACATGTTGTGCATATTGACCTCAAGTTAGAGGAATATCACATCGCTTTCACTAACCGAGACACCCGTAGACACTTAAGTGGAGTAATATCAAACAGTTTCTCGGATGAGTATATCAATACCCTCTAAGGTATATGTGCATCCATCATGAGATACCTAGTATCTCGTAGTAAGTGAGAACTACAACACTCTTTAAGATTATGATACAGATCGCACATCAATCTCAAATGCATCATCAATATCTCATTCTTGATGATCCTTTATCGGGGCTATTTGAGAACCATGCTTATTAAGTCATCTGAGGTCTCACATTCTCTAACAGCATTGGTTCATGGGAACACATATATGAATAAATGCAAACAATCAAACATAATATTCAAACAAGTGTATTGCCATACATTAATATTAAATGGATAATAATATTAAATCAAACTGAATATTATCAAGTATTATATCCTTACAAAAGATTGTCTCTAGGACACTAATACTAACAGTCTTATCATAATAAGTTCTATCATTTGGATCGGATTCATACATAGACCTCTTCTTCGTTAAAATTTGGATTGGATTGGTCTGGTTCAGGACTTGCACCTTTATCAGAATCATCAGCCTTCTCCTCAGCATCTGCATCAACTTCTTCATCAACATCTTCATCAAGAGATTCCCCTGATGAGTAAGCAACATCAGAAGCAACAGGTTCATTCTTTCTCTTTGTTCGAGCTTCCCTCTTGGCCAGGATTTCATTGATAGTTAATCCATCCTCTGAATCCTTAGTTTCACCACCAAATTCAACACTTTGTTCATGAGGGCTTTGCATTGGGACATCATCATCTGAATCTTCTACAGCAATTGGATTAGTAGAACCACCATCAGTGCGCTTTGGTCTCTTACCAGTATAATCGACCTTTTTCCCAAGATTCCTTTGTGACACCCGACGTTTTCCCCATCGGCCTCATGCAGGAGCACATTGCTTTCTCCTTAACTTCACTATTCTCAGCTTCTCCTTTAAGCATTTGAGTCTGAAGACTTTACATTTTTCGTTTCTGCATCAAGCTTGTTAGAAGGGGTTGTATCAACATTGTCAAAAAATGATTTTGAAGGATTCTCAGTGGGTTTTTGTGGGTTTTGTTCAGGAACTTGAGAACAAGCACTAAGATCGACATATTTAGAGATTATCAACAAGTTTGGAACCTATAAACACTTCAGGAAATGATGAAGGGTTTGTCTTAGCGATTTGTTGGAGGGTTACGCGAACTAGAGAATCTGGAATAATAACGGGAACAGGTTTTGGAAGGGATGAAGACGATGATCCACCAACATTTTTGTTAACATTTTTTGCAGATTTTTCGGCCATTGTAGCAAGAAGGTTTAGAGGATTTGAAAGAGAATGAGAGGTAGGGTTTTCTGAATCAAGTGGAGTGTCTGAGCGAAACGATGGACTGCTTGTATTGTCCATCTTATTTCCTGTCAAATCAAATAATTTCCACAGGCATTAAAATAAAGATATAATATAAATAGCAGGGAAAACATGTATTAGACTGAAAAAATTAAATAAGGCAAAGTTTATTCAAGCAAACCTCGAATCCTTTATGCACCAATAATGTTTTCAGCTTTAGGTAATTAACATCACAAATAATTCGAACTTAAGTAGAGGAAGAGAATAGAGGTTATCATACACCAAACTACACAAAACCGAAAAGAGAGTGGAAAAAGAATAACCACCCACTATGTTTCAAATGTGATCATGTGGTGTGTTAAAGTGCCGACCAAAATAATTTTGAAAAAAGCAAAAACTATATCTGAAATTTTAAATGTGCAAAAGATTTAAATAACAAATCAAATCTAAAGTTTAACTTAAATTGAAATCAAATAAATCATGTTCGATTAGTAAGAAAATTCAAATTCATTTTATTTCATAAAATGTCGGCACACATATATCTCAACACTAATTTTGCATGAATTTTTATCATCAAGTGTTGCATTTTTTTTTATGTAGTCAAATGAGTTTTCAATTGGGTATTAATTGTATCAGAAATTAATCTAGGGAGTATTAGATTTCTGATACCAAATTTACTTAGTATCAAAAAAGAAATTTGATGCAAAAAATAAGTGGTGTCAATAAATAAATTATTAATACCAAAATAACAATAGTGTCATATAGATAATATGGGTTCTATAAAATTAATTATATCGAGAATTTAATTTTCGATACCAATCACAATAAGTACCAAAAAATATTTGATGCTAAAAATAAGTGGTACCAATAAATAAATTACTAATACCAAAATAACAACAGTATCAAAAAAGTAATGAATGCTATAAAATTAATAGTATCCAGAATTTAATTTCTGATACCAATGTCAATTAGTATCAAAAAAAAAATTGATGCTAAAAATAAGTGGTGTATTAATAAATAAATTACTAATACCAAAATAAGAACAATATCAAACAAATTATGGATATTATAAAATTAATAGTATCTGAAAATAAATTTTTGATACCAAAGATAATTAGTATCCTAAAAAGTATATGATGCTAAAACTAAGTAGTATCAATAAATATATATTACTAATAAAAAAAAATTAGTATAAAAAATTAACGGATACTATAAGGTTGACACATCATTTAACTTCGCCATGGACGATACTGTTTCGCCATAAGGCTAAATAATTAATTTTTTTTAATAAATATGATAAAATTACTGAAATATCCTTATAATATTTTTTAAATAAAAAATACAATGTTCATAAATTTAAAAAATTTAATCCACGATTTCGAACTCGGCCCGTGTGCGACCCGGGTCAGGTTCGGGTCTGGGTCCGAGTAGGATCCGGGTTCTGATTCGGGTCCGAGTCTTAATCCAGGTTTGGGTCCAGGTCGGGTCTAGATGTGGATCAAGGTCCGGTTTGGACCCGGGTTCTGGGTCGAATCTGGGTCTGGGTCAGGGTTCGTGTAAGGGTCAGGGTCCAGGTCACGATTCGGGTCAGGGTCCAGGTCATGGTCACGGTCAAGGTTTGGGTCAGGGTCTAAGTCCAGGTCAGGGTCCGAGTCAAGGTTCGGGTCAGGGTCCGGGTCAGGGTTCGGGTTAGGGTCCGATCCAGTTCCAGGTCAGGGTCCGGGTCACGGTCAGGGTCCGAGTCAGGGTCAGGGTCTGGTCTGGGTCAAGGTCCGATCCGGGTCCGAGTGTTTGTCCATTCAGGGTCCAGTACGGTTCGGGTCAAGATTTGGTTCTGAGTTTGGGTCCGAGTCCGGATGAGTCCGAGGCCGAGATAATTTCATCATTTTATAAATATTAATTAAATTTATTAGTAGCGCGATGCAATGCAGTGCAGTATGCACATCGCAAACGCACTAGTGCAAAGTACAATCATTTAAAATTAAAATTATACGTTGGATCAACGATTCAACGGTAATAAAATGATTTCCTGACATTAGGAAGGGCGAAACCGTTCCTAACCGTAGAAGATCCTGACTTCTAACAAAAAGACTCTAAGATACAAAGTATCTTTAAAGTGACTCTAAGATACAATTTGTACCAAAAATGCCTCTTATCTCATTTTTTGTATGTATTCATAATTTTATTTTTTTATTTTGACCAAGTACACATTTTGGGAAAGTACATATTATTTTTGAAAAGTGCAGATTAGAACAAATTTTATAAAATCTGAAATTTAAATTAAATTATATAAAAAATTGCAACTAATAAAAAGTGGAATAAAAAAGACGAAAGTGCATAAAAGTAAAAAAAAATGCACTCCAAAATTTGCCTAGCAGTGCAGAAAATTAAAAAAAAAATGCACTTCAAAACGTGTCAGAAGTGTAGAAAACGTGTCAGAAGTGCAGAAAACGGACAGAAAGGCAACTTAGACTTTCTAACCATATTTTTGTACCTTAGAGTCAAAATAAAGTTATTTTGTACCTTAGGGGAGTGACTTTGTACCTTAGACTCACTCCCCCTAAATTTAATTGTATCAAAAAAAAATTTCCGACACTATTGCTTATGGAGATAGCATCATAAGCAATTAGGTAGATACAAAAGAATAAGAGTTAGTATCGATAAATGCACCTGATACAATTTTTTCAATACTAAAGAGGACATTTCTTGTAGTGTCGGGTCGGCCGGCAGCCTCCTAGCGCATAGGCTGATTTTTACATATATGGTAATAACACCTTAGTACAGAAGTAGAGAGAAGCTATGTTTTGAAAGCGGATCGGACGGGCCGGTTCGACCGGTCCGGCCGCTAATCAGAGAGGCCACCGTACCGAATTGGAGTATCCGGCCTCCGGGACTTCAAAGCGCCCAAGAACCGCTCAAAAGCGGAATAAAACCGGAAACGGTTGAACCGGCGAACCGGCGGTCGACAATATTTCTCCAAGTTTTCGCCATTTTTTTCGCACGCGCCCCAGTTTTCAGGTAATCCGACTCGGCGGCGATGCTTACCAGTTTAGATTTGAAGAGAATGGATGAAGAAGATGAAGTTGAAACATTGACGCACAATTAGGTTTCACTTTTTAATTTACTACTTTATTACTTTCATTTAATGGGAAAACCGTCTAAAATTATGGAGTCAATACTAATGGGCCATAATTGCTAAATATATGGCTTAAATATAGGAGTAGTTTAAATTTTTGTTTTCCTTAATTACATATACCATATTCTATGGCACTGTTTACTTTGAAAATAAGAATTAGGGTAGATATGATAAGGTGTGATGAAATTGGGGATCGAGATTGAAATTTAGTATCTTATCCATCATTTACTTGGAGTGAATTTGATAAAACTTAATTCACCCAATTACTGAACTACCCTCCTCACCACCTTCGCCCCATCTTCGTTTTCATCCCTACCAAGAAATTCTCATTCAATTTTTGACAAATATATGCAAATCAGTTGGTAAATAAAATAGACAGAGGCAAATCGCAGCATGTTTTGAAATGGTTTTCATTGATTTGCTATCTGGATTGATTTTACTTTGAAAATAAACTGGTCATAAAAAAAAAATAAAAAAATAGAATTCTAAGAAAAAAATAAATACAAATCCATTATGAATGGAACTTGAAAATCTGATTTATGAACATATCTCCCTCAAACAAAATCTTACTAGGTGAAATATTAGCGGCCAAATTTTGAGAATGCCGCAATCTAATCTCTGAAGAAACTGATCTGAAAAACTGTTTATGTATTTCCCTTAGCATGAAATTGCAGCCTCTTTCCAATTTCTCTTATTTCTCAGAAAATAAAAATTCAAAGAGCGATCAAAAGCATGGAGCGGCGGTTTCGGAAGGAGGAGGAGCAGTTGCGGAAAGAAGACAGCAGTGACAGCGAGGAGGTGGTATTCGGGCGAGGGGTTTTATCACCTCTCACGCTCCGCCGGTGTTGACCTATTCTTTTTCACGAGAGAATTAAGTTCTAGGGCTAATTTGGACATTGTACACCATATCCTCATGGAAAATAAATTATCACACCCTCTTTCGTTGGATTTAATATCAACCATAATCCCAAATTTTAGATTTTATCCCAGAATTTGGGATTTAAATATTTTTTTGATCAAACAAAGTAAATAAGTGACAAGGGTAGATAATTAATTCTTATACAATCTTATCACCCAAAGTAAATGGACCCTATAAGTATTCTATTAGATATTCCTGCACGGGTATTATAATTTCAGCTTAAAAGAGAAAATAATATAGAAAATAATATATTTTATATATTTAATTATATATTACGTAATTATAATGTCATAACGGCACAACCACTTTATAAACGGGCAGACCCGGTCGGACCGGTCCGACCAAAAGCGCTAAGGTTGTCTGAACCGATCGCTGCTTCCACTTTTAAAACACAGGAGAGAAGTCTAATTAATGTATCAAAATATTAATTTTAATTCGTTCACTCAGATTTCTCCAAAGCACAGCCGAACTGGAATTTGCTCTATCTAGTTCAAGACTAAAACATTTCTTAAAATTGAATTTTTGGCCAGAGGTTTGGCGATAGAGAGTTTAAATGTGACACATAAAACTGAAGTATGGCAATTTGAGGAATAATGATGTCTCTATATGATTAGAAAATCTTGTAGATAGGTTGGTGACAATTCTCACTTTTTAAGTACAAAATTATTTTTGTTAGAAATTTCTTAGCCATGCATATATATTGAAAATTTTCATAGTCAATTCTTTATTTTCTTGTAGTGAGATGCCACCATGTATTAATATTCATAATTGCTATTTTCTCATTCAATTTTCATCATGTTTCACTATTTAATACTCCCTCCATCTCAAAGTTATTTACCCATTTTTTTAAAAGGTCGTCCCAAACTTATTTTCCCATTTCAATAAAAAGAAATAAAGTAAATATACGCTTTACAACTATCCCCTATTAACATCTCAAAATTACATCTCATGTCATTATTTTTACCCATAAAAAAGTCATCTACTTTAATAAAAAAGTATAAAGGATTACATTACCCTCAACCAAAAGTTACTTTATCACTTTAAATATTAACAAATAATTCTCACATTAAAATCCGTGTAAAAAACAAAAGGGTAAATAACTTTGGGACGAAGAGAGTATATAGAAGAGCATAACACATACACTGCATACTGTTGCGACATTACGCGTAAAAAAATCCTCTTTAATTTATTAGCACACTAAGGTATATATATAGGAGATTAAATTCTAAATGATCTCTTAACTTTTCCACATTTTCTAAAATGGTACCAAAAAAGTTTCACAGATAATTAGTTTCGATATTTTTCGAATTGTACAAATTTCGTCCCAAAATTCGTGGAAACTCAGAACGCCACAAAACGACTGTCATTTCGTATCATGCACCAGACACGTGCGCCTTCCTTTTGGGGATTTCCGACGATCTCAATCCCATGCAATTAAACACAAGAGAAACATACTTTTTACTAAAAAATGATGCTAATGGAATCAAAAGAGCTGAAGCCAAAAGCAAGGTAAAACGAAGCACTGTATTCAGATGCAATAATAAAGTGACAATATTTACTAACTTTAATAATAAGCTATAGAGATTTCCAGCTAATGAAAATAAGGTCTTCGGTTATCGTAGCTACTTCAACATAAAAACAAGCATGTCCTTACATCAGTGAGATGATATCTAAGGGTCTTAATACCAATTTAATGTCCTTAAATCAGTGAAAGCTTCTTCTATTCCCTCTGTTATTGGTTGATGCACGTGGTGCAACCTGATACTCAGATACATTAAGGGATCACATTAATTAATTAGCTCTCAATTAATTCAACAAAATAAATAAGAAAACTAAAAAATAAGCAAGAATTAAATTTCAGAGTATAAACATTACGAAAAATTATGTAAACCAAGAAGGTTGGAGTTTATATCGCAAATTGTCCTATAATTTTGGCCCTAAATAGATTTCGTCCAATAACGATTTTTTTCGTTGATTTAGTTCCAATATTTCTAATAATGTACAATTTACGTCCCAACTTCGCCAGAATATGCAAAACGACGCCGTTTTGAAGTCTTGAATTGGTGGTTTCTGGCAATGGTGCTAATGTGGCGTACATGTGTTAATATATGAGTTGTTTTTTAAATTATAAAAAAGAAAAAAAAAAAAAGATTTAGATGACAAGTGGCAGACAGGTCAACTGGAATGCCAGAAAACCCATTTTACCTGGCACGCGCGTCCTCACGTGATACGAAACTGCATAGTTTTGCTTTTTCCAACGAATATGGGACATAAATTGTACATTAATTGTCAAAAATTTTGGGACTAAATCGATGAAAAATAAATTATGAGATGAAATTTATTTAGGGCCAAAGTTATGGAACAATTTCTGTTTTAAACTCAAATAGCCTAGGGCGCATTTTCTCATTTCTCTTTAAAATGACTAATTGCACATAACTAGCCAGGACATTACCTGTGTGGCATTCGATGCACTTTCAGCAAGAAATCGAAGAAATTCCCTCTTCTTTGTTTCATATTTAAATTTTGCTTGGTCTAATAGCTCCTGTTCTCTGTTTAGATCTTCTAATGTTTGATTCTTCTTCCATTTGGCCTCCTTTAACCAATTTTCAAAATCATAATAGTTCACCGAGAGGTTCAACTTTTGGGGATAACATGGGAACTTCACATCTATATCTTCTTTCCTAATATGACAAAAGAGCAAGTGTAAACAAAACCAACTAGGAACAAGGAAAATACATTGATTGCTTAGAGTTTTATACACCCTCCGCCCCAGATCAATTTTTCAGATATACTCTTATTAGTGTATTCTGTATCAGTTTTCCAAAAAAATAAAAAGTTAACTTTACTCATAATCCTTACTCTCACAATATACACTTATTTACTCTTTATGTCATTTAAAATTAACTCGCACTCACACAATTAAAGTTGATTTGACGTAATTGCCCTTGTCTTATCACTTTAATAAAGCAAAAAGTTCATTTTTCTTAATTTGTATGCGCAGATTAGTAGTTTTCACTACTGGGATGGAGGGAGTATCTTTTTGTAGATATATAATATTGTGTAAGAGTAAAATTCACTTCTGGTCGCACAGGATGCGGAACCTTACAATTTTGGTCTCAATACTCACTATTTTAGTCCCATAAGAATTTTTTCATAAAGTTTTGGTTCTTTCGTTATGGAATCCGTTAAGTTCAACTGCACTTTTGGTCCCAAACATTGTCCTTTGGGACCAAAACTGCAGCTGACTTTAACGGAAAATGCAACGGTGGGACCAAAAATGCATGAAAAAATTGTTTTAGGACCAAAATCGTGAAGTACCAGGACGAAAAATGAATTTTACTCCATTCTGTAAGCTACTTACCGATTGCAACCGAAGACGTATACGCCGGGACTTCTTATCACTCCCCCATCTAGAGATATTGCTCCGGTTGATATAAGAGGAATTGCGTTCATCATGGCTTCCCTTGTTTTGTAAACTTGCAAATTCATGAAGAGGTTATAGAAGAGTGTCTCTCTTAGATATAATTTAGGCTTGTCAATAATGATCATGTTTACGGCAAAGCCAAGAAAACCGGGAGGGGTTTCTCCGTTTATTAATCTTGCTTTACAAGGTCGAGTCTCCTTTGAGGGTCATCAGCTACCAAATCACCAGTGTAAGGTCTAAAGAGAAACCCACAAGAGGAAACACAAAACATTAGGTGGGTTTTCATAATGGAAGTATAATTGCATGGTTTCAACATATTACTCCTTCCGTCCCACAACATATTGCGCCAACTTTTGGACACGTGGTTTAAGAAAAAGGTATAATGAGTAGAGTATTGGGGCTAATTTTGTAAACTTTTATGTATAAAGTAATTTGATTGAGTGTATGTGTGGGTCCCAAAAGCAATGACATTTGTGCAAATGTGTGAATGTTGTGAGAATGGAGTATAATAAGGAGTTTCATCTTATAGGTATGCAAAGTTTTGTGCAACGTTCCAATAAAGAAAGTATGTTATGTGTTGTGGGACCGAGAGAATACTATTTAAGAGAAAAAAAAATATTGTCAATTCAAGGTTTTAAAGTTACTAAAACTATCAATATATAAGGATAGGAAAGATTTTTCATGTATATATTTAGGGGTTAGGTCTTGTATGCACTAGGCGCTCCGTTCACTCCATAGTGTATATAACTTGTTGCACAGAATCATACAACTTGTTTACACTGAAATGTGCAACTTGTTACGAAACAAGTTGTACGTTTCAGTGTAAACAAGTTGTATGCTTCAGTGCAACAAGTTGTATGTTTAGAAAAATATATTATGGAGTGCACGGTGCACCTAATGCATAGGAGACTCATTCATATTTAGGACCTGAAAAATAATAAAATACAATGTGGAGCTTGAAAGATAGAAAATATAAATTTAGGACTCATAAATATTAAAATATAGTTTATATTCTTATTTATTAGTGTACATAAGTATTTTTTTTCCTTTCTACTTTATCTTTAACTTTTGGATATGATTTATAAAAAAATTGTTGGTCAACTAGAAGGTATAAGGTCCAAAACATGATCTTAGATGTATGAGTCCTTAACAAGTAATTTTAATATGTTGCGAGTTCTAAATCGATAAGAAAAATCATTTAGACCCCTAAATCAATAAGTAATTTTACTATTTTTCAAGCTTAAACACATACCTTATATGTTGAATATTAATGGCCTTAAACTGGGTATCCGGAGAACTCCCAACAGAGGCTGCATAAGCATGAATCGAGCCGTCTCTGAAGTATGATTCCAGAGATTTCACACCTTCATATGATATGCACACCACTGCCAGCAACGTTTCTACGCCCAAATAATTTGAAAGAAGCCTAATTTACAAGAGCCAAAAAAAAAAAAATTCAACCATATCTTTCATGTTTCCTTTTACAGGACTTTCATGTTTCCTTTTAAAAAATGGGCCCAAACATAGGCCCACTTGGTAAGAGTAAATAAAAAGGGATAATGAGAATCATTTCAATTAATACTGCTTGACAGTTTTGATATATTTGTAATGGGAATATAAGTAAATAATTGATTACTCCCATATGATAACTTACTCAATTTTAAATGATATATCCATTGTTTATTTTCTAACTAAGCAATAGCAATACAATTAATAATCTTTAATGATTGATTTTTCAATGATACTCATTATCATTCTCAAGTTAGCAATGTTGGGGTTCCTATAAAAGTGAAGAAATGGATTGGAATTTGAGGGACAATTTTGTCCACTTTTTATGTGTAAAGTGAAGAAAAGTGCATCAAAGTAAGAAGAAATGATATTGGGAGTGTATTAGTTAGAAGGAAAAGAAAGAACCTGCTAAGGTTAGCATCATCAACTTTGGCAAGTGTAGCAACAACACCGATCATGTCTTTAAGTGTTATTTGACAAAAAAGGGCAGCTGCAGAATTCTTTTTGTGCTTCACAATCCTTTCAATAGTTTCTTCTTTACTCTCCTCATTTTCCTCCTTGGAGAAACTTGCTACAAGACGCAGCTTCCCCATTGCAACTGCACCCAAAAGTAAGATACAAATACAAAAATATACATTTTTGTGTTGATCATAAACGGAATAGAATCAAAAATAATCCCATAACTTTTCACCTTTTTTAAAATGGTCCTAAAAATTTGATGTATGACAATGGTTCAATTTTACACGAATTGTATCATTTTCGTCCCAAATATATCGGAATTGACAAAACGTTTTTGGTCATGCGCACTCCCTCCTTACATGTGAGCATTCAGTTTGGAGATTTTCGGCTAAAATGCACCACAAAACACGATGTCGTTTCGTCAATTCCGGCGAATTTGGGACAAAAATTGAGACCAGTTTCATACATCAAATTGTTTTGGGACTATTTAAAAAAAAGTAAAAAATTATGGGATAATTTTATTGTTTGGCAACTCAAAAAAAGAAAAAGACTAGATACCCTGCAAATCAAGAATTGAAGTGTCAATTGTGTTCTTCTGATGTTTTAAGAAGTTGACATTGTCCTCATGATGCTTAATTTTTTTCCCCAGTTGCTGCAGATCATCTTCAAGTTTCTGCAAACAAATACATCAATAGATTTTATACACTAGGCAATTAAATGCAACATTAATATGTTTGCAAAAACGTATAGTTTAAAAGAAGTGATTAAAATTATTGATTAGGGAGAAAGTGATTAATAGTAAGTTTATACATTAATAAACTATTAAAAGCATCATATTTAAAGCTTCTAGTCTATAACTTATGAGAATTTATTTAACCTACTAAAAGAAAAAAAAAACACTTTAAATTGCTTCTGCATATAATTCTTGGTGACTATAATCACTTATAAAATTTTGCAAACACCCCCTAAAAGAAGTTCCAGTAAGAGATTATAATAAGTTGTTATAAGGGAGCTTATAACAGACTGCTGTCATAATTACTCAGCCTTGAATAACATTAAAACACGTGGAGCCCACTTATAGTTACACGCTTAGGAATTCTCGGTCTCGCTTGGACAATTATGAAAGTAAAAAATGGATCCCAAGTTTATAAATTTACAAAAATTCGTATGAGGCTGTTTAACACGTAAAATGGGGTAAACATTACCTAAAATCACTTCTAAATATTAAAATCAATACCTAAATTATGCTTTGTTTCACCGTGAGACCTCATTTTCATTTTTGGGTTGTCTCAAATCAATTTTTACATTATAAGAAAAAAAAATACTCATAATTCATATCTCACAATATTAATTTTGTTTAACACAATTAATCCACTCACACCATTAAAGTTGATGTCTTAAATATACTTACTTTGTCATTTTAACTGTGCAAAAAACAACTTTTTGAATTACCTTTTCATTCTTCAGGTTGTCGCCGCCGTTGAACATTGTGGGTAAGAATTCGCACACAACTCCCCACGCCTTTAAAGCTAACTGGTAATACAAGAGTTGTGGAGACAGGCCAATGGGGCAGGCCAAAATATTGACGGGCTACAAAATTCAAACTTAATCCACTAATTAGCGGGTTGTGGCTTTAAAAGGGTCAACCAATTATATATCAATTTATCTCCTTACATTTATTTCTCAATTTTATCTATCCTATTTGTCACTCTTTAAATCCTTCAATTCAAATTTCTAATTTTCTCATTATTTTACATTTTTTATATTTAATTATTTTATATCTATTTCTCAATCTTCTCTATACTACTTGGCACTCTTTAAATCATTCAATTAAAATTTCTAATTTTCTCATTATTTTACATTTTTTATATTTAATTAAATACAAATTTACCTTAACCACCCTAATTTTTATTTTTCTAATTATTTTGCTAATTTTTAATTTTTTGTTATGTTATATTTTCTAAAAATCTAATTAATGTTATTTAACCACACCAAAAAAATCACATTTGTTTCTCTTCATCGTTCTTTTATTATTTACATTTTTTATTTAAAATTTTCAAATCTAATCATATAAAATAACTATTCAATTTTAATTTAATGGTAAAATATAAAATAATTAATTTAAAATTAATATGTACTTTCTTTAAATCCAGCGTAATAGCAGAAATCGGTCTATATTTAGAAATTATTGAATTTTCTCGTCAAAATTATTATCAAATTGAAAAATGAATTTTTTAGAATAAATATTAACAAATTATAACAGATTGAGAAAAAAATTTGAAAATAATATTTAGTACTACCTCCGTCCCGAAAAAACGTGCACACCTACTTTATTATCGAGTTTTTGTGAGCGAGTTGTTTATTAGTATTTCAAATGATAAAGTAATTTTTAAAGAGGGGTATTATAGATCTACCTCTCATCTATTGCATGCATCTTTAAAAATTATTTTATCATTTCAAATACTAATAAAAAACTCGCTCGCAAAAACACGTGAAAACAGTAAACGTGTACGTTTCTTTGGGACGGAGGGAGTATATATTTCCACAAATTCTAATGTTAAATTGAGAAACAAATCTTTAGACAAATATTAATAAATTATAATGGATTGAGAAAAAAAATTTGGAATAAATATGTAATATATACAATATTAAATTGATTTTTTTAAAATATATGTTTACAAATAAAAATTATTAAATTTTTTTAATAAAATATTAATAAATAATAATGGATTGAATTTTTATTTTTTATATTGGATAATGGATAATTTTGATTGTTCTTAATAAATATTAACAAAGATAATTATTAGGATACTAAATGATGGATAATTTTAGATCCTTTGTTGAATAAGCATTTACGCACCACATATTTTATATTATTTTACTTTTATAGTAACAAATGATTATTTTTTGTAATTTATAAAATAAAATAAAAGAACACCATAATTTATATTTGGTTCTTTATTAAATATATATATATATATATATATAAAAAAAGGGTGAAAAACAATCCACTATAAAGTCACCCAAAAACTTACAACCAAATACAAAGTGCAGAAAATTTATGTACTTTATTTCAAATTTGAACTAAAGTGCCATGTATTTTAGTTAATTTTTTTGTACTTTGTATCTGCTTGTAATGATTTACTCAATCTTGTATTTAGTTGTAATTATATATATATATATATATATATATATATATTACGTAGTGGAATAGCTCAAGTATACAATGGGTACATATACATATCCCCCAATAATTTACCCGCTTCACATCCTTTAACCATGAAGCTCTCACTTATTAATTTAATTACTAAATTATTTCTCAAATGGATATATATATATATATATATATATATATATATATATAGAACCATGGTGGTCACCTTATGGAAATTTCGATTGATGATTTGGTTTTTACATAGAACATTACCTAATTAAATAATTTAAATTAATTTTGAAAAAAAGTCATACACCCTAAAACCTAAATCATGAACCCTAAACCATGACCCATTCGGGCCGGGTGAACCATGAACCACTTGGGCAGAGTGAATCATGAATCACTCGGGTCGGGTTTAGATCCGTAATTTAATTTAAATTATTTAATTAGTGCAAAGCGATATTTTTTCAAAAATATAATTTAAATTAGTTAATTAAGTAAATTAAATTACGGATCCGAACCCGACCCGAGTGGTTCATGGTTCACTCTGCCCGAGTGGTTCATGGTTCACCCGGCTCGAATGGGTCATGGTTTAGGGTTCATGATTTAGATTTTAGGGTGTAGGGTTTTTTTCAAAATTATTTTAAATTATTTAATTGGAAAATAAGCTGAGGTGGAAAGTCAAATCATCAATTGGGCTCCATAAGGTGATCACTAGTGGTCTCCATATCAAAACTGTTTTTATATATATATGAATATCTTTTTTTTTTTTTTTTTTTTTGAAAACAGGACAACAATTACATGCAAGAACAACACATATTGAGATGTTCATCCACAAAGCTCAGAGGTTCAACCCAACAACACGGACTCCCAAAATCACGTGAAGTACGTGCAAGAACATGTGCCGCCATATTGGCATTCCGAGATACCCAATGCAAATTGGGTTATCAGCAAGTATCTGTCTCCCAGCATTGATGAAGTCCCCAAACACAGACTCGTCCAAAGCAGAACTGTGAATGGCTCACGAACTCTTTGAGCATCTATTTCAATAATAACGTCGGATAACTCTAAATGTCTCGCCCACCGCAAAGCTACCAGCACCCCTCAAGCTTCCCCTTCATCCACACTCATGTATCCCCTACGATGTTTAGAGCGTAGCGCGATACACTTTCCTATCGAGTCTCGGATGACCATTCCAATACTCGTCTGTAGCAAGTCTTTAAAAAAGCTCGCATCAACATTAGACCACAACCCTCCATCCTCCCAGCATTTCACAGCAAAGTGACAATCGGTGAAGAGATACCATAGATATTCACACATGCCCGACTATTCCCAAACATGACATAACAAGTTCATGCCGTCGTACCACCTACTAAGTTTCGAGCGGACGTACAACCAACCATTGAACAGTCTCCAATAAAACGCATTAATTTTCGGAGGCACTTTCAATTTCCAAAGGTGTTTCCACCTTGAATCAGTAAACTCCCAGTTCCTCAAAATCACGTTCATTGCCAAGTGATATGCCGTTTTGACTGAACACCTGTAGACAAAGGTGTAGTCTTGAGAATCCTAGCCGAATCTTCCTCCGAGAATACCTTGGAAATCAACTCCACATCCCAACTCCGAGTTTCAAGAACGTAGAAATTACTAACCCTCATATCCTAAAACGTATCTACTGTCGCACTATGAATGTAGAAAGACTGCTCGTCATTGATCCAAGGGTCACCCCACATCCGGACTTTGTCACCCTCCTCAATCTTCCATCTCGTGCCTCTTCGAACCAAATCTCAGACGGTGGATGCCCCTCCACGTATAACTCGGGTTATGACCTAGGGGCGCATCAAAGAAATCAACCCGTGAAAAATACTTGGCTTTCAAAATGCGGCTAAGCAGCGAATCCAGCGCTTTCCGAATTCTCGATCCCAATTTCCCCAACATTGCAATGTTGAAAATGTGCAAATTTTGGAAACCCATGCCACCTTCGTTTTTATGCTTGCACAATGCCTCCCACGACTCCCATTTATCTTCCTTTTTCGGATAAGATCCATGTCCCCACCAAAATGAGTTGAGCATCTTCTATAATTCATCTAGAAGGGTATTCGGAAGTAAAAAGGTGCTCATGCAATATGATGGCATAGCCTGCGCCAATTTAATTAGTACTTCTTTGCCAGCTTTCGATAATTTTTTTGTCCGCCACCCTTGCAATATGGACCACAACCGCTCCCTAATATACTGAAAAATGACTGTCTTTGATCTACCAATTAGAGAAGAAAGACCCATATAACGACTTGTATTGAGGCGGTTCGATGCCCCAAAAATATGCTTAATATCAACCCTCAAAGTTTGCGAAACATTGGTACTGAAGGAAACCTCCAACTTCGAATAATTAATAGCTTGACCTGATGCACGTTCGTAGAGGTTGAGGGTGTTTTTCAAAGTGGTGCATTCATCCCTCTTGGTCGTACAGAATAGAAGGCTATCATCCTTGAAAATCGTCGACAATCAAAATACGGATTCATCGTGCGATGCCGAGTGTGAGAAACGATATTTCCCACGAGCCAAAAAACAAATGGGACACGGATGGAGCATTATGGCTCACTCGACAGCCATGCAGTTCACCTAGAGCTGGTAATTCGGGCAGCCCGGCCCAGCCCATCGGGCCAATTGATGTTCTTGGGCTTTGCCGGGCCGGCCCAAATTCTCATTGGGCCTGTAAAAATGCAGTCTAGCCCAGCCTTACATGGGCTAGCAGGCCAACGGGCCAGCCCGGCCCAATATCCAAATATTTTTATTTTTCTATTAAATAAATATTTGTGAACTAAATTTAATTTTTTGAAGACAAATATTAGCATAAAAATTTTAACTCGCATAGAATCCATACACATATGTAGATTATTCAATGTAAAATATTTTTAAAAAATTATTATAGGCATTTGAAGTCCTTGATAATATCATAATATAAGAAATTGAGAGCAAGTGAATATTTTTCTCATGCATAAGGATTGTGTTGAATCGAAACACATGATTTAAAAATAGATTTACAAATATTCCATATTAATAATCTATATTTGAAAATATAAATTTCAAATTAATATCTAATTAGATCAAATCCTTCAACAAGAACACAATTTCATAAAATACAAAGTTTAACTCTTAGTAAAAATAATAAATTATTTATTTAAAAACTTAGGACGTCGGGCCAATCGGGCCGCCCATTAGCCCACGGGCCAAATTGACCCGAGCCCATTAAGTCCACGGGCCACATGGGTCGGGCCAAATAGGCCCAAGTTTTTTTGGGCCTATAATTTTACAGCCCAACCCATACTTACCTTGGGTTGGCTAGATCAGCCCATCGGGCTAGGCTCAATTTGTCGGCTCTAAGTTCACCTCTCCGACTTACACTCCGCAACAAACTCGATAACCCTTCAAAACATATAATAAAAAGATAAGGGGATAGGGGACTGTCATTCAAAGCAAAACAATACGTAACAGACTGGACATACATGTTTATCCATGAGACCCATTTGTTGGTCCCGGTGAAAATGAGTCTTACACGTGTATGGGGGAATACACGTTCGATGATTTTTAAAACTTTTTTTCTTCTCGAGGTCGACTTGGGTCGATAATCCTCAAGATTAGGTTCTCGAGAAGCACAGATCACTCGAGTCAAAGTCTCATCGAGATGGTGATCCCGAAAAGCTTCGATACCTCGAGATAATCCCAACCGAAGTCCCGAGTGTCGAGATCCCGAGTTGCTTGGATCGATAACTAACTTATCAATCCTCGGAAGAGAGTTCGGTTTGGTAACTATCTGTTCTAGCTACTCGATCGTCTTGGAATGGTTGGCCCTTAGTTTATACTGCTTTAAGCTTTCTTTGAAAACCTTCCCCTTATGAAATAGTGATTAGGCCGTGATTCACTTATGCAACTTCAAATGATTGATTCCAACCCAATATCGGTGAAAAGTATGCTTTAAATCAAGTTAATGCAAATAAAAAGCACGAGATAAGGAAAGCAATAAAGAACACAAAGAAGCTTATAGTGGTTCGTGAGACTCAAGCTCCTACATCCACTCTCCCCGACTCTTGAGAGAAATTCACTATCAACTTCGAGCTTTACGACTACCTCGTAGTTTACTTACTCAACTCGCCCGAGTTTTTACGACTACTCCACGTAGTTTACTTACTCAACCCGACCTTGAGTTTTCTCGACTACCTCCGTAGTTTACTAACTCAATCTCACACAAGCTTTTCGGACTACCCCAGAGGCTTACTAACTTCTCCTCTAGAGTTTTCGACTACTCCGCGTGGTTTACTAACTCTTTACAACACTTCTCACCAACAAACACACTCCAACTACCTTCTCAAGGGTTTGGGGTTTCTTGGTTGGTTTCCAACTAGGATGAGATATCCTTTACAATGAAGCACAATGCAAAGGGTTAGGATATCTCGACTAAGCTTTGGATAAATCTTATCAAGCTAGGCTTAGTAAAGTGAGCTCTCTTCAATATAGAAGCACTTGGGAAATTCAAGGTATTTTGAGTGCTTTAACTTTTGCAAGAATAAGTTTGAGCTCTTGAGTTGCGTATAAATTTCCCGTAACCTTACAAAGTAGAGGGTCACCAGTATTTATAGGCATACACCAAGGTCACTCTTGAAAACTATCCGTTGGAGAGATAGCTTCGTGAGTTCCCTCTTATGGTGTGTGAGAAACGGCTATATTTAGGATTTGAAACTCCCTAACACGTTTTAGGCAATAGCCTTTCATGTAGCCGGTCTTCACTTTTTGCAGTCTGGAACTTTCGTACATCTGACATCTTTTTCAGCGGCCTGTCACTGTCAGTGTCAGTATGGTACAGTGTCGTCTTCCTCTTTTTGACTTTTGTCTTCAGTAAAAGGTAGACACCTTCAACGGCTCTTTTGGTTACAAACTCTGAGTTTGATATAACCTTAACAACACTTCTGACTTAGTTCCTTTTGTCTGCATTTGAATGTCTTGGCAGTATCTATCTTTCTAGGGTATCGCGTTTCTCTCAGTATTGCATCCTTCAGATAGATATATTCAGTGCCTCGGAACATTCAGGTTCATACTGAGCATTCAGTGCATTACTGAGTTCTTCAGTAATTACTGTGCTTTCAGTATTCTTGATCTTTAAATACTCAGTCTTCAGTCTTGCGTCTTCAGAGTCTTCTGAGTCTTGAGTCTCTTGAGTCTTCTGAGTCTTCAGAGTCTTCTGAGTCTTCAGGGTCTTCTGAGTCTTTAGATTTATACTGATTGATATCTTTCGTCTTAAGTCTTTGAGTCTTGATTCTCGATTTCATCTTGAGTCTTGAGACTTGATTTCATCATCAAAACTTTAGTATCTTGAAAACATCTTGAGTTCTTGAGTCTTGAAACCTATCCTGAACTATATCTGCTGACTATACATTTTGCAAGATATCATCCTGAATACTCTAAAACTGAATCGACTCATCTATCAAGATCATTCCCGAACATGTCATTACTCAGGGGTTTTGGGATCTTAATCAAAATCATATAATCTTTAAATTCATCTCCCAACAATTTCCCTCTTTTTGATGATGCCAAAACCTATCTTGTTACAGACATATAACCTATACTCAGGTTTCAGTTTATCCTATTACAAGATTGGTTATGTCTCTCAACAATTACTTCAGCAATGAATCTCTCAACAATTTCATCACCAAACAATAGTAATCAGGCATATCAAATATAAAGACATGTAAGAATAAGATAATGAGATATTATCTTTTGAGCATAATGATAAATCTTCATTGATGATAAGTGTATCATTACAGATTACAATGAAATTTATCAAACAAAATCAAAAAGACAAAAATTTAAAGAATACAAAATCTTCTGAATCTTCAGTTTCTAGTCTTCAGATTCTCAGTCTTCTGCTCTGTTTGCTTCATTTTCGACTTCATCAGTGGGCACTTCCAGATCAAACATTCCGAAGAATCTCTTCTTCAGCTCATTTCTTTCCCTGATAATGTCTGGACTGTTTCCAGTTAGGCCCAACTGACCAGCGTACTGAGCAATTTCTTGCGTAATGGCCTTTTCATTTACCAAGCCATTACCAAGTCTCGGAGGAGGATAGGAATATGGACTGGGGGCTACTATCTGTACTCCACCTTCATCCGCAAGATTAATCCAGCTTTGTAGATACTTTGGATAAAAGGTGAGAAGATATTCAATGAAAGCTTCGTTCTGATCTGAGCCTTCCCCTCTCCATTCCCTGAGAACATCATAATTGAACCAGAAGGTTCTCTTCACTTCTTCCCACATGTCGTTGAGTTTAATGGGCATCCATTTATCAACATGGGGCCACTTCAGCGCTTTCGATGTTCCCTTCCTCTTGCTCGCAAACTTTCTGAAGTCACTCCTTCGCTTCTGCTCTTCGTCTATCTTCTTTCCGATCACAGAAGTTCCTGAGACTGAAGCAGCAGCTTTCTTAGCTTGTTCTTTTTGGAGTGTCATCAGAGCCTCTTTGGTGTTGAAGACTTTCTTCTGAGGTTGAGACTCAGATTCCTTTGCATCTTCATCATCCAGAACCAACTTTCTCTGGATTGGCTTAGAAGCCTTCGCACGCTTGCTTACAGGTTGAACAACGCCCAAGGCTTTCCTCTTCATAGGCGATTCGGCACCGGCACCGCTTGTTCCAACCTTAGTTCTAAAGACTTTCGGTTTCTCTCTTGCAACCTCAAGCTTGGTTTGCTCAGAAACTCGAATGTAGACAGGCTTCTCTACTTGAGCAAATTTTAACTTCTCAGTAGCACCGACTTCTTTAAAAGCTTGGGCTAGATTATACATTTCAGCATCTTTCTGAGCCTTCTTTTCCAAAGTACGTGCCATGAACTTCCTGAGGTCTGCACCTTCCCTTTCCCCCTTCTTGGCACCGTAGTTTAGAAGAAGTCTGGAGAGAGCAGTGTCCATATGATATTTGTTTTTGCTCACACAAATGGATCTCTCGCGCTTAGTGATCTTGCTCATCTTCCATTCTCCTAATGTGGTTCTTAGCCACGCATAGCTTCTTCAGATATGTGGGCAACCGCCGAGAGTGCATCTTTAAGCATCTCTGTCATCTTGGTCATGAGCACTTGAGCTCATTTCCTCAACAAATAGATTTGATCGGCACCTCATTTTTCTCTGTCGGTTTCACCTCTAGAAATTGATCGACTCACGGTGCTTTTGTTTCATTTCAAAGACTTAACTTTCTGCGTTGACTCCTCCAAACTTTTCATTCAAATTTTCTTCCATGGAGGTCATCCCGAGTGGTCGAGTGTTTTGTATATCGCACCGATTCAAGAAGAATGGCTAAGCCCTTCCATTGTCCGAGCTTGATTGGCCAACGTTGCTTCCATCCGAGTAAGTTTGATCGACATTGGCTCAATCTTCTCAAGTTTCTCCATGACGGGAGTGAGATCAATCTCGGACCTTACTTTTGACCTTCTCAGGCCGTTTGATCATCCTGAGCTCGGCTTCATCCCGAGCTCCGGTCTCCAATTGAGCCTCGGTCGATTATCGACATTTGAAATTAAAGATAGTACTTTTCAAAGAACTCGGCATAATTATTAATAGTGCCAAAAGGTACTGAAGAGTCTTTAGCTTCGATCTAGGTTGATCGACGAAGTCTCTTTTTACATTTGAGATGATCCTCGGCATCTCCCTGTTGGTCTCCATCTCCATCTTTGGATTTGTCTCATTTGCTTTCGGGGCACCAACCTCGATTCTTTTCTTCTCGGCTAACTTCCTTTGAACCCGGCTCATCAAAATCGAATTCTTCATCCCGAGCTTTGTCGCCAACCACGAGAAGTCGGTCGGAAGGTCATCTCCTCATTCCACCGGTCTTCCCCTCTGAATCAGTGATATCAAGCATCTCGGGAAGAGTCGATTGAGGATATATCTTTGTCGTCCTTAATCTAAAGAATATATCTTGCGGATCGGGGTATGAAATTTGAGCTCGAGGTATCGGTCGAGATGAACCGTTCCCCTTGCTCCTCCACTCGCCTTCTTCAGCCTCGCCCTTCTTCCATCTCGGGCTCTCTGGTTCAGTAGAAGCTTCGGCTAAGGGATCAAGCATTAGGTCACTCAGGAGCTCATCGAGTACATTTTGCTCCTGAGCCTCAGTAGTATCTGAAGCTTGTGCATTCAGGTCCTCGGTTTACATCCGAAGTGGGTTCCCGAGGCTGGAGGCATTTCCTCGAGATGAGTCCGAGTTGGCTCGTCGATCGAGCCTGCACATCTTCAAATCGACTCTGGTGGCTCTTGATCGAGCTTCAGATCCGAGGTAGGCATCTCGAGGTCTGAGCTCTTTAAAAATTTCTGAGAAATTTTATCCAAACCCAGTGATGTCTCGAAAGCACCTCGAGAAGACACCGCTCCTCGGTCGATCCTCAGGTCCTTGAGCTAACTGAGCCAAAGACTTGTAATGGTGAACTCGAGTTTGGCCCGAGGTTGTCTCTCCTCGAATCCTTTGCTACCATCGTCGGTGAGAACCACCAATCTTCTGCGCTTTGGAGCGAGGTTCTTCTGCCTCATCAGTTTTGCTCCTTGCTCCATTTTTGCCTCCAACAGAACCTTCCCCCTGGTTTGTTGGGTCTCTTTCTCAGCAGCCGCAGAAGGTGATTCTACCTTCTTTTCTCTTTTCCCTCGAATGACACCTTCTTCTTCCTGTGGTGGTCTTGAAGAAATTTTGGATTTAGGGAATGGGGTTGAGTTGGCGAAGATATCCTCCTCCTCTCTGCACATCTCCAAAATATAGGCAATTTTGGTGGCATGGCGGATCTTGCCTTTCATCGTGATTTCCCCATTGACTCTTTTTATGATCTTGGCTTGCTCCGACACCATCTGGACTAAGAATTTCAGCCAGTTGAAGTCAGTGGTGGGAGATGCCTCGATCGCCGCCATCAATCGAGCTTGGGGTACTAATCTGCTCCAAAACTCCCCGAAGACTCATGGCGCTCTTTGCTTTCACAATATCCATCAAGCCACGATATTGTGGTTTTAGGTGCTTCTTGTGCAAAGTTGCCTCAAACTTCACAGGATTCTCAGCAATCCTATCTAGGTACTCCTGCTCTCTACCCGACATATACATCGCATGATCCTCTCCTCTATCACATAACTCAAACACATCATTCAGATTTTTTCGGGATAATGCACAACTCCCTCTCAAAATCGACGTATTTTGATGAGTGCTCTAGATGAGATACGATGTCGAAGAGTGCATATAATCTTCTTCATCTATTTTCAAATTGCGGATGAATTCGATTACCTCGCTGCGAACTCTCTGTCCGCAGTGGCTTCATGCGACTAGATGGGTGAAGTTTAGCCCGATCGGATCATATCGAGCCTCCTCTTACGGCTTTGAGTTGGTTGTGCTCTCAAGTGAGACAAAGGAACTTCGTACCATGGCTTATTGGTTATGGCTAATCTCTCGCATACCGTTGAGGCCATTTTAGAATATGATTTGAAGAATGTGAAGCTTTAGGGTTTTACGATTTTTTTTGGCAAAGGGATTTTAGTTCAGAGTATTTGGGAACGAAGGGTTTGATAAAATTTTGGCTTGAAAGGCTTAAAGAGGTATAAATAGCTTCGAGATCGTGGGGAATCGTGTAGGTTAGGTGAAAAGCAACGGTTGAGATTAATCTCCGATTAATCGGGTATATGAACCAAACGATCTCTGAAAAGTAAGCCGCCAAAAAATATCCTTATTGGTCAATAATATGGCGAGTATTAAGTATTTGTTGACCTTCTTCTAATTTTAAAAACGATCCCGCCTAAAAAACATTCCTCGGTGTTTTGTATTTATTGCGAATGATTACTGAGTTTTACTTAAGCAATAAATGGGTCACATGAGTCATTACTTCTTCAGACTAATTTCCCTCTATCAGTCTTACTGAGTACTGACCTTGATAAAATGTCACTATAATCTTGAAATCTTGAAAGGGTTCAAAGATGCTATCGAAATCTTGACCTCCGATGAATCGAGTTTCTGAGACTTCGATTCAAGATTTCCATTTTATCCTCGAGTTTCTCGATAGAGAATTACGAGAAAACTTCATGCATCTGAAAATCTTCAATTTTGATTTACTCTATACACTGGTTCTAACATCCCTAATTCAATCGAAAGTTCCCGAAATCTTGATTCACCAAAGGTTTAGTCAAGATATCGGCTCTTTTTTATCGGTATGAATTTTCTCCATCCTTATGTCCTTTTTCTCGACATGATCTCGATGAAGTGATGTTTGATATCCACATGCTTGCATCCGGTGTGCAATAATCTGGGATTTTGTGAAATAGCAATGGCACTATTATTGTCACAAAATATTGGTACTTCATTGGCCACAACTTTATAATCCCTTAATTGTTGTCTCGAGCCAAAGAATCGAAAGCACGCCAGACTTCCTCGACCATGTATTCAAATTTCAGATAATCTTGGTTGCTCTTGAGGTATGTTTCTTTGAAAACCAAGATATCGGTTTGCTTCCTAGAAATTGACAAGTTCTGTTGTGGACTTTCTCACAATTCTCAGAACCTCCATAGTCGACATCGAGTAACCCGGTTAATTCAAGGTTATCATCACCGATACCATAATCCTCTATTCACTTTGTGCCTTAAGATATCTTAGTATCTTTTTGGCGACCTCCATGTGACTAGTCTTAGGATTAGCTTGGTATCTTGCACATATCCCAACAAAGAAAAATGTTATATCGCCTACTTGTCGTGAGATAGAGCAATGATCCAATGATTCCTCTATAATCGGTATGATTCACCGATTTGCCTTCCTCGAATCGGGATCCATCTTGTAGTTAGTATTCATAGGAATCCTAATCGCATTGCAATCTGCATACACCATATTTGGCAATCGGATCTCCGGTGTACTTTTGCACGGTTGATGAATATTCCTTCCTTTGATTGTTTCACTTGAAGACCTAGAAAGAAATTCATCTCTCCCATCATTGACATCTCAAACTTGCCTTTCATCGGTGTTGAAAACTTTTCACACAAATTGATGGTTTGAGATCCAAAATGATGTCATCAACATATATCCGAACCAAGAAGATATCTTCCCCATCCTCTATCCCGAACGAGTTCTATCAATGCCTTTGACAAAACCATGGTCAAGAAGAAACCGAGAAAAGTATCATACCATGCTCGGTGCTTGCTTGAGACCATACAAGGCTTTTACGAGCACTCAGAACTTGGTCATTCTGTTTAAAGCCGGGAGGTTGTTCCACATAAACCTCTTCTTTGAGCACACCGCTCGAAAATGCACTTTTCACATCCATTTGATAGATCGTGAACTTCATGTGGGCAAAGATATGCAAGAAACAATCGATGGCTTCTAGTCTTGCAACAGTGCAAAGGTTTCATCATAATCCAAGCCTTCTTCTTGGGAATAACCTTGTGCAACTAGCCTTGCTTTTGTTTCTTACAATGTTGTTGTTTTCATCTCTTTTATTCTTGAAAACCCACTTGGTTCCAATGACATTGTGCTTTTTTCGTGTCTATCTACCAACTCCCATACTTCATTCCTTGAGAATTGATTCAAATTTCATCTTGCATATAAGAAGAATCCAATAAGAATCTTGTAGAGCTTCATTAATCTCAGCAGGTTCTTTCTCTGATAGGAAGCAGCAGAATAGTGCACTTTCACCATGGAACATTCTTGTCTTAACTCCTTCAGATAGATCACCCACAATTTGACTTGTAGGATGACTATCTAACCATTTCCTTCTTGATGTTCCCCCTTCAATAGTATCCTCAACATTTAAAATGTTAGGTTCAGTTAAATCAGCAAACTCAGGGAACAAAAGAAAAGGAGAAAGTGAATCATCTTCCTCAGGGGAAATTCTATTCAGAACATTGTCAGAGACATTTGTTCCCCTTTGGTTGATAGATTCAGAATTTGCCTCAGCTGTGACCACATCTTCATTGGCATCACATACTTGAGTCTGAACTGGTGTCTGTTCAGATTGGTCACCTTTGGAGTGTTGGTTTTCCTGAGTTTCACCATCCTGATTTCCATTCTGAACTTCTTTATCTGAGTCTGAGTCACTCCAATCATAGATAGTGACTGACTTCTTCTTTTCTGGTTCAGTGGATAATTTATCTTTTTGTTTCAGGCTTAATCTGGTGATCCTCTTAGTCAGTTCATCTGCATCATGTTCTTGTTTCTTCTGAACACAAGTAGATTCATCAAAAACAACATGAGGTGTTTCCTCCACAATAAGAGTCCTACAGTTGTAAACTCGAAAAGCTTTTTTTATCGACTTGAAATATCCTAAGAATATTCCTTCATCGACTTTTACTATCAAAAGTTTTCAACCGATCTTTACCATTATTGTGTATGAAACACTTGCAACCAAACACACGAAAAGAAAGAAAACAAGAGGCTTCCTTTCATTCCAAAGCTCATAAGGTGTTTTGCCTTGACTCTTGGTCAAGATGGATCTATTCTCGCGAGTAAAGAGCATGCGGTGTTGGCAAATGACCCAAAAATCTTTTAGGAATATCGACCTTTTATCATTGTCCTTGAAAGCTTCTTTTCGAGTCCCGTTTCTTCTTTCAAAGAACACCATTTTGTTGAGGGGTCCTTGCAAACCGATGTTTCATGAGAAATTCCATTTCTTTGCACAATAATCGATATAATATGATTTATAAATTCATTCCTTTGTCGATCCGATTTTGACCACACTCGATTTTTCTCAATCTTGAGCCTTTTCAATGATTCGGCAAATTTATCTCGAGTCTCTTTCTTCTTGAGTAAGAATATGACCCAAGTATATCTCGAGTAGTCATCAACTACTACCAATGTGTATTTCCCGCCATTAGTGCTCACAGTGTTATAGGACCAAAAAGATCCATATGAAGTAATCAAGTATTCTTTCAAGAGAAACCTCAACTTTACTTTTGAATGATGCTCTTATCTGTTTGCCTTTTCCGCATGCATCACAAATATGTTCCTTCTCGAACACTTCGTTAGGTAACCCTCTTACAAGAGCTAATCTTGCAAGCTTGTTCGGGGTTTTGAAATTTAGGTGATTCATTCTTTTATGCCATAACCAACTGGGTATCTCGTGGAACTTTTTAGCAACTAAACATGTATCTTTAGGAGTTGAACTCCAATCGACCAAGATACACATTCCCTTTTCTTGTACCGGTCGGTAGTACTTTTTCCGTGATGTATCATCTTTCACAAAACATAAGTTCTTAGAGAACTCAACATTAAAACCTTTATCACGTAATTGGCTAATTGAAAGCAAGTTATGCTTCAATCCGGATACATATGAAACACCATGGATATGAACCGAGTCGATTTCCAAAGTTCCATATCCTTGATCGTCCCCTTGGAGTTATCTCCAAAAAGTGATATGTGGGCCTCTTTGTTCAACATAGTCCACCGAGTATCTTCTTGTATCTGTCATATGTCTTGAACATCCACCGTCAAGATACCATATATCGAGCTTTTTTCATCTCTGCTCATCAGTGCCATGTGATCTTTAGTCAGTTCAGTGCCCTTGTTTTCCTCCTTAAAAAACAATTTAATTCTTAGGTACCCAATTTGTGTAGGGTCCTACAAGGTTAGCTGTACCTTTAGGGATCCAAATCTGCCTAACAACTCTAATCACTTTAGAGTGGCTGATTTGTCTTCCATAAACATCTACATACACATTTACTACTCAGGGTGCCTTAGCGGTTTCACGTGTATGAGTCTTTGCCTTAGCATGAACATGGGCTTTTGAATTCTTCTTTGGTTCAAGCCTTTTGTTCCATTGCTTTGGCTTCTGTGCAGCTGGTCTGAATCTTTGTTGACTTGGGTTCAGGTAACCTTTACCCTTAGGCAAGTGGGGTTTAGGTTGCTGTACTGAAATATGGGTCTTTCAGTATACTGAGGACTTGGTCTCTTCAGTTGAGAATATCTCTGCTGAGTGTTTCTCTTCTCCGAAGATTCCTCCGATGGTTCAAAAGTAGATCCTTTCAAGGTTGCATTCTTAGCTTTGAGGCTTTGAAGTACTTCGGCTGAAATTTTTCAATCGATTTTTCAGTCGGGTTTTCTAGCCTTCACCTGAGGTTTGGGCTTTCTAACCTGATCATTCAGTTTTACTGAAACCATAGGTCTTTTTCCCTTGTCTACAACCTTGGGCATTACTTCAGATTGAAGTGTAGGTGCCACTGATTTAACAAAGATTGTCTTCTTGCTACTTGATCGCAAAGATTCGGATGACCTTGTAAGGTTCCCCGAATGTATCCCAATCCAGATTTTATAGTGGCAGATCTCTGGTAACTCTGAATTTTCTATTACTTTAGATGCATTATTCAATAGAGTTAACTTCTTCTGTGCACTATCCTCACAGTTCTGTAGAGTTTCATGCTTCTCAGAGAGGTCATTGAACTTAGTTCTGATTAGCTGAATTTCTTCAGTGGATTTCTCTAGCTTTTCAGTTAGGGTCTCTATCAACTTCTCTTTCTCTCAGAGTTGTACTTTCAGAACATCCAGTTCATCAAGAGCTCCCATAAATTGAGAAGTGAAATCGGTTTTTGCTAGAGTCTTTCCATTTTAGATTTTTCAAAGATTCGGTTCCTTATTCGCTCTTGAGTTTTATTTAGCGATCCTTGCAAAAACAAAGATAGTCCTTCATCGATTCTCAAAAGAATCCATCGGTCAAAATATTTGTTTTTCGGTGGAACTTGAAAACTCTTGTGCTAGTGTAGGAGCAACAACAGAGACGAAAGAGTTTACCTCCTCAATGGCCATCGACGGATGTCATCACTTTCCTTTGTCGAGAATATCTCATCTGAAGAGCTAGATTCCTCTTGAGTGTTCTTCTTCTCGCAACCATGGCCTTTTTGTTTGAGAACTTCGGTCTCTTTTAGCTTGTCTTTCTCTTCTCTCCTTAGCACTCAATTACGACAATCATCTTTGGAAGTGACCTTTATTTTGACAATTATAGCATCTGTTGGCATCATCATCCCGATCATTTTCTTCTTTGGACTTGGAGTCCTTCTTTTCGGATGAAGATCCTTCAAATTTCGTGTCCTTCTTCTTCTCGGTTGATATGTCCTCGGGTTTCTTCCGGTACTGTGGTTCCCCGTAAAAGCTTTTGTATTTTCCAAATCTATTATTAAGTCTGTCAAACCTCCTTGCCATCGGTCTTAGCTTTTCCTCAAGCTCATCCCGATGTTTGGTATGGGGTTCTCGACTCTTTAGTTTTATTGAGTTTTATCTTTGGCTTTTAAAGCCACATTCTTACTTGATGAAGAATCATCTTTCTTTGTCGACCTTTTTTTGGATTTCTTATCAATTACAAATTCATAGGCTTTCAAATTTCGAGAGACTTGTTGGTATGGCATTGAACTAATGTTCTTGGTGTTTTCAATCACCACCGCATGAATATCCCATTTCTTAGAAAGACCTCTAAGAATTTTCAATGCCACTTCTCTTTGTGGATATTTCTTTCCAAGTGCATTTAGATCATTCATGATCTTTAGTGAATCGACTTCCAATTTGTCTATTGATTCACCATCATCCATTTCAAAACCTGTCAAACTTTCCAATTGCCAATGAAAAGTTTGTTTTCTTTTTTATATGATCGTGCCTTGGCACATAATAGCTAGTGTATCCCATATCTCTTTAGCAATATTACGGTGAGAGATCATTCCCATCACACCATCATCAATTGTCTTTGATAGTGTGTCTTTTTTTTGCAATGTAGTCTAGATTGACTAACTTTCTCTCCTCGGAGTTAGTTGGTCATCGACTTAGGAAATTCTACTCTAGGATCAATTCTCTCATCTTCTATTCCTCCGATTCACCACAAAGAAATTTGAATGGTCCTTGAGAAACCACTCTCCACATACGCCATGTTTGGAATCTGAGATGTGCACGGATTCTCGGTCTCCATAGATCATAGTTCTCTCGAGAACATGGGAATTTTTAGAAGACATTTTTCCGATCTTTTGAAAAGAGAAAATTTGAAAGAATAAGATCGATTCGGATAGACCACAAGTATTATTGAAAATAAAACTTTGGTCAACACAAAGAGTGGTCAAGTTGAACCACCGCTCTCGATACCACTTGTTGGTCCCGGTGAAAAAAACGAGTCTTACACGTATGGGGGAATACACGTGTTCGATGATTTTAAAACTTTTTCTTCGAGGTCACTTGGGTCGATAATCAAGATTAGGTTCGAGAAGCCGTATCACTCGAGTCAAAGTCTCATCGAGACAAAATGATCCCGAAATGCTTTTTAGATACCTCGATATAATCTCAACCGAGTCCTCCGAAGAGTCAGAGATCCCGAAGTTGCTTGGATCGATAACTAACCCATCAATCCTCGGAAGAGAGTTCGGTTTGGTAACTATCTCCGCTTCTAGCTACTCGATCGTCTTAATGGTTGGCCCTTAGTTTATACTCGTTTTAAGCTTTCTTTGAAAACCTTCCCTTATGAAATAGTGATTAGGATATGATTCACTTATGCAACTTCAAATGGATTGATTCCAACCGAATATCGCTGAAAAGTATGCTTCGTAAATCAAGTTAATGCAATGCTTAAGCACGATATAAGAAATCAATAAAGAACACAAAGAGCTTATAGTGGTTCGGAGACTCAAGCTCCTACATCCACTCTCCCGACTCTTGAGAGAAAATTCACTATCAACTTATGAGCTTTACGACTACCTCGTAGTTTACTTACTCAACTTCGGCCCCGAGTTTTTCTCGACTACTCCACGTGGTTTACTTACTCAACCCGACCTTGAGTTTTACGACTACCTCACATGGTTTACTAACTCAATCTCACACAAGCTTTCGACTACCCCCAGTAGCTTACTAACTTCTTCTCTAGAGTTTTCTCGACTACTCCGCGTAGTTTACTAACTCTTTACAACACTTCTCACCAACAAACACACTCCAACTACCTTCTCGAGGTTTGGGGTTTCTTGGTTGGTTTCAACTAGGATGAGATATCCTTTACAATGAAGCACAATGCAAAGGGTTAGGATATCTCGACTAAGCTTTGGATAAATCTTATCAAGCTAGGCTTAGTAAAGTGAGCTCTCTTCAATATAGAAGCACTTGGGAAATTCAAGGTATTTTGAGTGCTTTAACTTTTGCAAGAATAAGTTTGAGCTCTTGAGTTGCGTATAAATTTCCCATAACCTTACAAAGTAGAGGGTCACCAGTATTTATAGGCATACACCAAGGTCACTCTTGAAAACTATCCGTTGGAGAGATAACCGTGAGTTCCCTCTTATGGTGTGTGAGAAAACGGCTATATTTAGGATTTGAAACTCCCTAACACGTTTTAGGCAATAGCCTTTCATGTAGCAGGTCTTCACTTTTTTGCGATCGAACTTTCGTACATCCGACATCTTTTTCAATGCTTTGTCATCTTTGTCGATGTCGGTATGGCATGCGTCGTCGTCTTCTCTTTGACTTTTGTCTTGATGAAAAGGTAGACACCTTCAACCTCTTTTTTGGTTACAAACTCGAGTTTGATATAACCTTAACAACACTTCCGACTTAGTTCCTTTTATGCGCATTTGAATGTCTTGGCGAGATCTATCTTTCTAGGGTATCGCGTTTTTTCTCAAGATGTGCATCCTTCGATAGATATATTCATTGCCTCGGAACATTCAGTTCATCTTGAGCATTGATGCATTCATTGAGTTCTTCAAGAATTCGTGCTTTCGATATTCTTGATCTTTAAATACTCAGTCTTCAGTCTTGCGTCTTAAAGTCTTCGTGGTCTTCGAGTCTTGAGTCTTACGAGTCTTGAGTCTTCTCGAAGTCTTGAGGTCTTCTCGAGTCTTTAGATTTATCTTGACCGATATCTTTGAGTCTTCGTCTTTGAGTCTTGATTCTCGATTTCATCTTGAGTCTTGAGACTTCAGTTTCATCTTTGAAACTTCAGTATCTTCAAACATACTGAGTTCTTCAGAGTCTTCAGAACCTATCCTGAACTATATCTGCTGACTATACATTTTGCAGATATCATCCTGAATACTCTAAAACTGAATCCTGACTCATCTATCAAGATCATTCCTGAACATGTCATACTCAGGGGTTTTGGGATCTTAATCAAAATCATATAATCTTTAAATTCATCTCCCAACACCATTTTTCGAAAAACCCATTCGAGACAACACCTCTTTCAAGAACCGCCAATCAACCCAGTCATAAGCCTTACTGATGTATATCTTCAATGCCATATCTCCCACTTTCCCTTTTCTCTTGTTGCGCATCGAGTGGATCGTCTCGAAAGCAATCAAGATATTATCTTGGAATAATCGTCCCGAGACGAAGGCCGATTGAGACTCGTCAATAATGAAAGGAAGGACCTTTTTCAAACGATTACAAAGAACTTTTGAAATAATCTTGTAGACCACATTGCACAACGAGATTGGTCTAAGATCTTTCACGGTTTGCGGGTTATCGCACTTGGGAATAAGAACAACAGTGGTATCATTCAGATTGTCGGGGAAGCTACCCGACTCCAGCCATCGTATGCAAGTATGTTGGGATATTTTAGTTTTGATGAATTATGCCAAAACATTATCAACTTGTGTTTTTTGAAGCTAATTTACAGATAACAAATTGAGGGGGAACTCACGAAATCAAATGAAGATGATCGAGATCAGACGAGGCTGCAGACGAGGCTGATCAAGATCAGATGAGTAGGATGAGTTCCGAGTAAACTGATGAAATTTGAACAAAAGAAATCTTGATCTGTGAATCGATGAAGTTGTCGATGTCTGGTAATCTGATACCCGATCTGCGATCCAGAATTCTGCGATCCGAAGCGGTCAATTTGATCACGGTCGGCGGTATCTTGATATCCAGGCAAGATCTGATCACCAAGATCAGGATTGTCAGGCAGATCGGTATCACGAGTCCCAGTCGATTTATCACCAATCAGATCAGATTGTCGCGATAAGAATCAGATTATCTGAATCGACAGTTATCTTTGAAACCGATCGAATCATTTATCTTTGAAACGGTCAGATCGGTATCTTTGAAACAATCAATTTGTTGTCTTTAAGCCCGTCACGATTCCCATGCAGTCGAGATGCAGTCACAGAATCGGTTTATGAACAAGATGAATTCGAAATGATCGGATCCGTTAGATTACACAAAAGCAAATGATCAATAAGAAGATAACAACATATATGGATGTGACATAAAGCCGCAAAACAACAAAGGCAAAGGACAAAGAAAAGTTTGGAAGATTATTAGTATGGATTTGAATATTACTCTCAAATCGGTAATATTCAAATCCACACTATAAATACATTGCACTAGCTTCAAAAAGAAGACAATGGAGGATCTGCAAAGTGAAATTAAAAGCAAAATATTCAAGCAACTCCATTCAAGAACACAGAGCATTACATATCCAAATTTACCCAAGAGTGTTCTTCATTGTATCTAAGCAAAAATGTCATATCCTAAGCTTAGAGAGATTTTCCCATCCTTAGCATTGAGGCTAAAAAACAAATGTAAGGGAAAATCTCACCCTAGTTGAAACCAAACAAACCTTACCAAAATCGGTTTGATAGGTTAAGTTTGTAGGTGAGTGTGAACTCAAGAAACATCTATAGGCAATCCCGTGAGGGTGATAAGTCCCGTTTGAGTGAGAACTCCAGAAAACATCTATAAAGCAATCCCGTGAGGGTGATAAGTCCCGTTTGAGTGTGAACTCGGTAAACATCTGTTGGGTGTTGGACTAACATGGTAAACTAAGTCCAATTTGGTTAAGTCGGTGCCCATGAAGGGAAGAGTGGATGTAGGGCGAGTTGTCCGAACCACTATAAAATTGTGTGTTCTTTTATCGCTTTATGTTATTACTTGCCTTATGCATTCGATTATAAGCAAAACACACATCGTTCTTAAAAGCAAAAAAAAAAAATTGGAATCACTCTGCCCTCACCCCTATTTTATATGCATTACATGGTATTTTTCGCGTTCTTGGGTTTTCAAATCGGGACCATCAATTGGTATCAGAGCGAGTTGTTCAAAAGGTTCACTCATTTATTTCAAAGTGAACACCGAATCGATCTTTTAAAACTAAAACCCGATCTCTGATAAATGCATATATTTTAATGTTTTAAGGCCATTATCAAAAAAAGGGGAAATTGTTGGGATATTTTAGTTTTGATGAATTATGCCAAAACATTATCAACTTGTGTTTTTTGAAGCTAATTTACAGATAACAAATTGAGGGGGAACTCACGAAATCAAATGAAGATGATCGAGATCGAGCGAGGTTAGGTCGCGACGAGGCCGATCAAGATCGAATGAAATAGGATGAGTTCCGAGTAAACCGATGAGTCAACAAGAAGAAATGCCGATGATCTTGATCGATGCGGTGATCGATCTTGATCTTGATCTCACGGTAATCTGAGAATCGATCTGCGATCGAATCGATCTGCGATCGAAACATCAGATTATCCAGGCGAATCGATTTACCAGGCAAGATCGATCACCATCAGAATATCGATCGGGATTAGTGCCGATCGATCACCAGGCAGATCGATCACCATAAGATATAGATCACCAGACAGATCGATCACCTTTGAAACAGATCAAATCAAGGTATCTTTGAAATCGATCGATCACCATCTTTGAAACGATCCAATCTGTTATCTTCGATGCGATTCGATCTGATCGGATCTGGTCTGAGAAATCGAAGCGATGAACAAGATGAATTGGAAATGATCGATCCGTTAGACACACAAAAGCAGCTGATCAATAAGAAGATAACAACATATATGGATGTGACATAAAGCTGCAAACAACAGTGCAAAAGGACAAAGAAAAGCTGGAAGATTATTAGTATGGATTTGAATATTACTCTCCAACGGTAATATTCAAATCCACACTATAAATACATTGCACTAGCTTCAAAAGAAGACAATGGAGGATCTGCAAAGTGAAATTAAAAGCAAAATATTCAAGCAACTCCATTCAAGAACACAGAGCATTACATATCCAAATTTACCCAAGAGTGTTCTTCATTGTATCTAAGCAAAAATGCCATATCCTAAGCTTAGAGAGATTTTCCCATCCTTAGCATTGAGGCTAAACAAATGTAAGGGAAAATCTCACCCTAGTTGGAAACCAAACAAACCTTACCAAAATCAGTTTGATAGGTTAAGTTTGTAGGTGAGTGTGAACTCGGTAAACATCTATAGGCAATCCCGTGAGGGTGATAAGTCCCGTTTGAGTGAGAACTTCATTAAACATCTATAAAGCAATCCCGTGAGGGTGATAAGTCCCGCTTTGAGTGTGAACTCGGTAAACATCTGTTGGGTGTTGGACTAACACGGTAAACTAAGTCCAGTTGGTTAAGTCGGTGCCCCATGAAGGGAAGAGTGGATGTAGGACGAGTTGTCCGAACCACTATAAAATTGTGTGTTCTTTACTGCTTTATGTTATTACTTGCCTTATGCATTCGATTATAACCAAAACACACATCGTTCTTAAAAGCAAAAAAAAAAAAATTGGAATCACTCTGCCCTCACCCCTATTTTATATGCATTACATGGTATTTTTCGCGTTCTTGGGTTTTCAAATCGGGACCATCAAAGTACGAACCACAATCGTGCCCACCACTCCCCAAAACTTCTTATAGAACCCCGGGATGAATTCGTCCGGCCCGGGAGATTTGTCTTTATGCATTTGGAAAATGGTCACCCAAAATTCATCGGATCAAAAGGTTCCACTAGTCGAGCATTATCCTCACTCGGTATACTTTCCCATACGTGTGTGGTAACTTGATCAATATCCAAAAGGCTTTCGGATGCAGTAAAGAGGTTTTCAAAATAAGACCTGATGATGTCTTCCATGCCCGATTGCTCAGATGTCCAGTTATTAGAATCATCTTAGAGACCTTTAATCTTATTTTGTTTACTCCTTGCCGAGGCCATCTAGTGAGCCAATGTGCTTTGGCCCTTTGCTTCCAATGTTTCTCTTCTTGACCAAGCAGGGCATCAAGTTTCGTTGTTGTCGCCAATAACATCTCCAAAGAAGTCGGGTCATCTCGAGATTGCAAGGTCTCGATCTTCTTTTCAAGCTCTTTCTTATTCCGCAGCCAAACCGTAGCAATATGCTTTCCCCAATCCGTCGAAACCCCAGCTGTTGCACTAAGCCGATTAAGGAGAGTAAAATCTTAAATCCATCTCAACTATTAGTGACCACCCTGGAGATGTCTGGTTCATCTAAACACTTATTCTCAAAACGAAAAGTTCGCCTTCTCCGCTCCACCACAACAAGAATGGAATCAAGTAAAATAAGTGCATGATCGGAGACGGGTGCCACCAAACCTGTAGGAGTGACCAAATTAAATTTTGATTGCCATGAAGGATTCCCCATGGCCCTATCCAGTCGCTCTTCTAGGCTATTGTTTGCACCCCTTCCCCTACTCCAAGTAAACGGATGTCCATTGAGAGGGACATCTGATAAATTACAATCAAGGACGTCATGTCTAAAAATGGAGCCAATTCGGGTGAGGAGCACCCCCTTTCTTTTCCTCCGTTGTCAGGTATCATTGAAATCACCAACAATCATCCACAGAACATTATTCGAATTTGCCAACTGGGGAAGAAGACCCCAAGATTGGCGTCGCTTGCTTACTTCCGGGAATCCGTAAAACCCTGTTAGGCGCCAATTCCTACTAGAATTGGTAACATTGTGATTTTGAGAGTAACTAGTAATAGAACACACGGAGGCAACTTTCCAAAAGATACTTAAACTACCACTATGCCCAAAACACTTAACATTAAAGACATAATCATAAAACAAAGGGATCTTATTTCTTTAATCTTAGCAGACAAATACAAAGTCTCACATAAAAACATTACATCAGGTCTACGAGCTATAACCATCTCACATAAATAAGGAATTACAGCAGGGTGGCCTAACCCTCTACAATTCCAACTCAAAACAATCATTAATCTCGGTCGGCCCCGAGATCGGGGCCCGCCATTAAGAAATGGTTACTTGCAAAGTCAGATTCCTCCACTACGTCCAAATTGTTGCTAACACCCACGTCGGACGACGTAGCCAGGATGCTGGGCTTACGTTTTTTGGCCTCTATGGATTCCTCATCGCTTTCTTCCTCATCTTCCGGGTCATACATCGGGTTCAAGGTCAATTTCCTTGGTCTCAAATTGGTCAGATCGTGAAAACGGCACGGTTAAAGGGAAACCCTAACCCTAGGCTCTCAACTTGGATAGAATATTCATGTATGTACTATTATATGACTCATATATGAATATTTTTATATATATATATATATATATATATATATATATATATTGTTATTACTACTCTTTCATTAGTAGTTTCTTTTTAGAGAATATATATTATGTATATACACTAATTTATGGGAGAAAAACATTTCACTACAAAGTCACCCAAAAACTTACAATCAGATACAAAGTGCAGAAAATTTCTGCAATTTGAACCAAAGTGCTACGTACTTTAGTTCAAATTTCTGCACTTTGTATCTGGTTGTAATGGTTTATTCAATCTTGTATCTAGTTGTAATTTTTTCCTAATTTATTACTCCCTCCTATTCAAAATATAAGATGTTTTGGCTTTTTAATTATTTATCTATTATTTGACATTTTGGCTTTTATTTCCCTACAATGCCCTTATTTATTATTCTTTCTTTATTTTTTCGGTAATCTTTCCAATAATTAAGACATGTCATTAAAGATAAATTATTAAATAAGGACAATTTTAGTATAATTTTTCTGTATTAATAAACGTACAAAAAATCAAAACACCATATATTTTGAATAGGAGGGAGTAATGAAGTTTATACAGTACATATATATACACGAGCATATCTCAAGTGATCACATAGGTGTAAAACTATACATATATGCTCTACATGTACGCATACAATTCTAGTCAATTGTTTCTATAGATTTATTCATTTCATTATTCTCTATTCTAAATCAGTTCATTAATTATTAAATTATGTAAGAGAGCTTAAATTCTAATAAAACTCAATATATTATATAGTACAGCGCCCCCCACCCCCACCCCAAAAAAAAAAACCGCAAGTTATATAAAAGCATAGTAATAATTTAATATTTAAAAATAATTTAAATAAATGATAAAATAATGTGAAATCACAAGTAGCAAAATACTATAAAATGCACATAAAGCATGAAATACTTTGGCAGGTTTAGTTACTAGTTGTTTTAATGACTTAATATATAAAAAAATTATTCAATCATAACTGTGGTAGGTTTAGTTACTAGTTTTTTTAATTTCTTTTTTTGAAATTGAAAATATATAATTTAAAAGCTCTTATATATTAAACTCGTTAAAATTAAATATAATCAAATAATTTATGTTTGTATTTATCACTATAAAAAATTAAAATAATTTTTTTCTCATAAATAAAGTTCATCATTCATTAATTACAAATATAACTTCCTACACTATATGAGGTTCAACATTAATCAACCATAATAATTCATATGTATAGTCTCCTACAAAATAAATTTATCATCCATAAATATAAAGTTTACATAATATCCCAAAAAATAACATTATAATTACTAAATGTATAATAATAATGTGAAACAGTAAAATTTAATAAAAAAAATTAGGAGGCGGGCCGACCGCCCCCGCCCTGTCAAAACCACCGACCCGAACAGGCAACCTGTGCACCAAGTGCATCATGCACTCCACAATGTATTTTAGAAATTTGTAGTTTGTTGCATTGAAACTTGCGACTTGTTACACTGAAACATGCAACCTGTGTTCGTAAAACATAGTTGCACGTTTCAGTGTAATAAGTCGCAAGTTTTAATGCAACAAATTGTAAATTTCAAAAATATAATACGGAGTGCACGGTGCACCTTGTGTATACAAAACTTAGTCATTTTCATTGATGCAAATAAACTATTTTTCTTTTTTAATTAAGTAAAACACATTCTATTACAAACGATATTTTATTTCCTATTTTATAAATTGGAAATGTTTTATGTTTATTTTTAAATTTTATGAGGAATTTATAAAATCATCAATAAACCAAGTACGAGTCTTAAATTCATTTTACTCATTTCATTAATTTAAAACTAAGTAAAACATCTAAATAAAAACTTCTTCTTTTTTTTTTTAAAGCTTAAACGAGAGCTTCTATTCATAAAATGTTAAGAGTACACAACTCTCGCAACAAGCCGAAAGCCTCAGAACCACCCAAACAAACAGGTGTAACGAGACAAAAGAAAAAACATTCTAACCAACTCAATCTGGCCTTGAATAAAAGTCCCGAGACTAAAAAACATGACGTTCGTGACTGCTTGCACAGGCCACCATGAAAACTGGGCTCCAAAAATTACCAGACCAGTCAGCAACACCAACACGGGCAACGAAACAAAGAGCCAAAACAAGCAAATACTCGCAACAGGGGAAAAAAAAAAGCAAACATAAACTCATGAAGGAAAAACCAAAACAAACCAAAACTCTGGAAGAAAAATGCACAAGGCACGGACAAACCACATCTAGAAATCTAGAGAGGGGAAAAACACAAATCTAAAAGCATAAAAGAAACTAACATACTATAAAAAAAACAAAAGGATCCAACGGATCGAACTGTCAGCTGCCGCCGTGGCACCGGTGGAGAATCGATCCGTCGGTCCGACAACAACACTGAAAGAGCTACCGCAAAGGTCGACTGTGACAAAAGTGCAATGGATATGAGCGTTGGCTGCGAGCTAGAGCGGACGAGCGGTACCTACAAGAGCTTCGGTGGCAAGAGGAAAGACGGGGCAGCTGCGGTCACCACCGCAGCACGAGAGAGATGGTGGCGGAAGCCGGACGGTGGCGGTGGGAAGGTGGCTGAGAAGCTACGCTACTGTATTTGTGAAGTTTTTCTAGAGAGAGAAATTCAATAAAGGTTGATATTGATACTCAAGTCATATTTGTTTGTACAAAGTAAAAAAACTTCTTATTTATTAATGAAGGTGTTACTTTAATTTTGTGTATATTTTAAGTGTACCTGAGCTGTAGAGATTTCGGCTTCAGTTGCAGAGTGAATAGGCGCTGGGAAAAAAAGGATGAAGGAAGAAAAGCAACGAAAGTTTCAGGAGGCCCTTGTTAAAATGCTTTATCCTCCCCCACCATCCCCTCCTTCATCTCAAGTATTACCCATTCCATCTACAATTTCTTTTTAACACTTATACAGTTCATTTTTCATCATCTATTTGTGAATTAATTCTCTGTGAACAGGAAGAAGAAGAAAAAAAAGAAGGATTTGAATGAGGCGTTTAATAGCCCACCAGGTGTTTGTTGAAATTACTCAATGAAATGTTTAGTGATTTTTTCCTGATTAATGAGAAGGAATTCCATATCGTGTTATTTGAATTACTTCTTTTTGGTAAATACAGAGGAGGCATATGCATCGGCATCAAGCAACGACGATTGCACCGGAGAAATTAGCGACGGCGATGATCGGAAGCTGACGAGAGCTCAGAGGAAGAGGCTTCGAAAGAGCAAGCTGAAAGAAGCTGCTTCGCAGCGTAGAAAGATTATTGGGCCTCTCTTACCTGAGGAGATTGATCTTAATCATGGCGGCGTCAAAGTTGTGAGTAATTGTGCGGAAGGTGTTCGACAAAATGCGGCAACTAGTGTTTTAGGTGAGATTTCGTTTAAGCTTTGTTTTTTTTTTTTATCAGATCGTTTAAGCTTTGTATTGAAGGCCCGCTTGGTATGACTAGGGAATGGTAATGGTAATGAGTATCATTGAGGGGTCAATCACTAAGGGTTATTGATTACATTGTTATTGTTTGGTTACAACATTAATAATGGGTATAATGTGAGGTGAATTGAGTAGGTGAGGACAATCAATTGCTTACTTCTATTCTCATTATCAATGTATCAAACCTACCAAGCAACATCAATAGAAGTAATTTCCATTACCCACTTCCATTACCCCCAACTAAACGGACCCTGAATATATTGTTTGAGGCACTTGCATTAGACGGAGCATAATTTGAGCATTAACGCTTTAACATTTTGAGAGTGGTGGGTGTTGATTTGTGCTAAAATGTACCCTGTCTTACACATGAGATCTACAGTCTTATACGAGTTTTTGTCATATTTGTTTTGTGATTTTGTGCTTTGTGAGAATCTGTTGGGTTTCAGTGCCGCTGGTCGCCTCAAGACAAGTGTTGGGACAGGCTCCGACCAATCTCTCCTATACACAATGATCATGGGATTCACTCGCAAGGATCACGTTTGAACTCCAATAGGAAAAGGAGAGATTGGTCCCTTGCTTACGATTTTTTCTATGCTACACTGTTGTTGAGCACTACCCAGCAGTACATTAGCATGTTGTACCATATGCTTAATATATTGTATAGTATCACACGTTAATGCATGTGGTACAATATGTTAAAGCACTGATAAACAGTGTCCATCAGTGTAGCGTGGAAATAACCATTGCTTACACCGTTGTCGAAAGAGGTGTCTGGTACCACTGGGTTTCGGTGCCGTTAGCCGCCACGAGAGACGTAAGATCGTAGATTATTATTCTAGTAAAGGTAATAGGACCAAATCCCTCTTCTGTCTCTTCACAATACTCACAAGGACTCGGGTGGTTACGACCCTGCATCTCTCGTGGCGACTGGCGGAACTGAAACCCAATAGAATCCATTGTTATGCCTTACTAATTTATGAATAAATCCTTTTGGGATAGGAGAGGCAAGTTCTTGCTCGAAGATGAACAAGCTAAAGAAAAGAAGGAAGTCCAAGAAATTGGGCGTTGCCAAGTTGAATTCATCGAGCATTGAAGGTTGTGACAGCCAACAATTGGATTAAAATCTGAAGAGGCACACTAGTGTTAGACGGTCTCACGATGAGACGGAGTGTAATTTGAACATATAAAGTTTTAACACTTTGGGAGGGATGGATATTAATTTGTGCTAATTTTTATTCCGTCTCATTTATGAGACCGTGTTATATGAATTTTTTGTCAAATCCTGAAAGCGGGAACTCGTGATAGGATTGATCACTGAAACTAACGGTGGAGAATTTCTAAGAAATTCGGTTTTACATTCACTGTTAGGATGTATGTGGAGTATTAACTTTGCAGCATATTTAATTTTGTCTGTTAACGAATAAGTATGACAGTAAGAACAAATTAATGGTCAATTAAAAATCTTAATAATTTTACGATCATTTAAATAAATCTGCTAAAATAGTATTTGTATCTGAAAAATTTAGGGCAAAGTATAGTGTGAACAAGTTTTACGGTGAAACTGGTTAAGGAGTGTGACTTATATTACTAAAGTGTGTGACATTTTACTGTAAAGTGTGTGACTTTTTACTGTAAAGTGTATTACTCATAAAACTGAAGGGTGTGACTTATATTATAGCAAAGAGTGTCGTAGTGATAACTGAAGTGTATGACTTATATTACTAAAGGGTGTGACTTATATTACTAAAGTGTATGTCTGTAAAAAAAACCAGTTTCACGGCATACCAACTCAAAATTTATTACTGTAATGAAACGTAAAAACTGCAAATTTAATGTAAACAATAATGGAAATTAACAATTGATCAACAAATTGTTTACTGATTTAATTTTTTTTAAAATATTACTTACTAATTTTGAAAGGGCTGAAGAATACAATTGATCAAAAATAATTAACATGTAATTAACAAACCATATTGGCTGTCAAAAAATAAACCATAACTACTAAAGAAAAGAATAAGTTAAATTTTATTATTTATATGATTTTCGTTATTGGACACTACGTAAAAATTAAAGAAGTAAAAAAAAAATTAAAGAAGTAAAAAAAAATAACCATAAAGTTAAATTTTATTCTTTATATGATTTTCGTTATTGGACACTAGGTAAAAATTAAAGAAGTAAAAAAAATTAAAGAAGTAAAAAAAAAATAAGTTAAATTTTATTCTTTATATGATTTTCGTTATTGGACACTAGGTAAAAATTAAAGAAGTAAAAAAAAAAAAGAATAAGTTAAATTTTATTCTTTATATGATTTTCGTTATTGGACACTAGGTAAAAATTAAAGAAGTAAAAATAAAAATTAAAGATGTAACAAAAAAATACCTGCTACAACGTTCAAAAATAAATTCGACATTGCCGGGGATCGAACCCGGGTCACCCGGGTGACAGGCGGGAATACTTACCACCTATGTTTTAAAAACCGGAACCGAAAGTTGAGCCGGACGACGCCAAAAAAAGGTTGGACCGGGTCGGACCGGTCGGACCGGATTGAGCCGGATTGAGCTGGTATGACGTCATAATAAATATTATATATATATAATATGCATAATTTTTTAAAAAATTCAAAATTACATCCTATTTCATTACTTTTACCCACAAAAAGTAATTTACTTTTACATCCCATTTCATTACTTTTACCCACAAAAAGTAATTTACTTTAATAATAAAGCAAAAAAGATTACAATATTTCCAACCAAAAATAACTTTACCACTCTAAATATTAATAAATAATTTTCACATTAAAACTCGTGCTAAAAACAAATGGATAAACAAATTTAGAACGAAAGTAGTATTAATTACTTGATATTTAAAATTTCAGAGATCAATACTAAAATATATAGTATTGAAATGATATTATAATTTTTATTTTTATTTTTTGACAGAGGAGATGATATTATAATTACACTTGAATTCATTAAATTTAATTTTTTAGAAACCTTCTAAAATAACATTTTAAAATTTTAATATTTTTGGTTGGTCACAAAATTGAATATTTTATTTTAATATATATAAATCTTTTTCAAAATATTTAATTACTTAATTATGTGTATTAAAAAAATCAGGTCTCAAACATGAGATATTGTGTATAACAAATTTATACACAATAATCATATAATATTCTATATAAACATTTAAAACAAATCAATTTATATAGCAAATTTTATTTAAAAAATATAAAATATTGAATTCTGCTTGAATTTTAATGGTCCTTACTCCTTACTCCACTAAAATTCCCCAGCGTAATCCATTATACAGTACTTCGGTGCAGTTTCATTTCTCTGTATCATTTTCTCATGTTTCAAATATTTCTCACTTCCTGAATCTTTAACACATGGACCCAAGATTATGGTGGGTCATTGAATAATACTTTAATTTCTACTTGTCATATATCCACAATATAGAACATGGAGTGGAACATTAAAAATGGAACAGATGATATCATTTGACTTCTTAATAACTCTTTTTTCTTTTTCTTTTTATTGAAATAATAGAATTTTAATAATACAATGTATTTCCTTTATTTGATTCAATCACGTGTCTTTCCCACTCCTTCCATCAGAAACCTGTCTGTGAGATTTCTTCATAAAGAGAAGTGTGTCCCTCCAATCTCCTCTTTCTTCTCTCCTCTCTTGGGTTAATTATTGGATTTTACTATTTCCCCTTCCATCTTCTCTATTTCTCACTTTCCCCATTCCACACATAAACTTTATCGCTGCAAAATCCGCGCGTCTTCCAACCTAAGTCGTGCCACCGCCGCCACTACTCCTCCTCCAGCTCCTGGGACACGACAACGACGATCGCCTCTCCTCCTTTGAGACCCCAGCGGTTTAGGTGGGCGGTTTTAAGTGGTGGATCTGTTGGTGTGGGTGATTTTGGTGGCGGCAGATCTGGTTTGGAGGGTGGCGTCAGGCGGCGAGCGCGGCGGACGACGTCCCCTTTTTTTTTTTTTTTTTGGTTTTTTTGTTGAAAATCGGTGAAAATCGGCGGTTCACCGGTTCCCGATTTTCACCGGTTTTCGAACGGTTTTTCCGGTTTTGAGGTGGGCGGTCCAATAGCGGTTCTATACACCTCTATTGGGCCGCTTTGGGGCGGTTCACCGGTCCGACCGGCCGGTCGGACCCGATTTTTAAAACAGAGCTTACCACTATACTACAACGACTTGATTGATGAAAACGGACAAGTGTTAAATTATAATGACATGTATATGTAATCATTCAACTCTTTCTAACGTTCATTCTCTAGCTTAAATGTAAATACAGCAACTCAAAATCATAAGTATATTTAACATCTTTTCTATAATTACAACTTAGAGAGCAGGGACGAATTCAGGAATTTTTCATGACAGGAGCACAAAAAAATACAAATATAAAATATATTACAAATTCTTTCCACATAAATCATAACAACTCAAATTTATTATAATTGAACACATACGAGTTTTCATAGATTAAAATATTTACATGATGAACAACAAATGGTGGTTCGAATGTTTTTTTATAAAAAAAATTCCTATTGTGGATTGTGAAATTGTCATCAATTTTATACATTAGGTATAGAATCTCTAATCCCAATTTTTCTAAAATGAAATTGAATACAAAATTACTACTAAATTTGAATTAAATTTGCGTTAATTCTAATATATTTCATAAACCTAAAAGAACAATAGAAAAATAAATTTACCTGAAATATAAAATTTATATGAATTGACGTAGAAATTTGGAGAATTCACTCACCCTTGCAATTTGCAAAGCAACGATATTAATTAACAAAAACAAGAGAGAAAAAGGTGAGGCGGTGGGACCACGGGTGAATTGCTGAAATTTATTTGAGTGATGTCTGATGCTTTGTGCTTGTGGGATGAATTTGATTTTACTCGGGCATATTTATATCTCTTTTAAGTTTGTATTTATTTATTTTAATTTGTTGATGTTATTTGAGTTTGTATTTATTTATTTTAATTTGTTGATGTTATTTGAATAACATTATGTTAATCGGGCTATCTATCATTTATGTAAAAAAAGCTACTACCATTATGCATTGAAAAAACAATCACTGTTTAAAAAATGCAGTGATAATTTTATACATAACAATGAGAGTTTATGTATTTAATAAATGATCTTAAATAAATAACCGAGTTCATGGCGTTTAACCAGCCTATATCTGATTTTTGTCATGTTATTTTATGTCTCTACACTCATTTTAGAAAAGGAATATTTTTTCAACTTAGACCAAATGTGGACATGTGGTTGTGTATTCAGATTTAATATGTAATGTATGTTTCGTTATATTTGCGTGATTTCTCACTATTAAAAAATAAATATGTAATACTCCCCCGATCCCGCAGTGGATTTCCTATTTCTTATTTGCATGGTATTTAATGTAAGAGTTACTCTCTCCGTCCCGCAATAACGGGCACAATTTCATTTTTGATTTGTCCCTCAATAACGTGCACATTTCCTAAAATGACAAAACAGTCAAAACTTATACCCTCACAATATTAAAAGGGCATACAATACATGATAATATATCTGTCTTAAGCAAATTAAATTTAGATAAACTGGGCTAAAAACGTAACAATCCAAATTAATTACATATAATATATATAATACAAAGAACTTGGAGAAGAGTTGGGGTGGACTTGAGCCCGGTCAACTCACCCTTGAATCTGCCCCTGGATAAGACTCTATATAATACACAAGTAACATCGCATACACTATACATCTATTTACTTAAAGAAATTTGCTAACGGAAAAAAAATGGTAAAAGAAAAAGTCACTTCAAATCTCGACCAGTTAAGCCGGATAATCGAACGGTAGGGGATTCACCGAAAAGGGATCCACTAGATCTAGGTGCACGAACCCATAATTTCTCAACACCTGATTATCGGCAAACAACAGCGCTTTCTGCATCGCATCAAAGCACGTTTGCCCTGAATATATCTGATTGTGGTCCCCACTACACGGCTGGCACCCTGTGAAATGCGTGATGAATGGCCTACGGTGGCTCCCCCTCGCGTACCCAGCATCCTTAAGATACTCCTCCCACACCCTAGCATAACCTTCACTCACTTTCTCTGCATGTCGGCGCCTCAGTTTTTTAACCCCCCTCTCAATTTCCATATACTTTTTTGTAATATTATCAAATGTTCCCACAATTTCCATCCAATACCCCTCGAAGTAATACCCATCTTCCACATAAATTTTCTTCCCCCATTTTTCTCTTTCCGTCAAAAGCAAATAAACCAATCCAGACTGATCGTCTGACTCAGAAAAAATCTTGTCTTTAAAAGTAGTCTTCTGAATTTCACCCCATTTATCATAGCCAGGTGCTTGTGGACCCATTTGGGCCCACACGTCCATAAAATCCATGGCCCACTGACAATTACGTATTAGAAACACACCAGCATTAATACTCGTCCAACTCTTTTTCACTATCAATTTGGGCCAACCATGGATCACCATATTATGGGCCTTGTACCGGCCCAACGGAAGCTCGAAGTCCATATCCGTAACCGCCGCATCGGAATCCACCCACCAGATCCACTCCGCCTCAGGATGTGCCAGCATCGCCGCCTTAATAGTTGGCGTTTTGGCCCAAAAGGAGAACATTTGTGGCTGAAACAAATAACATCATATTATAAAGACAAATTCTCATGTGCACTATTTGCACCAAATTGATTTGGTGTAATTTAATTTTAGGAGTTCTTTTTCTTATTTTTTTCAGTTTTAGTTTTTTTTTTTTTTTTCAATTTCAGTTTTCTTTTAACTTTAATTTCAGTTTTAGGTTTTTTTTTCGATCTGGACCCAAACCTGGCTCGAGTGGTTCATGGTTCACTCAGCCCAAGTGGTTCATGGTTCACCCGGCCCGAATAGTTCATATATGATTTAGATTCATTGTTAGTTCATCCAAATTAAAATGAAATCCAATTGCGATAATTTGAATTGATGCATAGGGTGTACAGAAGAGTGACTCTATTATAAATGTGAAAAAAGAAAAAAAAATTGACCCAAATTTGATCCAAAATCAAAACATGTCACGGGCCGAGTTACAATAGTGACCAAAATTCATGTCCATCAAGACTTTATCTAATCTACTAAACTACTCTGTATAAAAAAAAGTAGCAACTCAAAGTGTATTTTTTGAACAAGTACACATTTTAAAAAATGCACTGGAGGTGTACAGTGCAGCTGGTTCTTACAAGATTTTGCCAGTTAAAAAAACAGTTCATATAGTATGTAGAGTTTAGACTGACCTGAAACAGAACGTTGTTGTAGAATATGTCAATTCCATGGCGCCGGCAGTAATCCACCTTATTTTTAAAGAATTTAAGCAGCAAATAATCGCCAATCTGGTTTCTGCACGGCGTCGCCTGTGAGCCGGTGACCATCACTACCCGATTCTCCGATCCGGCGGCCAACGACGGGTGCTGCTTTAGCCACTTTCTTCTCTTCTCGTCCCACTTTTTAACCGACGGCGAGTCGATAGTGTAGCTCAGACCCGGTTCGTCGTAAAAGCTCCGGTCCGCCGGTTCAGGACCGGACCGGCCGGTCGAGCCGTCGGCGCAGCGAATCGGCTCGGCCGGAGAAGAGGAGAGGGAGAAAATTGGGGAAGGGGTGAAGAAAGACCAAAATGCCCCGACCAGGAGAAGCGCCGCTAGAGCGACGGCGGTGCGAAGGAGGGCGTCGGATTTGGTGCGTGCGTTGTTTTTGGCCATTGGAAGATTCTGGAATTGGGTTTGATCGAGGGATATCATTATATATGAATTGCTCTATTGCTTACGTTGAATCTGGATTATGGGAAAATGGAGTGAATGCGTCAGACGCTAAATTTAGGCGAAGATTTGACGGGGAAATGGAGAAAAAGAGAGCAATGCCAAAAGAGCTGAGAGATTTTGAGTTTGAAAAATGGGAGGGGTTAGCGGATAACAACACTTCTTCAGCTCTTTTTAACAAGGACACTCATGTGAACCAGGTTCACACATAAATTCTATAACTATTAGGTGTAAAAATTATCACTGTTATGTATAAAACTTTCACTGTTTAAAAATATAAAGTATTTTTTAAACAGTGATTGTTTTTGTTCATAACATTGATAGTTTTTATACATAACAGTGAGAATTTTTGTATGTAACAGTGATACTTAAATAACCGAGTTCATAGCATGAATCAGGTTTATACAAGTTTTTGTCGTGTTTAATTGCCCTTCCTTATATAGCAGGTAATTTATTTATTTATTTTTGCCTTTTCTCTTCTAGAAAAACACATTTTAAATTAATAATATTAGGGGAAAAAATAAAATAATTATACATATAGCGGTTATCTACTCGATAACCAGCTACAACAGGCTAAATGACCAATTTTAAAAAATTTGAAAACTTTTTCAAAATCAAAAGGTCAAAATAATTAGGAGCAATTTTAAAACAAGACAAATAATTTAATCCCTTTTTTTTTTTATTTCTTCTAGAAAAGCACTAATTAAATTACTATTTACTTTATGTCAAACGTGGGAGTAATGCCGAACAAACCTGGGTAAGTTGGTTACTATTTATTCCTATAAGTAAAAAGATAGCTTTTGTTTTACATATTTCGTATGGTACTGATAGGGGTGAGCAGAATATGGTAAAAATTGAAAAATTGAACCGAACCGAACTGAAATATAAATTCGGTTTGGGATCGATTTTGCATTTTAAAAAAATTGGTGTTCGGTTTTGGTTTGGTTTTTTCGGTAAATATACCGAACCGAAATATTTACTTAATATATATTATATATATATATATATATATCCGAATTTTTGTGTTATTAAATGACTTAATTCAATAATGTTAAAATTTTGGTTTTTTCGGTTTTAAACCGAAACCGAACCGAAAAAATTCGGTTCGGTTTCAATCGATTTTAGGCTTAAATGGTTCGATTTCGGTGTATTATGGTGTGAAATTCGGTTAATTCGGTTCGGTTAATTCGGTTCGGTTCGATTCGGTTTTTACCGAATGCTCACCCCTAGGTACTGAGAAAACCACTTCACATATACCACTTCACACATTGACGAAATACACACCGAATTACTTGAAATATATGTATTATTCTGATATTGATAAATAAAAGCTCATTTATTGAGTACCTTGATTCTGATTTGAGGTTTATATTCAGTTATCTGATTTGAGCGTCGGAGTCCCCGCGCCAGAAACCTTCCCGACGTATTTTTCAAGTGGCTTTGCTCGGGAATAGCGCAGCTCGCCTACCTGCATTTTTGGTTCTAATGGGAAATTTCAACCTACACGTGTACGTACGTTTTTCCTTATCAGCCCGGATAAGTATGAAATTTTTTAAAAAAATTAATATGAATGCATAATAGCGTCTGTTTTGTTAATTACGTCACTTGTTTTGATACGATAAACTCAAATTTTTTATTTAGAATCTAAATTACATTTATGTAAAATAAACAATATGCATCAAAATTGTGTAGGCATACATGATGATAATTAAAAGTTAAAATTGGATAGCAACAAGTACATTTAACCGGTGTGGATGATGTCCGGAAGAAATAAAGAGAAACTAGAATACTTTTCTAAATTGAAAAAAGAAAGAGGAAATTAACTTTTTTTTAAAAGAAAAATTAAGAAGATAATAAATCGGCTGCAAGAAACAATAGCCTATGGATAAGGAATTAAATCTTAATAAATTTTCCGTTCTTTTTTTTTTAAAGAAATTAATTAAGAAGATCATAAATCGGCTGCAAGAAACAAATAACCTACGGATAATTAGGAATTAAATCTATCTTTTATATAAACTACTCTAAAGTTTCTCAATTTTTTTTTTTTTAACAAACTACTCTAAAGTTTCTAAACCAATTGTTTATACTATAAAATTAGTATCATTACATTTATAAATTAAAATTATTATTCTAATAAACTAATAAATATATCATTAAATGTTATGTTATAAATATATATATCATATTACGAACAAATTTCATTAGAGATCTACTCTTTCAATTAATAGTTATTAAACTGAAATGTACATAAAAGTATACGAGATGAACATATGTCCACCGACTTGCATCAACTTATATGTATATTCATTTTTTTTAATGGATAAATAGTGATTCGAAAGTCGAACTCATGACTTTATAGCATAAGTAGTGATACTCTAATCATTTGAACTATTCCACCTACCATGGTCATACCAAAGATCCAAGGAAGACCTTCATTATTTAATGGATTGTCTATATGGCATCGCCACCGATGAGCATATGATCAATTCAGACACATTTCAACAACGAAACTCTATTTGTGGAGCATTTTCAATATTGCGATGTTTAATTAATTCTCAAATTTATATAAGTCTGAATTTAATTTATATATATTGTGATGTTTAATATTGAGTTTTGGCCCAACTAGAATAATTCCCAAAGTCCACTTATTCTTTCATCCTTCTCTCTCAGACCTAAAACACGTTACGCTAATTTTGCATGAGATTACTCTCTAGTTGTTGACTTGCTATAAATTTCATCGTGATTATTGCCAAAATTGAGTCTTACTCATTGATAAGAGCTGATGTTGGGAGTCCCATTGAAGTGCATCGAAATACAATTCTTTGTGAGAAAATTGGTGGTGGAGAGAGGGGGAAAGAATAGAGGCCGGCGGCACCAAAATCCAACATATATGAGTTTTTTTAGGTGCGACAGTAACCTTTGAGTAAAAATGAAATTCAAAATACTAAATGAAAATGGTCTCTCTTTTCATTTTTTTTTTTAAAACATATCATTTGCTTTAAAAATATTTACTATTATATACAAATTCTTATAATTTTAACCTTAAATATACTATCAACTCTCAGTCGACCAACTAGGATAATTCAGAAAGAATTTCAGCTTTTCAATTTAAAAGATTATTAATTGTTAATGTGGATCGCATTACACGTAGGCCAGTTAAAAATTAATATGAAGCCCTTTAAATTAAGAGTACGACTACTCACACTCCAAATTCCTCCAAACACACCCCATATTATTATGGACTAAAATGCCCTAATATGAAATATTTAAAATACTCTTATATACATTAAATTAGAAATTATCTTCTCCCTCTTTCCAAGTGTTCTGCTTCGCTGAGAATTAGACTATAAACTTTCCCTTCAGCAGTAGGAATTCCTGAATTCCAGCGATGAATTCTATTTAAACGATTTTAAGATAAAATTGTCAATCTATATATTTTCGGACAGATTCATAACCACTGCTTCAACATCGATTTTAAATTGCTGTAAAAATCTCAACAGTATAATTAACATAGAAGCTGCAATTTCTTAAAATTACACAGCCTCCGTAAATTTACATTTCTTGAAGGTATGGCAAGAAAGGCATGGAAAGGGAAGCTCTCACATATTCTGAAAAAACACACATTTGAAACCATATAAATTACGCTAATAAATATCCTGAAATGTTGATTACAAAATGGATCAATTGGGCATCCATAGATTTCGAGCAAACATCTTAAACCAGGGAAAAAAAGTTAAACCCCATATATATCTTAATTTCTTAAAATGACATCTTCTGCAAATTGTCCTGCATTTCTTAATTTTTCTCGGTTGTAGTTGCACTTTGGGAGAGAAGAAGAAGAAACAATAGTAATAAGGGGGATTAAGGGAGAGGGTAGATTAGTCTAACCATGGGGTGTCTATAGTAATATAAATTAATGTTCAAATTTTATTGGGGTGATTATAGTAACTGGGGTGTATTTAGAGGAAATTGGGGCGTGAATACTGAGACTCTTAAATTAAATGTATCTAATCTAGTTATGAAATTGGAATCCTGTGCTTGTTAAACTAGACAAACAGTTGAGGTTTGATAGTGCTCTGTTTGCTAGTGTTTTGTCGGCCCATCCACGAGATATTATTTTGTATATAGATCAGACATAACTCACCAACCTAATACAAAAGCCCATGGCCCAACCCCAATATTCTTCAACGGCTCAATCTTTTGATTTCCTAGATCCAGTTCGAATTTTCTATTTAATTTTTTCATGTTCGAATTCACATCTTTTATATGTTAATAGAGAGTTCATTTTGTGGACATGTATTTTTCTTCCGATCGATAGCGAGACAAAAAGATGCGTCATGTGTCCAGCGGTAGAAGCAATTAAATGTAATATATTATCTTTAAAAAAAAACTCTAATGTCACATGATTCCTTATTTATTTTCGGTGATGTGTTGGTGATTGAAAAGGGTCATGTATAGATAGGTATGCATAATTAGATGACAAGAAAATATTGAGTTTGATGATAAATAGTTTTATACATGCTATGTATGCGTGCAGTATGTACCCTCCATCTTTCATTCATATTCCCTCCCCCAATACTTGAATCAATTTTGAAATGTGAATTGGGTCACTGCACACGCCACTCCACACTCGACTCTCTTAATGGGTGTTCACTTTTTGTAAAGGAGCATGGTATATATAGCGAACTTGGTTTTTTTTTTTAATTGCAGAATAGTTTGATTTAGTGTAATTGGAGCAACAAATTCTTGTGTAATTGGATGTTGAAATTTTTTGTATAGTTAGATTGAAAGTGTATATGCGTGTATTTTTAAAATGTTGTTAAAAATGTTGTGTAACATGTAAAACAACATATGACAGCGGAAGTCTTAAAAACACAGTGCAAATGATTTCAAAAATATATATAGTCTTAATTCAAACTATACGAGTCTTATGACTAAAAATATCACTAAAACAAGTAGTGAGATACACAGGAATCTCTTACAAGATTCTAAAAGGTATAGTGTAAAAACCACACAACAAAACAATCTTTTCACTCAAGTGACTAGTGATCTTATTCAACCTAACACTCAAACTACTTATACAAATTCAATATTGATAGGAACGTTTGGAATACATTCGACCAGTACATATCAAATAACATCGACCCTCACACTTCTAGATGTTACAAACACTCAAGGCTTGTCTCGGATACTACTATCTAAATTTGGAGAAGAGCAATTTTGATATCACTTTTCCTCAAATGATTTCGTTCAATGCAGTGGGTATATATAGACTTCTGTATCAACTGCATTGTCCTATCAACTGGCTTGGTTTGTAAAGCCTAGAAAGTCTCCATCCATTACTCCATTATCCTGTGGTAACCACCCATGATCTTTTTACTTCTCATTCTTACAACTGCAACCGCCTGACATATAATTGTTATGTCTGTTGTATACCAAAATTTACGGAACAAGATATTGAATGTGGCTATGTGGATTGGTATAACAAGCAAGTAGTAATGGTGAAACAAGTGTGATTAATGAAGAATATAACAAATGTTCTTCATTGAATAGCAATGATGATAATTCAAGTAAGTAAATGCAAGTAAGTAAATGCGAGAGGATTTGGGCCGAAGGCCTCTTTTGTTGGCTGATAAAGTTGTTATATTGAATGTAAAATTTCGCGACCCTTTAATGAGTCTTAATTTCTAGTATTTATACTACAAGTTCACTAGTTGGTCTTTCTCGCGCCTCAAGGGGGAGTTTGACCCAGCATTAAATGTTTTCCGGCTAAGTTGGACTCTAAAAACCTATTACAACAAGCTAAGCACATTTCCAGCTCTGAAGTGCGGCGGGTTGTAGATGGTTCATGGAGATTTGCGCTTATTCTTTCCTCTTTGAATCCGCTGCTATAGGACCAGCCATATCTTCAGAGTCTTCTCGGCCATTTGGATCCCCTGATGTTGGTTGAGGATGGAGGTTTACGTGTTTGTTTAGCCAAAATCAGGTCTTGGTAAGTGGGAAACATTTGACTTAAATCTCTCTATCCATTCACCTTGATCACAGATCTCATAAAATTGAGTAAGTATAACTTACCTCTTTGTGTACGCAATTACATTGAGAGGTTTCTCGCTGGCGAAGTGGGCGACTAGCCGGCGACTAGGCGGGGCGAGTCGCCCGGTAGTAGGGGCGGACTCGCCCTCCTTTTGGCGAGTAACGGGCACGGCGACCAGCGGGCAACCATGGCGCGGGCGATGACCATGGTGTGGGCGTGGGCATGGGCGACGACCATGGTGCGGGTGCGGGCGAGTCGCCCGGTAGTAGGGGCGAATTCGCCCGCCTTTTAGTGAGTAACGGGTACGGCGACCAGCGGGCAACCATGGCGCGGGCGACCAGCGGGCAACCATGGCGTGGGCGACGACCAAGGTGCGGGCGACGACCATGGTGCGGGCGACAACCATGGTGCGGGCGCGGGCAAGTAGCGGGCGAGTTGCCCAGTAGTAGGGGCGAATTCGCCCGCCTTTTGGGGAGTAACGGGCACGACGACCAGCGGGCAACCATGGAGTGGACGCGGGCGACAACCATGGTGCGGGTGCGGCGACCATCGGGCGAGCAACTCGCCCACCTTGTCGTCTAAAGGGCAACTTCGGCGGACATCTTACGAGTAGTTTGGTCGAGCGGCCGAGTTAGGCGAGCAACTGACCCCATCCTTGGACTCGGCCGGGCGAGCTCGTCTTTGGCTCATGAAAACTTGCCCCATATCTCATTTTTAATAGAGGTTAGTGGGCCCTCCATTTGTAACTTAATGACATAAGGAACCCAAATAATTAGACTAGATCATTTGGCACACAACAATGTCGTCAATCTGCATGTAAGAAACATTAAAAAGAATATATAACAAACCGGTGTTAGTGTTAGGAAAAATGACAAATTTCTGATGTTGTGTAGAATGTTGTCCAATATATGAAACAACATTCGTACAACATCAACATAGATATTTGAGAATTTGAGATTTTTTACAGAATTAAGATTACTTTATAAAGATGCGGTGGCGAAAGGAACGTGGGGTCGGGGGTGGGGCAACGGTGGGATGGTGGGGGTAGGGCAGCGGCGGAGGCAACATGAGGTTGAAGATGAAGGGTTTCTGGCGTAATTGAATTTTGATTTTTTTTTTTTTGCGAACCAATTGACCAACCACCCATCTACAACAAAGAACCACCAGTAAATTTGCATAATGGAGAAGAGACGGGAAAGGAGGTCGAAACGTCGATGGCGCTTTCGATGTTAAATGCAAGAGAACATCCTAAATGCAATAAATTTGAGGGGATGATTGGAAGACAACCAGTGACTATGTTAGTGGACAACTGAGCAACACAAAAAATTATATCCACTAATCTTGCCACTTATCTTCAATTGTCGTACACACAAGGACCTGAGCGATTTGAAATAACGGTCGAAAATGGACAAAAGCTAGCTTGTAACATATGGTATGAAGGAGTGCCAGTTTGCATCCTAGGAATACGCTTCCAAACTACATTTTATTCTATCCCCGTACCACACCATTTAAAATATGGGTGCCCGGATCTATTCGAGATGATTTTAAATACATATTCAAATTAAATAATTAATTACTAACATGAATTAATCCTAAATCAATTCAACATAATAATTAAACAACATGCATACACGTAATTCACGTAAGTCCTAAACATGCGGAACTAGGAGTTACGAGATTACATACCTCTTGTATAGACAACCGTTGAGACGATGGATCTACCCAAAGTGTCTTCCCAAATATGTCCCAAAGTCCACGAACGTAACCCGATGGGAGGATTCGCACGAACGATTTTAACAAGAGAGAAAACAAAAAATATTATGCTACCACCTTTGTGGATTTCTATTATTTCCAACACATGGAATTGCACTTGGGAATGAAAAATTCATCCCCTATAAACAGGGAGTAGGGGGGCCGATTTTTAGTGTAGGAAAATAAGGAAGAAAATCTTTTTCTTGGTCTCCAAGAAATCTTGAATATATCTCCTATATTCTTTTCTCCTTAATTAAATTTTCCATAAAAATCTCTTCCCCTTTTTATCCCATATTTTCGAAAATAACAAGGGAAAAAGAATCAAGATTTGACTTCTTGAATTTATGGGATAATTATGTATTCCTACAATATTTATCTCTTTCCATAAAATATCTACAAGAAAATCAAGACAATCTTTTCTTCCTTTTCCAGACATATTTTTCGAAAATTATGCTAGGAAATATTTGCAAAATATTTTCTTCTCTCTTTCATTAATTGGACTTTATTTTGGGCTATTTGATGGCCTTTAGGAGAATTAAGATTGGACCTTCAATGGACTATGAAGCTCTAATATTGGGCCAAATATTATTCAAGTCCATTAATATTAATTTACTCCACTATAAAATTAATATTGAACTATCCATCTTAACTCATACTACGATTTCACTATAATATGGCTCCCGGTCATTATTTTCCGCGTTTAAAACTATATTAGTCCATTAATTAATTAAGCCACTGAACAAACTTTATATTAATTAATATCTTTGTCCTTGGAGTAAAGACAGCTCAGCTTTATTATCCATACCGGAAATAAATTTCCACTTGCAAGATTTGGTACGATAAAGGTTCCGAGCCTACCAAGGGGACAAATCAAGCAAGACGTACTTGACCGCGATTCTCTGTATTAACTGTCAGCAATCGTCATGTAATTAATAATATTGCCCAAGATATAAGGTATCGAATCGCATTGACTCTCTTCCCATCATAAGTATTAATTTCACACGATCCTATTTAAGGGACGGAGATTAAGAAACAACACACCACTGAGGTTTAATTCTTGTATATTCAGTACCAAAGAATTTGTCCTCCTGTAGGTCCTTATTCAGCGCACCTAAATGCGCTAGTGTAATCCCTTGGTCAAGACAAGTCAATCTGGGTTTTACACTTCAACCTTTCATGATGGTTTGTTCATTTCCATCTGGGTTGTGAATTTTGTACTTAATTACGAGGAGCTTCTAATTTGATCTTCCGTGATCTGGTATCACCAAATTAACTACAACGTAATATGTACTGACTTATTGAACGGGTTTGCAATACATATATATAACATTCATTCATATTTAATGCAACAGTGATTAATAGTTTATTTCAGTAAATAAATAAGAAAATTCAGTTTGGTTATGCAAAGTAAAAGCATACTTTTCAGTATAACCCTAACAGATGTCATCTTTGGAATGCCATGGCTTGAAGTCGTCAGTCCTTTTTTATCGATGCTAGTGAATGATCGTGTCAGCTCTGACTGGATAATGCTCTCATCACACTAAAGGAAATTGGATATCTGTCGCCCGAGCAAGTGGAGGCCCACATAATAACGCGGGGACACATGAGACGTGGCGCGATGTACTTACTCGTTGCCTCTGGGGTTACCCAGACATCAAGTATTGGCAATGAGAAGTAGGTTAAGGATGTGGAATGATTGCTAGAAGAGTTCCAGGAAGTAGCAACATCGACGGGAACACTTCCTCCACGTCGTGAGTTCGATCACAGAATCAGGCTAGTGGATGAGAAACAACCCGTGAATGTGGCACCATACTGTTACTCGTATTTCCAAAATGAAGAAATCGAACGTCAAGTTGAAGAAATTACAGGGCCCGGGTTGATTCATTATAACACGAACCCTTTTTCGTTGCCTGTCTTGTTAATAAAGAAGAAGGATAACACGTGGTGATTTTTCACAGACTATCGACCTCTCAATAAGGCTTCCATCAAGGACTGATTTCCAATACCCACGGTTGAGGATATGTTGGATGAACTTCACGGTGCTATGTACTTCTCAAAACTCGATATCTGGGCTGGATATCATCAAATATGTATGCACCTCGATGATATTCATAAAACGGTGTTTCAGACACACGACGGAACCTATGAATATATGGTAATGCTTTTTGGACTGAGCAACACACCATCCACGTTCCAGGCGATAATGAATCATATTTTTCGCCCACACCTACGTTGTTTCGTCATTGTCTTCTTCGACGACATATTAGAATATAAAAAGAATTGGGTGGATCAAGTGGGGCATTTACGAGAGGTATTGATGATCCTCAACTTCAACAAGTTTATCATTAAGACTTCTAAGTGTTTTTTTGGGTTCGGGAGGTAGAATATACCTTGGCCATTTTATCTCTTTAAATGGCGTGAGAGTGCATCCAAAGAAGATTGAAGCCGTGAGAGCTTGGCCAATACCACACTCGGTCACTGGCTATGGGGGTTCCTAGGACTCGTGGGCTATTATCGTAAATTCTGTAAGAACTTTGGTGAAATTGGCAGACCATTGCATAACCTAACCAAGAAGAACATTCTTTCTTGGTCAGGGGAGGCACAAGCTGCATTCGATGCACTCAAAATTGCCATGAGTTAGATGACGGTCTTGCTTTGCCGAACTTTGACGAGGAATTTGCGATAAAAACCGATGCATCTGATTTCAGAATTGGGGCAGTGCTTGTTGGAATATAGAGGCACGTAAAACACGTAATCACATGCGCAGCGGAAATTAAGTTCACCAACAACGAACAATTAATTGCATACATATTACAATAATCATAATGAGAAATCTTACAGTAACTCGAGAGCATATTTCTCTACTACGGTATCCACGTAATACCCAATTACGGACTTGCACGGATTTGCCAGCGTTGAATCCCGAGACAGATTTGCTAGGAAAATCCAAACTCTAGATCTTATGGAGAAAATATGAAGTGATTCTGTTTGTAAATCCCAATAGCTTGTATATATATGGAGGCTTAGCTTATTTCTCAAGCTAGCCCAATTAGGAAAATAAAATCCCTAATCTTGAATTAAATTAATTTCTTTTAATTTAATTTCCTAAATATAAATCTCTACGGATTTAAATGCCTTATATGAAAATCTCTACGATTTATTTCCATATACATTTAAATCCTTCAATTATATTCCAAATATAATTATTGGGAATTCTTATTTAATTAAATCTAATTTAATTAAATATTAATAATAATTAACTCCAAATTAATCTATTATTAATTACTTCTCCATAAATTAAATATGAAATCCAATTTAACATTTAATCAACCAACTATAATCCTTAAAAGGGAACTACTTGTTGTGTGACTCATAGGCCCTCATATACCGAGCGATTAGTCAAACTAACGGTCTTAATTGAACCCTAGTCAATAAATTAGACATTCTCAATATATGAGGTACGTTGCGAGAAACATGCAACTACTTGTAACTGAAATGTGGGCAATTGCGATTTCCTCCTGTCATTCACGAACACTCGATTAGTCTTGAACATGATGAAGTGTATATTCAAATAACTTAATCAATTTATCTCAAATCACTAATTGATCATCAGTGTCATGCTTAGTCACAAAGTCTAAGTTGATGTGCATTGGCCAGTGACTTAGATCCAATTATATGAGAAGATGAGTATTCTCTCTAAATCCACTTTGAGGAATGAATCCTTTTCTTGTCTCAACTACCACGCACATGCACTTCGTGATGAACTCAATCCAAGCCATATCTACCCATAGACGGGTGCAAGTGTCGGTCATGGTCAAAGTTCATCACTCCACACATGTCGTGCGCATTGACCTCAAGTCAAAGGGGTATCACATCGCTCCCACTAACCGAGACACCCGTAGACACATATAGTGGAACTACATCAAACGGTTTCTCGGATGGGTATACCAATACCCTCTAAGGTATTTGTGCATCCATCATGAGATACCTAGTATCTCGCAGTAAGTGAGATCTTACTACACTCTCTAAGAGTATGATGCAGATCGCATACCAATCTCCATTGCATCATCAATATCCCTTTCTTGATGATCCTCGATTGGGGCTATTTAAGAATCATGCTTAAGACATCTGAGTTCTCACTCATTCAATGACAGCAGTGACTCAAGGGAACACATATAAGAATAAATGCAAACAATCAAACATAATATTCTAATGAGTGTAACGCCATACATTTAACATTAAACAAACAATAATATTAAATAAATACTGAATATTATCTGAGTATTATGTCCTTACAATGGATTGTCTCTAGGATACTAACACTAACAGTGCTGCCCCAGAACAATCGACCCTTAGCTTTCATGAGTAAGGGGATCGCGGAAGTAAAAATGTCGTGGTTGATTTATGAGAAGTAAATGCTTGCCATACTCGAAGCGATGCGGTGTTGGCGACCCTACCTCGTCAGTCGAAAGTTTAAGATTATAATAGATCAGCATAGTCTGTCCTATTTGCTCAAACAACACATTACAACTCCGGAGCAACAAAAGCGGATCACAAAGTTGGTTGGTTTTGACTAGAAAATTCTCTACATGTAGGGTCCGAAACCATAACGGTGGATGCCCTTTCTCGCCAAGGTGAAGATTGAGACTTGTCGGCCTTGCTCGCATTTTCCACTTCGACCTCGGGCATTTGGGAGGAGATTATCGTAGCGACTCAAGCAGATTTGAGCTTGGGAACCATTACTGGAACAAGCTTAACGAAATCTGGGAGGAGAGTGGGGTGTGCGTCATAGGTGTTTGGCTCGAAAGAGGATTGTGTCGATGCCAGAGGGTCCTATTCGGGGACATTTGCTCCAAGAGTTTCATAATTCTATTTTTGGCAGACACTCGGGTATTCTCCATACTTATAAATGTCTTTCCCAGGTTTTATTTTGGCCCGACATGAAGCGGGGCGTGGTTGAGTTTATTTGGGCGTGCGATACTTGCCAATGCAACAAGACGAATAGTCAGACGCCGATGGAACTTCTGACCCTTTTACCTATTCCGGATCAAGTGTGGGTCGACATCTCTAATGGATTTTATTACCAGCCTACCGAAGTCTAAGGGTAAGGACGTAATCATGGTGGTGGTGGATCTCTATCTAAATACACACATTTTTTGGCACTGAGTCATCCTTATACCGCCTGAGACGTAGCTGACTTGTTCGTGTGCCACATTATCAAACTACACGGATTTCGAAGTAATTGTGCTCGATAGGGATCTTGTGTTTGTTAGTGCATTTAGGAGCGAGCTATTTAAATTACAAGGCACACAACTATGGATGAGTTCCGATTATCACCCAGTCAGATGGGCAGACGGAGGTGGTGAACCGCACCTTGGAACAATATCTTTGATGTTTTACGTCCACGCAGCTTCGAGAATGGGAAAAGTTTTTGGCGTGGATAGAATTTTGGTACAACATACCACAGATCTATTGGCATGACTTCATTCGAAGTCATTTACGGAAGGGCCGTCATTCCAATTCTAGGACTTGAAGTGGGTTCGACGGTAGTACATAAAGTGGATTTGCAACTTCAAGATCGGAATGCGTTATTACGGGAACTAAAGTTTAACTTGGAGGCAGCAAAAAACCGGATGAAACAATACGCAGATGCCAAACGACGTCCAGAATCCTTTGAAGTGGGTGACTGGGTTAATTTGAAGTTGCAACCTTATCGACAATAGTTCATGTTTAAACCTGCTAACCAGAAGCTCGCTAGTCATTTCTATGGGTCTTTTTTGAGTTGAGGAACGTATCGGAGAGGTCGCATATATGTTGGATCTGCCTCTAGAGGCGAAGATTCATCCAATTTTTCATGTCTCGCTTTTGCGTCGTAAAGTGGGGGACACAGTTGTGGTTCGGCAGACACTGCTGCCGTACTCAGGGGATGGAATGCCATTATTACAGCCGATGGAGGTACTTGAGTACCGGTGGAAAGATTTGGGTGGGAAATTCCACGTTTGTGAGGCGCTGGTTCGTTGGAAAGGGTGTGACCGCAAAGATGCCATGTGGGACGATGTTGAGGAACTTCGAGTACACTTTCTGTCCCTCAACCTTGAGGAAAAGATTGCTTTCGAAGGGGGGAATAATGATGGAACCTTACCATCATTATCCCATCGCGCGAAGTATGGCAAGAAGTATTGGGGAGAGAGAGAGAGAGATGGTGCATTTATTGACTTGGATGCTTACTGGGCTGATGATGGTGCATTTTTTGTACACATCAACTTTCGGGCAAGGGGGCAAATTGCCCAAAGTTGGAATTGCAAAAATGAGTAAAAGAGATGATTTGTTTGCCAAAATTTAAAAGTTTATATTAGATTGCAATTTGTGAAAAGATGATTGTTATTTTTGCAATTAAGCCTAAAATTAATTAGTTTCATTCTTGAATTCTTCTTGCTTAAGTTTAGTTTGATTGGTTGCTCAGTGCTGCTATAACATAACAACCAACACTTTTAAAAAATGAATTAAAAATAAAATAGAAATTAAAAGAATAAAAATGTACTAATAAAATAATTAAAATGTAAAATTAAAAATCAAATATTCATCCTCCTCAGATCTTCATTCTTGAGAAAAATTAAACTCATGATCTTGGCATTCGGGCATACATGGTTCCAAGAATACTTCTCATTACATGTGAAGCATTGTCTCGTCTATCGTCGTCGATTGGTCTCTTCGTTTGATAATTGAATTTTCCCTCGCCCATGTGCTGGAATCAATGATGTTAGGCTGCTGCCCCCTTGAGTCTGTCAGACCGATGTTATGATCGGTACTTGAGCGTTTGCCCGCGGTGGCCAAAACCTGTTATTAGTTGGGGTCAATAGGTTCATTTCGAATGGGTTATGGCTCACTTTCAATTGTTCCTCCTTTCGGGTTACCAACTCAATCGCCTCTGGGAGTATTTGAGGCTTCCACATTTTCAGCTCTGTTGTTAGTTCGGGCTTTAGTCCTGCCATAAAGGTTCCGAGTAAAGCACTGGGCGGCCAATGTGGTACCCTGCTCATAGCCTTCTCGAATTCTCGAAGATAGTCCCGAAAATTCCCAAAATATTTGATTTTGCTCATCATTTCATTGGCGTTTTCATGTTTTGTTTACCCGAAATGCTTTAAGATCCCTTTCTTAAAATCGGCCCAATTTGGCTCCACCTCCCCGTGTACCTGTTCAAACCATCTCCACTACTGGCGAGATTCCCCCGCCAAGATAATAGGAGGCGAGTTGCACGTAATCCTTCACATGTGTTCCTTGCCACTTGAAATACTGTTCTGCCTTGTCGACCCAGTTGAGCATCTTCCCCATTGAACTTTGGGAAATTGATCTTAGGACCTCGTGGCCAGTGGTCATGGAATACGTCAGTTCGTCTACTTACCATTGATGCCTCTTTGGTATAATTTGACCCTTCATCGGAATAGTTGCCTTCATCCGATTTTGTGCCTGACCCATCGCGGTGAAACCATGGTATTCCAGTGAATGGATTTTCGGTTCTTCCACTGTTTACAGGCGAACGCGACTCTTCCCTTTCGTGGTTGCGCTCAGAGGCAGTCATCCACTTCCAGACTTGCGACCGTTGTGGTGGTATCGTGTGTTATTGCAGTCGAGATAATTTCCGGCTTCGTAGAGTTTTTCCTTTCACGCGTCCGAGAATCTGGTTTCGTCATCCTCGCAACGTCGAATCCTTCGCAAACCCTGTTGTTGATAAATGTGTCCAGGCATCCGAGTGGTCCCCTCGTAACGTCTATCCCGACGTCCACCACCCGTCGAGCGTTCCCCGCGTTGCTCAATTCAGCCATGGAAGTTTCCAGATTTTCCAACTGTTCCTTGTTAATCACCATTGGTATTGGAATAATGTGTGATAACAGACCGTCTCTGATGCCAATTGTTGTAACCTCAATACGAGGAAAACTAGTGACACTGAATGAATGCACGAAATAGCTAGACTCACAGCAAAACGCTGTGAAAAGTTCTATATTTTTCTGATAAAAACGCTAGTATCTAAACCCTACACTGTAAAAGATATTGCAACAAGTTCAAAAGCCCATGGGCCACAAAAAACGTAAAAAAAGAAATAACAAGATTGAAGGAAATCAAATAAATTGTGCATCTCAAATCTTCTTGAAACTCTCTCTCCCCCGCTGATACTTCTTGACATACTTCGCGCGATTGCATAATCACAGTAAGGTTCCATCATATACTAATTCCATTATATACAAAATGTGTACGTAATTTTTTTTAAAGATAATTTATTACATTTTAGTTCCTTCTACTGTCAGACACATGACACATCTTTTCGTCTCGCCATCGATCAGAACCGCAACCACACTGGAACGTTGCAATATCATCACCACAAGAGGGGACCACCACCCTACCCCAAGGGGACCACCACAAGAGAAAATAAAATTTTCGTTATCAATTGGCACCACAATTGTTCCTTTCTCCAGTTGTCGCCCTTTCCTTCTCCAATCGTCGTTGTCGCTACCATCGTTCCCTTCTTCGACCGCTGCGCTCCGTCATTTCCTTCTCCAACCGCCACGCGCCATTACTCTTTTCTTCAACCCTATACATCTCCAATCGCCACTTTTGGTCGCGATAATATTTTTCTCATTATTGTGTTTTTTTTTTTTTGATATAATGTTGTATTCATAAATCCCGTGAAAAAATTGTTTGTCCATCCAATAACAATTTCTTATAGGATTTCTGTTAATCGATATTATCTCTCATCTCAAATTTTCAAACTTTTACTAAATTACAAAATAAATAAATAAATAAATTTTCTTTTAAACACTAAAATTTCGAACCAGTTTGGCCAGGTAGCCAATCAACTTGTGCATCAGCCAGCCCTTAGAAAAAGAGGCCCGAAATGTTGGGCTAACCCGAATTGTCTGCCACCTCTAAATATCATCCTATTTTCCGTGTATTTATATAAAAGAAAATGACAAAAACTAGTATGAGACTGTTTCACACGTGATATAGAATACAAATTAATACTCCCTTTGTCCCATTCTTTAAGGGTGTTTGACTGTTCACAAGGATTTATTGTAATAGTGATAAAATGATAAAGTGTTGGGGTAAAATGGAGAAATCAACTTTATTGAATGAATTAAGGGATAAAATGTTGGGGGTAAAATGGAGAAATCAACTTTATTGAATAAATTAAGGGTTAATCCATTCAATAAAGTTGATTTCTCCATTTTATCCCCAACATTTTATCATTATTACAATAAATCTTTGTAAATAATCAAACACCCTTAAAGAACAGGATAGAGAGAGTATAAATTAACACTCATTTAAAAAAAAAAATATTAAAGCTTCATACCTAATTTATATTCTGTCTCACCGTGTGACGTCAGTGTGTCTAAAAAGAAAAACATGATACATTGGCATTGCAATGGAATTAAATCCAGACTGTGGAGGCCACGCCACCTGCAGACGCAAAGTCATAAACTAGAGCTGCCATTTTCAGGTGGTTTGACAGATCTATCTAACACTCCACGTCTCCTCCCCTCATAAATAAAATCCCCATCCCCATCACCATCACCATAATTCAAACCTATTACTATTATTTCTTAAAAACCAAATGCACATTAATGATTTTCTTCCTCATTTTCCAGACCCCTCCAAATATAATAACTCCTCTGTTTTCCCCTGCCATTAAAACCCACAAACCCACCGACCCTTTTTATAATTAAGTTTTCTTACTCGGAAATTTGGAAATTGAAATGGGAAATTGCCAGGCGGCGGAGGCGGCGATGGTGGTGGTCCACCACCCCGGCGGAAACAGGGTGGAGAGGATTTACTGGTCGGTTAGTGCCACCGAGATCATGAACTCCAATCCCGGCCACTACGTGGCGCAGGTGGTGGCGGCGCCGTCGTCGGAGAATGCGGCGCCGGCGAAGCAGCTGAAGCTTCTCCGGCCGGATGACACTCTGGTTATTGGACATGTGTATCGACTTATTAGCTTTGAAGGTATCTTTGGGGAGCGAGTCTCATGTACACCCCTGGTGCACCGTATCCTCGTAGTATATTTTAAAAATGTGCAACTTATTTACACTGAATCCTGCAACTATTTTTTCATAACAGTGTAAATAAATTGTATTTTTTTCAGTATAAAAACAATTGTATGTTTTTAAAATACATTATGATAGGAGTGGACGGCACACACCTAAGTGTATACAAGTGCAAGCCATCTTTTGAAATTTGTGAAAAAGTGATTATAATTTGAGTTGTTTTGCGGTGAATATTTGGTTTGATTTGTGTAGATGTATTGAAGGAGTTTGGTGCGAAAAAGTGCGTGAGATTAGGGAGATTATTAAAGGAGAGAAGAGGGAGTAACTCAATTCACAAATCTCCTTCCATTAAGGTACATTACTTTGAACTCATATTTGGTTTGTGTCGAGATTTAGTGAAAGAAACTCAAAATAAATTACTCCCGGTCTCATTTAGATTGCACATTTATAAATATCACTAATTTTAATAAAAGTGTTATTTATTATTATTAAATGGTGTAAAGTTAATTTGATGGAGCGATATATATGTGAGTTGGTATGCTGTGGAACTTGTTCACCGTGAAACTGGTTTATTTTTACACTTCAGCTATCACGATCATACTCTTTAGTAATATAGGTCACACTCTTCAGTTATCACGACCACACTCTTTGCTGTAATATTTATCACACCCTTCATTTTTATGAGTAATACTCTTTATAGTAAAAAGTCACACTCTTCAGTTATGTAAGTCACACTCTTTAGTATTATAAGTCACACTCATAAACCAGTTTCACCGTGAAACATGTTCATTCTATACTTTGCCTATATATGTCCTTTCAAATTTATGTAAGAAAAATGTTTTATGTCCAGAAGATAAATTTGTAAATATAGTGATATGTGGCGTACATCAGAAAGGTTTTTAAGGTATATTTTTAAGTGTGTAAAATTACTTCATTTCTATTTTAGAAAATTGTAGAACAAAATAAGGACGACCAATTAATAAAAATGTACCATCTTAATTAGGACTTGGAGAATGCTAAAATTGATGAATACAGTTAGAGATGGCAATTCAAGTCGGCTAGGATATTGGGGCAGACCATATAGATATCATACACACTCTGTTTTTCTTTATTATTTGATGCTTTAGAATTTGTCGTGAAATTAAAAATGATTGGTCAATGATAAATTTATCTTTCATTAAATATTTTTCCTTTTTATTAATAAGTGTAGGTTCAAATTTATGAAAGGTTTTTTTTCATTGAAATAGGGGTGAAATGGGAAAAAAATGTTAAACGTCAGATAAGCTTCAAGAGTAGGTCTAATGTACACTTGTGTGCACCGTACACTCATAGTGCATTTTAAAAGTATGTAAATATTTAAAAATCGTGCAACTATTCCAAATAGAAGCATGCAACTATATAAAAAAGAAACGTGCAATTATTCCAAACCGAAGCATGCAACTATGTTCTCATATTAACAATTGCACTTTTCTGTATAAATAAATCGCATTTTTTAGAATAACAAATTGCACGTTTCTAAAATGCACTATGAATGCATGGTGCACCCGGGTGCATACAAGACCTAGCCAAGCATCAAATAAAGATTAAACTGCATTGATTGATTCATTAATATCATAACTTTCGTTCAATAGTTAAACTCTAACAAATTAATATCATAATATTTTCAAACACAACATCTTAAACGGTGTGAATAAATACAAATAAATTTCACTAGAGCGACTGAATTAAAAGAAACGAAAGGAGTGTAAATTTATTTTTAGAGGGTAGAAAAACATAATAGCTAGGGTCTTTTTCGTCAGGATACCCGATTGTATGAGGGGTAGGGAGAATTAAATATACGACGTAAGTTTAGTGTGAAAATTTTCATGTATGAAAATCTATAAAATTACCCTAAATCAAACATCTACACCCTAAACAGTATTAAATAATGAATCCTAAATTATGACTTATTCGGGCCGGGTGAACCATAAACCACTTGGGCCGAGTGAACCATGAACCACTCAATTTTATTTTACCTTCACAAATTACAGAATTTGATTGTAAATTAAAGTTTTTTCATATATAAAAATTTTCATACTAGACTTTGTCTAAATTATATTTATGAATATGGTTGAATTCATCCTTTGAATTCTTTTATTCAAACTCAACATAATTGATTTCTAAATAAGTAGACTAGGCTACAAATTTATTCCAGGGGCAAGAGACTTTTTAAGGGACAATTTAAATGAGTCGAAATCTCAATTTAAATGTATATAATTCAATTCATTTAACTCATTTCTAAACTAACGACTTGGATCAATAGACTTTTTCTCATGGATTTGTATCAGTGAGATCATCTCAATTTTTAATTTTTTATGTTTCTTCAAGTGGACTTCAATAGTAATGTTATACCCAAGTGTACTTTAATAAATGTGTTATATACTTATATTCTCTTGTGATGAAATTTGACTTGAACAAAATTTTGGCCCTAATTAATGATCAAAGGTCATAAATAAAGTCTGTGAGATTAGCTAGGTACGTATAGCCTTAGGAATTTTCACCTCGCATAAAATTTGATTAAATAATGATCCATAATATTAGATATTAATTATAGAAAAAATATTTCCGGTCCCATAATTAATATAAAAAATCTAATAAACAACTTTTTTACCCCAAAAAATTTAATTTATCACATAAAATACTAATAAACAATTTTGGTCTCAAATAATTAAATTAAACCCTCAATTTTGATCTAATTTTTTAGAAAAAAAAATCGGTCCCATAATTAATATAATGTCCATTTTTTGTCCCAAAAAATTTAATTGGCATCTAATTTTGGTCTATTTTTTGCCAAAAAATTAAAATTTGGGTTTTTTTTTAAGCAAGTTGTTGCCATTATTTTTGCCGGTAAAATTTGGGTGTTTCGATGCCCATCATTTATCTATTTATCTATTTTAATTTTTTTAACGTTTTTAAATCAAGTAAATTATATGTTTGTAAATGACCCAATAAATTAAATAAAAAAAATTAAAAATCTACAAATTTAAAAACAATTAAATTTTAATTTAAGTTTTGTTTTCAGGTTAAAAAAACAATGTCTTTGGAGCTCCATCTTTTCGAAAATTGGACTGTGGCGGTTAGAAATTTGCCTTAATTATCAACTAAAATTAAACATAAAAATAAGAAAATTTGGAGATGCAAAATTTTTTATAGTTAAAAATAAGTTATGGGATCTTGAAATATTTTTTTTAAATTATTAGGTAAAGGTAGCTATCTAAAGTTAAGTTCTATTTAATTTCGTATGTTAATTCAGCAAGGCATGCTACATGACGCTATATACTATTAAATGTAAACTTTTTTAATAAGCGTGAAAATATAATAGAAGGACCTAATTTTTTTTATTAAAGATAAAACATAAAAGAATTTAAATTATAAAATAAGGACAAATAGAATTCGTCTTTGAATTAATCTATTTTAATAACAGACAAAGTGTTGTAGAAGTATATATCTACTCGAGCTACATTTAATTACAACTACTATCCACCAACTACAATAAAATACTCATTGCTGATGATGCTAAAACTACCTGCATTTTCTTACTTTGCTATCAACCATCCCCTACTATTTAATTAACTATGCATTTTTTATTTCAACATGCATGCAATCAAGGATGGATCCAGAATTTCGTTCCAAGGGGGCGAAATTTTCTATCAGACAAGGGCGATGAAATTTTAAAATCCCAACGGGAGCGAAATAACAAAATTTAATGATTTTAAGGCATAAATATAAAATTTTCAATATATATAATACAAAAAAAAAAATTAATTTCAAGGGGGTGACCGCCCCCCCTAGATCCATCACTGGATGCAATCAAGTTTATATATGTAAGCAAAATGAAAATATATATGTGCACCTTTGTTGCCTCCATCCCACTAGATTGAATTTCTTTTCTATTTCCATCTACCTAAATTATAATCCAATTTTCACCTAGTGAACAGTTTACCCACTCATAAAATTAACGACTTGTTATAATTTTTAAGTTCAAAATATATTTATCTCTTCAACAAGTGGCTAGATATAATATTTTCACATACAAAATACTAGATGTAAAGTTAAATTAAATCAAACTTAGATCATTTGTCCTTGATGTGGTACTTTTACCTTATTTTGAAAGAAATTTGTCATTTGATTTTACCATATGCTCTCTAATTTATGGTAAAACTCAACACATTTATTTTTATCTTAAACGAAATTTTATCTATTACTTATTCAGGCGGAGCGGAAGGAGGTGCACCACCTTACAGGCGGCGGAAGCAGCGGTGGAAGCAGCCGCAGTAGAAGCGTAGGGAGGCATCACGGTGGTGGGGGGCAGTGGAGACCAGCTTTACAGAGTATTGAAGAGTTAGGAAGTTGAAAGCATAGTTCAACTTTCAAACAAAGTATTTTTCCTCTAATGAAATTTAGGTCCAACAATGCCTTTTAAGAGATTGCCTTTGTTATATGGGGTTTGTAATAGCAAGAAAACTGAGATTTTAACCAATATATATATATCCAATTTGATCATCTTCATGTTCTTCAAGTGCATGTGGTATATATATTTAATATACATGTGGCTAAACTCAATTTAATTTGATCATGGTGACTTATAGGGGATTAATAAAAGGGATGGACTTTTATAGAAGAGATAATATTAGTTGGGTTATATTTTTTCTTGTATATTTTGATTTTGTCAATATTTGATTGACATCTAGAATATTAAGTAGATGTTGGATATTTTATTAGTTTTGATGATTTGTGTCAAAACATTATGTAATAGTTAGCTTGTATTATTCATGTCTCAAGTCCATCTATATAGGTAATAATTTGAGGAGGAATTTAGTCAAATCTACTAAGAAATCAGTTATGAAGACATCAAAGATCAGTTGATGAAAGGCTAGGGGTGGAAAATTTATTGAAAATACCGAGTTACCGTGCGGAAATATATCCAATTTACTTTTTTTTAGGTATGGTATGATCAATGTCACGAATTTTTCAATGACAGATAAATTTTCAAAAGTCCTGGTATACCAGTATACCGAATATATACCGGTATACCAAAATATTTTTTGGTATACCGATACATTGGATATATATCGTACCATATTTAGAAAAATATATAATATATTTTATTTTTTTATTTAATTAATACATTGAATATATACCGTTTATTGAAAATTTATCCTTTTATTTTGAATTGTCTTTGTGGGTTTCCTGATTCAAGTTGGAAATTGGAATTCGTAGAATTTTTTTGAGTGTTCCCATAGTTAAAAAACCAATCTTTAAGGGAGATATATGTTGTTAAGAGATTATTATTTATAAAATATATGTTTTTTAAATAAACAATCAAGGTATGAACGGTATACCGTTAATTCGATATGAAATATCTACAGAATTGCATTTTTTTGAAAATTTAAAATGCGGTATACGAAATTTTTTCTATCAGATATGGTATGTGATTTTAAATACTAAAATTATAAGATATCCAATTTTTTGATGCGATGCGGTATGAATTTTCACATACCATAAATTACGGTGCGGATATCTGATATATGACCGATCACGATACGATACAATGCGTCTGCGGTATGTCACCCCTATGAAAGACACATCAAGAAGCCTGAGAACAAAAAGTCTGAGGAAAGAAGTCTGGGCCAAGTCATCTCGGGACAAGTCACCTGAAGAAAAGAACTGGTAGAATCAGTTGACTTGGACCAATCAGAGAATGACAATAAGTTTGACAAAAGCTGAAAAAGTCTAAAAATAGTATGGATTTGAATGTGACTTTATCCAACAGTAACATTCAAATTCACACTAAAAATACAAACTCTTCCTTCACCAAGCCGGAGAGCCAAATCATCAAGTATTTCCATCGAAGAATATTAACCATGAGATATCCAAATTCATCCAAAAACATTCTAGTTTGTATGTAAGCAAAAAATGACATATCCTAAGCTTAAAGATATTTCTCCAACCTTAGCTTAAAGGCCTAAACCTTTGTTAGGGAAAATCTCACCTAGTTGAAAGTAAAACCAAACTCAAACCCCTTTCTTGAGAGATAGTGTTATGTGAGGTAGTTGAGAGGTGATCTCGTGGAGGGAGATAAGTCAAGTTGATTACTAGGACTCGTTTTTCCTAGGGATCAAATTACCTTAGAGAGGTTAATTTGATCGGTGCATCTTGACACTCTAAAATAAGGAATTCCAAAGTTAAAGAATTTTCCTGTTCAATTAGGAAAGTGAATGTAGGAACTTGAGTTTCTAAACTACTATACATTGTTGTGTTATTTATTGCTTTACATTCTTACTTGTCATATCCAAATGTTTACAAAAAAAACACCTCATTCTTAAAAAAAAAAAATATTTTCTGTTGGGTTTCGATGCCGCCGGCCGCCACTGGAGACTTAAGGTTGTGACCGGGCTCAGGCTTCTATTCCAAATGACAATCCCACTAATGGACCAATTCTTCCTCTCTTTCTCAACATCTACGCTCAAATTATAATTTTGAGATTCACTCACAAAGAAAAAAAGTTTTTCCAATTCCACTTCAAAATTAACGCTCCTCCAGCATTTTTTATGTCAAAAAATTCTCAATCAGACATCAATTAGGGAGAAGATTATAGAATTATTGAGGTCAAAGATTGAGGCTAGAAATCAGGAGAAACACGTTTGAAAGAGAGGAAGATGAGAAGTGAATCATGGGCTTTAGAGACTTAATTTATTGGGGCAAAAACCCAAGCCCTAGTATAAGCCCAACATTTTCCCTTCAGCCTTTTTCATGTGTTACACTCTTTTCGGGACCAACATTTTATATTTGTATCCTGTAATTGTAATCTCAAGTATATATACGTCTGACTCCACTAACGAGTGGTGAGAAAAGCCTAACATCCTAAAAAACCTCAAATTGAATGTGTTTTGACGAGGTTTGGGCCCCACAATCACGAGTTTTGGGGCATCTCTGGTGGATATTTATCTTCTAAGTTTTAAAGATTTGTTGTCTTCGACCATTTATCTCTCAGTTGTGGATATTTCACCTTCTCAGACTACCTTATAAATTTATGGATTATGATACGTTAATGAATTATTATAATTTCTTTAACACTTCATAATGAGCCATGTGGTTGTCAAATTATGCTTAACATGTCAATATGACATTTTATTTGCGTAAACATGCTAATTTTGTGAATTTTAATATTATAACAAGATATTAATATAAGCTATTTGTTATAAGTTTAGTTCTAAAAAAAATAAAAAAATAATAGGGTAGATTTGAAATATACTTTGAGGGTTTGTTTGTTTCTAGCTTTGAGGGGATTTGAAATATTGTGAGGAGGATTTAAAATAAAGTAAAATATGTATTTAGATTTTGTATATGTTTGGGAGTATGATTTGTAGGATTTAATAGGGTAGAATTTTAAAAAGTACGTGATAAATGATTGATTGTGTATTGAAAATTATATGTAAAATATGATAGATGTTATGTAAAGTAGAAAAAGAGGAGAGATAGTGCTGAGTTGTGTAGATATTAATAATTAAAAAATGTGTGATAGATGATTGATAGTGTATTGAAAATTGTATTTAGAAAAAGTAAAACAGATGTATTATAGGTATTATAAAGTAGATTTTTATATATAATAAAATATAAATAAATAGGCGTATCCTTGCTGAATCGCACCCTAATTTTTTTTAAAATATGTATCCCCGTATTCGTATCGTATCGCCCTCGCACTCGCGTCCTCGCATCCGTGCAACATAGGAAATAAACAAGCATTAAAAATTGAAATTCTATAAGTGACTTCTCACATCATAAACAAAAAAAAGATCAATATTATTGTTATTAAAATTAAATGTAATTATAAAATAAAATAAGGAACCATATTATTGTTATTATGAATATAAATAATATAACAAGATAAATATCAATGTAAAATTTAAATATTATATTAATACAAAATTAATATGATAACATTTAAAATATTTAGTTGCAAGAGTGCTAGTTTATTAATATATGCAGTCCAAATCTACAACTAATTAACAAAGAGAAGGTTTTATGTGAAATTGGTTTACCGTACATCACTCATACTATTGTTTGTAGAAATTAATACTATAGCAACTATAGTATTAATTTCTACAAACAATAGTATGAGTGGTGCACGATAAATCAATTTCATATGAAACTTTACTCATTAACAAATTACTTGATGTATAATTAAATTGCCATGAATCATCTTTATTACTGGTTTCGGTTAGCTCATCTTTTTCGCGTATTTTTTTATTAATTACTAACTTTAATTGTATACATATTTTTATTTTGTACACGAAACTAAAATTTAAAAAATACATCTAATCAGTATACAATTAAAAAGTAATTTATTGTCATATTTAATAATAAATAGAATCTAAAATACAATATAATATTGATTTATAAGAGGACCAACGATTGCCTGCAAAATTTGACAGAAAAAAAATAAAGAAAAGAAAAAATTGAAAAAAACAACTAATATTTATCAGTACACAAACTAATACCTTTTAGTATGCAAACTAATACCTTTTAGTACGCAAACTAATACTTCTTAGTACGCAAACTAATAATTTTCAGAATAGTTAATCTTCCCCTTTGAGCAGCTTTCCACTTATAATAATCACGAATGCACCAACACAACAACGAACTAAAAAAACAAAAACTTACCAAAGTCGAGTCAAGGTTGAACCTTCGATCGCAGAATAAATACGCCCCGACTAATGCTCACGGTTTGGCATAGTGTTTTCAAAGATAAAACGACCTTAGTCTTTATAAGTGCAGCATCGCAATGTATAAAGCTCCGGCTAATTAAAACGACACAAGAACTGAACTGCACTTCTATATGCAAATGCACAAAAATATGAATGCGTCTACAATTGTTGAAGGAAAAATTCATTATATGTCTTCATCAAGTTAACTGATAGAGGGATAAATTAGAGTCTTCATCAAGTGTAACTGATGGAGAAATAAATTAGGCATTTTATTATATTCCAAGTAACCTATTGTTGCGAGTCATTTTTTATCGAGAGTACTATGTGGCTAATATGGTAACAACTCACAAACAAAATGATTAATCGACACAAGAACAAATACAAAAAGTAGTTCTTCCCAAAATGTCGGTGTAGGTATATAAGTGGAATGATCATTCCGAGTGTGTGTCCATCTACAATGAATAGGTCCTTTATATAAAGATATCCAAATTCATCCAAAAATATTCTAGTTTGTTAAGTAAGACCCGAAAATGACATATCCTAAGCCGCGATATTTCGATAAGCCCAACCTTGCATAAAGCATGACAAAACATTGTAAGGGAAAATCTCACCTAGTTGAAAGTAAAACCAAACTCAAACCCCTTTCTTGAGAGATAGTGGTTATGTGAGGTTTGAGAGGTGATCTCGGGAGGAGATAAGTCAAGTTGATTACTAGGACTCGTTTAGGATCAAATTACTTAGAGAGGTTAATTTGATCGGTGCATCTTGACACTCTAAAATAAGGAATTCCAAAGTTAAAGAATTTTCCTGTTCAATTAGGAAAGTGAATGTAGGAACTTGAGTCTCTAAATTACTATACATTGTTGTGTTATTTATTGTTTTACATTCTTACTTGTCATATCCAAATGTTTACAAAAAAACACCTCATTCTAAAAAATAATTATTATTTTTACATTTGGTTTCGGCGCCGTCCGGCCGCCATCGGAGAGTTAAGGTTGTGACTCCTCAGGCTTATTCTATTCAAAGATATATAATGGACCAATTCTTCCTCTCTCTCTCAACATACAACGCTCAAACGGTATTTCGAGATTCACTCACAAAGAAAAGCTTTTTCGAATTCCACTTCAAAAGGGACGCTCCTCCAGCATTTTATATGTCAAAAAATTCTCAATCAGACATCAATTAGGGAGAAGATTATAGAATTATTGAGGTCAAAGATTGAGGCTAGAAATCAGGAGAAACACGTTTGAAAGAGAGGAAGAGGGGAAGTGAATCATGGGCTTTAGGGACTTAATTTATTGGGGCAAAAACCCAAGCCCTAGTATAAGCCCAACATTTTCCCTTCAGCCTTTTTTATGTGTTACACTCTTTTCGGGACCAACATTTTATATTTGTATCCTGTAATTGTAATCTCAAGTATATATACGTCTGACTCCACCAAATTGTCCCTCTTCTTCGGGGGCATGATTTATTGTGACTCCATTCTAGCCTCTTCACTAGTTATCAAGGGCAATGTCAGAACTAAAAAGATGAACCTCAATTTCACCGCAGCTAGACCACAAACTCGTTAAATTGCGAAACCTCTTGTCAGATTTGTACCATGCACGAATATGCCTTTGAATGTGATTTGAAGCAACGTGAATTACTTCTTTGTGATCAACTACTGCATCACAAGAAAGGTCGTCGTCTGTAATTGACTTCTCAAAAAAATTAGGGGCTTTTGTGATCAATCTTGATAAATTGAATGTGTTTTGACGAGTTTTGGGGCATCTCTGGTGGCCATGCGTCCGCTTCTAAGTTTTAAAGATTTGTTGTCTTCGACCATCGCCTTCGAGATTTATCTCCTTATAAATTTATGGGTTATGATACGTAAATGAATTATTATAATTTCTTTAACACTTCATAATGAGCCATGTGGTTGTCAAATTATGCTTAACATGTCAATATGACATTTTATTTGCGTAAACATGCTAATTTTGTGAATTTTAATATTATAACAAGATATTAATATAAGCTATTTGTTATAAGTTTAGTTCTAAAAAAAATAAAAATATTATGTTAGAATTGATCCATATTGTTATCATGAATTTAAAAATTACATCAATATGTTAATATTATATGTTATAGATACATTATAACATTGTTATAATAAATGACAAAAGATATTCATTGCGTAGAATATACTTTGAGGGGTTGTTTGTTTCTAGCTTTGAGGGGATTTGAAATATTGTGAGGAGGATTTAAAATAAAGTAAAATATGTATTTAGATTTTGTATATGTTTGGGAGTATGATTTGTAGGAGCCCATCCCATATATCCATCAGCTAAATGCCCAGGCCCATAAATTAATAGCCCAACTGTTTGGGCCACAATCCTGGGCCAATAATTAATTATACTTGGGCCCAATTTATGAAGTCAAAACCCAGCAGTTCAAAACTGGTCAAGCCCACTGAAATTAGCCCATCCCCACACTTAACAAAACAGGCCCAAAATAAGATCTGGCCCATAAGTCCCACTATTGATTAAAAACCGGGCCCAGTAAACCATTTAATCAGCCCAAATTCTGGGCCCCAGATTTTTAAATGGTTCAGTCTTCTTTGGCCCATCACTTGTTCAGGCCCAAATGACTTTAAAAAAATTTCAAGCCCAAACAAATTTAAAAGCCAGTATTTTAATTTTGGTAACTCAACCCAAATCAGGGCCCAAAAGAAGTATAAGATCAGATCAAAAAATAAGCACCTCTCTTTTCTCAGTAGCAAGAACACGCGGCGCCGTAAACCTTTCCACGCGGCGCTACGAAATCAATTTTCGTGTGAAGCGGCGGTGGCGAGGTCGGTGTTGCGGCGTTGGTTTCGGAGCAGAGGCGGTGGCGGCTCGGCAGCCTTTTCGCCGAGGAGCGGCGACGGTGCTGGTGGCAGAGGCGGTGCTGCGGCGTCGATTTCGGAGCAGAGGCAGTGGCGACTCGGCTGCTTGCGCCGATTTGAGGCGGCAGCGGCGCCGGTTAGGGAGTCGGAAGCATAGTGGGACTGACGGCCAGAGTCCGGCGGCGCCGTGGCGGTTTGGCGGCAAATTGCATTAATTTGCAGATGACATCATCTTTTTACTGGGCGCGGTTAGGCTTCATGGCGGCGGTGGGCGGCGCCGAATTTTTGATGGGGGCGGCGCACATCGCGGTGTCGTACATATTTTTATTTTGAAGAATTTTGGATTTAACGGTCCAGCGGCGTTCGGCTTCTGCTCCAGGGGCTTCATCTTCTTCCTTTCTTTTTTTTTCTGTATGTATATGTGTATGTATATCTGGATGGATGTGTATCTGTGTATGTATATGTTGGTGTATGGATATGGGGGTTTTGAGGGTTTTGGATTTTTTGTTTTGGGAAAAATGATTTTGGGATAAATTTCTGCTGTGGCCGCGGAGCCGAGGGTGGCGGTGGTGAGGCACAACGGCGGCGCCTTTTAGCCAACAAACTAATCCTCTGTTCATCTGTATTTTTTATTTGTGTTCTTGTGATTTTTGATTTGATTTGGATTCGATAATTAATCGTTGTTTTTGACGAATTTTTCAATTATAATAATCATTGTTGCACCAACACAACAATCGAACTAAAAAACAAAAATAACTTACAAAAAATGATTAATCAAGGTTGAACACCATTGAGTTCTTCCCCGAATAAATGGGTGTAGGATATAAGTAATGCTCAAACATTTTGGCATAGTGTTTTTCAAAGATAAAAGCGACCTTAGTCTTTATAAAAGAGGACCAAAGATGACAAATCATAAAGCTCCGGCTAATTAAAACGACACAAATCAATAACGACGACAAGTCGCTAATCGCACATTATATCGAAATCCACAAAATATGAATCGACTAAAACATATGTTGAAGGAAAAAATTACGTATGTGTCTTCATCAAGTTAAGTTCGATAGGGAGGGATAAATTAGAAATGTGATCAATCGTCACCGATGTGGATAAATAAATTAGATCATTTTATTATATATCCATGACAACACCTATATAAAGGGACCTTTGGTGGAATAATAAGATATGCTTTTACACCTGTTTCTTGTTTTCTCTCTTCTCTTTATTAGTCCGCATATTTTTCAACACGTTATTAGCACGAGCTCTAACTAATCGATTAAGTTTCAAGTCTCCACACAAGTCTCCCGTTTACAATGGCTGAACCAACTCGACCAGAATTTGAACTATTTTACTCAGAAGGAATTAAGTACCATCGTTTGGTTTCTGATGTGGAAACTACCTTCTTAGGGAAGGATTATCTTTCCACAATCAAACCATACACTAAGGACAAAGAACCGTCTGAGAAGGTCAAAGTCAATACCCTAATATTTTTGAGGAGACATACCAACACTAGCTTAAGCTAGGAGTACCTTCACCTCAGAACCCCCAAAGAATTGTGGGAGGCCGTAAAGGTTGCTTGGCACAAATTCTCAAAACACATTCAACGGAAATTCAACCCTACAATTTTCGCTACTACCATCCCCTGCTTCTCTCGTCACTCATCGATTGCAGAAACACCGAACTAGAGAGTCGGACACAGACCGATCGGCTGGGCCACCACGAGCAAGGGGCGCGTCGATCTAGCACCAATCGGAATTTTTTGCCCATCAACCACCAATCTCTGCATTGATCACACCGTCTGGGACTACCGGAAGTCGCGTCCAACCGCGAGTCAGGCCGTTGAGGACGATGACGGCCATTTTCGTACCGTTCTGCAAACTGTCGCTTCTGTCCATGTTGACATGTTTAATTATGATTCCCTAATTGAACGACTTTGGCCACATGATGTTAATAGTGGTAATGGGCCACTTAATAGTGATGGTAAACAAGTTGGGCCTAATGGCTCTCTTCAATATATACTAATGAGTTCAGTTCATTTTCTGAGCAGATTGAGTATGAGGATTCTTTGGTAGATTCTCCAGTTGATTGCCAATTTGGGTCTTGTGGGAATGCAGACAATTTGGGATCGAATGTGTTTGTTGGGAAAATTGGGCCATCTAATGTTAATAATTCCGACGTTCAGCCTGCAGATTATTTTGACGATTTTGATGATAACGAGTCTTTTGACTTTTCTAATGGGTTGGGTAATTCTAATAAGTCCCTATTTTATGATGAGCCACCTATTTTCGATAAAGATGAAGAGCAGTTCGACATTTATCCAGTGTTTCCTGTTTACGATACCGAACCTGAAGACGAACCGTACCAAAATTTTGATACGAAAGACGATTACGAGGCAATTTTCCCGGGTCTTGAACTGGCTTCCGATGAGTTCGACCGAGACGATGAAGGTTCAGACTCACAAAGTAACTATTATTTTTTTTATAATTAATGATAGTTATGTTGTTGGCACTTCTTAGACATATATTACTATTGCCTCAAAGTTTTAAGCCACACTTGAACGTCCAATACATTTGGGATCAACTAATTGGTGACTTTCTTTTATCCCTCTGGAGATGAGATCGATGTTGATTCGACGATGGATCGTTGTTTTAAAGAGAGAGAGAATGATAGAGATGAGATCGTGATGACGATCTTAATTGATTATAATCTCAATTTGGTTAGAAAATTAGTAATTAATATAATTAATTTAATATTAGCATTTATTTTATTTTTCGTTATTAGTGTTAGGGTTTTTTTATTTAAGAGTGAGTCTTGTATCCTTTTCATTAAGTTGATTATGAGTTAAGAATTATTAAGAGAGTTTATTCCTCTTTATCGGTATTCCAATGGGAATCAACGGAGATTGATAATGTTGTTTCGTTATTGTTAGCATCAATTTTCCAAAAATTAAACTTTATGCCCCATTTAATTTGTCAAAGGTACGAGTGTTTCACACTCTCATTATATATCAATTAAACTCCAATTAATTTAATTAATTTATTAAAAACCAATTTTTCTCAACAATATTTATGAGATATATATTGAGAGATGCATGGGTACGTACACCAAAATTATTAATTTTATTAACAATTCAATTTTTTTGTGTTACTTTTAGTATTTCATTATATGCTTCATTCACTAAATCCTTAGCAATATTTGTTATAATATATACAGTCAACATTGAGAGTATTTAGACATCTATGTATCATGATATGTATATATATATATATATAGATCATACATGGAATGATAATATTTAGACATCTATGTATAATGATATATCTAGATAATGAAATTTAGTTTGAAACACTAAAATTATAAGACAAACACTTACTCTCATATATATATATGACATGAGTTTCCATCACATATATAGGGGATTAAATTCCGAATAATTTTATAACTTTACATTTTTTCTGATGTATATTTTTTGAAATGATTTAATCATATAACTATTAGAATTGCTCAATTTTCATTGCATAACTATTTTTTGGAATTATTTGGTGTCATAACTACTTGAATTGCTCAATTTTCGTCCCATATAATAACCCAAAATAACGTCGTTTCACCAGCATGTCGGTTAAGTATCATTTTAAATTAGAAATTTCAATGAGGCTCATATTTTAGGTGTTGAGTTAACACAATCCCAAATCTCATATATACCCCTGATATGGTTATTTTTTTAATTTTCTACAAACGATGTGTGAATAATTTTCCAGTCAGTAATATTTATTTTTAAATATATTTAATTATTATTTATTAAGGTTAATTTTGACATAAAATATATTCTTAATTTGTCTGAAAAAATTCAGAATGATATTTAAAAAGAATTTGAGGGAGTATTAATTAATGATGTATATTTTATTTAATTATCAGATGTATTAAATTGTGTCAACTTAGCGCCTAAAACATGTGTCTTGTCGGAATCCCCAATTTAAAATGGATTCAGATATGGTGATGTACAACACCCTCCTATGCGCGCGCGCGCACACACACACCATTAAATCACACACACACACACACACCCATGTGGGTGTGTGTGATCCAAGGGTGGGGAGAGTGTTGTTTTTAAGTTTCGCAGCAACAAATAATTATGTTCGTTGGCATTCAACGACAAAAACTTTGTTCAACCGACATAAGTATTTTAGATCCGTGCAATTCACGCATTCTGTGTTTTCTTCTTTCTTTGTCTTTTATTAGGTATAGGACGGACCCAGAAATTTCACCGAGGGGGGCCAATTTATAACATAGAGTGGCTGAATGCACTTTCGAATTTTTATATATTTTCAAAAATTATTTGGACTAAATATCTTTATATTAACGGGAGTCGAATACATTTATATATATATTTAAAATGTGAATTATACATATTTCTTTCTCTATTTCGCTACCCTTTCTCACCTAAAGATTAACATTTTATTTAGGGAAAATTACTCATAAAGACACTTTTCCAAGTACTCTTACTCTAAGGTACAATACATTTTAGGTATTACTTTAAGGTGCTTTATATACCCATTTTGCCCTCAACTTAATTTTCATTTTATTTCAAAATTAAAAATAAAAAACAGCCGGATTGCCCTAATCAAATAACCCCACCCACCATTTCATTATTTTAAAAAAAACCTTCCCACCCCACCCACTCCCTCAAACCCTACATCTCCCTCAAATTGCGAGAGTCACTTGAAGTATGCAGGATTACGACATAAAAAGTATCATTCAGGGGGAAATCTCCGCAGCAGAGAACCAACAATGGCAGCGGAGAACGTTTTCCTTTAAAATTGATGATTGTTTTGTGGGGAAGGATGATGGATTGAAGCGGCTCGTGTCGCTTATTGTTGATGATGAACATTATAGGGTTGTTTCTGTTGGGGTATGGGTGGTTTAGGAAAGACAACGATTGCTTAGTTGTGTTCTTCATCCTTGCTTAATTTTTTCTTTTTTCTCAATTGAGCATAAAAATGAGTTTTTGGTCAAGTGGCCATTTAGACAAGTTTTACCTTGATGAGGTTTGTGATTTTTTTATATCATAATTTTAGTTGTTGTAGATGTAATTTTAGTTGTTGTAAATGTATTTTATTTGTATTTTTTGCAGTCATATGGTAGATTTGTAGTTAGGGATTGCAGATGTAATTTTAGTTGTCAATTTTAATGGTTGTAGATGTATTTTATTTGTGATTTTTGCACTCATATGGTGCAATTTTTACGAAATGTCTTGAATTTTTTACGAAATTTTTTTACAGTGTGTAGAGTTTTTTTACTGGGTGTCTTTGATTTTTTCTGGTGCGGCGAGAAAAAAAATTAATTAAATAAAAGGTTCATACGATTAAACAAAAATTGTGGTGTGCAGAATTTTTAAATAAAATGACAGATGATTAAAAAAAATTGGGGTGTGTAGAAATTTTTGGCAAATATTAAAAAAATTAATTAAATAAAACTACAGTTAATTAAAAAAATTACTAGTAAAATTTAAAATCTGAAATATGTAACTTTTTTGGCTAATATTTTATTTTTGAAAAAAAAAAGTAATTAAATAAAAGGATAGATAAATAAAAAAATTCAGCAAAATTTAAAATCTAAAATTTACATATTGTTTTTGTTTAAAAAGTGGTGGGCTTTAGAAGTTTAAAAAAAAAGTGGTGGGAAAATGAACCTCTCATAGTAACTACACCTTTTATTTATAGAGTGTTGATATTTATAATTATTAGTAATAGTAGTGTACGGTGAACATGATGCGCATAATATTTTATCTAAAGGAGACAAACCACTCGTATGAGACAATTTTATACATGATATATATGATACAATCTAACAAAAATAACACCTATCATTTCAAAATATTAAAACGTTAATACACAATTTATGCTCCGTCTTACTATGAGACCGTCTCACCAAGTGTGTCTTAATTATATATATATATATAAAGTTCAAGTGGGGCCAGGGGGCCCAGTGACCCCCTTGGCCCCAATGTGCGTCCGTCCTTGATTAGGTATTGTCTATGCTACCCTACATGATGTAGATGAATTGAGAGAGAACAAAATTAAATAACATATATTTAATTACTCAATTTGTCAGGAATGACTACGTCTGGGGCATTAAATTTACTAATATTTCGGTGATAACAAATACAATAAATTAGATAGGTATTTATAGACGAAACTGGGTCAAAATGATCCATTTTGGTCTTGTCGATCTGCCAAAAAAAAATGCCCCAATTTTTTTTTCATACTCAACACATAAAACAGTCGATCAGACTCCATAACCCAACACATGACATCTTTCATGCTTTGATATGATATATCTTACAACACACTAAAATATATGGATACTATTCATTGAACTTATAAAGCACATGCAATACCATCAATGAATGTTGTTAGAGCAAGAGTCGATCCTGGGTGATGCACCCGGAGCCACCATTACAGGGCTCCACCTTAGCTGAGGGCTCCAATTCTTATTTTTTTAATTATATATATTATGATGTTGTGAAATATTACAATGATTTATTCAGGTGACTTGGTGTTGAATAAGTACTAAATCTTTAATTTAAAAATGATGGCGTGTTTGAGCCTTCAAAGCTTTAATTTATTTCAAATTTTTCTATGTTATTTATTTATTCAATTTTTTACATCTTATTTTATTTGATATATTCATGTAATCATAATTATATGTTACTTTTTATTTACGATACAATATGAGTACGTGGACTTAAAAAATTGAGTTGGTATGCTGTGAAACTTGTTCACCGTGAAACTGATTTTTTTTATAGACATACACTTTAGTAATATAAGTCACACACTTAAGTTATCACTACGACACTCTTTGCTATAATATAAGTCACACCCTTCACTTTTATGAGTACACACTTTACAGTAAAAAGTCACACACTTTAGTAATATAAGTCACATTCCTTAACCAGTTTCACCGTAAAACTTATTCACACTATACTTTGCCTAAAAAATTTATGCATCGGAACCCTCATAATCATAGAACATTAGGTATGATTTAAAATATGATAAATCTTTAGATATTGATTTAAACAATTTATTTTTTAAACTAAAAATATTACAAGTAATTTCTTCAGCTATATATAAAAAATGACAATAACTTGTATGAACTCAAGTTCACCGTTAGCTCGATTTTTTTAGTATCATTGGTATGTATAAAAACTATCATTGTTATGCATAAAAATTATTATTGTTATGCACAAAAACTCTCATTATTTATAAAATATTTTATATTTTTTAACAGTAAAATTTTTTGTGCATAACAGTGATAGTTTTTACATATAATAGTAATAAAATTTATGTACCTGATTCACGGGAGTGTTATTAAAAAAAATTGGCATTTGAATACTATTGAATATTCATATGATTGTGGATCTACAACAGAATCTACAAAAAGAAATTATCTTTAAATTATTTTTATATTCATGCATGTTCTGATTAACTATGTCGAATGTAAACGGATTAACAACTTTGTAAGAGAGATTCTCGCAATGCTCCCCTTAAGATCAAAGTGAACTGGACCTCGTCGCTTCTCGAAAGCTTCCACTCTGCACGCTCTCAATTCCATCGACCCTAAAGAATTGTCATTGCAGACCTTCGTTTACCAAACCAAGAGATAACTTGCTCTTCCCTGAGTCTATTTGTTGACGCGGTCTACAATGAAGAAAAAATGGAGTACAAAACTGGGTTTGTTATTTTTGACCCTGGTGGAATTCTATTGGCCACTGGAGGGCAGAACATTCAGCCCCCTAGATCTATCCTAGCAGCCGAACTGGTGGTTATTCTTGAAGGGGTTCGATACTACCAAGGCAATAACTTTAGTGAGTTTCGAATTCTCTCGAACTCGACGGACACTGTCCAAGCGGCAAGGGGTAAAGCTCCCTTCAAGGGGGTGGAAAAAGAATCGGTTAAAGTGCTTCGCCCTTGTTGAAAAATCCCCAAGTGAAAGGAATTTGGTACACTCCCCGCAACGAAACATCGTCGCACACAAGATGGCAAAATTTGCAGCTAGATCCTCCCACCCTCAAGCCTGGGTCGGGAGTGATATTCCTCTTTGGATCACCAATACAGCTCAAAGGAAATGCGCATAATTTTTACTGAGCTTATTTGTTGTCAAAAAAAAAAAAAAACAACTTTGTAGATTGAAAAAAACGTATCTTTTCAAATTAACTACAAATATATTACAATTGAAACTCAATAAATTGATGCTCATGGGACAACCAAAATTTATTAATTAAAAGAGTTATTAATTAATCAACAAATTAATAATTTATATATTAATTAATATTTTATTAATTTATAATTAAATACTCAATTTATAAATACATTTCAAATTTCCACTTAATTATTATACAATGCATGTACGTACAATGAAGGGCTCAATTTGAAAGAATCATTCAATCTTCCACCTTATTATGCTTTTTGTGTCCAATGTATCATTTTATGGACATTAAAAAATATTTTCTATATAAATATAAGATCAAAATATGCTAACACAAACAAATCAAACACACAACATGTCTTCCCATCTTAAAGGTGTGGAAAAAATAAAAGACAATTGAGTCATTTTTCAAGAAACCTTCATAAATTATTCATATAATATGTAGTATATATAAGGAATTATTAATTTATAGAAATTATATAAAATGTATTCCCTCCGTCCTATTTTTTATTATCTGGTTACTGTAGACACGAAGATTAAGAAAAAAGTAGGAGATAATAGTATTAAATAATGTAAAATGGGTTTGGTGGAGATAAATAATAATATTAAATTGTGTAAAGTGGGTTTGTGGAGAGAAATAATAGTATTAAATAGTATTGAAAGTTGCTTTATTTTCTTTTTAGGAAATGATCAAAATTAGGACGACTATTTACGGAAAGTTGACAATCAAAATTAGGACATAATGAGTATTATCTTATAATTTTAGCGAATTATTAATTTAACACCCTATCTTCGAGTCGGGCCGATCAAAAATATTATCTTAGAGAGTTTATTAAATAATCGAGTATTAATTTATCGAATTTCTAATGTATTAAAGAATTTTCTTCTCGAAACTCATTTTATTTTAAAATATTTATTTTTATACTTTCATTTATCTTTTTGATTATTGTGTAAATTTCTTTCTAACGGGGCCCAATTTTTTGTTCTCTCTAGGCCAAAACAATGTCAGAAGACTGAGAACCGACTTATGCATTAATTAAAACAATGTCCGACAGAGATTTTCATGTTCATGATGAAGCTAAGGTCACCGATTTTCCGGCTGAGAGTCGGCAATGAAGATAGTGAAATGATGAGAAGGGATTATTTGAGGGGCAAAATTGGGTTTCCAGTTGACAGGAAAAACCTGCCAAATCTTTGTCCGACGCGGTGTCGTTTTGACGAAGTTGCGGCTGTGAGCGGTGGTACCTTGGTGGAGGTGTTAAGGGAGGCGCACCCGCAAATTGTGCAGCGTAAGGGTTGTACGTTGGTGGTGGTGGTGGTATCAAGTGAAATTGTTGATAGTCCCTACTTATCCTCCATTCTTGAGGTATGATTGTTGTTACCTCATCTTAGGGTGTGTTTTAAAACACTTTAAAATAGTTTTCAAAAGCATTTATTTTCAAAAGCAGTGAGAGGGAAGTTTGAAAATAAGTGCTTCTGGAAGCTATTTTAAGTGTTTTAAAACACGCCCTTAATTTTATTAAAAATACACTTCTTCAAGAAATTCAGCAGTTTGGCATTGGAAACATCGCATGAAGGAGAAAAAATGGGTTTTTGGTTCCATGATTTATTCACTATATATCCATTTTCTCCTCCCAAAAAAATTAACTTATGAATTTTAATTAGTATCACAATTAAATTGATTATTCAATTTTTACTCAATTTTTGCCTAAAAATCGTGAACTTCGTTTCAGTCATATGCAAGTCATGGGTCAATAAAATTTGAAGGTTTTCGATTCCCTAGCTAATGTGGACCCTGACTATCTTCTTTTCTATTTTATTTTTATATATTTTTAATTAATTAAATTACATATGTGTAAATAACCTAATAAATTAAATAATTTTTTTTATTTAAAAACGACTAAATTTTACCTGCATGTAACTTCTGTGTGACTTTCTATAAAAAAAAAAACTTATGTGTGACTTAAAACGATGTCTTTCACGTTCGGTAAAATTGGACCAAAATTGGATAATCAATATAGTTATGAGACAAAAATTGGATATAATGATGATACTTGGATATACATTTCCTAAAACTATAACACATCAATAAAATGAATGAGAAAACGAAACATTATTAAAAAACCTCTATATTAGTATAGAGGGTTTTATCAATTTGAGATAATTTGTCTAATGCGAAATTTGTCATGAAATTAACCAAGCAAAATTTCAATGAAGTGCATGCAACTCGTTCACAACTCATTTTGCATTCAAGTGGGCGCGAGTTTGAATTACAAATGATCCCTTAACTTTGGTCTTGAATGAATTCAGTCCTAAAAAATTTTTGTCGTCGATTTAGTTTCAATAACTTTGATAACATCTAATTTTAGTTTCAAATAGTCAGAACAACGTAGTTTTGCCTTTTTAGTTTGGGGTTTTCCGGCGGATATTATGATTGGACTTCCACGTGTATTTTTAAGTATGTTTGACTAATTCTTGCCGTCAATTCTGTTTTAATTTTAAGTTTTTTTTTAAATTTTAATTATATGACTAAAATTACAGCTATTAAAAAAAATACATGTGACAGTCCAGTCACATGATCTGTCGAAAAGTCCCAAATTGAAATGACTAAACGAAGTTGTTCCTGTTGGGAAAATTGGTTTAATCAATTAAATTGGTTTTAATTGGTGTTTAGTGAGGGTGTAGGTCACTCGTCTCTAATTAATTAAGGAGGTACAGAGTTTAATTTCAACGAAATTAAAGCGCAAAAAAAAAAAAGATTTACTCTCGAAGTACAGAGTAGATACTTGTAGTGTTTTTATAATCTCAAAATTGATTTTCGGTGAGTGAAAATTAAATCACGAAATTGAAATGTCACTTTTTATGGATTAAATAGTTTTGGGAAAGTGTGTGAACTTTAATTAGGAATTAAAAATCTCACATTAGATAAAAGAGGAATTAACTACTCCTTTTTAATAGGAGTGAGTTAATAAAATTCAATTATAGTGGCTAAAGAACGATCCAATAGTCCCCGTGGGTGCCGACCGGCCGAGCCGCGACTCAACTCCGCCCTACGGCCTTAGCTCTTGGCAATTGGACTTTGGCCTTGTTCTTGGAGCCCATATTATCTTTTTGGAGCCAGACCCACTGGAATAATATGAGCCCAAACGTGCAAAGCGCAATCCGAATTTGAATTCAAAATTGGATGAGCTTGGACGCCCTGATGTCCAAATTCGTGTACGTTTCAAACTCAGGAGTAACTCGTGAAAAGTTACAATTGAATGCCTTGAATGTCATTACTTTGTAATCTCTGTAAACCCTACAACCAATTAATTTCTTGGCTCCCCCACCTGGTGGCAGCTTGTTGTTTAACACTTGAAAAATCTTACAAAAAATATTTTCCATCCATCAGCATACACATTTCCGTGCGTGCATTTGCATATAGTAGTGCAGTCCAGTTCCTGCGTCGTTTCAGTTTGTCAGAGCTTAAGACGTTGTGGTGCTGCACGTGTAAAGACGAAAGTCGTTTAAATTTGAAAACACTACGCTAAACCGTGAGAACTAGCCGATGCGTATTTGTTTTGCAGGCAAAGGTTCAACCCTGACTCGAGTTTGATTATTTTTTCCTTTTTTTGTTTTTCTGTTCTTGCACGTGCTGGTGGTGGTTTGTTCGTGTTCGTGCAAGGTTTGAGTTTATCCAAAACAAACAAACTTGCTTGAAAAGGAGTATTCAATTGTTGTAAAGTATAGATAACTATTATACACTGAAAACTATCCGTTGATGTTTTCTACTTTCTTTTCTTATTTTGTTTATTTTCATCAATTGTAAGCTACATTTGGTGCTCTTATAAACCAACAATTCTGACATATTTGAGATTAAAATTGGATATTATCAATATTTTTGGGACTAAATCAATAATAAAATTTGTTATGAAACTAAATGTATTTGAGATCAAAGTTACGAGAGTAATTCAAACTCAAGTGAGAACATAATGCGATGCCAAATTTAAAAGACAAAGTATAGTGTGAACAAGTTTTACGGTGAAACTTGTTAAGGAGTGTGACTTATATTACCAAAGTGTGATTTTTTTTCTTTGTAAAAAGTGTGTGACTTTTTCTTTGTAAAAATAGATATTCTTCGTAAAAGTGAAGGATGTTATATTATAGCAAAAAAAGCGTAGTGATAAATCAGTGTGTGAATTTATATTCTTAAAGTGTGTGATTTATATTAAAAGTATATGCCCCAAAAAAAAAATTTCGGTTTCACAAAGATACCAACTCAATTTAAAAACGTTGGTTAAGAACACGATTTCAGCTTCGTCCGACGCAGACGGCGACTTAAGTCGATTCGTGTGTACAAGTACAATACAAGTATAGCACGCCATTTCGGAAATTCCCCGATTCTTGCATTTTTAAATCATAGATTTTTTAAAAGAAATAAAGCGCACGTTAGCAGAAAGCGCAGAATCGACCCAGGTGTCTCCCCTCCTCCCATTGCCCTCGACCGTTACTAGCCACTTCCATTCCGTCTACAATTTAGGGTTTTATAATTACTGTAACCTACTTCCGGCGGCTCAATCCGATGGCTGCTTCATCTCCAAGCCCTTTCACTCCATTTCAGAACTACCGCCAATTACGCGAATCAACACTCTATCGTAGCTCAATTTGGTGCTCCAATTTTAAGAAAACTCAGTTAATTCGAAAGTTTGGAGGAATTCAATCGGCACAAGCATCGCATTTCGATGTTACCGGTGGCTTCGAAGAGAAAATTAATGTGATAGGGGAGACTGAAAGCGTTGGAATTGAAGCAAGTAACTCTGTTAAAGATGAGCTGTTCGTGCGTTTCTTTCGAGAGTCGTGGCCTTATTTTCTAGCGCACAGAGGCAGTACTTTCGTTGTGTTGATATCTGCTGAGATTATTGATAGCTTCCATTTGGATCCGATTCTCATGGTACCTTTGCATTTTTTTTTTTTTTTAGCTGAATTCTCTGTGTTGGCGACCATTTTCGCAAATATGTGACAAAAGTATTGAATTGAATGCTCATTCTGTGTTTTGCTCATTGAATGCCAAATGTGTGTTTACCGATTGCATGGATTAGTTATATGGATAGATTGATCTGATGTACAAAAACATTTGTGTAGGATATTTCTCTGCTTCATGGGCTGGGAATCAAGTTTGTTCTTGTGCCTGGGACCCATGTTCAGATCGATAGGCTTCTGGCTGAAAGTGGTGAGATAAAGTTTATGAAGTTTCTAGTAGTATCCTTTTGGTTTTTATTCCATGTTATTTATACTCCACGGTATTAACTACTCCCTCTGTCCACGAAAAGTTTGCTCAGAGGGTTGAAACATATTATATGGAAACGTATCCATTTATGAATAACATAATTGATTGTGAGTAAAGTATAATGATAACTTGATTACTTAAGTGATTGTTGGACGATGAAGATAAAAAAAAATTGTATCCATAGACGTACTTAATCTACCTTTTCGTAAAACCTGTTTCAGCCTCTGAACACACTTTTGGTGGAAAGAGGGAGTATAAACCTGGTCTTATCCATGGAATTGTGATCCTCTAAGTTTAGATCATAGTAAATTTCATGAATTTCTTTCGCAATAGCCATTTATAAGAAACTGGCTTTTGCTAAAGTGGATGTCGTGGATGCTGTGCTTCGCTGATGTAATAAATGACTCGTAATTTAGGGGAAATCCATGTAATTTACAACTGCCTTAGGAGATGATCCGTATCCCTGATCCCGTGGAACTTTTGTTTCAAATAGATGCATTCAAATGTGACATTCTTGTTGTTTTTGGCTTTAGATGGGGTGTAATCTATGTATTATCTCTCAGGGTCTGAACCTAAGTATGTTGGGAGTTACAGAATCACAGACCCCGATTCTCTGAGTGCTGCAATGAATGCAGCCGGAAGAATCCGTATCATGGTTGAGGCGAAGCTATCACCTGGACCTTCCTTGAGTGGAATACGCCGTCATGGAGATAATAGCCGGTGGTATGATGGTGTCAGTGTTGCCAGTGGTAATTTCGTGGGAGCTAAGGTAAGAATATGTCCTTCTTTGATATTCATCTATCTTATAGTGTGATTTTTCAAATCTTACATCATTTTTTTGAACCTTTTTCATCATTGCCATGCTGAGATGTGGTTTTCTGGTTTGGCAGAGAAGAGGAGTAGTAGATGGAATTGATTATGGATCAACTGGTCAAGTTAAGAAAATAGATGTTTCTCGCATTCGGGAGAGGCTGGATCAAGATTGCATAGTGCTGTTAAGCAACCTCGGCTATTCAAGTTCTGGAGAAGTATTAAATTGCAAGTATGCTAAATGGTTTTCTTAGGTATTTTTGTTGCCTTGAGGAGTATGTTTGTGGAACAATCTAGTTTAGATGGCTTAATAGCTTCCGTAACTGTTACCCAATATGGAAGAACATGATAATTTGTTTCCCATATTTGGTAAGGTCAAATTTATGCTTTCAAATTATATGCGTGTAGACAAACTCTTGCATGCACCAGGTTTACCGTGCACCTCAAGTGCATTTTTAAATGGTATTAGTTGTTTTCACTGAACAGTATTAGTTGGCTAGTATTGATTGTTTTCAATGAACAGTATTAGTTGTTTTCATTGAACAATATTAGTTGTTCACCATTTGCCACATGCAACTGTTTTTCAAGAGATTTACTCTTGAATGAGCTATAAATGTTCTTGTGAAACTCCCCCTACTTCTTCATCTTTCACTTTTGACTTCTATACAATATTTAGATCGTAAACGTAAAATGTGCCTTTTAATTTTTAGGTTTTGTACTTGCTAATATATGTCCAAACATCAATGCTTCTACTTCTCCTCATTGCAGCACTTATGAAGTCGCTACAGCATGTGCCTTGGCTCTTGGTGCAGAAAAACTCATTTGCATCATAGACGGACCAATTCTAGACGAATGTGGGAAACTTATGCGTTTTTTAACCCTTGAAGATGCAGACATGCTGATTCGTAAACGAGCTAAGCAAAGTGAGACAGCTGCTAATTATGTAAAAGCTGTTGCTCAAGAAGATCTTGCTTGTGTAGTTTATGATGATTCAAATGATATGGCCCCTTCTCTTAATGGAAAGGCTTTTGCTCGGGCTCCAAATTTTCAAAATGGTGTTGGATTTGATAATGGAAACGGACTTTGGTCCAGTGAGCAAGGTTTTGCTATTGGAGGCCAAGAAAGGCTGAGTCGATTGTATGGTTACCTTTCAGAGCTGGCAGCTGCAGCGTTTGTTTGTAGGGTAAGTTTGTTGATGATTACAATAGGCAGTAGCCAATTAAATATTCTGCTAGCAAAGCATGTATTCTGGCTTATTAATATTGTTTCTTCATACTTTTCTAGCAATATTCCAATATTCTAATATTAAATCAAATAAATTTTTTAATTAAAAGCTACAGAGAATTAATTCTTAATGTTTATTTCTTCATTCTTATATGCCCAATATTTCTAAAATCAAATTAAGGGGATGCTTGGTTCAAAATCTTCAATGAGAATGGTAATGAATCTCTCTTTTCTCTCAACGCCCCAGTTGTATAAGGGATATGTTGGAGGAACGGTTGTCTCAATGGTTGTTACATTGGTAGTGTTGTACTCTAATTTTGAAATATTGGGGACAAAAAATGATTGTTGGTGTAGAAAAAATGAAATGATTGAAGAGAAATGATTATAGGAGGGGAAGTACTTAATCAAAATGGGTAATGATTACCTCATCCGAAGTATGACAAAGGCGAATTTAACATCTTTTATTCTCATTAACCACCATAATTACACTACGTTCATTCCCATTGAGGAATTTCGAACCAAGCGCCCCCTAGATAATTTTTTTAAGTAACTACAAAAAGTTAATTCTTAACATGAATTTCACAAATTCCTTGATAAAGCAAAGATGGGATAGGACGGATAATCAAGCGACACCTATCAATTTTTCAGTTAGACTATAATTATGTGTCACGTGTCCATTAGCTTCCGTTTTTAGATCTTGAATGCACTAGAATATGCTACTTGTCACAGATGGTTTCTATTCTAATGTAGGTCGGACTACAAAGTTGTTAAACTAGCATTCTCTTATTATGTTTTCCCAGTGGCAACCTTGAAACATGAGAAAGAAAATTGATAAAACCACAGCAACTTGACATTTTACCTTTGGAAACAGGAAGTTTCTATGGAACTACCTTTCCTATATTTTATTAATTAAGGGAGGGGTATTGTTACTTGTTACTTGATAAAGCCTGGAGATGTGCTGTATTATGAACTTTGAACCCTTGTAATTCTTTATGGGTACCTCTTATACCCAAAATGAATGCATGTTTTCTTATAAAAAAAAAAAAAGGGAGGGGTGGATATTGAGTCTTGCAGATGTGTGTACTTTTCCAAGCCTTGTTGAATCTTCTCTCAGTTAAAGATAAACTGACAAGTTACCTTGTTGGCAGGTCCTTTGGTTTCTTTTACTTTAGGCTTGTTTATCTTTTTATTTTATATATCATCAGGGTGGTGTTCAACGGGTTCACTTATTGGATGGTACTATTGGCGGAGTTTTACTGAAGGAGTTGTTTCAAAGAGATGGAGTAGGAACGATGGTTGCAAGGTATGCTGCCTGTCTATATACCTATTTCAAGTTATATGTTTTCCTTGCATGTTTTTGTTGTAAGATGAAACTGATTTCCAAACCTCAAACCAGTTACTTTTCATAGGGGAGGTTAACCATTACCATCTCAGTTGTATTCTTTTTCTTTTGTTCTTTGTATGATATACATTGCTAGCCATGGAGTCTCTTCTTTCAAGCTAAACATTGTTATCTCTAGTTACATATTTTGTAGCCTGTTTGAACCTAGACTGCATTGTTGTTTTACGTAATAAATGTTATTTGTGAGAAGAAACAGATTTTTGTACTTTTCTTCTTTGTATTACCTTTTGGCAATCCGCCGAAACTCGTGAAAATCTAGATTCATTAGTAAAATGGACAATTGGAAGTTTGCCAAATATAATATGGGCTTGATCGTGGCTAAAATCACGATCTTTGTGTTAAATGCAGTTTAATGTAAACAATTGGATAATAGCAAATCAAATACCAATTAAATTTTTTTTTTTGTTATTGAAACTTCCAGGCAGCCCCCCCTTTTGCCCTAATCCGACTTTATTAGGTCGTAAGATTTAGGGGAGAATAACGCCAGGCTCAGGCAAGAAGAGGGTTGCCCAGAAGTTTGATTTGCAAAAAATATAAAATAAAATTGGTGTTTGATTTGCTATTTATCCAATTGTCTTGATTTTAACCGCAATTAAGTCTATAATATATTGCTGATATGGGATCGTTTGTTTGGCAGTGATCTTTATGAAGGGATGCGGATGGCGAAGGCCACAGATCTCCATGGTATCAAACAACTTTTGTTACCTTTAGAGGAGTCTGGCATATTGATAAAGAGAACTGAGGAAGAGGTTTACTCCTATGTCTATATGTTATCTTGACATGTATTACATATTATCTTTGTCTATTTGACCTTATGCCCTCTGCAGCTACTTCAAGCATTGGATTCTTTTATTGTTGTGGAGAGAGAAGGTCATGTTATTGCTTGTTCAGCTCTTTTCCCTTTCTTTGAAGACAAGTGCGGAGAAGTAGCTGCTATTGCTGTTTCTCCTGAATGTCGTGGTCAAGGACAAGGAGATAAATTACTTGGTATGTAATAACATCTTTGTTTTGTCCCATTAATGGTGTTCATTCAACCGTATTTCTAAAGTTCATAGAGCATTTCATGAGAATCTGCGTTTAAGGATCAATTGGGATATTGGAATTATCATTGTGGAAATGGTTCCTTCAGTTGGGCTTGCTTTGCTTCATCCCATAAGTTACAGCAGCCCCTATTAATCTTACAATTCTATAATTTATGTTAGGGTTGATTCAGATAAAATCACAACCTTTTTGCAAATTGCAATCTTATCTGAACTTTTGAAACTTAGTAAACAAAATCTCAATTTAAATTTTTTTGGCAATTTAAACATGTGCAGATTATATTGAGAAGAAGGCATCATCTCTTGGACTACAAAAGCTTTTCCTACTGACGACCCGTACAGCTGATTGGTACGTCATTCTGAATTCGCTAATTACGAATACCCTTCAAAACATTACTCGTCTCTCCATCTTATCATTCTTCATATTTGAAATTTTATTTCATTCTTTTTAGGGATAATCATCACTTATTTTTTATAACAGACACATATGTTCTTAGATAAATTCTTTGATCTACATCCTACTGTCGTAGCAAGTTGAATTTAGAATCAAGATAATACTGTCTGAAGAGCAATGACTATAATGCCATTGCACATCAATAAACCTCTGCAGAAAAAAATTGTCCTAATTCATAGTTAAGTAGCTTTAGTTTCAGCATAAAACCATCGTTGGAGGTATTTGTTTGCAATTTGTGTTCTATTAGCGTACTACCACTATGAGCTTGATGAAGACATTAGTAACAGCTAACTACATAGTTCACCTCTTTTTATCAATCAGTGCATAACTCTTTAAACAGTGTTGGTCGTGTTTTATTACTTTACGATAGATGTTATTTATTGTGATACTAAAACACATTAATTGAGGACTTGAGGTTGAGGTTAAACTCTAAATGATACGCGACAAAAGAGTAGAGCATTTAGTTGTAGAACTGATATATACTTGAGTAGAATGGTCTGCAAATATCCACACCCTTTTCTATATTAGGCAATTTTGCTCTAGTTATTTCTTTATAGAGGATCCTGTCAAGAAGTCTAGTTCATACCAATGGAGCCACAAACCTATCATGATATTTCGACGTGCCGTGTGTTTGTGCTATGTCTTAGGTGGTGTTTGCAAGAGCATTAAGCTGATTATTTAATCAGCCTTTGCCTTGGAAAATTTGACTTGTGTGTCTTTAAATTGTATGCTTCTGTCTAAACTAATCACAGAGAATCTAAATTTTATAAACTGACAAATTGCAAATTTTGCAAACAACTTTCTACTTTTACTATTAATCAATTTTTTCTCACAATCACTAAATTAAATCACTTCTCAAAAGTCAAAAGTAAATTTTTTTTTTGCAAACACCCCCATATAATTACCAACTGTAATGAGTTCTATTACTGAAAACTTTTACCAATAAATTGCTCTTACACAACTGAGTGGAAAAGTTGTGTGTTTTCCCCCTTAAATCATTTTAGTAGTATTCTCTTGCATTACCCATGTAATAAGGTTAGGTCTTGTATGCATCCAGGTGCATCGTGCGCTTATAGTGCGTTTTAGAGATATGCAACTTGTTATACTGAAAGATGCAACTTGTTTACACTGAACCGTGCAACTATTAATATGGAAAAATAGTTGCACGGTTCATTGTAAACAAGTTGCATGATTCTAAAATGCACTATGAGTGAACGGTGCACCTGGATGTACATGAGACTCACTGATGTAATAATGATGCTTCGATTTCACAGGTTTGTAAGGCGTGGGTTCTCGGAGTGTTCAATTGAAAGAATACCGGAGGAGAGGAGGAAAAAGATAAATGTTTCACGTAGGTCCAAATATTACATCAAGACACTTCTTCCGGACAGGAGCGGTATTCGTCTAGATAGTGCTTTTGCATAACGTCACAACATTACCAGCGTTTGGGTTTCTTGTAATAATATGCGAAATATTATTAATAAAATATTACACATCCGTCCCCAATTATTCAGACTTGTTTGAATAAGTATTAAAAAAGTAAATTAGACTAGTAAAGTTTAATTATCTCTATTTAATAAGTATTATACTTTTCAATGCAATTGCATAAAATTATATTAGTAAATGAGTAAAAAATATTACTTTATATTAGTAAATGAGTATAAAAATATTACTTTATATGAAAACAAGTCTATATAATTGAAATATCCATAAAAGGAAATGTAACATATATAATTGGAATAAAGGGAGTATTTAATACTTAAAAATTATATACCTCAATACAGTCTAAATATATATATAACATTCAAATTGAATTACCATTACAATTTATAAGTTCGTTGAGTTTTATTTTCTAGAAGATTCTAGTTTTATTAGCAAGAATAAATTCTAGTTTATAATAATAAGTTTGTATCAATTTTTTTTAAATAAATTAACCTGTTATATGGGCAATAATACGGGAGAGCTCCGAGCTTGTTGTCATAACGTATTTATTTGTCCTCAATTCGAAGGTCGGGATTATGTAGTTATTCTGAAATAAGTTTACGGTCCCGACCAATACAACGATCTAAAATGAGTTCGCAGACGAGTTCATACACTAGTGATAAAATCCAACCTCTATACTGGATCAAGATACCTCTATCATCGAACTCGGATGAGCTTGATGGAGTTTTCTACTCTTTGATAACATTCGATTCGGGAGAACTCGATAGAAAATTTTGCCAACACGGATTAACAAGGACGAGCTCGCCCGGGAGTCTTTCAAGGTCAATGAGTCAACCCCTCTCTTGAGCTCACCAATGATCATAAGATAGAGGATCTTTCCTCAAGAAACAAAGATCAATTGAAAACGACGACAAGTACAAATGTCAAACGGATACAAAGGGGAAGCTCATAATTTATGCCTACGAGCTCCACATACCTATCACTTCACGGCCAAATCAATCAGTTGCTAAATCAGAAAGCCTACCTGGACCTTAGAATGTAACATAAATATTACGATCATATAATATTTGTAGCTGAGGGCATTAAATGCCAGCAGACTAGGGAAAATAGGAGAATACCAGCAATGTCGTTGGTAATTACCGACGGACGTATACCTCGGTAATTATCAACGGACGTAAAATCCGTCAGTAATTTCTTAGGTTTTAAATATGACTAATTTGTTGAAAATTCGTCAATAATTACGATAGATTTATGTTCGTCGTTGTAAAATCCGTTGGCATTTATCAATTTCTTTTTGTATTGGATCGTAAAAAGAAGATTTGTGAATATTAAATTATCTAAGTAGAGTTTCTTTTTGTATATATTCTTTTTTGAATGGGTTTGGTCCGTTTGGACATGAGTTTGAATAAAATAAGGACTAAAATTTAAATGTGAAAGGGCTTTGGAATCATTATCTCAAAAGAGTGGGATTTTTAATAATATTATAAATTAAATAAATAAAATATACTAGTATATGTTGATTTTATAAAATCTCAAGATATTACATAAATAAATAAAATAATATGAGTTGGTATACTGTGAAACTTGTTCACCGTGAAACTAAATTATTTTTTACAGACATGACCCTTAAGTTATCACGACTAATACCCTTTTATAATATAAGACACACCCTTCAGTTATCACTACTAATACTCTCTGCTATATTATAAGTCACACATTTCAGTGTTATGAGTAATACTTTCTATAGTAAAAAGTCACACTCTTCAGTTATCACAACTAATATTCTTTAGTAAATATAATAATATTCCTTAATAGTTTCACAAATTCTTGTGTGAAACTTGTTCATTCTATACTTTGCCTCGAAAATCTTGTGAAACAATTTATTCTTATATAGTAATAATATATGCATTATAATAATGTATATGTATAATAGTAATACTTTATATATACGGTGATTATTATAAATTAGTATCCGTCTTGAAACCTACACCACTTGATTGGTTCACGGGATTGGATTGATTATGTGTGATAAGATTGAATGAGATTGAGTAAGATTTGATTGATTTGACTAAATTTGTTGAATCAAGATATGCCTTTGAATTGTAGGATTAGATTGAGGATTAGATGAGATACCTATTGAAATGTTATAAACACCCTTAAATTGAATTGAAACAAACACTTTATTCTTGTGAATCTATTCAAACAATAGAAGAACAATTTATAATATTGCATTTGTGATATGATCTATCCCACCTTTCACATGGAATTGACATATCTCTCCATGGAGGGATTTTGTACATTTTATACTCGGACTTAAAGTATATCATGAGTCCTCATCCCACAAACTAAATAATAGATTAATTGAGATTAAAATTCTAATCATGACATATCCCGATCAATCCCGCGAACCAAACAATCTCCAAAGGTTATACAACAATTATACTTGAGAAAAAGAGTTTGTGTGCACGGTGCTCAGAATTTGAAATAAGCTTTTTAACTTTTCCAAAATGACAGACTGAGGGTGACATATCCAAATTCCCCAATATACCCCTATATCCATGAGGGTACTCGTGGAATCAAAAGAGCCACCGTTACTTTCTCCACTCAGCCTCCACACCCGCCACCGCTTACCGCCCACTGCCGTCGCATACCCCGTTATTGATCAGTAATGGCGCACGCTGTTTATTCTCTGCGCCCATTTACACTTTTCAGCCGTAAGCTCTCCCTCTCTCTTGAACTGGGTTTTTGCTCGCTTATATTTCTTCGACTTTGATTAAACGGCGTCGCGTTTCAGGCGGTCAATTCGAGTGCCGGAAGCATTTCCAGAGGCATTCTCTAAAATATCGGACCAATTCGAGGTTCTTTTCCAACTCGAGCTCAACCGGAGGATACAACGGCGTCTCTGGAGTTTCTGAAAGTGAATCTCAGCCGTCCAGTTACATATGGCCTGATAATAGCAAGGTTAAAGTCCCTCCCACCTGATTTTAGGATTTTTTTAAAAAAATTTATATTATTATTATTGTTATTGTTATTGGGCGGGTTCTTTGCTTAGTGTTGAATCAGTAACATTGCCGGTGTGTTTGCAAAAAATTATGCTTTTGACGAAGTAATGTTTAGTGTAGTGATTGTGTGTTCTTAATAGCAAATGTGGTGAGTGTTTGTAAGATTTGTAAAACGCAAGTGCTAAATGTTTGCTAAAAGATTTGAATAAATTAAATTATTAGTGAGAAGCAGAATCACCTAGAGGCATACGACTCTTAACTTTTAGATCGTTGAATCTAAGTGATTAATTTAAGCAGAAAGCATTTTTATTTGAAAACACTCAAAGCTACTTCTTTGAAGCACAAGCTGAGATTATAATCACTTGCAAACAGCCACTATTATATTTGCATTACAGTTTGCAATATGCTTCATGAAGGTAAATATCGTCATTATAATGATATGGACCTTGTGTGATGCCATTGTTAAAGATGGGTAGAGGCGCTTTGTTAGCTATTTTGGTATTTCCATTATTCCTTAGCTGAAGCATGTTTAGAGTTTCTGATCATTTTCTTCAATTGTATTCAACTATTCATTAGCCTTTTTCAGTTAGTTTGTTGAGAGAGGTAGTTAGTTGAAATGTGATATGCCAGTTAGCTAACTTTTTTACTTCCTAAGCTGTGACGGTTTCCACCAGTTTGAGGATATATACTTGTAATCCCTTACTTCTCATTTTATCAATGAAATCACAAATTCTATTTACTCATAATTTTCAACAATCATGAAATCTATATTCCACCACATATTAAAATGCTGCCAAAAAGCCCAAAACACATCATGTTTACGTTTATGTCATTCCATACAACTTTTGATTGGTGGGTATTTAGGTGAAATATCCTTTGTAATAGGAAATTATGATGAGGTATTATGTGAGGGGGAAGCAGGGCCTTGATCCAGGGATTAAAATTCGGAAGGGGGGCAGGAAGTAGCAATCATCATTTTTCATTCGCAAAGTTGTTCATGTAATTTCATACTACAAAGGAATTTTTTCGAATATATAATCATTGAGAAAGATTTTCAGAAGCTTGTAGTTCAACTTCTTGGTAATGGGTCAGTATGTTGTTATTTATTCTTGTTGGACATTAATTCCTGTTGGGATTATATTTGTTGAACTCATGATTGATGTAATTGTGAATTAGTACATTGAATACCATGTACCGTATTATTGGCATCTTTTTCCTTTTTGTATCCACTAGGCTTGGTATTACCCGTAATTCTGAGTCAATTGTAAGCTGCCAATTAGTGAAAGATTCAAAATTCTAATTCTTGAAACTGAAGATTGAAATGATTTCTTTTCTTTCTCTTTCATATATTTTTTCCTTTATACTAGTTGTATATCAGCAGTTCGTATTCTGAACTGAGCAAGCAGTCATTCCCTTTATCCATCAGATCAGAAATCAATCATTCCAGTCAATCACATTACTTTTTGGCCAAATGATTAAATCTAGCCCATACTTTTAGTTTTTCATCAATTTTAGCACATACTTTTTTCTCTCTCCAAATTTAGCATATACTTTCAATTAATATTTAAAAACATCCTAATTCACCATTTTCGACAAGGTTTATTTGATATGGTCGCCGTAATCCACCTGTCTTGTTGACGTGTATACTTTTAGTTTTTCATCAATTTTAGCACATACTTTTTTCTTTCTCCAAATTTAGCATATACTTTCAATTAATATTTAAAAACATCCTAATTCACCATTTTCGACAAGGTTTATCTGATATGGTCGCCGTAATTCACCTGTCTTGTTGACGTGTAACTATTAAAATAAAAAAAATAAAAAATTTCACCACCTGAGATTAAAAAACGCGGATTAAAAGAACATCTCGGGTCACTTTTTTCTAATTTTAAGTGGTGATATTTTTTATTTTTTTATTTTAATATTTACACATCAACAAGACAAGTTAACTCCGACAACCACATCAGACGAACCTTGCCAAAAATGGTGACCCGGGATGTTTTTAAGTATTAAGTGAAAATATGTGCTATACTTGGAGAGAGAAAAAAATCAAAAGTATGTGCTAAATTTGATTATTTGGCCTTACTTTTTTAATTTACCATCAAACTCTTTTGCTGCTCAAGTTAAGCATACTGAAAAATTATGTCGCATCACTTTGTATAAATAATTGAATATTTATGTTTTGCTGATCATTCTTTGATGACAGTGAACAAATTGTCTACTCTTGACTTTTCGTTATATCTAACAAAGTTGAAAAGTGTTTACCTAGCTCGGATTTAATTATTCTTTTAAACTATGTATTTCTCTTCAAAGTTCTAAGCTGAGCATTATGCTCATGGGTATAGTGCGTTGAATATGGTAAGACCTAAAAAAGTTGTCATCTGAAAACTGTGAGTGGTTGCTGAATTAGTGAATTTTTATTTCTTGAAATCTGTCAATCATGTGTGAGTTAGTGCCCTTTTCTGCTCTTATTTTGTGTGATATGAGTATTGTAGTATATTCCTGAGGCTTATATAACTGATTGATGTTTGTGCAGTCCAAGGTTGGCATTTGCTGAAAAAAAAAATTTGGTCAGATTTTTTTCTTATAAACAGAGTGGATTATGATCTTAAATAGAATAGCCAACTGTGACCAAATAAATAAATAAAAACATTTCATGATTACAGAGACCAAGGGTGTGCATATTAGGTGGTGGTTTTGGAGGACTATACACTGCATTGAGATTGGAATCACTTGATTGGCCTGATGCAAAGAAACCACAGGTATTGTGATTCAAGAAAAAATCATTTTATATGCTCTAGGATTGTTCCTTTTGGAAATTTTAGTCCCGTACAAATTGATTTTCTGAATTAAGTCCCATAACTTTTAAAATGATGCAATTTTAGTCCTATGTTGACAATGTTGCACGATATTCACATGTGCCACTCACCTGAGTTTCCAAAATTCCATTTAGCAACCTAACTAATGATTGCATCGCTTACATGGCATCATGAGTTCCGAACATATTAATTTCAACTAAAAAAATCACAAATTAATTATCATCCTAAAATAAAAAAATTGTCAATATATGACTAAAATTGCATCTCTTTTAATTTATAAGACTTAATTGAGAAAATTAATTCGCATGTGACTAAAATCGCCAACACCCAATACATATGGAACATATTTTTCAATTTACTTCACAAACACTCAAGGTGATGTTTGTTTTGGGTTTTAAGTGATTTTAAAAAAACGGATTTTGAATTCTAGACGACTTTGAAATCCTGAAAAACAGCAAGGTGGGTGTTTGTTTTTAGTAGTGTAATAGTAGGTTTATAGTGCGATAGTGGTGGTTTTCGTAAAGTCGGTTTCCTAGAAACGGTTTTTAAATTTCAAAATCCAAATCCTGGTTTTTAAAACCCAAAACAAACATCACCCAAGTGTTTAGACTCAAAGAAATACTCAGTAATAAGAATACATGTGCTGATGGTCTTCCATGGATCAACATTTAGTGTGAGGGTGGTTTATGCAAAAGAAAAGCACAAAAGATTTAATAAATAAAAACTAAGAAATGGAAAATGATAAGAAAAGCACTTGAACATGCTATCCTTACGTAGTAAGTAGTTACAATTTTCCCATATGAATACCCAATTTTGAGTAACGAATGGAGCAAACATCAACAATTACAATTAGATAAAAACCAGAATGATATCATTTCTCAGAAATACAAAGCAGTCATGTATTTTGTTTTCCATATGCTTTTACTTATGAATGCAATGAAAATTTAAAAAACAATATAATTCTTTAAAACACATTTTAGGGGAAATGTTTTAAGCCACTCGAGTGTTTTCTGCTAGGAAAAGCTAATATAGATTCAAAATTTTGCATCACCTCACTTTTCTATTTGAACTTTTGATAATGCTACAGGTGGTTCTTGTTGATCAATCTGAGCGCTTTGTCTTCAAGCCACTACTATATGAACTCCTCTCTGGAGGTATATTTTGATTTGATTTAGGTGAAATTATTGTGGTTGCCTTAGTATCTAATTATAATGCCTTTAATCATGTTGTTTTGCTAATTTTTCCAATTACAGAGGTAGATGAATGGGAAATAGCTCCTTGTTTCTCAGACTTGTTGTCAAACACCAGCGTACAATTTTTAAAAGACAGGGTACAATCTTTAAACCCTTGTGATCATTTGGGTATGGGTGGGACTACAGTGTCCCAATCTGCTGGAACGGTGCTTCTTGAAAGTGGTCGCCTTATTGAATATGACTGGTAAACTTTATGTGATTTGTTGGAGCTATGATGTTCTATCTTATGAAAGCTAGCTGAACAATTGACAGCTTTTACATCTTAAATAATAAATGAATTTTTTTCAATTAAGGGCCTGAAAGTTAGTAAAATCAATTTGGGGCTTGAAAGATTATTCATACCCATTTAAGATCTGAAAATTAAGATACTATTAATGCGGGGCTTGGAAGATAGAAACTATCAATTTAGAATGCAAAATTATTAACACCATGTTTAGAATCTTATAGTTTATATCCTTATTTATTAATGCACATAATTATTTTCTTATTCCTACTTTCTTTTCTTATTTTTTCCACTCATATGAAATTAACATATCTTTTATCTTTTGGAATTGTGATTTATAAAATATTGTTGGATAACTAGAGACTATAAGATGTGATAGAGTTAATAAAGGGGAGACACGAAATAACAGTAGATACGATAAACAATCCTCAAAACGAGGCTCCTCAAATGAGGCCACAGAGAATAATCTTTACCACAACAGAAGTTGCCAACAATACCAATTTCTGAGATAATGAAAACTCTAGAGAAAAACCTTATTTAAATAGACTTAAACCTAAACCCTAACTTATTGCCTAAGTAAAAAAGCCTATGGGCCATTATTTATTCTAGACTTAATTAAAATACTCAACATAAAATAAAAAGCCCAACTACAATAATTCATATTAAAGAGGCATATCAAGATGTCAAACATGGTCTTAAATCTGTGATTCCTAAGTTGATAATTTCTATCTTTCCCGGATTGATAGGTTTCTATTTTCAGGTCCTGAATTGATAAGAAAAATCTTTCAGGCCCATAATCGATAATTTTACTATTTTCAGGCCCATAATCAATAATTTTACTATTTTCAGGCCTGAATCAATAAAACTCCATAATAAGTTGAAATTCAAGCGAAATTCATTAATAAAAATCTTTCAAGGTCAGATCCATTAAAACTTACATCCAATTGATATATGGAATGGAAAAATAACAGATGGGATAAAGCATTCAAATTGATTGGTCTATGTTGTTATATCTGTGTTCATTATTTTGTCTGGTCAGTTTGATCAGTAGTAGATTGGTTCAAATATGATTTATATTGCAGCATAATTTGGAATCTTATTTCAATATCCCTGATTATTTCGCTTCCCACTTCTAATTTATGTTTTCCATTTTCTACCCATGTTTTATTTTGATACTTCTTTCTGCATAAACTTAAGGGACCTCTCAACTCTAAAAGTAAACCATTTGGTTTATCTTCCACATGTTGAAATCACTTAATTCTGTACATTTTTAGGATTATTAATTAGTCGAGTAGAAGTTTTTGTCTAAATAATCTGTAATTATTGTCCTGCTACTCGCATGTTCAGCTGCGTATTTTGTTAAATTGGTCATGAAACATAATTCTTAATTTATTAACATGATTTATGTAAAATATTGCTCGTAATTCTGTACTTCTTTCTTTATCTGGGTGCTTCTGAATTTGGTGTTTCATTTAACATTAAATTATTTTTGCTGATATCATTTCTATTATATGGGCAGCCAGGTTGGTACTTGCACTTGGAGCTGAAGCCAAACTTGACATTGTCCCAGGGGCAACCGAACATGCATTACCATTTTCCACTCTCGAGGATGCCCGTGTTAGTATTTTACTTGCTGCTATAATTTTCATCTAGTAAAATTCTGGTAAAATAGTTATTTAAATCCTGTAAGTTACCCTTATTTTGATTTTAGTTCTGTCGACTTTCATGAATTTAAAAATTATCTCGTACATTTCAATTTTTGACATTTTTGGTCCGGTGACCATCTACAAGAGATGAAACATCCGGTCGACCAATCAGACTTTGCCACATGGACAAATCAGATTCTGCCACATCAGCGTTAACTGGGTGTTTCCCTCCGAGTTGGTCTTGTGTGAAACATTTTCACCTTTGCAACTGGGTTGCAACTTTCTCTTTATGGTAAAACAACTAATACTGTTTAATTAAACAAATAATACTATTTAACCTATACTTTTTAAAGAAACAACAAATATTATTAAATAAATACACACAAAATGCAATACAGTTGCACAGTAAAACTGGTTTATATAAGACTTTGCCTTCCCCCCCTCCTACACCTGGTCACCGGACCAAAATGTCAAAAATTGAAAGTTAATAGGATTGGAATCAAAATGTGGGTAACTTAAATTCCCTTAAAAAAATTATGGTATAGGCTTTACAATTTTCTGTATTAATTATTATCATTATCCTTTTATGCAGAGAGTTGAGGAGAAGCTAAGAGCACTAGAAAGGAAGTTCTTTGGGCAGGACTCTCCAATTCGTGTTGCTATTGTGGGATGTGGATACTCTGGAGTTGAATTGGCTGCCACAATATCTGAAAGACTGAAATCTAGGGGAGTTGTACAAGCAATCAATGTTGAAAAAACAATCTTGCCTAATGCTCCACCCACAAACAGGGAATCTGCATTAAAAGTAAGACACAATTTGTGATTGGATTATAATAATGTTTTTTCGACTTATGGAATGCTAACCTTTCCCAGTGTTCCATTTTGGGAGAGAAAAAGAATACATACATTTCCAATTCTTTTGTGATGGTGGCGTCTCGGCTGTAGGATAGAGGAGGGGCGAATTGGGTATTTTTATATGGTTTAACGTAATATTTAGTGTTTATTGGTTTCTTATTCTGTTTCAACAATGACAATTGAAATCACCTATTCTGATTTACCAGAAATTCACCAGTGTAACCATTGGTCACACTGGTCAAACTTTTTTCTTGTCAGATACATAATTATATTCATATTAGAGCCAATTTCATATTTTCATTGCAGCAGTTGGGTTATACTTTTCATTGATAAAACAGGGCATTTGGCTATACTTTTCATTGATAAAAAGAGGGGCAATATGGACAATTTTTCATATTCTTTAATGTAATATTAGTGTTTGTTTAGTTTGCTGTTCAGCTATTGTTTCAGAAATGTCGATTCCTGTTCTAAATATACCAGAAATCAACCTGTGTAACCATTGGCTATAAGGATCATTGTTGATAAGCTAATATCTAGAAGATTGCTCTGTTGTCTCTGACGAAAAACATAGTTCTTAGGGTTAGTTGCAAAATGTATCACGACCTTTCACGGTTTTTTCAATTACAACATATGTTTTTAAAATTTGCAATTCAATACAAGGCCTTTTAAATTTTTTAAATTCCATCACATGACTATTTTTCGGCAAGTCTTGCTGACGTGTAAGTGTGTGAAATTGCAAAAAATAAATTGTTGTGATTAAATTAAATCAGAAACAAAATGTTGCAAATATTTCAAATATTTTCTAGCTGTCATGTCACCATAAGTTGCTGGAAAATAGTCATGATACAATTGCAAAATTTAAAAAGTCTATGAAATTGCAAAATTTAAGAACATATGTTGTAATTGAAAAATGTGAAAAAAACTATGATTTTTCATGCAATTAACCGTAGTTCTTACTATGTCAGTGCAGTTCCGTACTAAATTTCTTGATTTGCATTTCATTTAATTAGTCTGCGTCACTTTTCTTGGAAGCTAACACCCTTTTTTTTGTAGGTTCTTTCATCCAGAAACGTCGAGCTTTTGCTGGGCTACTTTGTCCGCTGTATAAAGAGATCTGGGACTTCATCTGAACTTATTGATTCTAAAACTTTAAATTCTACAACAGAAGCTTATAATTACGAAAGACTTATACTGGAGTTGCAGCCTGCCGAGAGGAGCATTCAAAGCAAAGAAGTTGAAGCAGATTTAGTTTTATGGACAATTGGGTCTAAACCCCTACTTCCACAACTAGAACCTGATGATAAACCCATTAATCTTCCTCTTAATGGTAGGGGACAAGTAGAAACAGATGAAACTCTTCGAGTTAAGGGGCATTCTCGTATTTTTGCTGTTGGTGATTCATCTGCTGTGAGGGACAGTCGCGGGAAATTGCTTCCAAGCACAGCTCAGGTACTAGTTAATCCTTCTATTTCCTACGGTTTAGGGAAATATGGGATTCTTCCTTTCCAAAAGACATACTATTATAAGGTTAATATCATTTTTGGTCCCTAAAGTTTACCCTTTTCCAGTTTTGATCCCCTCTTTCACTCACTTACGAATTTGGTCCTAGAAGTATCACATATATGGTATAGGTTTTAGTTGGCCGTCTGTTGAGTGACAGAATCAACTATTCTTGGGTTGCTAAATGTTACTCCCTCCTTCCCATGAGGACTTGAACACTGGAAATGACACGCAAACCAAGTAAAGTGGACTTTAGTGGGTTTGGGCACTTTAGTGGGTTTGAGTGGAATAAAATAAGGATGTTGTGAGTGTATTAATATTATATTTGTTTTCATTTTGGAAATGTTCAAGTAATGTTGGGACGTCCAAATAAGGCAAGTGTTCAAGTAATGTTGGGACGGAGGGAGTATTACTTAAAAGTTTTTTTTTTTTTACTTGAATGTAATTATCAAAGAAGTAAAATTTTGTCGGTCAATAGACGGTCAACTAATGGTGGGGGAAAATGTGGGAGTAAAAGCATACTTCCAGGACCAAATTCGATAGTAAGTGAAATAGGGGGACCAAAACTGGAACAAGGTAAACTTTAGGGACCAAAATTGATATTATCCCTACTATTGTATCTCATCTGATTGGGCTTGTGCTGCGTCATATTTATCAGGTAGCATTTCAGCAGGCGGATTTTGCAGGCTGGAACCTATGGGCTGCAATAAATGGCAGACCTCTGTTACCATATAGGTTAGCCATAATTTGTGTATATCTGCAATAGCCTGTACATTTTGTTTATTTATAAAAAAAGTATTATAGGTTGAATCAGATGGTGTATTAATTAATATCCTGTAAAAAGGGAGGGTAAAAAAGAATTAAATATGGACAGAGTAGACAAGTATGAGATCATCTAACGAAAAACACCTTTGCTAAAATTTGATCTGCCCTCACCATGAAGAAAAATGCATGTTGTATCTCATCTATGGCAGATGCACAACGTCTAGTGTGAGATTGTTAATCTATTTTGCTTTTGCTAAAAGCTTCTGGAAGAGCTGAAATGTCTTGCTGTGCTCTTCATCAGAATGCCATGCCCGGTTAATAATCTATGGTGGTCTCTAGTTCATTAATATCTGATTAATTTTATAAGTCACCATATATATATATTGAAGCTCATTCGGTGCACATGTGTGCTCTGTGCCTTAATATAGACATACATGTTAGTTGAAATCATGCACAAGTCAATTGCATTTTAAATGGTATTAGTTGTTTTAGTAAAAGGTACTTCTCATGTTCATATTAATTGTCGCTTTTGAGGTTTTGTATAGAATTAAGGGACATAAAATTTTGACAGATTTACCCTCTAATAAAGGAGAGTAGAGAGGGTGTGGCGGAAAAATGTATTTTCGAATGATGAGATTTTATGGATACTATAGGTGCAAATTGGGGAGACACATGGAAAAAAAAGCAAAAACGACAATTAGTTTGAAGCAAAGTTTAACCTAAAAAACAACAATTAGTATGAAACAAAGGGAGTACTAGTTGATCATTATTCGTTGTTATCACTGAACAATATGAGTTGTCTTTATTGAAGTATTAGTTGTGCACCGTGCAACTGGTGCACCCAAGTGGTACTCTTAGGGGGCGTTTGGTTCACAAGACTGCATTGATTAGGTGTGATAGGATTAAGTGGATTGAGTAAGATTGTATTGATTGGATGATTTGTTTGAATCAATATATGCGTTTGGATTGTAGGATTGGATTGATGGATTATATGGGATACATATTGAAATGTCATAGATACCCTTATATTGAATTGAAACAACCACACTTCATTCTTGTGAATCTATTCAAACAATAGAAGGACAATTTGTAATATTGCATTTGGGATATGTTCTATCCCACCTTTTGCATGAGATTGGCATATCCCTCTATGGAGGGATTTAATACATTTTCTACCCGAGCTTGAAGTATATCATGGGCATATCCCGATCAATCCCGCAAATCAAATGGGGCCTAATATTATATCTCGTTTTCCTCATCTCGTGAGACATTGTTGAAAAGCCCAGGTCTGGTTCCCTTGTGCAGGTTTCAAAATTTAGGGGAGATGATGGTTCTAGGGAGATATGATGCTGCTGTTACGCCAAGTTTCATCGAGGGCTTATCATTGGAAGGCCTACCCGGCCACACAGGTACACAAACCCTTTGCATCTATTTTTCACGTACTGTGATTTTTTCGATTCGTGATTTTGACCGACTCAATTGCAGCAAGGAAAATAGCATACTTAATGAGGCTACCAACAGATGAGCACCGGTTGAAAGTAGGGATCAGTTGGCTAACTAAAACTGCACTAGAGTCTACTGCTTTCATGCAGGATACCATTGCCAAATTGCTTTCTAGAGGATGATAGAAGGTTGTATACATGCTGTACTATATCTTACACATTTTTTTCCTACTGAGAATCATACAAAATTTAACCTTATAATAATGTGTTGATTGTTTACAAAATTTTATATTTCCATGTAATAAAATTCATATGCATTTGTTTTTGTTTGCATGCTTCACTTTTTATTTGTTTCTTGATATGCATTTGCTGTTGATCGCCACCAAACGCTATTTGGATAAAGTTAGTTGCCTTTTCAAGAATAACAAAAATTTGTAAGAGATTGCGACACGACCACCCTTATTTAACCTAACTTAATATGTTTATAAATATAATTAAACCTGTAAACTTGATATAATTTTTTTTTCGAGCAACATAACATCAACATCATTTAACACTCAAAATAACTTGCTCGTATTCATATAAGATAGCAATAAACCAGCGATCCAAAAATCAAATCCCAGGTCAACACATTAGTAATTCACACCCAAACTCCAAACCAATTCACATGTAATTCACAAACAACTTCAAGCACACACTAATTACGTACCAGCATTTATAACATACTATAACATAACACCTATTCCAAAAGTGACAAAATAAAATCAACTTAAAAATAACAAAATTATATTAAATATACAACACAATTTTTATTTTTTTTGAAAGGCAATCAATTAAAATAGTTTCCTAACATAATCAATTACAATAATTCCTTCTACCATCGGGCACATGGCAACATCATTTCATCTCGCTATAGATCAGAACCGTAATTACCACAAGAGGGAGACCACCCGAAACCGTAACTCGGAACCGTAATCACAGCGCAACCGGAACCGCAACCCAACAACAGGGGGACCACCACCCCACAAGAGAGGGACCACCACAAGAGGGAATAATATCCCCTCTCCGTGTCTCGAACCTGGGACCTATATACAACACAAAATTAAACGTGTGAATTGGTGGTGTGGGTGTGAATATATATAAGGATACATGGGTTGGATGGGGTGGATATGTGGTGTAGATATAAGCATATCTTTATAAATGAATATGATAAAATAAAAATATTTAATTTAATTAGATAGATTAAAAATCTAAATAATTGTTAATGAGAGTGTACGATTTTAAAATGAAATAATGTTGAATTCGATTTTACGCAGATTAACAATATTATATGGTGTAGATATAAGCATATCTTTATAATAAAATATGATAAAATAAAAGTATTTTAATTTAATTAGATAGATTAAAATTTAAATTTAAATAACTTTTAATGAGAATGCATAATTTTAAAACGAATAATATGATTAATTGGGCTTTGGCAGATTAACGTGGTTTCGCCATATAGATTGAAATAGGTTTACCAATATATAGTATTAAGATTTATACATTTTCAATTCTTATTTGATTAATATTATTAATCATTAAATTATTTGTATTTAATTAAATCACCAATAATCATACAATTTGTATTATGCACCCAAATGCGACTAGAGTTTTAATAAATTATATTAGGGTTTTCTCACAATTAATCACGTATGAGCATAATAAATAATTCCACCTTTAAAATAATTTAAGCGCAAATAAATAATGCAGAATTAAAATATCACGTAAATAATATTAGCACGCAAATAATATAAAATGCACATAATGCATGAGAGATATTAGCCAAATAATAATATTAAAATCGCTGGTATTACACTCGTACTAATAGACATTGTGTCTATCCTAATAAACTCCATGATCCCCCATATTAATTTGAGGTGGGATATTGTTTGTGTTGTATGTATATGTATTTACATAATATAATAAGTCGAGAGAGCTCTTTACGAAATAGTCCATTACCCACACAAATGTACAACAGTTTGATACTCCAACAATATAAATATTTAAAAATCTTGGAGACAATGCTTCTCGCAATGGAGTAACGTATAATCATACTCCCTCCATTTAAAATTAGGGAAAATTGCTTAAAAGTACTATTTTTCATGGTGTAGTACTCTTAGGTGCTAGCACTTATAAGTAATACTCATAGGTGTTATTCTTAACATATGTACCCTTATAATTATGAAATTAATTTTTTTTAGAGATATATGTGTTAATTATCATTATAATTTTGGTAGGGCGTTATTATTGGTGTATTGGTTAGGATCATTTAGGACGCCACTTAATACATATGGTTGTTGACATATCAAAGTGAATTTTCACTAGGCGTTATATTAGGGAATTTGGTTACTAAGTAATTAATATAAAAAATATGTCAATTTTAATATTGCATAACCGATGTGCAAAATATTTACTAGTGTGGTCAATCTATTTTTTACGGATGTGCAAAATTTTGGGGTGTGCAGAATTTTTGTTAGGTTAACATTTTATTACTGAAAAAAATTTTTTAAATAAAAGGACAGATGATTAAAAAAAATTGGGGTGTACAGATTTTTTTATGGGTGTGCATAATTTTTTCTAATATGTAATTTTTTTTTGGGCTGATTTAAAATATAAATTTTAAAATTTAAAAAGTGTGGGATGTGCAGAACTTTAAAATCTACATTTTTGGGGTGTGCAAAATTTTTTTTATGGGCGTGCAGTATTTTAAAATCTATAATTTCAAATTTTTTACGAGTGTGTAGAATTTTTTTTTTTTACGTGGTGTGTAGCAATTCTCCCGAATCTGGCGAATTTCAAGTTCAACGATCAATGTGTGTGAAGTGATTATACCAATTATTGGTGTGCAATTTTGGAAACGAGCAGTTTTTTTTTTTTGCCCAAATCTTCGTTGAACAGTTGCAAGATTATTTGTATGTTTCGTGCTGGGTTTATCAATTAGGGGGGATTTTAAGTTTGGGAGTAATGTGTGTTTTGCTCAATTAGAGGGAGAGTAAATGCATGAAAAAATAAATTCAAATATGCCAAAATTTGGTTAAGGGTATTTAAGTATTTCACACACAATTTTTATACTTAAGAGTAACAATTAAAAAGTTTAGCACTTAAAATTAATAGTGTCTTATAAATAATACCTATTAGTAACTTCCCCTTAAAATTATTTATTTTATTTTATTATTGCTGAAATTAATTAAGAAAAGCCAAATAATGACAAATTTGTACTGAATCAATTATTTTCTCAATCGCTATATTCCATAATTTTAGTCCGTTTTAATGAAAAGTAAGTTGAAATTATTGTTAATTTTTATAAGATTAAAAGAAAAGTAAAATTAAAGAAAAGAGTACAAAAAATTAGAGTTGTCAAAACGAGTTTAGCCCATTGGGCGGGCCTATCCAACTTGTCGTGCTTAAGAGGTTGATTGGGCCAAGAATTTTTTTGGCCCGGTTGAAGGCAGGCAGGCCCATCTCCTAATTTTTTTCTACATATTTATTATACATTCTAACAATTTAATATTATTTCTTGGGATATTTTGTAAAGTTTATGTTTATAAATGATGAATTTAATTTGTAGGAAACTATGTCTATGAACTCTTATGATTGATTAATGATAAACTTAAATTTGTAGAAATATGTTTTTTTTATTAATGAATGATGAACCTTAGTTTTGAGAAATATTTTGTTTTAATTTTTTTATAATGATAGTAACCAACCTAAATTGTTTGATTAGATAGATTTAATGTATTAAAGATTTTAACATATATTTAATTTTTTAATATTAAAAAATATAGCGGGTTGGACCACCTGGGCCTACAACCCATCAATAAGTGGGTGGGGTTAAGGGTTTCACAGCTCGTCAAAATTTCGGACCTACATTGCATGAGTGCGACGACATGAGTGCCTGAGCGATACAATGCAAGTATGTGGATACAAATTTTTTAAAAATTTAGGGTGCATTTTAGTAAGAATACACCTATTTGTTTATATTTTATTATATATAACACTTAAAAATATATATTTTTTAAAAATATATAAATCAAATATATATAATTCATAATTTTTTCTGTCTATAATTTAATCTAATTAATTATTAAATATTAATTTAAATACTATCAGTCCAATACATAAAATATAATAGTGAATTCAATTTAAAATGAGTGTTACATTGTCCGAATAAGTTAAGTTACCTAATACATTTCAATTGAAATAATGCATTTATTGCTTAATTGTATGATTATGTCCAACCATTTAGCAGGATTTGCGCATCAAATTCACATTTCTGTTAAATTTTTTTTGTTTTATCATATGGAGCCGCCAGATGGTAGCTCGATTTGAGGATTTGAGAATTGCACTATTTTTAGGGTGCAAGTGCGAATTCGAACGGCATTATATTGTTTTTAAAAGAATCTGTACATCATAGTTTCAGACCACCCCCAATTAAAAGACAGTCTTTTGCGGGTTTTGGCTCGCCACGTCCCATCGGTCCATCTCGACGACTCTAAAAAAACGCAAAAATATCAATATTCTCTATGTCTCAATCTTAACTGCATTTTTTACATTTAAGACGTCTCAATCTTAATTGCACATTTTCTTAAATGAAAATACCCACTTTATCATTTTATCACTTCATCACATAAAATACCCCCGTCCCCGTATCAATTTTTTCACACTGATCTGGGAGCGCAAACCAATGAAAAGACACTTTATGTAAAAAGTAATGACATATGGGTAAATAATTTTTTTTTTTTTGTGGGCGAGAGTTGTGTAAAAGGTGTCCATTTTGTGGTGTGAAGACTAATATGAGACAAACCAAAAAGGAAAGTGTGAAAATTGATGCGGGAAGGAGGGAGTACTAATAAACAACTTTTTCTACCCCCAAACTACCCATCACTTTATCACTTTATTACATAAAATACTAATAAACAACTCTTTATATCCTAACACTTTATCATTTTTTCTTAAACTCCGAGCACACAGTAAATCACCGGTTAAGATTGAGACAGAGTTAGTAGTTTTTAGAAAAATGATGCTATAGTAAAGAGTGGGTCTCTTATGCATTGTGCCCTTCATAGTCTTCATAGTGTATTTTAAAAACTTATAATTTGTTGTACTGAAATTTACAACTTGTTACACTGAAAAAATTGTTCGTTTTAATGTAACAAGTCACAAATTTTAATATAATAAATTATAAAATTTCAAAATACACTATAAAGTGAACGGTCCACCTAATGCATACAATACCATATTTATAATAAAACATCAAATGGGAGGTAACAATTTACACATTTCAATTTCCCTAACGAATTTATGTAACATAATTGCATCTTTACCATCCACGGTAACCCAGTTTTATATTCTCATTTTTCCGATAATCTTTGGCATCGTGAAAATGGCGAGCTCTCTGCAACGGCTAGCGAGGAATTCCAGCAACGCGTATCAATCGGCGGCGTTGGCCCCCTTATGGAGGAGAGCCTTCTCAACGAAGGATTCTTTGGTCGAAATTAAACCTGGAGAGATCGGTATGGTCTCCGGCATCCCCGAAGAGCACCTCCGCCGTCGGGTAAATACTAAATTGTGTGTGTCTGTGAATTTCAAAGTGATAATTTGCTGCTCTGTTTTTTAAATTTCTTGACCTTTTAGTTTTTATGAATTTTGTTACTTTTAATCTTCTTTCTCTTGTGAAGATTGATGGTTTTGATTACAGTTCTAGGTCTGATTATGCAGGATTTGTGTTGAAAATTGGGGATTTTGACTAATTATTGTTTTAGACCTGTTGTCATCAATGTTTTCTAATTATTGGACTACTTATATCAATGTTGCCCAAAATGGCTTGTATCGACGAATTTACGGTTCGTTTTCTGGTTCTGATCTTTGAATTAGAATGGTGTTGATATTATATTTGAAATGGGATGGATATGCATATCAGCATTTTAATATTGGGGTTTTTATTAGGTTCTGATTTACTCACCTGCTCGAACTGCTTCACAACAAGGCGCTGGAAAGGTTGGGAGTTGGAAAATTAATTTTCTGTCAATACAAAAGTATGTATCATTCTTTTCCTTCTCTACTAGATATATTTGAGGTACTCTTGCTTGGTGCATCTTTCTAGATTACTTTAATTCTCTGGTAGGTGTTAACTGTTTGGCCAAAGGTATTACTTAAACGATGTTTTTGTGAAATCGCTCGTAATTGTATGCTGTTTCTTTATTGTTAAAGTGGAGATAGATATCCTCATGAAGTTTTAGCCATTAGAAGCTAAAGGTGCATTAAGATCTTTGGCATTGTCTTATTGCTAATTAGATTTTACTGCTCAATTGTAGAATCCTAAAGCTGATGGATATCTTTTCCTTTTATAAATCATAAATGAATGGTTTTTCAAAAAATTGCAACCTTCCCATTCTGCCTTCCACCAGACTAGAGGAAGGTAGCGCATGTTATGTCATTTTTCTGTATCATAGATTTAATTGTTCTTTTAAACAAATTGTATTTACCGAGTTTTGATGCACTGAATTGTTTGGTGTATTTTATATTATTTATATTGCATAAATCTGAGAATTTGTGTGTTATATGGGTAGATTTCAGAATTGAGGAAATAATAATGTTGTGCTGTTTTGCTGAGAAGTATATGAAATCGAAGGGTGTCTTTTCCAACAGGCATCTTGGTGATTTTGTTATGACTATGTTTCAGTTATCTGGATTCTTACCTAGGAGAAGCGGGACCTTCATCATCCTTTTTTGATAACATATCGTGGTTCTTTGCACCCTCTGTCCATAAATGATACTCCATCTTATTCTTTTTAGATGCCATTATGGGGTTTTTTTCAGACAAATTAAGGATATTTTGTTATGCCTAAATTAACCTTAATTAATGACAATTTAATATTTTAACAATAATTACTATTAGCTGGGAAAATATATTCCACTGCACATTTGTAGGAAAATAGAAATTTTAAATGACTATGAAAAATAATTATTAGGGGTATATATGAGATAATGGGGGGAGAAAATGTCAAAACAACATGTATTACATAAAACCATAGAAGGCTAGAATGACGTCTAATTAAAGTGGGAGGAAGTAGTATTTCTCAATATTTTTAGTTACTCTATTCAACAATAAGCAGGGGTTTGCTATTTTCCTGGTCATATTAGTCGCCCAATTCTGAACTGTGTTTTATTGAATGATTTGTTATTTACAGTCTAGTTTATTTCCATGATTTGTAGATGGGAAAATCCATTGATGGGTTGGACATCCACTGGAGACCCATATGCAAACGTTGGTGATGCGGCATTATCTTTTGACAGCAAAGAAGCTGCTGTTGAATTTGCAGAGAGGCATGGTTGGGAATATACGGTAACACCTAATTCTGTGTTGTATAATAATTCTCAATTTCATTGTTCATCAGAAAAAAATTAGCTCTTTAACATTCTACTTATTCTGGATTTAGTTTATGTCAAGTGGTTACAAATTTTGGGTAGTATGAACGTCTCGATGAAGTGACTTCTCTTTTGATCAAGCTGAAAAAGAGTTCAATCAACTGTAAAGATTATATCGGTTGCATATGGTTTGAGTCCATTTTGTGTTGATGCATGCATTATAGATCAGAATACATAGTTCGCTTCATCATATTCCTTGTTAGTGATTTGGGCATTCAAGAAATATCCTGTTTATTGCTATTTTGGAAATTCATCCAGTTCAACATTGCAAGTGAGATTATGTACATACAATGTTAAAATATCTTTGTTTTTTGGGAGCTATGTGTGCTGATGTGTCGATTGGCGGCGAGTGTAAATCATGTGTCATTTGTAGGATCAATGTAGTCTCATGTGTCTTCATTTCAATGAGTTAGAATATTTATAGTAAAGTGACTTTTCATTATTTTATTGGTTAACATGCGATATTAATACTGTGTTGGTTGAAATTTAGTTTAAGAGAAATTGTTGACTAATGTTTATTAGGAGTTAATTTTTTATTGCTTAAATTTTGTATTTTCTAAATTTTATCATTCTTTTTTCTTAAGATTGTACTCCCTCCATCCCAATATAACATGCACACTTTCCTTTTTGGTCCGTTCTATAGTAACATGCACACCCACCAAAATATAAAACCCTCCATAATCTTCATCCTCACAATATCCATAATATTACACAAAATGCCATTACTTTTGGCCCCACACATACACACAATTCAACTCCTTTCTTTATTTTATACATAAAAGTTTACAAAATTACCTCTCAAAACTCTACTAATTATTACACTTTCTTAATCTTTGTGCCAATTTTGGGGTGCATATTATCCCGGGACAGAGGGAGTATACAACAAACATTTCATATTTACTTAAGATTGTATCAAGAAAATTCTCTCTTTTACTAAGACACATTTTTTCCGGTTTTGTATCTCGAAAACTTCTATGTGAATTTTACGTTTTAAATTATTTAAATATACCATATAATATAAAAATTAACTTTTATTGTCACCCCGCCTTATAAGCGGCTCTCATTTAGTTCATCATATATCAATTTTGATTGATCTAGATTTTCTACATCCTGGTTTTTTGTCTGTTGTTTTAGCATTATGATACTTGTGTGGGTGGATTTGATGTTAACATCTTATGATACATCTATATTGATATTACATCAGTATTATTAGTTCATAAATGCTCATGTGCTAATGACTTCAGCTAAGCAATCTCTTATGGTTCTATGCATCATTTGAACTTTCAGGTCAAGAAGCACCAGACACCGTTACTGAAGGTTTGATTTATATTCTTGTTTATGAATTTAAAAATCTTTCTGCTATTAGTGAATTCCATATAGTAGTTTGATTTTCTTATGATAGTTGTAGTAGATTTAAGTGATGACATATTCACATAACATTATATTCATTTTACTTATCTTTATTCACATTTTTATATCTTCATAGTGTCAAATTATAAGACGTAAAAATTGCAATTATAGTAGATTAATTGGAGAATAAGTATGTATAAGTTGAATTTGAGATTGATAGTTGGGCGCACTTAATATGCATAATTGGTAGGGGAGTCAATCTAATTCATTTGAATTTGGTTAAGTGAATTCCTATCTTGAAAATGTGTTAATGGCATGACCATAGGAAATCATATATGGCGTCTACCTTCTTTTATTGATCAACCATTGGTTTTCTTGTTTCGAATCTCTGTTGAACATCAGAGCAGTTGCTGGAAACTTTCTTGATTCACCAATACTTGTGAAACAATAAATTTTTCATCAGTATTAAGTCTTCATCGATCCACAATGTTTTTTGTAATACATCTCTCTTAGAATAGGCAGGAAATTGTAAACTCAACAATTTTAAAGCACTACTGCATAAGATCACCATACAAGAAACGTCATGCAACAATGCATTGTTAATTACTTTAGTTTAAATTTGATATAGGATTATGATCCTTTAGATGGAATCATGAAAGTTATGCTCTCACCTTACTGGATTTTATTAAGCCAAAGAACATCTGTTAACAGTCATTTGCTCGTACATATCATTGATTTTGAATATTAAAGCATGAATTGCATTAGACATAATAGCCTTTAATTGCATTTGGAATAACCATACTTCCATGATCTTTTGTTTTCTGGAAGGTATTTTCGGTTTACATTTTAATTTTTTTTAAGGGTAATAACAATGCTATAACAAGTTGGCTGTTAGGAGTTTGAAAAGTTAAGCTACACTATGATGTTGTAGGAAGTTTGGTTAGCTGTACGAGTCATTAAGTAATCATCTTCGCACCACTTATTAGCCTCTTATTGTTCGGATCATGTAAAAATCTTCTTCATTCATCTTCCTGAATAATTTGATGAGATTAGGGATTTTGTGCTCATTTACTTACGAAAATGAAAGAAAAAGATTTGTAACTAAAAGCTAAATATGATTTTTTTTTTACCTAAACTCATTTTATTTATAAAATTCCTTACTTGCAGGTGAAGACGTATGCAGACAACTTCAAATGGAAAGGCCCTCCCAAGGAAGAAGGAAACTAATTTAACCTTTTCCAGTTAAACTTTTTGGTTTGTTGGGTGTGACTTGGTCTTTACATCCCCCCATGGCATGTCCTTTGGAAGTCCCATGGAAACCGATTTCACAGGAATTAAGACCGTGTTTGTTTAACAAGCTACTGAAGTAATATATTGAACATTCGTATTGTTTTATACTTGTAGATGGTGCAAGCTAAAATAAATGGGAGAGAATGGAGTCTATGGTTTCTGGGGCTTCACTTATTCCAATGTTCTTGCATAAACAATGAATTTGTTGAGATTTCTTGACATTGATAAATCTTTTTTTTTTATCGGGCGAATGGTGACTCGAACCCATGACCTTACGGTATAGGTAGTGGTGCTCTAATCACTTGAGCTATTCCACTTTGTCATTGATAAATCATATTTGATTTTACGTTAACGTTTCTTTCTTGCAGACTAAATGATAGTAATACACAGGGGTTCGGTTACAACATGTGTAGTGTTTTTTTACAGTAGACAAAAATTGTATGCGCACTATCACTGTTGCACATAGACACTATGATTGTTATATGGACTATTACTATTTGAAAATGATAATAATGATAACATTTATGTATAACTGTGATATAGTTCACCATGAACTCAAATTTATAGGAGATCCATTCTTTATAATATTGCTACATTATTTGAGAAAATTGAACGGAACACGCAGGTCAGGAACCTTTGGTGTCTCTCGTTTATCATATGGAGGCATGCAATAACAGTGTTTTAATGACGTCACTCCCTCTCATGCATGGCGACCATCCTGAGCTTCGTACGAGAGGCGGACAACTTCATGATTGGAACCATGCAAGGGCCAGACGATCTCCTAATTTGCAAGAAATTGCGGGTGCGAGGCAGGGCCGGTTATAAGAGTGTTCAGTAAGTCCATCCGCACCGGACTCACTTTTTCCAGGGTCCTCAGGCCCAAATTTTGAAGGCCCATTACTAGGCTTAAAAAAAAAATTAAAATCATAAATCTGACGCTAAGGATACGCAATGGCCGGCAAAAAAAATTCCAATTCTTCTTCTCATCCTTAATTTTCTCAACCTCCATTAATCTTCCATCAATTTCTCTATTTTCCAATAAAATTATCGTTGATTTTCTGTTAGTCTGTCTGTGCATATAAACATGTATCCCAAATTAAAAAATAACTTCAATACCTTGTTTAGGGTGTTTTTTTTTTAAATATCATTGCTTTTATAAAAACTAAATTGTTTAATATTCATATTTTTACTTGGGGCCTCACTTAAGGCCTCATTTGAGAGTTCGCACCCGGCCACAAAATTCTCCCAAACGGCCCTGGTGCGAGGTATCCCTCACCCTCTGACAAAGGTTACGACGGTTCGTTGGTCCGCCGTAGCTCCAATTTGGTACAAGATGAACGTGGATGGGAGCTTGTGGATATATGTACGCAAGAGGTGTTATTCGAAACTCCCAGGGATGGTTTGTTGCAGGGTTTGTTATTCAAACTCTATTAATAAATAATAATAAAATAAATATTATATACTAAATAATCGACAATTATTAAAACACTATTCAAATATATATTAAATATTATTATTTAAGTTTGGGAATATTTTTTTTTTGAAACAATTTAAATTTGGGAAACATAACCACCTAAATAGTCATATGCAAAAAAAAAAAGAATTCCTTCTTATTATGATTCTCATATATGCATAGATAGCTTTACATAATATTTCTAGATTTTTTTTTTTTTTTTTTGGCAATTTTGCAATTTCAATTTAATTGTTATTCGTTTTGCTTTCTTAATTTTGGACCAATTTTTGGTCCATAAATGTAGACTTCGCCTGTATCACATGAAAAATAAAGCCCAAAATTATTACAACTATACAGTCCGTAGACAATTATAATCGAGTTCAACTAGAGACATATAATGATAAAAGAGCCACTTACTATTCACTGCAAAATAGAAGGGCAACTTGCAATCTAATACAACAACTTCTCTTTAATACTATTAGGTACAAAACTATGTGGGCAAAGACAAAATTGAGTTTAAATCACAAGCCTCAAACAGATTCAATCTCATAATTCTCTTTTTATTATCGTTTCGCAAGCCGCAGTTATGACTGAACTACAACATATAATTTTTTAATTTTTTTTTTTACACCTAGAATTATAGATCCTAGAATTCAATAGGCAAAATGACGTAGTTTTGAATTTTTCAGCGGACTTGAGAACTAAATTGAATATTATTAAAAAAAAAAAATTGAAACTAAATCGACAATAAAAAAGAATTATGAGACTTTCATACTTAAATTATTAGACCATTTGTGATTCAGCTCAACAAAACAACCCCAATCTATTTTTTAAAAATTATTTTACAACATTAGTTTTAAATTTAATTTCCTCTCAGGACCTTTCTATTTCGGGTCGTGCCGGCCATATGCTTGCAATAACCTTTTCATTTAAAATTTCTTTTTTAGCTTTGTCATATATATCAAAATAAAGATTTCTTTACTGTATATCTTTAGTATCACAGTCAAATTGCATGTATAAAATAAAATTTAAAATTACTTGTATAAAATAATTGTCAATATTATTATATGCATCAGCATGGGAGAAAATCTAGAATTGTCAATAGATACTAATTTACAAATATAATTAACTAACACTTAACGAGTCAGAATAATGATCATAAAACTAAATAGGATGAGTTGGTCTCTCATGAATCCGTCGTTATTTAAAAAAAAAAAACTTCATAATACAAACAGTGACAACATAACAATGAGAGTGTGTACATATAACAGTAATTAACAATACGTATACACAACAATAATACTTGAAGAAAAAAAAGTTCACGTGGTGCACAAAAGTTTTTGCCAAATAGAATTCAAAAACCCTTTATCCGATAATTAGTTTTTTTATCATCAAAATAGTACAATAGAAAGAAGAATTGCAATTGAGAACCAAATATGTTATTTGGACGTATGCACCCCTAACACATATGGAAATTCCTAAGTTATTGTACAAATGTTTGAACATATAGGTCGAAGTGAAAAAGTGGAAACGAGCATGGCCTTGATTTATGAGACAGTAATAAAAATAGTAACATGAGAAGCGCTTTTAGTATAAAAAAGAGGAAAAAGCAGGCAGAGTTTGGAGAGGGAATGGGGGGCAAACAAAAATGGTGGGATGTATGATGGTGGAGCACGCCGGCAGCTTTTTTTTTTTCTCTCCCTCTCTCCTCACTTTCTCTCTCTAAACTCATTTGTCACGCCTGCTCCCACTACTATCTCATAAATAAAGCCTACATAAAGGTGCATAAAAAGCTAATCCACTACCCCATTTTTATGATGGGGTGATCTCTGCACAGCTGCGTAACTAATTAAATCGAAATGGTCCCGTAATTTTGTATCTTTATTGAAAAGATCCTGTATATATTACATGTTTCAATTTAGTCTCGTATGTTTTCAATTTATGTCAATTTAGTCCCAAATCGCCGGAGATCGGTCAAGCTATCCAACAAACGACGTCATTTTTGGGTAGTTTGACTGATTTCCGGCTATTTGGGAATAAATCGGCACAAATTGAAAATATACAAGACTAAATTGAAACATGTGATATATACAAGACTTTTTCAATAAAGTTGCAAAATTACGGGACCAATTCGATTTAAATCCCACTAATTAATGTGTTTTATGGTCACCGGCAATTGGATTTAAAAGTATAATTAAATTTATTTGGCAAAAAATGTAAAGATGTATGCTTTTTGTGAATTTGTGTTTGAGTTTTGTGTACGTGATGGCCTTCGAGACGTGTATTGTTATTGATAAAGTGTGGTGGAATAATATACTACTTAAAAAATACTTGTATATTGGAAAGTTGGAAAATCAGTTGAACCTTGTTGTACGAAAAAAAAAAATAAAATTATTTTTAAACAAATGTTAAATAGTATTAATAAAATTGTTAAAGTTGAATTATTTAGGTGTTTGATAAGATCGTTTGTTATTCATCGAAAAATGTCAAGAGATCAAGATGTTAATATTATTATGTATTTGATTCGATTCAATCAATATGTTAATATTTTTTTATTCGATTCAAAATAATAATACTTTTTTTTTAACTCACAAATAATCTCACGGTATAAGTAGTGGTACTTTAACTACTTGATTGATTAAAAAATTTGTGCATCGATCCTGCGATTTAAAATGATAGTTTGATTTACTAAAAGTTACTAATTAGTTTGTATATAGATTGAAAAATAATGTCTCATATAAAAGTATAAATTGTGTATGCATTTCAAAATTACAAGTTAATTTCACTTTTATAGGTGAGTACCACCATCTCCTACTTTTATAAATCAATCCACTCCTGCTCCACTACCCTTTGTCCATAAAGTCTACACCAGGTTTTCCCTAACAAACATCCAAGTCCAAGATTCTCTGCATTCATTCATTCATTCAATCCTCTCAAAACACCCAATTAAAAAAGACATCAACCACCAATATCTAATTTCTACTCCAAGAAATATTTATTTGTTGTTGATGTGTGGTGGGTCTAATTGATAGAAAATTAGAATAGAATTAATATGGATACTTTGTTCAGACTTGTGAGTCTCCAATCTGATCAATCTACCACAACTTCCACCACTTCCACATCCCACCCTCAATTACAAGACCAAGAATGCTTCAACAATTTCTACATGGATGAAGACTTCTCTTCTTCCTCCTCTTCCTCCAAACCTACACCCACCCACCACCACGCATACACCCAATCCACCCACCAATTTTCATACTCCCCGGCGAATGACGTCACCACCGAGTTCCCTGCCCCGTTCTCCGGCCAATCCAACTGGGCCTCCGACCTCCTCCTCCAGACCGCAAAGGCGGTCGCCGACCGCGACAGCGGCCGCGTTCAGCATCTCATGTGGATGCTGAACGAGGTCAGCTCGCCGTACGGCGACCTTGACCAGAAAGTATCTTCTTACTTTCTGCAGGCCCTCTTCGCCAGGGTCACGGACTGTGGAGGACCCACCCGCCGCAGTCTGATCTCCGCGGCGGAGAGGTCCTGCTCCTTCGACTCCATGAGGAGCGTTGTCCTGAAGTTTCAAGAGGTCAGCCCGTGGACCACGTTCGGACACGTGGCGTGCAACGCCGCCATCATGGAAGCGGTTGAAGGTGAGGAAAAGATACATATTGTTGACATAAGTAATACCTTTTGCACGCAGTGGCCTACCCTTCTTGAGGCCATCGCCACCCGCGCCGACGACACGCCGCGGTTGCGGATCACCGCCGTCGTCGGCGGAAGAGGCGACGGCGCCGCCGCTGGCGCGGCGGCGCTAGAGAATGTGATGCGGGAAATAGGGCACAGAATGGAGAAGTTCGCGAGGCTCATGGGCGTGCCGTTTCAATTTAACGTCGTGCATCACGCGGGTGATTTGTCCACGCTGGATTTAACGGCGTTAGGGTTGGTGGATGGTGAGGTGGTCGCCGTTAACTGTAACGGAGCGTTACGCTCCGTTACAGTTAACAAACGAGACTCGTTTGTTTCGCTTTTTCGTACACTTAAACCCAAGATTTTAACCTTGGTTGAAGAAGAGGCGGATCTGGACGTGGGGCCCGACGGGTCGGAGTTTGAAAGAGGGTTTCAGGAATGCGTGAGGTGGTTTAGGGTTTATTTCGAGGCATTGGATGAGAGCTTTCCGAAAACGAGCAACGAGCGTTTGATGCTGGAAAGGGCGGCGGGGCGGGCGGTGATGGACCTGGTGGCGTGCCCGGCGGCGGAGTCGGTGGAGAGACGGGACACGGCGGCGAGGTGGGGGCGGCGGCTGCGCGGCGGGGGGTTCAAAGCGGCGTCGTTTAATGAGGAGGTGTGTGATGACGTGCGGGCGTTGCTAAGGAGGTATAGGGAGGGGTGGTCGATGGGACACGTGGCGGATTCGGGTGGGATATTCCTTAATTGGAATGAGCAGCCGGTGGTTTGGGCGAGTGCATGGAAATGTAGTTGATCGGTGGGGGTCACATGAGGCACGTGGATGGAGGGGTTCGTTAGTTAGTAGTGTGATTGAAACATGCATGATTTTGTTGGAGAAGGTATCATAATAGCATTGGTTTTTTTTTGTTTTGTTTTGTTTATTTCTTAAAACGGTTTTGTTTTCACTTGTATGGATTAATGAATGGACTTGGAGTAATTATTAATTACTGATTTTGCTAGTATACGTTACTTATCATTTGTGCCTTCTGTCAATTACATTTTTCAATTTAATTACATTGAGGAATCGAGGAATATTCATGACAGAAATAAATCTTGAGGGAGACTCTTAATGCCGTAGGATTGAGAATGACAGTTTGTAGGGCGAAAAAAATTATGCATATCAATAAAAGAAGCGGATTATGCATGTTTTTATTGGGATGAGATACATAATTGTGTTCTATTTTCTATTTCATAATAAGAATGGATGACATGTGGAATAATAAAGAATATCCAACGAACCATCATACCTTGAGTCCATATATTAAAGATCCAGAAGGGTGAAACACTAATGAAATACGAAAAGTGGAACAGGGAAATCAAATCGGCTTTTATTGGCATTTTAAGTAGAAAAATATAAATTTCTAAAACTACATTTAAGTTACCAGTTGATAAAATATAGAAAAAATAATTTTAATTAAACAATATCTATTAAATTTATACTTTTTATGAAACAAATAATACTCGCTCCGTCCACCAAATTTATGCACACTTGTCTTATTCGTCCATCTACCAAATTTAATTATGTGCATTCTCTTTATGGAAAAAATCACTTTATTTTTATTCCTCAACTATCACTTAATTTCTTCAAATGTCATTCTACTTTACTCACAAACAATCACTTTATTTATAAATGAACCCCACAATACGTGAAAAATATTTGTTTGGGACAATAACTTTTGAGGAGTTGTGTTTTAAGGACAATAATTTTACGAAATTGGAAATGTAGGACAATATGTTTTAAAATATGTAAACATAGAAAAATATATTTTAAAACCTGTAAATATAGGATAATTGAGCCCGAATAAGCCCAATTCGAGTTGAAATGTCATGTGAGATTCGGGCTCAATTGACCTACATTCACAGATTTTTAAAACATATTATCCTATTTTTATAAAATAAAACATATTGTCATATACTTTAAAAATTTAAAAATATATTGTCCTACATTTCCAAACCCGTAAAATTTTTGTCCTTAAAACACAACCTCCCCTAAATTAATGTCTTTAAAAAACATTATTCCCCCCACAATACTCCATAATATTCTTACTTTATCTATTTTTTTTAATACTTATATATGCCCACAACATCAAGTATAAATTTGATGGATAGAGGGAGTACTATTATAAAATGCAAACTTCTTCTAATTTCTTAAGATATGTTTCAACTTGGTAAATAAAAAAAAAAAAAAGGGCGAATTCTACCTTTTGTTGCGCAACTTCCATTGTGTTATGGATCCATTTGGATAGGGGGAGATTTGAAATGAATGGATTTGAAAAATTTCAAAAATTCATCCATCCAAATGGAGCCTAAATGTTTTGATGAGGATTTGAAATCCTCAATTTTAAACTAGACTCTCAAATCTAAGTATTTGAAATCTTTTTTGTGTGTGAAATTCTTTCTCCATCCAAATGGAACCTATGGTTTGCTTTTTCTCTTAAAAAAATAGTATAAATTTACTAAAGCAATATAACAATATATTTACTTTTTTAAATAATAGGGGTCTAGTGCCCCTTACCCCTTACCTGAGTTCCACTACATATTCACTTACAGACAATGATACCGAAATCGGCCTAGGCGATCTTATAGGCAAAGTGGCAGACAACAAAGCGGTCATTGGCCGATCCTATTTTGTGAAAAAACGTAGTTAATTCTAACCGTGTTTGGCACTAGTCCTGCCTAAGTGGTCTAGACGCTGCATAGGCGGACTGTTTTTTTTTTTTCACCGAGGGTGGATGTCGTTTCAATTATTAATAAAAAAATAAATTAAAACACGACTAACATAACAAAACTTGCCCAAATTCAAATTGGGAGAAGGGTATGCTTGTTGTCGTCGCGTCGTTTGCTCGTTGTTCGCCCGCCCAGGCTCCTGACACTAGATATTATGTGATAATGAGAGACTTTGGTTTTTTGAATAAATTGATGATATGACAAATATTGATAGTTAATTTACCCAAAATTGAAATTCCAAACTACGGATTTGTTTAGGTTTTTTTCTGTCAAATTAATTTTCTTGTACTCTATAAATTAATAGATAATAGTTCCAAGAAAAAGGATTTTAATTGTTATCTTGATTTGAGTGGTTGAATAATGAACAAGTTCATTAATAATTTTGTTATAAAATATTCGACATGTAATTGACAAAACTCATCTAGATGCAAAATAAATAAATAAAAGTCGGACCGACTAGTCCCCGTCTAGGTGGCCTAGGCGCTAGGCGGTCAGAATCCGCCCGAATAATGATTTTCGACTTCTGTACCCCTACTTACAAATATTAATAATACAAAATAAATATCATTAATAAGTATATATATATATATATATATCATATACACGCCATAATAGGAGTTTAGTCCGTACATAGGTTAGCTCTACTTTGAAGTGGGGTCTCTGCTAGTGGACAGTGAGTTTTGGTCCTCCGGATTAATCGGTTCTGGGGCCAGATACCGAGTTATTTAAAAAATAAAAAAATAATTCTCGTATAATACTAAATTATGACAAACTTTTATATGAAATATGACCTGCGTGTTAGAAATGAGAAGTGCAAAACACAGAGTCAAAAATTTGTGGATCCTGTGCGGGTCAAATTGGGTCAAGCAGATATTTTCTAAAAATTCGCGTAAAGGCAGAACAACAAAACTCGCTTCAGATCTCTGTGTTACCATAAGGGAAAACATATGTTATTGTGAGTATATGTATGTGTTATTGTAAGAAAGGATCCGTGAAACATGACCGGTGGGTCAGAAAGAGAAGAGCATAAACAAAGAAGGAGAAAATTGTGGATCCTGTGTGGGTCGAACGGGGTTAAATATTTTTTTTAATAAAATTTGCCTAAAGACAAAACAGCAAAACATACTCCGCGGTCTGTGTTGCTATAAGGGCAAACATATGTTACTCTAGGTCCATGTATGTGTAACTGTAAGGACAAAATGATAATCCCTCTATTTTTTATTTGCTTCTCCTTCTGACCTGTGACCAACTACATTAAATAAAGACTCAAACCACCATATTACACCATTGAATTAGTAAAAATATATTTTTATCATCACGTGGTAACACATAATTGCCTTTACAGTAATACATATTTGTCTTTATAGTAACACAGATTAAGAGCAAATTTTTCTGTTTTGCCTTTGTGCGAATTTTTTGAAAATATCCACTTGATCTGGTTCAACCCATGCAAAATTCGTGAATTTTCAACTCCATCCCATTTTAACTAATATTTCCCCCTTAAATTATAATATAATAGTACATAATTATGGACAATTAGCTACATATGACTGCACATATATAACCTTTATTTGTTTGTTCTATTTTTCATTTAACATGCCTTTTTAATTAAATTAGATTTTTAACTGAAGCATTGCATGTTATCAATAAGTTTTGCAAAAATAGTTGGCATATTTTTATGGTGAGCTGTAAATTCAAAATTCAAATGGATAACAAATTTGTATAAGGCATAAAATTCCATCGCAAATGTCCTTGGCAGAAATTTTTTGCTCTAAAATGAATATATTTAATATAATTCAATAATTATAAAAAAATTGTCATCTACACATTATTAAAACCACAAATTGAAATCATTATTTTAAATGCTTTATGTGTATATTACAGTATAAGCATCAAATTTTACTCGTCAATATCCTTATCAATTGTTAACTTATTGGTCTTCGCTAGACTATTGGTATATAAAAGTACAAGAAATTAAATGTATTAATACATGTTTTATTTGTTGGAATATAGAGGCACGTAAACACGTAATACATGCGCAGCGAAATTAAACAGTTCACCAACAACGAACATATAATTGCATAATTAAATACGAGTAAACGTAAATAAAATTTTTACAGCAATTCGTACACGGATTCCTAAACTACGGTATCCACGTAACAGTCGTTTACTAACTCACACATATCTATTAACGTTGAATCCCCGAGATGAATTTGGTAGGAAAATTCTAACTTAGAGATTATATGGAGAAATACGAAGTCTTGTATTATGAATTCCCAATAACTCATATATATAGGGAAGACACAACTTAAATCTTAAGCAAACCTGATTAGGAAATAAAATTCTAATCTTGTAAATTAAATTCCATAGATTTAATTCCCATATACATAAACCTCTTCGAATTTGATTTTCATGTATATCAAATCTCTATGGATTTGATTTCGATATATATCAAATCCTACAATAATATTCCATATATTATTATTGGGAATCCTATGTAATTAAATCTAATTTAATTAAATAATTAATTCTAAATATAATTATTATTATATTCTCCATAAATTAAATATTAATATCCAATATAATATTTAATCAACCAACTATAATTCGTAAACAACCGTTACTTGTTGTGTGACTCATAGGCCCTCATATATCGAGCGATTAGTCAAACTAACGGTCTTAATTGAATCCTAGATAATAAATTAGACATTCTCAATATATGAGGTATGTTGCGAGGAAACGTGCAACTACTTGTAACTGAAACATGGACTATTACGATAACTTCCTTTCATTCACGAATACTTGATTAAATCTTGAACATGATGAAGTGTCTATTCAAATAACTTAATCATATTATCTCTAATCACTAATTGATCACTTGTGTCACACTTGGCTACAAAGTCCAAGTTGACGTGCATCGGCAATGACTTAGATCCAATTATGATGAGAAGATGAGTATTCTCTCTAAATCCACATTGAAGAATGAATCTTATTCTTGGCTCAACTACCACGCACATGCATTTCGTGATGAACCCAATCCAAGTCATATCTACCCATGGAAGGGTGCAAGCGTCGGTCATGGTCAAAGTTCATCACTCCATACATGTCGTGCGTATTGACCTCAAGTCAAAAGAGTATCACATCGCTTCCACTAACCGAGACACCCGTAGGCACATATTGTGGAATTACATCAAACGGTTTCTCGGATGGGTATACCAATACCCTCTAAGGTATCTGTGCATCCATTCTTGATGATCCTTGATTGGGGCTATTTGAGAATCATGCTTAAGTCATCTGAGTTCTCTCAATCTCAGTGACAACAATGACTCATGGGAACACAAATAAGAATAAATGCAAATAATCAAACATAATATTCAAACAATGTAATGTCATACATTTAATATTAAATAAACTATAATATTAAACCAATACTGAATATTATCTTAGTATTATGTCCTTACAAAAGGATTGTCTCTAGGACACTAACACTAACAATCTCCCACTTGGACTAGAGCCAATCACCTACATGTCTAACCCCCAGACCATTAAAATGTCTAGTGTGTACATGAACACTCAAAACTTTGTTGAAAAGATCAGCCAAATTATCTTCAGTGGGAACAAGTTCTAACTCTATTTCTCCTTTAGTGATTATCTCTCGTATCAAGTGATAACGTCTCGCTACATGCTTGTTTCTGTTATTGGATATCGGTTCTTTAGCTTGCGCAACCTCACCAATATTGTCACAATTTAACTTTATTGGACTGCTGGCACTCGGAAAGACTAGTTCATTTAAGAACTGTTTTATCTAGACAGCTTCTTTGCCAGCTTCTGTCGCAGCAATGTACTCAGCTTCAGTTGTTGAGTCTGCAGTTGTCTCTTGTTTGGAACTATTCCAACTAACCGCCCCACCATTGAGAGTGAAAACATAATATGTCTGTGACTTGTAATCATCACAGTCGGACTGGAAACTGGTATCAACATAGCCAGTTGCAACTAGCTCTGACTGTCCTCCGTAGACAAGAAAGCAATCTTTAGTACGTCTGAGGTACTTTAGAATGTTCTTGACAGCAATCCAGTGAGGTTCATCTGGATTCTGTTGGTATCTACCAGTGGTGCTAACAGCGAAGACCACATCAGGCCTAGTGCAAGTCATGACGTACATGATGGAACCAATTGCAGATGCATATGGTACGTCCTTCATGTGCTGGATATCAGCTTCTGTGGAAGGACAAACCTTCTTAGATAGCTTTATCCCATGACATGTCGGTAGAGAACCTCTCTCAGAGTTCTCCATTGCAAATCACTTCAGCACCTTATATACGTAGGTGGACTGTGACAACCCCAACATCTTCTTGAATTTATCCCTGTGGATCTTGATCCCTAAGATGTAGTAGGCTTCACCAAGATTCTTCTTCATGAAGGTCTTTGATAACCAATATTTTACGGACTGTATAAGAGGGATATTGTTTTTTATAATCAATATGTCATCGACATATACGACTATAAAGATAATATTCTTCCCGTTGCGTTTACAAAAAACACAAGGATCTTTCGAATTTCTGATGAAGTCAAAGGATTTGACAGCTTCATCAAATCGGATATTCCAACTCCTATAAGCTTGCTTTAATCCATAAATGGATCGTTTAAGCTTGCACACAAGATTAGATTTTGGCTTTGATATGAAACCTTCCGGTTGAGTAATAAACACTTTCTTGTCAATGTTACCATTGAGGAAAATTGTTTTGACGTCCATATGTCAAATCTCATAATCTAGGTGTGCTGCTACCGCAAGTAAAATTTGAATGGACTTGATCTTAGCAACTGGTGAGAAAGTCTAGTCATAGTCAATGCCTTCGCATTGACTATAACCTTTCGCCACCAACCTAGTCTTGTAGGTTTGTACTTTGTCATTTGCATCAGTCTTATACTTGAAGACCCATTTGCAACCTATGGGTCTAACCCCTTTTGACAACTCAACCAAGTCCCAGACTTAATTGGTGTACATCGAGTCCATCTCGGATTTCATAGCTTCATGCCACTTCTCTGAGTAAACATCTAATGTTGCCTCAGTGTAAGTTCTAGGATCATCCTTATCCGGGATCTCCACGTCATCATGTTCCTCTACGAGGAAACCATAATATCTAGTGGGTGGATTACGAATCCTAGTAGACTTACGGAGCTGTGGTTGTGCAGGCTGTACATTCTGATAGTGAAAATTTTATAGTGCATCGATTTCATCGATATCCGGAGAGTCCTCAAGAGCTACACTTTTAGATGCCTCTTGGGCGGGAGTTTGAACTATGTTGTTCTCATTCAGCCCACTTGGAGTTTGTTGCGAAGGCAAATGCAACTCCAATTACTCTCCCACTGGCTGAAAGAGGATCACTTAGTGATAAACTTTCACCATGAGAATTACTGAATGCTCCCACTGATTCTTTGTCACGTTTCTTTGACAAATCATCAGTCTCTATGTTAATCTGTGGTTCTTGAATTTCTTCAAGTTCTATCATCTTACGACCTTGTTCCTTAAAGACATAGTCTTCTTCGAGGAACCTGACCTGCCTAGAAACAATCACTGTTTGTTTCTCAGGTGGATAGAAGTAATATCCTCTAGTTTTCTTAGGATATCCCACAAAGTAACCCTTTTCACCTTTGGACTCCAACTTATCGGTAAACATCTTTTTCACAATCATGGGACAACCCCATGTTTTGATATGTGCGTAAAAGTTGGCTTCTTGCCACACCATAGTTCATATGGTGTATGCTCAATCGATTTAGATGGAACCCTATTCAGAATGTAGATTGAGGTTTGTAACGCATATCCCCATAAGAATGTCGGAAGAGAGGAAAAGCTCATCACGGACCTCACCATGTCTAACAAGGTTCGGCTTCTCCTCTTAGACACACCGTTCATTTGCGGTGTTCCAGGAGAAGTCCATTGTGATTGAATTCCATGTAACTTCAAGTAATAAGTGAATTCATGGCTAAGGTATTCACCTCCTCGATCTGATCGAAGAGTCTTAATACTCTTACCAAGCTGCTTCTCCACTTCAGCTTTGTACTCCTTGAATTTCTCAAAAGATTCAGATTTGTGTTTCATAAGATACACATATCCGTTTCTCGAGAAATCATCAGTAAAAGTGATGAAGTAGCCGAAGTGACCCCTAGCTAGAGTGGGCAATGGTCCACATACATCATTGTGGATCAACTCTAGAACTTCTTTAGCACGAAATCCTTTCCCAGGAAAGGGTTTGTTGGTCATTTTGTCCTTGAGACAAAATTCACAATTTGCCATAGGACTTAAAGTCGAATGGGGTTAAGTAGTCTAACTTTCTTAACCTTGCAATTATTTTCTCGTTTGCATGATCAAGTCTACATTGCCACAAGTAAGTCATGATTACTAAGTTTGAGTCTTTTATTTTGTATATTAAGTACATTATATCCACAATGCAACAAATATAAACCATTTGATAAATGAGCATTTCCATAAACATCACCATCAAGAAAATAATAATAATTATTGTTTGCAAAATAGAAGGAAAAACCCTCAATGTGTAACGTCGGAATAGAAATAATGTTGTGAGTAATAGACGGAACAAAATAACAATTATTCAGTTCTAATCTAGAGGCACGTAAACACGTAATACATGTGCAGCGAAATTAAACAGTTTACCAGCAATAAACATATCATTGCATAATTAAATACGAGTAAACGTAAATATAATTTTTACAGCAATTCGTACATGGATTCCTCAACTACGGTATCCACGTAACAGTCGTTTACTAACTCGTACAGATCTGCCAGCGTTGAATCCCCGAGATGAATTTGCTAGAAAAATTCTAACTTAGAGATTATGTGGAGAAATATGAAGTCTTGTATTATGAATTCCCTATGACTCATATATATATAAGGGAGGCACAATTTAAATCTTAAGCTAACCTGATTAGGAAATAAAATCCCTAATCTTGTAAATTAAATTCCATAGATTTAATTCTCATGTATATCAAATATCTACAAATTTGATTTCTACATATATCAATTCCTACAATAATATTCCATAAATTATTATTGAAAATCCTATTTAATTAAATAATAATAATAATAATTAATTGTAAATATAATTATTATTATACATAAAATCCTGCAATAATATTCCATATATTATTATTGGAAATCCTATTTAATTAAATTTAATTTAATTAAATAATTAATTCTAAATATAATTATTATTATATTCTCCATAAATTAAATATTAATATCCAATATAATATTTAATCAACCAACTATAATTCGTAAACAACCGTTACTTGTTATGTGACCTATAGGCCCTCATATATCGAGCGATTAGTCAAACTAACGGTCTTAATTGAATCCTAGAAATTAAATCAGACATTCTCAATATATGAGATATGTTGCGAGGAAACATGCAACTACCTGTAACTGGAGCATTGGCTATTACGATAACTTCCTTTCATTCGCGAATACTCGATTAAATCTTGAACATGATAAAGTATCTATTAAAATAACTTAATCATATTATCTCTAATCACTAATTGATCACTTGTGTCACACTTGGCTACAAAGTCCAAGTTGACATGCATCGGTGATGACTTAGATCCAATTATGATGAGAAGATGAGTATTCTCTCTAAATTCACATTGAGAAATGAATCTTATTTTTGGCTCAACTACTACGAACATACATTTCGTGATGAACCCAATCCAAGTCATATCTATCCATGGGAGGGTGCAAGCGTCAGTCATGGTCAAAGTTCATCACTCCATACATGTCGTGCGTATTCTCAGAATTATAAATTGGATAGAAATTCACCGAGTGATTTTTGATCGTATAATCCTACTTAATATACCTTTCATAAGTATATTGAAAACTAAAAGTAATATAGATATTATCTCCTAACAAGACACACGTTTAATAATTTTGTTAGGTGATACCATGTTTGTAAAATAAATAAATTATAAATCAGACAAAATCTTGTAGCAAAATGTTTCGTTATTGCCAACTCTTCAAATCTGAGTTAAATTTAAAAATAGTCATTGTGATGGATCCCTTCTTTAATTCCTTATTTTTGCTAATCACGTTGGGTCATGTAACTAAATTAAATATAAGTATTGTATTTATTCATCAAACTGAAATAGTTATGCAAAAAATATTAAAACGAGTAAAAAATCAAAATCATAGAGTATTAACACAATCATTTCCATAAATTTTTGTAACTGGAAATATCATTCTTTATATAAATATTTATCTTCTTGATTTCGCAGTAATTTTTTCCTTTGTTTTTGGAGTTGAGTTTTGAAAAATGGAGTGGACAGAGTCGACTGCACTAAAACAGAGTTTCCACTTTATGCATGAAAGTTACAATCATAACTCTAAAGTACAAAGTAGCATCAAACTACTAGCCCAATCATCCTAATTAGACCCATAAGGTAAATGATTAAAGCTCATACTTTTATTAATAAGCCCAGACTAAATGTTCAATAATCAATAAGAATTATTATTTGAATAGAAATTCACCGAGTGATTTATCATCGTATAATCCTACGTAATATACCTTTTATAAATATATTGAAAGCTAAAAGTTATATAGATATTATCTCGTAATAAGACACGCGTTTAATAATTTTTTTAGGTGATACCATATTTGGAAAACAAACAAATCATAAATCTGACAAAATCTTGTAGCAAAATGTTTCATTATTGCCAATTTTTTAAATCTGAATTAAATTTAAAAGTAATCATTGTGATGGATCCCTTCTTTAATTCCTTATTTTCGCTAACCACGTTTGTTCATGTACCTAAATTAAATATAAATATTTTATTTACTCATCAAACTGAAATAATTATGCAAAAGATATTAAAACAAGTAAAAAATAAATCACAGAATATAAACACAATCATTTCCATAAATTTTTGTTACTAGATATATCATTCTGTATATAAATATTTATCTTCTTGATTTTGTAGTAATTTTTTCATTTATTTTTTGGAGTTGGGTTTTGAAAAATGGAGTTGACAGAGTCGACTGCACTAAAACAGAGTTTTCACTTTATGCGTGAGTGTTACAATCATAACTTTAAAGTACAAAGTAGCATCAAACGTCTAGCTCAATCATCCTAATTAGACCCATTTGGTAAATAATTAAAGCTAATAGTTTTATTAATAAGTCCAGACTAAATGTTCAATAATCAATAAGAATTATAATTTGGATAGAAATTCACCGAGTGATTTGTCATTGTATAATCCTACGTAATATACCTTTTATAAATATATTGAAAACTAAAAGTAATATAGATATTATCTCGTAATAAGACACGCGTTTAATAATTTTATTAGGTGATACCTGTTGGGGAATTAATTGCACGGATCTATTCGGGATGAATATTTAAATACAAATTTAATTCTAACAATTATTACTAGCATGAATTAATCCTATATTAATTCAAATAATAATTCAACAACAAATCATGCATATAAACAGTTCACGTAAATCCTACACATGCGGAATTACTACGAGTTTACGTAAACTAACCTCTTAGAGTGGCAATGGTCTCGTCGATTAAACACACCAAAAAGCTTTCACAAGTATTCCCTAGTCCTTGCTCGACAATCCGGTGGAAAGATGCTCGCGAACAATTAACAAAAGGAAAAATAAACTTTGTTGCACCACCTTTGTGGATTTACTAATTTTTCCAGCACATGGAATTGTATTTGGGAATGAAAGAATCATCCCCTATTTATAGATGGGGTGGTGATCGAAATTTTGAGGAAAAACCAATGTGGAAAAATCTTTTCTTTATCTCCAAGAAATCTTGAATATATCTCCTATATTCTTTTCTCCATAATTAAAATATTCCACAAAAATCCCACCTCATCTTGTTATAGCAATATTTTCGAAAATCAAGAGACAAGAATCCAAGATTTGGATCTTCTTGAATTTATGAGATATACTTGCATTTCAAGAAATACATATCTTCCATAATATCTTTTCAAGAAAATCAAGAAAATATTTCTTTCCCTTTTATTTCAAAAATTTCGAAAATCACATATGAATAACCAAGGGAGAGATTTCTTGAATTTAATGAGATAATCTTGTATTCCAAGAATACATATCTTCATTCCATAACAAAATTCAAAGAAAATCTTTCTCCCCTTTTATTCATAATTTTCGAAAATTATGAGGAAAAATAAGCAACAAATTTATTTTATTTTTAAACACCTTTTTCAGTTATTGGACTTTGTGTTGGGCTACTTGGGGGGACCTTTAGGAGAATTAAGATTGGACCTTCCAATGGATTTTGAATTATCAATATTGAGCCACAATATTATTCAAGTCCATAAATATTAATTAATCCCACTACATAATTAATATTGCACTATCCATCTTAACCCATATTACGTCCAATATGGCTCCGATTATTATTTCGTGTTTTAAGATTATCTAGCCCATTAATTAATTCAAGCCACTGAAATAGTTTTCCATTAATTAATATCTTTTGTCATTGGTTAAGGAACGGTTCAACATTATTATCCATACCGGAAACTAGTTCCACTTGCAAGATTTGGTATGATAAATCTTACGAACCTCCCAATGGGGCAAATCGAACAAGCGTACTTGCACACGATTCTCCGTATTAAATCTTAGCAATCGCATGTGACCAATAATATTACCCAAGATATAAAGTATTTAATCTCGTTGATTCTCTACCCGTAATAAGTCAAAGCAATAATTACTAACCACTCGCGATCCTATTTAAGGAACGAAGATTAAGAAATAACGAACCACTGAGGTTTAATTCTTCCTAGTTCAGTGCTGAAGAATTTGTCCTCCTGTAGGTCCTATTCAGTGCATCAGTCATGCACTAGTGTAATCTTTTGGTCAAGACAAGCCAATTTGAGCCTTACACTTCAACCTTTCACGATGGATTGTTCATCGAACAAGCGTACTTGCACACGATTCTCCGTATTAAATCTTAGCACTCGCATGTGACCAATAATATTACCCAAGATATAAAGTATTGAATCTTGTTGATTCTCTACACGTAATAATTCAAAGCAATAATTACTAACCACACGCGATCCTATTTAAGGAACGAAGATTAAGAAATAACGAACCACTGAGGTCTAATTCTTCCTAGTTCAAGTCTTTCAAGAATTTGTCCTCCTGTAGGTCCTATTCAGTGCACCAGTCATGCACTAGTGTAATCTCTTGGTCAAGACATGCCAATCTGAGCCTTACACTTCAACCTTTCACGATGGATTGTTCATTTCCATCTAGGTCGTGAATGGTGTACTTTTGGTTACAAGGAACTGTTAATTTAATCTTCTGTGATCTGGTATCACTAAATTAACTACAATGTAACACGTACTATTTATTGAACGGTTATGCAGTAAATATATGTAACATTCAATTATATTTAAAGCATCAGTGATAAATAATTTATTTCAGTAAATAAGTCCGAAATTCAGTTTTGATTATACAAAGTAAAAGCATACTTTCGAAAGATAATCCCAACAATCTCCCACTTATACTCAAAGTCCGCTTTTAAGTATACTCTGAAGATGTCTCGTGTAGTTCCTAATACTTGACATCTAATGTCACCTACACGAACCTAATAATTTCTCCCACTTATACTCAAAGCAGATTGACAACGGTCTTGACACCCATTCCTTCCACATGTCTCTCGAATGTATTCTTAGGCAGACCCTTTGTGAATGGATCTGCTAGGTTGTCTTCTGACGCGATCTTTGCCACCTCAATATCTCCTCTCTTAACGATTTCTCGTATAAGATGGTATTTCCTTTTCAATGTGTTTGTTTGCCCTTGTGGGCTCTTGGTTCCCTTGAATTTGCAAGCTGCTTTCGGCATTGTCACAATAAATGATGATTGTGCTTTTGCAAATTTAACTACGTCCAAGTCCACTAGGAAGTTCTTGAGCCAAACCGCTTCTTTCGCTGCCTCTCAAGCAGCTACATATTCGACTTTCATGGTAGAATCTGCGATGCATTTCTGCTTAACGCTTCTCCATGTCATGGCTCCTCCCCCTTTGCAAAACACACTACCGGAGGTAGATTTTCTGGAATCTAAGTCTGATTGGAAATCCGAGTCCATGTAGCCGATGGGGATTAGACTATCTGACTGATAAATCAATATTCTATCTCGAGTTCTTTTTTCAGATACTTGAATGTTTTTTAATCGCCGCCTAATGTTATTTCCCGGTTACTTTGATATCTTGCCACCATGCCAACGATAAAAGCAGATATCCTGTCTCTCGTGACATAAAGATTGCATACATAAGGCTTCCGACAGCCGAAGCATGAGGAATGTCTTTCATGTCATCTATCTCCTTTTGTGTCTTAGGGCACATTTCCTTGGATAGATGGATTCTATGTCTGAAAGGGTACGAAGCATTTCTTGGAATCCTGCATGCTGAATCATTTCAAGACAGTGTTTATGTATGAAGCTTGCGATAAGCCTATCATCCTTTTCTTGCGATCTCGAGTGATCTTGATCCCAAGGATGTGTCCGGCTTCCCCTAAGTCCTTCATATTAAACTGTTTTGAAAGCCATGCCCTTACGTCTGATAACACCTTTGCATCATTTCCGATGATCAGAATGTTGTCTACGTATAGTACTAAGAATACCAATGCAATTCCGACACGCTTTTTGTACACACAACTTTCGAACTCATTTTGATCAAACCCATAAGACTTTATAACATGATCAAAACATTGGTTCCAAGCTCTGGATGCCTGTTTGAGTCCATAAATGGACTTCATGAGCTTACAAACTAGGTGTTCTTGGCCTTTTTCAATGAAGCCTTGGGGTTGTTGTATATAGATTTCTTCATCAAGACTTCCGTTAAGGAAAGCCATCTTGATCCATTTGCCAGATTTCAAAGTCGAGATCTTGTGACAATCGACAAGAGAATCGGATGGACTTGAGCATTACTCTGGTGAAAAAAGTTTCCTCATAGTCGATCCCTTCTTTCTGAGTATAACCTTTTGCCACAAGCATTGCCTTGAAGGTTTCCACCTTCTCGTCCGGTCCTCTTTTTCTCTTGTATACCCACTTGCAACCAATGGGTTTGACCCCCATTAAGTGGTTCGACTAGCTCCCACACTCTGTTATGATCCATAGAACCCATTTCGGCTTTCATTGTTGTTTGCCAAGAAACTGCATCCTTGTCTTGGATTGCCTCGTCATATGTCCATGGGTCTCGATTAAATGTCTTGTCCGAATCAAATCCGAGGACTCTCCTATCCCCATGAATCTCTCAGGCAGTCTCACAACCCTCCCACTACGACGAGGTTCCGGTTGTGTAAGTGTGTCGTTTGGTATGTCATCTTGTACAATTGGCACTGAGGTTAGCCCCCTTAGCTCATTTAAGGTAATCTCACTTCTAGGTCTTCTTTTGTTCATATAGTCTTCTTCCAAAAATCTAAAGTGGGTGCTTTTTACCACCTTTTGATCTTCGGGACCATAGAACATACAACCTTTTGTTCCCTCGGGGTATCCTACAAACAACCTTAATTCTGATCGAGGATCTAATTTTCCGGCTTCCTTGTCCAACACGTGGGCGGACACCCCAAATTTTCATGTGTCTCAAAACCGGGCTTACGCCGGTCCCACAATTCTTTGGGAGTTTTGGGAACCGATTTGGATGGCACAAAGTTCGAATGTAGGCGCTTTTTTCCAAGGCATGACCCCGGAATCGACTTGGGAAGATCCGCGATAACTCATCATAGATCTAACCATTTCCAAAAGAGTTATGTTTCTTAAGCTCTGCAACCCCGTTTTGTTGAGGGGTTCCGTGCGATTAAATTTGGGATGCAATCCCTTTATCAGACAAGTAGTTCAAAAACTCATCGCTGAGGTACTCGCCTCCACGATCGGATCGTAGAGACTTGATCCGTTTTTCCCTATGATTCTCTGCTTGAGCCTTAAATTCTTTGAATTTCTCCAAGGTCTCAGATTTATGCTTCATAAGGAAAATATAACCGTACCTTGAGTAGTCATCAATAAAAGTGACGAAATACTCATAACTTTCCCTTACTTTGGTTGATATTGGACCACATACGTCTGTGTGAACGATTTCTAACACTTCTTTGGCTCTATTCCCCTTGGCTCCGAATGCCCTCTTGGTCATTTTACCCTCCAAACATGATTCGCAGGTTTGAATTGGTTCAACTTGGAGAAACTCCAGTGAACCGTCTTTCACCAACCTTTGGATCCTCTTTGGATTAATATGTCTCAATCTTAGATGCCATAGAAGTGTCTCGTTCACGTCTGATGAACGTTTTCTTTTCTCGGAAACAGTTGATGTGTTATATGATGCATTTCATGAGTGGTGTGCACAGTTAATTTTATAGAGATTATTCGACAACTTTCCATGACAGATAAATTTATCATAAAGAGAAATGGTAAAAACTTTATTAAAAGTAACCGAATATCCATCAAGGTAAAGTTTAGAAACTGAAATTAAATTCTTTCTAAAATTCGGAACGTAAAGAACATCTCTTAAAATTAAAACTCTGTCTTCAAAAGACAGATGCACTTCTCCCACTGCTTCAGCTGCCACTCTCGTAGCATTGCCCAGTGTGATGAGGATATCACTCTCACTAAGTTGTCGGGTCCGGCAGAACCCCAGAAAATTGAAACAAACATGTCGGTGGACCCGTATCCACCACCCATAAATGGGAGACATACGCCGCTAAGCAAGTTTCAACAACTAGTGCGTGAGAATTACCTTTCATTCCATTCTTTTTGGGTTTGGAACAGGCTGACCTCCAGTTTCCTTTTTCACCGCAGTTAAAACACTTTCCCTTAGCTGGCTTGCTCACTCTTCTACCTCCCTTCACCTTTTCTTTGCCATTGGCAACACTTGAGTTCACTTGCTTGTGGCTTTTGTCCTTTTTCTTGTTCTTACCACCCCTTGGCCTAGAAGAAGAAGAAGGTCCATTTGCCACCAAGGCTTGGCTCTTTTTCCCCAATATCGCCTCTGCCGAGACCAAAGCTTGCAATAGATCAGGCATCGAGAACTTCTGATTATTCATCTGGTAGTTCAGCCTGAACTGTTCAAAACTTTTTCGCGCAGAGTGGAGCCTGAAAATCAATTTGGGTCTCGGCGTCGATTCAAATACCAAGTACCTCAAGTTTGTTAAGGTGAGCCATCATCGGAGAACGTGCTCCCTTACACGGAGTTCCTCCACCATTTTCATAGAGAGCAAGTCTTTCATGGTGATCTGACGAGCCACACGGTTCTGATGTTGAAACATCGCTTTAAGACTAGTCATGATGTCTGCAGCGGTCTCAACGTTCTGGTGTTGGTGTTGCAACACATCTGACATAGAAGCCAAGATGATACACTTTGCCATTTCGTTGGACGCCTCCCGGTCGAAGATACTCTTTCTTAACCGCTTTAGTTGACTCATCTTTTGGCTTTTTCGGGTTTAGGTGTGTAGTGAGAACCCGTTATGGCTTTGTGCGGTGAGGACAATAGTAAGTTTACGATTCCAATCAACGAAGTTTTCACCAATGAAGCAAATTGTCTTTAAGTATATTGAACGATGGATTAAAAGGTTGCGACATGATGAAAATAAAAAAATAATAATATGCATAAGCACAAATATATCACAAAATTCGATCACATGTTTCATATTAAAATCTCAAAAAATATGAACATGCATCACCAACATCTCAAAAACAGTTTAAATAAGCCACGTGGGGTGGGTCATTATTTAAACACATTCAAGCGAGTTATAAACAAGAACGGTTTACAAATCTTTAATATCCGTTTAATAGTTGGCTCCCTTGACCAATATAAAATTGACGGGGACTTGAGGAAAGTATATGCATATCAATTTTATACCTAAGTAATAACCATGATTAAATCTGAGTTATTATTTTGCTTTGAACGAGCCTCGTGGGGGAGGATCATCGTCGCCACTAGTAGTAATCCACAATCATCCATCCGAATTTATTCATGTGAAAGCTATCTTTTGACCGTCCCCGTAGAGGAATTTCTCCAAAAGAATTCACAAATAAATAAATCATGGAGGTCAAAATTAATTCAATTTTATTATCCTAATAAAATTGTCAATTAATTATTTAAACATACTTAGTAATTTTTGAAGGTGAGATTTTTCATTGGGCAATTCTCATGCAAACACATTTAAACAAATTAAATAAAGCACAAGAAATCACATCCAATTGTCATGGTTTGATTTTTCTTGGCTTGATTTTGAAGAAACGTCGTCTTGAATTTCTCCCACTCGATCGTCTCGAAAAGAACTCCATCTCGAAATGCCACGCCAAGTAGCTTCGCAATGATGCACGATGCATCCGCCGCCGCCCCCCCGCGAAGGCGACGCGTCCGTCGCCGTAGCACAACACGCCGCCCATCGCTTTCGGCGACCTCGGCGGGAGTTCGCCCGTCGGCCTCAGCGAGGGTTCGGCAGCGATGCGGCGGCGACGCCAAGATCCACGCCAAGACGCCATAAGCCTCGCCTAACGCCTAACTCGGCAAAGGCCGCTAGCCCTCACAAGACGCCGCGGCGCGTGGCCGTCATTCGCCAGTCCGTCCAGGGCCGGTGCCGAGTTTACCGCCCGCCTTTGTTTGCGACCTAACCCTCGCCTTCGGCCCTCGGCCTCGCCCACGCGTCCGTCGTGTGTACTGCGATGCATTCAGCGTCGCACGCGTGCCTCCTCCTGACACGTTTCGCAGGACGCACGCCGCCTACGCCCGGTTTTGGATCTATCCTTTAATTCTTCATCTCCGCCTCCGTTTTCGATCCGGTTAAAATTTATTTACAAAAATAAATAAACCTAGATCTAGACTAGTCTATTACATTGATCAAATCAAACAAATCCTAATCTACTCGTGGATTTTCTCACGAGGCAAAAAACAATTCGAATCGAATCGAATTAAAAACCACAATTTATATGCATGCATAAATAAACACATTAAATTCCATGACAATTGGATACCTGCAAAAAAGATCTAGCAACTCTACTATCCAATTTTAAATTTAATGAAAACGAATTAAATTACAATTTAAAATTCAGAGCCCGAAACCGAGGCTCTGATACCAGTTGTTGGGGAATTAATTGTACGGATCTATTCGGGATGAATATTTAAATACAAATTTAATTCTAACAATTATTACTAGCATGAATTAATCCTATATTAATTCAAATAATAATTCAACAACAAATCATGCATATAAATAGTTCACGTAAATCCTACGCATGCGAAATTACTACGAGTTTACGTGAACTAACCTCTTGGAGTGGCAATGGTCTCAAATCGATTAAACACACTAAAAAAGCCTTCCCAAGTATTCCTAGTCCTTGCTTTCGACAATCCGGTGGAAGGATGCTCATGAACAATTAACAAAAAAAAAATAAAGTTTTGTTGCACCACCTTTGTGGATTTACTAATTTTTTCAAAGACATGGAATTGTACTTGGGAATGAAAGAATCATCCCCTATTTATAGATGATGGGGTGGTGGTAAATTTTGAGGAAAAACCAATGTGGGAAAAATCTTTTCTTGATCTCCAAGAAATCTTGAATATATCTCCTATATTCTTTTCTCCATAATTAAAATATTCCACAAAAATTCCACCTCATCTTGTTATGGCAATATTTTCGAAAATCAAGAGACAAGAATCCAAGATTTGGATCTTCTTGAATTTATGAGATATACTTGCATTTCAAGAAATACATATCTTCCATAATATATTTTCAAGAAAATCAAGAAAATCTTTCTTTCCCTTTTATTTCAAAAATTTCGAAAATCACATATGAATAACCAAGTGGGAGATTTCTTGAATTTAATGAGATAATCTTGTATTCCAAGAATACATATCTTCATTCATTAACAAAATTCAAAGAAAATCTTTCTCCCCTTTTATTCATAATTTTCGAAAATTATGAGAAAAAATAAGCAACAAATTTATTTTATTTTTAAACACCTTTTTCAGTTATTGGACTTTATGTTGGGCTACTTGGGGGGCCTTTAGGAGAATTAAGATTGGACCTTCCAATGGATCTTGAATTATCAATATTGAGCCACAATATTATTCAAGCCCATAAATATTAATTAATCCCACTACATAATTAATATTGCACTATCCATCTTAACCCATATTACACGATCAATATGGCTCCCCTGTTATTATTTTTAAAGTGTTTTAGATTATCTAGCCCATTAATTAATTCAAGCCCTTTGAAATAGTTTTCCATTAATTAATATCTTTTGTCCTTGGTTAAGGAACGGTTCAACATTATTATCCGTACCGGAAACTAGTTCCACTTGCAAGATTTGGTATGATAAATCTTATGAACCTCCCAAGGGTGCAAATCGAACAAGCGTACTTGCACATGATTCTCCGTATTAAATCTTAGCAATCGCATGTGACCAATAATATTGCCCAAGATATAAAGTATTGAATCTCGTTGATTCTCTACCCGTAATAAGTCAAAGCAATAATTACTAACCATACGCGATCCTATTTAAGGAACGAAGATTAAGAAATAACGAACCCCTGAAGTCTAATTCTTCCTAGTTCAGTGCTGAAGAATTTGTCCTCCTGTAGGTCCTATTCAGTGCATCAGTCATGCACTAGTGTAATCTCTTGGTCAAGACAAGTCAATCTGAGCCTTACACTTCAACCTTTCACGATGGATTGTTCATTTCCATCTAGGTCGTGAATGATGTACTTTTGGTTACAAGAAACTGTTAATTTAATATTCTGTGATCTGGTATCACTAAATTAACTACAATGTAACACGTACTATTTATTGAACAGTTATGCAGTAAATATATGTAACATTCAATGATATTTAAAGCATCAGTGATAAATAATTTATTTCAGTAAATAAGTTCGAAATTCAATTTTGATTATACAAAGTAAAAACATATTTTCCAGTATAATCCCAACAATACCATATTTGCAAAATAAATAAATCATAAATCTGACAAAATCTTGTAGCAAAATATTTCATTATTGCCAACTTTTCAAATCTGAGTTGAATTTAAATGTAATCATTGTGATGGATACCTTCCTTAATTCCTTATTTTCGCTAAAAACGTTTGCTCACGTACCTAAATTAAATATAAATATTTTATTTACTCATCAAATTGAAATAATTATATGGAAAAGATATTAAAACAAGTAAAAAATAAATCACAGAATATAAACACAATCATTTCCATAAATTTTTGTTACTGGAAATATCATTCTTTATATATATATTTATCTTCTTGATTTCACAGTAATTTTTTCATTTATTTATTGGAGTTGGGTTTTGGAAAATGGAGTGGACAGAGTCGACTGCATTAAAACAGAGTTTTCACTTTATGCGTGAGTGTTACAATCATAACTTTAAAGTACAAAGTAGCATCAAGCTTCTAGTCCAATCATCCTAATTAGACCATATTTTTATTAATAAGTCCAGACTAAATGTTCAATAATCAATAAGAATTATAAATTGGATAGAAATTCACCGAGTGATTTTTGATCGTATAATCCTACGTAATATACCTTTTATAAGTATATTGAAAACTAAAAGTAATATAGATATTATCTCCTAACAAGACACATGTTTAATAATCTTGTTTGGTGATACCATGTTTGTAAAATAAATAAATCATAAATCAGACAAAATGTAAAGTAAAAATAATAATTTATATTTGGATCGTAGAAGATTCGATGTCTTATATGTTAACTAATATTGCTAAAGTGACTAGGTCTCATATATTAAGTGCAAATGTGTCTACAAGTTTAAAAGTTTCCAAAAGGGTGGGAGTACCCATTGTACTTCACTTTTAATTTTAATGTTATCCATTTTTGGATGTTCAAAAAAAAAAAAACACTACTTATGTGGTGCGCCAAATAAGGAAGACATTTAATTAGTTTTTTTAATCATATCCTCACATTTAATAATATTTCATATCTATGCCATTTTATTAATTAAGTAAAATATTTTGAGCTTTACTTTTTTCTAACCCATAGTTTTTTGTATTCTCTTTTTTTTTTAATATACATTTAGGTATTTAAAATATTATTTTTATCATCTGTTTAATTTGCATTGAATCATAAATTTAATTGTTTATATTTTCTTTTAAAAATTTCGTACCTTTTCATGAGACTTGATGAATATCATTTTTCATGAAATTTGATATTTTTCATTATGAACATCATTTGCTCATATTCATTTGAGATAATAGTTTTAAAATGGGAGAAGAACATTTCACTGTAAAGTCACCCAAAAACTTACAATCAGATACAAAGTGCAGAAAATTTATATACTTTAGTTCAAAGTTCAAATTTGAACTAAAGTGCTACGTACTTTAGTTCAAATTTCTGCACTTTGTATTTGGTTGTAATGATTTACTCAATCTTGTATCTAGTTGTAATTTTTTCTTTTAAAATTAAGTTTTGCCATCCAAATAAAAATATAATTGCATTCAGATAAAAAAACAAAAGGTAAAAAAATTTAAATTAAAAAAAAATTAGAGCAAGTGTTCATGAAGTCTAAGATGAAAAAATAGTTAATTGCAATTAATTATCAAAATTCAAATTCATAAGAAGAGTGAAACTCTTTAGTTTTTTTTTTAAAACGCAAACAAGGTTACATGTAAGAACGACACAAATCAGGAAGGTCAAGCACAAAGTCTGGAGGCTCGACCTAACCATGCGGACTCGCATAAAAACGAGACATCCGAGCTAAAGAATGTGCCACAGAATTTGCATTCCGACTGACCCACTTAACTTTATACTGAGAGTGCTCCTCCAAAATCTCTTTCCCATTCCAATGAGACCCCCAAATGTAGAATTGTCCGGAGAGGCCGATTGATAAGCTGAGCTCACCTCTTGTATAACACTTTCCACTTGGATTCCTCAGAATTCGGGGTATCTGAGATGATCGACATTGCCAAATGGTATGCCGTTTTCACGGTATACAACCCATTAGGTGAAAAATGTCATATTAGAGAATCGGGAACTCCCCCGGCGAAGGCACTGTTCTTAGAATACGCCGAACATCATCTTCCGGAATAGGCGGAGTGTTTATCTTAAAAGACATCTCATCATTCAACCACGCCTCGCCCCACATTCTCACTTTGTCCCCGTCACCAATCTTCCATCGAGTTCCTCTACGGACGAGAGTTAAAAATAAAAAGGGAAAAAAGCTCTAAGGTACAAAGTGGGAGAGTAAAAAGCTCTAAAGTACAAATGCAATTTTTTTTGTGACTCTCAGGTACAAAGTGCAATTTTTTTTTCAAACAAAGTGCAATTTTTTTTTACCTTAGAGTCACTAAAAATTGCATTTGTACCTTAGAGTCACTGCTTCCTATTTTTTGTACCTCAAAGTCATTAATTCAAATAAAAAATGACGTAAACAAATCTCATGATAGGTACCATTTTTAAAATAAATGTTAAAATGATGAAAATTTATGGTTCAATTTAACCTAAATTAGATGGATGAGAAAAATAATATTTTATTTAACTGAGTGCAAATTACAAAAAAAATATATATATGAGTATAAAAAAATATACTCAATTTTCATGGGGCTTGATATGTAAAATAGAAAAATATAAGCTTAAACAAAAAGATAAAGATCAAAATATTTAACTTAATTAACGAAATTGGGTAGATTTTTTTATTTTTTTTTAATCAGGAAAGTTGGGTAGATTTGGAATAAATTAAATGTCGGGATATAATTTAAGAAACTAATTAAAATGTCTTGCTTGGTTAGTGGACATTTAGGGAGAGTGTTATTGATAATTACATTTTAAGATTGAAACTTACTTATCAAATAATTGCATATGTATATGCATATTTGTACTTTTGAGTGCAATATTGACTATATATGCAATTTCGTTTGTACCGATTAATAATTATCAAATATTTATATCTATTATTAATTTTTTCAATATATAAATTCGTATTCACGTGTGAACATAGGATAAAATCCGACTTCTAATATATGTAAAAATATGATTTTATTAATAAAAATGGGAAGAAAAAAAAAAGTGCTAGGTCACAACCCGACCAAGGTATAACAAGGCCTCATTAAAACCTGCTAATGAAAAACCTATTGGAAAAAAACATTAGTAGGAAAAAAGAGTACCCAAAAAATAAAATAAGTAAATTTATAAAAGTCTTAGCGAAGAAAGCATAGAGTGAATATGTGGTGGATGGTCCCGTCATTGCAAGCCATGTCCAATCATAGCCTGCCAAGTAGTATGATGTAGCATAAATGTCCTGAAATATGTGAAAATATCAAAGGATTAATATATGAAACTTAATGAATATTTTTATATGGGTTTTTCTTTAAATTCAATATAGATAATTCGATTTTCAATTAAAAAGAAAAGGACACAAACGTTCAATATTCCTTGAACATATGAACTGAAAAATCCCCTAAATATGGACTCACTTAAAAATACTTGCTCGTCAAAATCAAGTTGATGTGGGTCATAACAATAATATTAGCAATATTAATTGTTTTCATATATATATATATATACGGTTTACATTAAATAGTAACACAATAAAACACATCATAAGATTGTAATATTATATTAAACCAAAATTTCAATATAAATGAGTATCGGACTATTGCATTCATTTATTTTGTTTGCCGATATTTCGATTGAGTATCGGGTATGCTTTTCTTTTTTCAAATACTAAAATTTTGGTATATATTATACTGAAATTTTCGATATAATGTCAACATTTTTTAAATACCGAATTTTTTATATGACAGACAATATGAAAATTTAGATATACCATACCAAACCACAAGCATCGTTCCCACGTACAGACCACCAAGCAAACCCGTTTGATATACTCCATCGGTCCATAAAAAATAAGCGAAAGGGGATTCTATGATGTACAGAAGGATGATGTGCACTCTCTCCACCATTCGATCACACACACCCGCACGGATGTGTGTGTACGTGTGTGATCTAATGGTGTATTTTCACAGGAGGGTGTTGTACAGCACCAGATCTAAATCCAAAATAAGCTCACATGTTTGGGCACGAGCTTTTAAAAAAAAAAGCAAAAAACATGATGGAATTTTTTTATGAATAAAGTGATTATTTATAAGTAAATGCAATAGCAATTTGAATAATTAAATGATAGTTAAAGGGTGTAGATAAAATACTTGTGTCCATAAAAGCAATGTGTATGCTTTTAATGGACGGATAAATAAAACAAGTTAGCATATTTTTAAGAATTGATCTCCCTCGAACTAAATCTATATTATGAACTTGAATTATTTGACTCATTTTACTCATTTTCAACACATTTTTCTAAACCACTAAACTTGACCCGTATTATAACCTGGTTAGGGTCAAGTGTCGTGAATTAAAAACAAAATTTATAGCATGATCCAAGTCAATACAAGTTTTTGTTTATTTTTAATGGACAGACAAATAAAATAGGCCAAGTTTTGTATTCATTCAGGTGCACTGTGCACTAATAATGAATTTTAGAAACATGCAACTTGTTATATATTGAAAGATGCAACTTGGTTACACTGAACCGTGCAATTACTAATATGAACAAAAAAAATAGTTGCACGGTTCAGTATTAACAAATTGCACGTTTCAGTATAACAAGATGCATATTTCTGGAATACACTATGAGTTCACAGTGCACCTAGATGCACATGAGACCTACTCAATAAAACAAGTTAGCATACTTTTAGTGGGTGAAAAGAATACTATTTAACACAGGAATTTGTCACAAGTATATAGACCAAGTTAACTTTTACGTTGTAAAAATCCAAAATACAATATCCACAAGTCGTTTTCGTTGACCTTAGTACAACAAAACTAGAGATAGAACATCCGCTCAAAATAAGAAAAGAAAAATCTAGAGATAGAAAAGAATCCTAATTAATGAATAGGGTACAAACAAATATACAAATCAATTTATCTTTTTCACTACTAAAACAGTTGCAGCTTGCATTACATTATTTGGAGCAGTTGATTGATCAATCAACTCTATCCTCCATGTAACCAAGATTAGATTTGACTGATCCTGATTACTCGTTTTAAATTTTATAGCTATAAGTATGCACAGAAAAACTAAGGTTTCCCTTACCAAATTATGCTACCAGGTAACCTTTTCTTTCCAAGAATGATACAACTTTTTCAGCCATTACACTTGGACTATCACAACTTTCTTCTATTTGATGCAATACTATCTGAAAAAACGAAAAATGTAAAAGCAATAAGTGCAGAGAGGCGAACAAAATTTATCAATCAGTCAAATGAAATTTTTTAACCGAACTAGTGATACTGAAAAGTGGGTAAGATAATTTTAGGTTATCTTACTTTCACAACCCGTCTGATATTATACCGTCCCACACCAGAATTTTTCGTGAGATATAGCAAGTAGATAAAGATTTCTTATTGGCGAATACAAATGCATACCTCAGAGTTCAATGGTGGTTCATATGGATCATCAACACCTGTGAAACCTGTAAAATCCAAGCAAAACTCATCACTTTTCATGAATGTGGAATGTGCAACTACATTGATTTTGGGAGAAATGTGAAATTGCTAGCTTCGCCTTCTCTCCAGAAGAAGAAAACAAGCAATAGATGCTTTCACAAGAATTTCAATATTTAACTACGTAGTAAGATTCTGAGGATAATTTACTTAATTTGAGTTCCATATTCAAAATCAAATTATTAAGTGAGCCCAGCTAGCAACTGAGGTACTGCAGTTCTCACCAAGCAATAACAATTTAGAGAAAAAACGGAACTTAATTTGCCAAAGGAAACCATACTTTGACATCTTTGATTCATTAATATGTGGAGCCAGTGTTGCACAAATCTAAATACATGCTATTGCGTATTAATAGTTGATACGGTCATGTTAAGAACTCCAATAACGACACTTGCAGACTTAAATTTAAGTTCCCCAATAACTGTTCAAAAGGGTGCATAAATTAGCAAACAACCGAAAAAGTTAGCATGAGTGGAAATTGCTATTGTATTCTCAAGAATGCCTCATCCATCAGAAGGTAATTAATATGCAGACATCAAAATGAATAATACATACAACAAAAAGGAAAAGTGTAACACACCTTTGATTTTTCCAGCTCGTGCGAGTTTGTAAAGTCCCTTGGGATCCCTTGACTCACAAACTTTCAACGGCACATCCATATATACCTGCAATTTCAAACTTCTATTTCAACCTTTGCTACAAACACCAGAAAAACTACAGTTTTAAATTCCAAAGGTCAGTAGACAAAACCTCAATAAAATCTCCTTCAGGAAGCAGATTTCGGCAGGCATCTCGTTCCTTCCTAAATGGTGATATTAAACTTGCAATGCAAATGACTCCAGCATCTGCAAAGAGCTTTGCCACCTCTCCTGTTTACCAAAAGATAGTCAGTTGAACAAAATGCAATGAGTCTGCTTAGACTAATTAACACATAATTGAGGCAAAAAATCAACCTATCCTTCTTATGTTCTCATATCTATCTTCAGCTTTAAAACTAAGATCACGGTTCAGACCATGCCTGCAGTTATCCCCATCAAGGATATAGGTGAGCTTTCCTCTGGCATGTAAGGCACGACTTAGAGCACAAGCCACAGTGCTCTTTCCTGGAGGAAGATCGAGCAATTAATAGGGAAAAAAGTCACAAATAATGAAACACTTGTGCCAAGGACAAGGAAACAATTCTAAGGTCAAAGGGAAAAACAAACAATTTGATTGACCAATTTCTCTTACTTTTCCTCCTTTTGAGATTTCAAAGATTCAAGATCTTGAGATCACTGTATGTATGAGGATCAAGAATACCATTAAAAACTGCATACTGATCTATAATCTATTCCTCTCTTTATATTCCCATAAGACCAAAGTCAATCATCCAAGACTACAACAAGAATTAGATTGAATCCCAAAATCCCAAATCCACAGTGGCAAGAATTCAAATATCAATCAATCACATTTGTTTGCATCAAAACGTAGAAAAGAGTTGTGAATGCTACACAAACCTGATCCACTTAGCCCAGTGATCCAAATAACACAACCCCTCTGATTAAGCAACTCCTGCCTATCGCTCTTCTCCACAGAACACTTGTGCCACACAATATTCGACGAATTCCCAACTGTAGACACATGAACAGCATTTTTCCCTAGATAAACAATTAATTACAAACATTTAGATAGCAGAACAAATTCCAGAGTACCAATTTCAACCGCCAAACACACACACACAAAAAAAAAATGGCAATGAAATACCTTTAAAACCACCGCAATCGCCGGTGGAATTGTGAAGAGACTGATTCGTTTGGCCGTCGGCGTGCTTCGTCGCTTCGGAGGGTTCCATTGCCCTGATCGGCGCGACGAAGCTCGATCTCGCGAAACCGCCGGAAACCTCGATTTTCTGACCTCTGCTCTGAAACACGGCGGCTTTGGGCGGCGGCGATGGCGGCGGCTTGGCGTATGGTGCCTCTGAAAACAGCAATGCCGATGATTTACACAAATTCAACGTTTGTGTACAAAGCGCCGCCATTTTTTTATTCCTTTAAACAAAATTTATTTACCAATAACCCGATTCCGCCGAGAAAAAAAACAAAAATCTCGTCAAAAATATTTAACGGAAATGTAGAAATGTGAAATTGGAAGATTTTTTTGGGGGACAAATGCAAACGGGGGCTTAAATTGATGGAGATAGATATCACATAAATCACGAAATGCAGCTTGAATTTCGAAATCAGATTTCGTGCACCGCAGATTGTTTATTACTAATATAATAAGGCAGATGAGTTGTCGATTTTGGTAACGAGTTTTGGGTTTGCGTTTTATGAAAAGGAAAAATGGTTGATAATGATATTAATTGTCGGTGTGTGTTGGATTTGTGTTTGATAAAATAAAGGAAAATGGTTGATATTGATGTTAATTGTGGGTGCAATACACATATGAATCCCGTATATATATATATATATATATACTTCCACATTGCTTTGTGGCATTGGTTTATTCAAATTTGGGATACATTTGCGTGAGAAAATTTCACAGTTAGATAGAAAGTAAACTGATCATGACATTTTAATATTTTGAAAAGAGTAGGTATTGATTTATAGTATTAATTTGTATTTGATGTCGTGTATGAGATATTGTCATAAAAGTTTTTATCTTCAAACTTATATTACGCAAATACTTTTGTATAACTTTTTTATGTGTATTTAATGACATCATGTAATAAATATTGTGAGTGACACGTGTCAATGTATTAAAGATAATAAAATATAAGATGAAATACTAAAGTGGAGAGTGTAATCCTACTTTTAAAATAAGGATAAGAATTGAATTGATTTTATAAATTAAGAGAATGAATAGACAACACGTGTGTCTAAAATATTTTAAGTGATGACAAATGACACATTGAATTGTGATGTTTCATCATGGATTTCATTGTCTTTAATGCATTTCATGTGTGTAAAATGATATCACAAATCATTATTAATGACGTGCATTATATTGAAGATAATGAAATACAAAATAAAATATCATAATGAAACAAGTGAGCCTATTGGGATATGTGATGTAGATTGGATCGTGAGATCCAGTTTTCGTCATTAAAATTATATGTTTTTAGTATTTACGGCAGTATAATAAAATCTCATTAAGTACATTTGATATATTTTTCCGTTTTATCAAAATACAATTTGAGGATCTTTCCTTACTTATGTTCGACTTGATCACCAAATATTACTTGGGTCCAAAGTCTAGGATTTCCTTTCATGCATTCCTTCGATTAGTATAAATACGTGTTCATAATTTATTGTAAGAACACGCTTTGATTATTGAATTATATTAAAAAAATTTAGGAATTTTCTGTTTATCCGAGACATAATCCCAATCCCTTTGCATGCATAAATAAAGGCCTCTGCATCAATATGATTTAAAAAAAAATGAAAATAGAGAGACGAGGCATCGGCATCCGAGAATCTGAAATATGACCAAATGACAAAATTATGTATTTCATTTTGGTGTTCTATAACTTATTATTTGTTTTTAATACATGTCATGTATATTTAATAACATCGCTAATCATAATTAATGATACATTTTGTATATTAAAAGATAATGAAATATAAGATGAAATATCAAAGTGTTTATTCTGGATTTCAGATGATCTTTAAAAATCGATTTTTAAAATTTTAGAGGTTTTTAATCATGATGATTAATAGAAAATTAGAAATAGAGTATGTGTTTCATTTGCGTTTTTTAATAGATAGATATTTAACTTTATGTCAAATCAAATATGTAAGAGTGAATAATATTGCATTATTACATTATTGTTGATTGAATTTAATCTCAAATAAATATGTAAAATGAATGATATACTATAATTATATCATTGTTGAGTGAGATTGTAATGATTAAATAATTATGTTATAATTAGAGTTTATAGGGATTGAGTCTATTGACTTGTGTTTTTTAAAATCGATTTATAAAATCTCGAAGTAAAATCGTTTTAAAATTTTAAAATTCAAAACTAGATTTACAAAATTCGAAGTAAACATAGCCCAAGTGTAACATGTGATTTCTCTCAATTGGGATAAATGGATAAGAACCAAATTAATTTCGCAAAATAACGAGAATGATTTAGAATACGTGCATTTAAGAAATTTGAGGAGTAACAAATGATGTATTAAATTTTGGTGTTTTATCTTGTAATTTTTTTAATACATATCATGTGTACTAAATGATATAATGTACAAATCATTGTAAATGACATGTATCATGTATAATGTATTAAAGACAACAAGAAAGTGGAATAGATGATTCTAATTGATATATAGGGATACGAATTTAATTAATTTTATAAATTAGGCCCGTTTGTTAAACTTATTTTAAATATCTTATAAGCTCTAACATTTTATAAGTTATTTTAAGAGGTTATAAGATGTAATTTTTAAGTATGACTAATAAAATTTATAAGTTCTTTAATAATTTTAAAAAATATTTTTTAATTTTAATATAATATATATTTTTTAAAATAAAAAAAATATTTTTTTGAAAATAATTATTTTTTTTTTCAAAAAAGAAAATCGAAAATAAATTAATTTTTTCTGAAAATAAAAAATTTACGAAAATAGTTTTTTTTGGGAAAAAAAATTGAAAACAAAGTTTATTATTATTTTTTTTTTAAATAAATTATTTCTTCCAATTTTATTTTGAAAAATAATTTTATTTTTCGAAGATGTATTTTTCCCCCCAAAAAAATATAAAAAATAAAATATTTATTTTTAAATATATTTATTTTTCAAAAATAAAATTATTGTGTAAAATAAAAATTTTTAGAAAAATAATTTTCTTTAAAATCTAATTTTTTTAATTTTTTTATTTTTGTATATTTAGATGTCTGGACTGGGTTCGAGTCGGTTGTTTGGGTTGGGCTTGTGTCGGGTTGAATTGGATTCAGGTCGGGTTTCGGCTGCCTGTAGGGGTGGGCACAATATATCCGAACCGATATAACCGAATCGAACCATAGCATTTTCGGTTAAAATGGTTCGGTTATAACGGCTAATTGGTTCGGTTCGGTTCAAAATATAAAAAAATTCGGTTTTAGATTTTCGGTTCGGTTTGTAGGGTATAAAAATCGAACAAACCGAATCGACCAATATATATATATATAAATTATTTAATTTTATATTTATTTAATAATTAATAATATAGTATTAAATTTCTAGACAAATGCAAGTTAAACCCTAATTTTGTAATTCACCAAACCTTGCATGAATTTTAAGAATTCATATTTTGATTTTTTCAAGTATTTATATAATGAGATTTCATTTTAATTTGTTGGATTTGTTAGAACTCTAATGAACTTGTTGAACTCTTATGAACTATGTGTTTGTCTTTTATATTTAAGGTGGTAGTTCGTTTATAATTTTGATTTTGAATTTAGTGTCTAAAAATGATGGGAAAATGCTTATTGTTGAAAAAATATTATTTTGTGCAGGAAAACCGAACCGACCGAACCAACCTAATTTTTAATTCGGTTCGGTCAATTCAGTTATTGAATTAGTTCGGTTCGATTCGGTTTTAATTATTAAAATTTTGGTTATTTTGGTTCGGTCCAAAACGGTCCCAAAACCGACCGAACCAACCGAATGCCCTCCCCTATGGGCGGGGATGGTAGGTTATAAATTATATAATTTTTGTAAAATAAGTTGAGATATCTCAACTTTGTTTTTTGGAGCTTATAAACTCTAAAAAGTATTTTTTGAGATTTTATAAAATGTTAAATAACTTATTTTACCAAACAAAATTAAAGAGTTTTTAAGGTCCTAAACAACTTATAAGTTATTTTAAAGAACTTATAAATTAACCAAACGGACCCTTAAAACAATGAATAGACTACACGATCATCTAAAAATTTGAGGATATGCCAAATTGCATATTACATTTTGATCTTTCATTATGTGTTTCATTATATTTAATGCATTATATATGTATTATATGAATAAATCATTGCTAATGATATGTGTCATGTATTAAAAACATAAAACACTCTTTTCGAAAAAAAAAACAAACATAAAACACAAGATGAAACATCAAAGTGGAATATGTGATGTTAAATAGGGTATAATGATAAGGGTTGCATTAATTTCATAAATAATGAAAATGGAGAGACGAGACAACAAATGATGTATTCTATTTTTGTGTTTCATCATTTGTTTAATCACAAATTAATTTTTAATGATATATATCATGTATTAAAGACAATAAATCATCTAATGTAATAGATGACCATAATTTGAATATGAGGATAAGAATTCCACAAATAAAGAGGACATTGGTCTAAGAAATCTGTGTAATGAAAAATGACATATTTCATTTTTGAAAATTTTGTATTCCGTTGTCTTTAATGTATGTCACTAGTTTAGATTACGTGTGTTTCTATATTGCACGATTGTTATTTTAAAGCTAAAATATTTTTGTATTTCTAAATAAATAATAAATTTATTTTATCAAATATATCTATCAGGTTAAAAATGATATCATAAACTGTAAAAAGAAAAAAAAATGCTTAACCTTAGCAAAAATCACACTATTTTTAACTTAATTGTAATTTTAATTGAAACTTTGGATAATTGAAAAAACAAAAAAAGAGTTTAAATTTACATTGCAATTGTGACACCGGTCGTTTAGGCCCTGCGCGAGTCCAAAATAACATCATTGTATTTCTAAGTGTTTATTACTATTAGATACTATCTTTATTTAATATGTCTATTACATTTGGTTAAAAAATCAATTATGCCCCTATTAATTCAACTTTAATTTAAAAAAAAAATTGCTCCCTCTTTTTCTCACTTAACATAAATAATAAATACACACTCTCTCTATATATAAAATCTGAATTAATTTAACAGATAGCCTAAATGAATATACATTTATATGATTTTGCACAATATTCAATGAATTGTTTATTATATTAAATTTGTACGATGCAAAAGTAAAAATAAAATGAAAGGTATAAAATATAGGATTTTTTTGAAGTTTAATAGTTATTTTTTTTTTAAATTTTGTGTTTATATGTTGTTCATATTATATCCTTCATTGTTAATAGACTTTAATTATATATATAAAGATATTTTTCTCAATATTTTTTTGCACATATGCAATTATTTTACGAAGTTGAGTTTCTAAATTTCTTATATTTTATTTCTTCCTCAATAAATCAATGTCATGTATAAATTTTTTGAAGATAATGTTCATTTTTTTTGTCCTTATGTGAAACATGTGCAATATTTTATTTTTATGAATAGAACAAATTTTCACAGAAAATAAATAAAAAAATTAAACATAAAAAAGAAAAGCGTGCAAAATTTTTGTGGGAGATATACAATTTTTTTTCCATATATTCAAGATGTGCAATAATTTTTTGTCCTTATAAATAGAACACGCGTGCAAAAAAAAAGAATTGAACATATAAAAAAATTGTAGCAATATTTTTTTACGGGTAATGTTTAATTTTTTTTTTATATGTTTAACATGAGTGGGTCTCTTATGCACCCATGTGCACCATGCACTCATGCAACTGAATGACCAATTTTTAAAAATATTTGACTCATTGAATATATTAAACCTGTGGATATATGGGTAGTGTTGGTCCGTGCACTAGTTGCAAACTTGCACATGAGACTTTGTCATTTAACATATGTAACATTTTTGTAGAAAATTGAACATAAAAAAATTGCAGCAATATTTTTTGGGTAACAATTTTTTTTATATTCACCATGTGTAATATTTTTGTTCTTATATAAATAGAACAAATTTTGCACAAAAATAAATTAAAAAATTACAGCAATACTTTTTGTGTATATGTACAGAAAAATTAATATGAAGGTACCCAGTAAATTAATCTCAAGAAAGTCGATCAAGCCGCTTTGATCCGCTTCTCCAAGTTGAAGTTCTTCGAGTTTTTCGCGTTCTTCGTATCCCTCAAACGTCCGTCAAAAATCAAGCAAGAACGGTCACCAATCCAAGATCACGGTGCTAAACCTCTTGGATCCACACTCTTCCATAAGTCCTCGGAAATGAACGAGAACGGTCTTCGATCCAAGATCAAGGTGCTAAACCCGTTGGATCTGTGTTCTTCTCAAAGTCCCTCGAAATTCCCTAAAATCAACATCTAATCCAAGATCAAGGTGCGAAGCCCGTTGAATAACATTATAAAGTTTGAAAATTCAAGCAGGGATAAGACTCTGTTGCAGATCGAACTCTAAAAATCTTGGAAGAAGTCAAAGTCAAGATCGAAGTGAGAATTGGAGGATCAAATTACAGATTGCACTCTAAATTTATATTTGATTCAAGAAATTATCTTTGTAATTTCTTTTTCGTGTTTATTCATATATCAAATACAAAATTCGTGTTTTTACATTAAATATATAATTTCATCAAATAAAAGGAGATGGAAAGAAAGTTGATGTGATTACAAATCAATATCTAACACCTCTTTACATGATAAAGGTAACTTTTACTATGATACATAATCGATGTGACATACATAGTTAATAAGTTCATCAACTATTTAAGAATATGGAAAAAAAATTGATATAATTACAAATCAATGCCTTAACACCTCTTTATATGATAAATGTAACTTTTAGCTATGATATGCAACATGTGTGGGATAAATAATTAATAAGTTCATCATCTATTTAAGAATGATAAACGGTTTAGAATAAATTTAAACTTTTTACTTAGTTCTCATTGTGAAACTCGTTTTTCGTTCTCATTGTGGACAGAGGGAGTATATGATTTTTTTCAAGTATAATAATATGGAAGAAAACTTTGATGCAATTACAAACTAATGTTTAATACATTCTGATGTGGGACACATAATTTTGGATAAAAAATTAAGTAACTTTTTGAAAGATAATGATATAGTGGGTTGTTTTACGAAATTCAATGAAAATTTAAATTTTCATAATATAATTATTTTATTATATTAATATACTTAATTTTCATTGTTGAGATTATCCACAAAATATGATTCTTATAGTTTACAAATTAAGATTCTTACTATTGAACTTCTTCAAATATAAGGAAATGGAAAAAAAGTTAAATGCAACCACAAATCAATGCTTAATATCTTTTTATACGATAAAGATAACTTTAACAATGATATATAACAAATGTGAGATAAATAGCTCTGAAATTAAAATTTTAAGTAACTTTTAATGAAAATGCAAGGAAATTGAATGAAAAATTTTGGTTGAATTAAGTTTTACGTAGATTAATGTAGTTGCACCACATAAGCTTAAACATGTTTGACTTCATAAATTTTCATAATATAATTATTTTATTTATTAATCAAATAAATTAAAATTTTTGATATACTTAATTCCTATTGTTGAGATTATCCACAAATTAATATTTTTAAATATAGGATTTTCTTCAAATATAATGAGATTGAAGAAAAGTTGATGCAATTATAAATCAATAATTAATGTATTTTTATATGATAAAGATAACTTTTAGCAATGATAAATAACTGATGTGGGATAAATAGTTCTGAACTTAATTAAATAGATTAAAAACTTAACTTAAGTATTTCTTAATGAGAATGCACGATTTTGAATTGAAATAATCTTGTTGAATTGGGTCTCGTAGACTAAAGTGGTTTCGTCACATAAGTTGAAGCAGGTTAATTACCAATGTATAGTATATAGTATTAAGATGTATATATATATACACATATATATAATGTATTAATTAGGTTCGATTTTTATTTTTAGTAATTTTACCTTAAAAAATAAAATCGAAAACCAAACCGAATACAAAATTTAACCAAACCAAATTTATATCTCGATTCAATTTGGCTCAATTTTTTTATTTCTAACAAATAGTGCTCATTCCTAAGTTAAAGATCTAGTTTTAAAGTGAAAATAAATAAATTAAGGGATTGAAATTAAGGTTGGTCGTGTTAAGGGACTAAAAATTAACATATTTTCAATTGTATAGAATGTTGATTAAAATATTGTATCAATTACTATGGGAAAACTCATTATATTTAGAAATACATACTCTCTTTGTCCCAAATCAGTTTTCACACATATTTAGATCAAATCAATTTTAATTTGTGGACATGAGTTAATTATGTTAGAAAAAATAATAATATAGAGGGGCAAATGTATATTGTGAGGGTAAGGATTATTAGTAAATTTTTTTTTTTTTTGTTAGTAATAACTGATACGGGACATACCAACAAGGAAAATGTGAAAACTGATATGAGACAAAGGAAGTACTCCCTCTGTCCTGTTTTAGATTGTTCATTCACTGTTTGACTCGTCTTTTAGCGAGCGAGTTATTTGTTAGTATATAAAATGACAAAGTGACTTTTCTAGAGATGTAAGATAAATGAGGGGTGGGACTATCATACCCCACTTTAAAAATCTTTTTATCATTTTAAATACTAATAAACAACTCACTAGTTAAAACAAAAGGTAAATGGTGAATGGACAATATATAACAGGACGGGAGAGTATTATATTATAACTTAAAAATATATTTGAAAATATAAATAAGTTTAAAGTAATAAATAACTCAAATGAATAAGGGGAGATCATTTTAAAATAGAGAATTTTGAAGAATATGGAGTGATTGGCATTTATTCACTTGTTTCATATAATTTGACTTTTTTGACTTATCTTTTAAAAAAGTTTCTCTATAATTTACCCATATATCATTCCATAAATATTTTTTTTAATTTGACATTCTCTAAAATTTCTCCTTAATTTTGCAGTAATTCCTCTTCCCAAGGATTAATTAAGAAGAGTAAATATAACAAAAATTAATTGAGATCTCAAATTTAGTTGTCTAATTGGGAATGATAAAATTTTTTAAAAAAAATTGTGTTCTTTAATTCTATACAAAATGTAAAAATGACAAACTTTACTGAACGAAAAGAGCAGTTGATATAGAGATAGAGATAACACTATAGTTAATTATCTGTCTTGGGAACTCTCCGATAAATAGACATGTTTGAGCTATCTTTTTGTTGGGAAATAAAGTCCCAATTCACATCAAGAGGAAAATAAAAAAATAAATGGAAGGTTAAATGAATAAATAATGACAATCACCAACACAAGAATTTTACGTGGAAATCTCCAAGATCGAAGAAAAATTATGACCCACAAAAGAAATATCACTGTATGATAAAATAAAACTTCATTGTCTTCACCGACAATCATGATTTTAAACCGCATAATCACCATTCTCAAAACAAAGAATAATATATGTACTCCACCATATGAGTAGAACACTTAAAATCAACTATTTTAAGAATTTTCAACTACTTAGAATAAATCATTCTAAGAATTTTCTTTGGCACATGTCGAAAAACTTGTTGAAAACTATGGTGCTCCTTCTAGCTTTTAGCTCCCCTGGAAGTCCTTTTGCCATTGACATCATTCACCACACACCTTACATCTACGTCAAACCAATGCACATATGGTCCAACTAACATTCACATCCATTTCCATAGTAGTTGGACATGACATAAGGATGTTCATGTCCTCAACAGAGGACATCACTGTCTGTCACAATGTTAGTTTCAGAGCTATTTTCCACGACTGCTCCACCTTGATAATTTCACTTTATAGGCCTAGATTTTCCGCACTTCCAACAAACAACACCATTGAAGTCCTTCCTCATTTCTTTGCTAAAAGCCACCATTGTTGAATCTTCCTTTGAAGTTCGTCCTTCATTCATCAGTCTTCTCTCTTTAGAAAGAACTTTTCCTATGACTTTAAAAAAATTTAAAGTTTCCTTCTCATACATTAAAATTGATTTCGTATGCTCATAAGTATGCCGAAGAGACAAGATGAACCTCAACGCTTTATCCTCATCTTCAATTTTCAGTTCAAATGCCTATAGTTCAGAGATAATACCATTAAGAGTACTCAATTGCTCATAAATTTTCATACCTTCATCCATCCGTAAGGTGTGAAATTGTTCTTCAGGTACAACTGATTCGAAATGCCCTTCGCTTCGTAAAGAGCTTCTAGCTTTTCCCACAACTCATTGGCACTTGAAATCCTGTGTATATATAGTTGCAATAGCGTTCTTGGCCAAATACATACGTATTGTCTTTACAGCACTCAGATCCAGATCCTCCATATCTTCATCACTTATACCTAAATCCTTTTTGCTTGTACTTTCAGACGAACCTGGCCTTCATTTAAGAGCCTTGTGTACATCATATTGTATCAGCACATCCTTAACTTTGCACTTGCCACAAGGTAAAGTTGATTCTTCCATCAAATTTCTCCACATCAAACTTCGTTGCACTTGAAACCTTTGACATACTGTTTCTCCACCTCTGTTGAACGTCGAACCTTTCTCAAGTATTCTTTTCTGATATGGAAGATCAGACTAGGCTGCAACCACAAAGCATACTCAGAATATCTCGAGACCAGACCCAACTCTTGATACCACTTGTTGGGAAAATAAGTCCCAATTCACATGAAGAGGAAAATAAAAAATAAACGAGAAATTGAATGAATAAAAAAACGACAATCACCGACACAAGAATATTACATGGAAAACTCCAAAACCATAGAAAAACCATGACCCACAAAAGAAATATCACTATATGATAAATTTCTATAATCACACAAAATTCCTATCTCTCACTCAAAACCCCTACACTATTACAAGCCTTTGAAAGACTCTCACCTTCTCACAAGACTATTACAACAGAATATGTGAAAGAAATTTAACTAGAATTAAACATAAGACTAAAATGTATTGATTGGTGTCATTGTAATAAAGACTAATGGACTCCTTATATAGGATTAGGAAGCCCCAACTCTTTGCTCACAATCAATGTGGAATAAACATCCTTTTATTTTAACACAAAATAAGTCCAACACCTTTTTAGTTGGTGTTCATCTATAATCAATTTAAATAATTAATGAATATTATCTTACAAAATGATATTGAAGTGGTTTATATACATACCCAAATATATATTTCTCTGTCACATAGCATGTAGTCAGGGGTGGATTTGGGGGTCTCGCTGGGGGGCGATCGCCCGTCTTGGGATTATATTTTTTTGTGCTATAGATGTAGAAATTTTTATATTTATACCTTACAATCGTAAAATTTTATCATGTCGTTTTCGTTGGAATATTAAAATCTTAACGCTCTTATTCAATAAAAAATTTTGCACCCCTTGGGATGAAATTTTGAATATGTCCCTAAGTGTAGTCTCACACAAAATTCTGTTAAAGATTAAATTAATAATATGAAAATGTTTGAAGTCATGAAGATTAACGTTTTGTATCTTATGTTGTGGTTTTGAAATACCATATCAATTCTAACTGGTGTTTTCCTAACTGAATCAGTGATCGAATCTGACAGACCACCAGTTAGCGGTTCAATCGGTCGGACCGATTCAACCGACGGTTCAACCGTTAAAATATTCGCTGCCTAATTTTTTTCAATATTTTTTATGTTTAGTTAAAAAAACAAAATAAATATACATCTACAAAACTTAAATTGATACTCAATAACCAAAAAATACTAACATGTATTGTAATACCACATTTCATCCGAAATATATATTAATATAATATATATATTATACTTTAAATTTTTATTTAATTTGTTGGTAATTACGTGTCTATTCTTGACCAATTTCAAATTACAACTTTACAATCATTTCTTTTATTTAAATTTTAAACCCCATTTACACTCCCTCTCCCTCCTCTAAAAACTCACGGGGAAATTGCAAATAGGTATTTTTTTTTTAAAACTTGCAACCAGGTACATTTTGGTTGCACATCAGTACAATTGTACCCACATATGTGCAACCAAAATGTACTTAGTTGCAAGTACACTTCAAAAAATGTACGTAGTTGCAATTACACCAAAACTCACTGTCTTCTCTCTCTCTTTCTCAATCAACCCACTTCTCCACAACCTGTGTAAACATCCAATAACACACATTCAACTACAAAATTAATTTACAACAGTCGCACCACCCTTAATCCACCAATAGTGGTCACTCAAGAGCCCTCCTCTCAACGCTCACAAATTTGACTCAGGGTTTCCGCCTCCGCTGCCACACTTTCGGCCGCCTGGATAATGCTCTGACCTCGAACCAGACTTTGGTTATTCCCCTGCTTTCAAGTACGATTTCAATTTTTTTTTAGTGGGTTTCCGGAACTGGTTCCAGATCGAACCGGCCGGTCCAGTCCGGTTCTGAAATCACTGATTCTAACAACTTTTATCCAAATTATGCCATTTTTTTTTAATGATTGTTAATTTCCACCTAGACAATGACTCAATTTTTAAAGTGAATAATTATTAGGTACAATTTGGAATGATCTTTAACTGTTTACTACTAGCCAAAAAAAAGAAGTTGCAATACAATACAAAATAGGTCATAAATGTACAAAAATAACTCTAACTAAAAGTAATAACTTCTAAAATTTTATTTCACATGCTTAAATTACCAAACCCATTTTCCAGGATAAAGAGCTCCTGACCCTTCTTTTTTTTTTACCATTGTTATATGTAATTTATTCCTTAAAAATATAGAGTTCATTGTTTACTTAATTCAAAAGCTAGAAGAATTGCTTTGAATTACCGAACTCAGTGGCTAGGAATTACGAAATATGTGTATGCAATATTTGTGTGTGTCAAATGAGAGGAATGAGGCCCTTTATTATAGGAGTATAACATGGATTTGCCCCAGGTTTGATGGGCTTAATTTGACGGACCAGAAAGATCTTAAATTTTCTAGAAAGATTCGATGAGCTCCACATTTCAGACTGTGCTTGACTTAACTTATTGGACTTTGAAAACCCACTTTAACTTATTGGACTTTAGAGGTCCAACTCGATTTATTGGACTTTAGAAGTCCAACTTGATTTATTGAAATTTAGAGGCCCCAATTCGATTTATTGGAGTTTAGAGTCCCAATTTAATTTATCGAAAAAAATATGCAGTCACTTATTTATTTATTTGTTTATATATTTTAGAAATTGACTTTATATTTTCAATAAATAATAAATTTAATTAACATTTTTTTGCGTAATTTTTCACGTGTCGCAATTTAATTCGCGATTAAATTTATTTACTTACAAATGTCACATCGTACATTTTTCACGAGATTTCATTCGATATGCAGGATGAATTGCGATTTTGTTTCGACTTAAACTTGCATAATTTTATTTCATTCTTTGCATTAATCAATCAAGGAATCGTCACCTTGATAGATTTCATGACTTAATACAATATTTTATTAAACTTAAACCTTCATTTGATTAAAGCCCGGGGACAGATAATACAAATTATGCTAGATTTTAGTATTGTTTTGCATGGATTTTTATTTCCCAAATAACAAGATTGATCCAACATGATAAACAAAAATCTTCTATGATGTGTAAAGAAATTTTCTATGATTTATATAATTAGTACTGTATATGGATATATATCATAAAAATTTCAAAATATGCATATTTTTACATATACCATATGTGTGTGCATATATATATATGGTATATGTAAAAATATGCATATCTTTTGCTTCAAGCTTCATTGCAATCAATCAAATATAAATTTTCTTTTCTATCAAGTTTTGTTTCCTTCAATTTTAAGAAGTGTATCTTTTGCATGATTTCAAATCTTTCAAATCCTCTTCAGCTTAGGATTTCTAATTCTAAATAAAGGTGCCTTGAATCCTTTATTTTTTTTTCATCTCAAGCAGAAGTAGAGTAATCACCAGGCATCATCTTCTCCTTTTTTTCTTTTCCTTGTAGTTTCCTTTTGGGAATATGGTTGTTTAGTACAATTAAGAAGGGTGCAATAGTGTTCCAATACTATGTATTTTTTCAATTACTAATCACTACATTTGTTGGGGTTATTATCCATATAAATCTTCTTATCCTCTCTCTCTATGTTATTTCAATCTCTCTGTTATTTCACTCTCTCTCTCTCTAATATTCTCTCTGTCACGGGCCATCCTCTCTCTCTCATCTCTCACAAGGTGGTCCAATTTGGACGGGGAAAGAGTTGGGCGGTGATGGTGGACCGATTTGGGTGGTTTAGAGAGTGATGCGACAGTGGTTTGGCAGCGGCAGTGATAGTGGTGGGGGAGGTGGTCCGATTTGGGGGTGGTAGTTGCGGTGGTGGGGGAGGCAGTCTGATTTGGGGGGTGGGGGGAGGTTGCGGTGGTGGTGGTCTGATTTGGACGGGAAAGAGATGAGGCGGTGGTGGTGGTTCGATTTAGATGGGAAAAAGTTGGGCGATGGTGGTGCACGAGATTTTCTATTTTCCTCCTTGGTGTTGGATGCAGATCGGAGGCAGATCAAATGGGTCATGGTAGAGGTGGTGAATCTGTTCAAAATTCCTGCAAATTGTTCACTGATTTGAAATTGATACCCTATTTATGCAATGTATTATGTGGGTATGCAATATATTACGTGTGTATGCAATGTATTTTCTACAGTGATGTAAAAGTCCCGACTAGTCCCCGCCTAGGCGGCATCTAGGCGCTAGGCGGTCGTCGGCCGACCCGATTTTGCCTAGGTGCCGCCTAGGCGACCGAGTCGGAGCTAGGTGTCAAACCATAAGGTATTATTTGATAATGAGAGACTTTGTTCTTAGAATAAATTGATGGTAAGACAGAGATTGATAATTTTCACTACATTAAAATTTCAAAACACAAATTTGTTTAGTTTTTTATGTTAAATTAATTTTCTTGTACTCTATAATGGATAATAGATATATATAAAAAAGGTATTACAATTGTTATCTAGATTTAGGCGGTTGTATAATGAATTTATTAAATTAATTTTGAAGTGTATTTTTGTTATAATATATTGATAAATAGTAAATAAAACTCATTTAGATGAAAAAAACAAAAGAAAACCGAACCTACTAGTCCCCTATTAGTCCCCGCCTAGAAGGCCTAGGCGCTAGGCGGTCCATGTCCGCCCGACTACCGATTTCCGACTTCGACACCCTTGATTTTCTAACAATGCATCTTCTGAGCAAATATGCAATTTTATCTTGAACAATGATTTCTTTTTTTAATAATGCATCTTTTTTATGGTCTATGCAATTTTTGTGCACATATGCATTTGTTGTTCATCATTAATTTCCAAGTTCATGATGCATTTTATGTTGATTGTGTGCAATTTTCTGGGCCCGAAATAATAAATTTTGCACAAATAAATTTTTTATTTTATTTTAGAAAACAAAAAAAATATTTTAAACTTATTATTATCATATTTAAATTAATAATTATTAAGATCAAAGAAATGTCGAATTAAAAATTAATTTCATTTTATTATTTAAATACAAATATTTATTAAAAATATGGGACATAATACAACTTTTTAGAAAAATTGTTCATAAGTATGGGACATAAAAAGCCTTTTTTAAAATTAAAAATAGAAATAATTGTCAAATAAATGGGACATAAAGCGGTGTATTGTCATATCAGTACAAATCAAAAGCATTGTTGGGTCCAAAGGCTTTTAAGGGCACAATTAGTTTTTTACTACAAACTTTTATATTGGATAGTAAATTTTAATTGGGGTTGTACCCAATAGTATTTTTTAAATGTAAAATGTAGTGATTAGTCCACTACCCTTTCCTTTTATCAATTTTTTTTTTCTTTGTGATTGCTCAGGCACCATCTATTTGTAGAACTTGACAATTGCAAATCAGAGGCAAACCCATCTTTTCTCCCCGAATTTACCTTTCTTTTTCTCTTTCTTGTCTCTTTGTCTTCTTTCACATATATAGTGTGCATACACTACCTCTAAACTTGGAAAGCTCATCATCATCATCGTCCAACCCAACTATTACTTCATACACAATTCTCTCTCAACGATCTTTGTCGGTTCTTCTCAACATCAAATTTGTTGTACTCAAAAGTGAGTGTGGGTGACGGTAGTGGGTCGATTGTTGTATTCACATACACAATTCTCTCTCAACGATCTTTTTCAAATTTTGTCGGTTCTTCTCAACATCAAATTTGTTGTATTCAACGATCTTTGTCTCTTTGTCTTCTTTCACATATATAGTTTCTATACATAGATATTGAATATGCAATAATATTTAATACAAGACCAACTTCTACAATTTTAAATCACTCATTGACTAAAAATATACGAGTAATCATATTAACCAAGCCATATGTAGCCCAATAGATTTAAAATCTTAAAAGAAAACTATATATATTTAGGACAAAAACTTGTATGAACCTGGTTCATGCTATGAACTTGATTTTTAATTCATGACATTTGACTTTACCCAGTGTATAATACGAGTCAAGTTTAGTGGTTTAAAAAAATGTGTTGAAAATGAGTTTAATGAATCAAGTAATCCAAGTTCATGGCATGAACCTGGTTCATGGGAGACTTACTCTATATTTAGCTTGTTTTCATTAAAATTAACCGATGATATATAATTTAGGTAATCATCATCGAATTGTAGTCCATGTGCCCCCGAAAGAAGCATTCATCTTGGGCTAAGTCTTGTATGCATTCAGGTGCACCGTGCACTCATAGTACATTTTAGAACCATACAATTTATTTTATTAATAGATGCAACTTATTTATACTGAATCGTGCAACTATTAATATTAAAAAAATATTGCACGATTTAGTATTAATAAGTTACATTTTTCAGTATAATAAGTTGCACGATTCTAAAATATACTATGAGTGCACTGCACCTAGATGCACATGAGACTCACTCTTCATCCTGACATAAAAGGCGAGCTTATGGGCAATACAATCAGAAGGCACATGAGACCCACTCTTCAACCAAACAAAATTTGACATGAACAAAGGATGCCAAAAAGAAGAAGACTAACGTCATGTAAAATATGAACAGTTGAACTCGGAAACTCTTCTTCTTCCATAGTACAAAGTATAACCAAGCAGGCATCGGTCGATGATGGCACTCACTCTTTGCAACATGTAGAGCAAGTATAAAATGACTCTTGAGTCTTGATCAAATAAATAGTGTCAATTTCGTTCTATATTGTATTATTTATTTATTTTTCTCTTATATATATCTTTTACATTATGATATTAGTTATGCTCTACGAAAAGTTTGCATTTTTTCAAGGTAAAATGCATTTTTAGGTCCCTAAACTATTACTTTTTATTTCGAAAGGTCTCTAAACTATTTTTTTTTGTTTAATAAGTTCCTGAACTATTAATTTTTGTTTCGAAAAGTCCTAAAACTATTTTTTTATTTAATGAAGACCCTGATTTTTGTTTCACGCCGTCCTTCTGGACTATTTCTTTTAATCATCTAACAGAACCGTTAAGTAAATACGCACATCATTATTCTCAAAATTGTCAATATTGACCATTGTTTTATTTGATAGTTCCGTTCGATTAATTAGAAAATTATGTCAAGAAAGACTGCTTGTGTAACGTCCCAAAATAAAAATATAGCTAATTACTCTTTATAGGAATTTATTTATTTTATAAATGGAGAATTATAACATGATCCTATTTTAAAAATAGATTAAGTATATTAATTAAATATATTTTAAGTGTGTTTCTTGGGCTAGAGTAGTATATGTTAGTTGAGGGATCGATTTTATTAGGTAATGGCACATACTGATGGGGAATATTCTGGCAAGCCACTATATATCTGACACGTGGATAGTCAAACGGTCAACCTGGTCAAGTCGAGTCAACAAAAAATTAAGTCCAAGGAGTTGGGCCAGCGAGACACAAAAAATGAGTCTGGATGGAAGGAATTATAAAATAAGAATTTTGGGCCTGGAGGGACCAAGCCCAATAGCCGCTGCGATGGGCTGAGGTCCCAAAAGCCTCAAGTATCTAGAGAAATAAGTTCTTGGGCCCTTAAAGGAGGACATAGCTGGCGACCCTAAGAAAGAGGACTCTCGCACGAAACGGTTGCGAACTGAGAGGGATTGGTTCCTACAATCTCAGAACTAATCACCTCGAATAGGGTAGTTCCGAAACCCTCGGGTTAAAAGCAATCTTCAAACATGACAGGAGAATGGAGAAAATGGTAGCCTTGGTCGTGGACCACGATGGGAGAGAGACGAAGGTCTGTCATCCCCCATACTCCAAACGTGGGTCGTGGAAGGGGAGGATCAGGTACAGTTCTTGGGGGTATAAAATCCCCTCCAAGGTAATGGTTTTAGACATCGAATAACACACTCATTAATTTCACATATATACCATACATCGTCTTTTCTAAAGAAAGATCACTGACTTGAGCGTCGGAGTGTCCACGCCGGAAATCCCTCCGGCGTGTTTTTCTTGCAGGTATTCAAACCGGAATTCCTCGTGGTCAAGATGGTCTTACGGATTTCTTCCAATAATCCACGCAACCCTCTAGACCCAGGTCATCCTTGAACCCACTTTTAACACACCACATACATATTTTTATATAATTGTATAATTCTATTCTCTTAATAATTAATTTTAATATTCAGATCTTTATTTATTGAATAAATGAGAAAAATCCCTTTTAATCTAATTATATTTATAATGGAAGTGAACTATTCGTTATTGTTAAAGATTTATAATCTTAATAAATGTGACATCTCTTGTTTAGTATAAAATGTAGATATATGGATAATCATAATAATATTGATTTAAACAACATTTCTTATTTGTGATTATCCTATATGACAGCGCTCCGGTCCTTCCATCTGTATCCAGACTTGTTTGCTCTCATCTATTTAGTAAGATAAGAATACCCTTCCTTCTTGGCTCCTTCTTGGCTAAACATCAGCTTAATTACAACCTCTTATATTTCATATAGATATATCAAGAGAAAGAAAAATAATCTTATCAGATAATTACCAATTACCCACCTCTAATCTTTTTCACTAACCCTCCACAATTCAACACCCATCATCGCAAACATGTATAGACGTTCTTCATCCCTGTAAGCAATTCTGCTGCTTATATAATACTTGTATCAATATAATTGTTGCTACTTTTAATTATTAGTTTTGTGTGGTTTGTGATATATATGTATTAATTTGTCTAATCTTATTAATGGTAATTACTATTATTATTATTACTAGTTTTCTGCACGAGCCTATTAAAATATTATTTTTTGTAGTTCTTAAAAAAATCGGTGAATGTATATAACTATTTTAAAACACACAAATAGTTAGGACGTGAGAATATGGAAAACAATATTGTATATATGAATGCAATAGGGTGAATTTCAAAGAAAAATCTCAATTTAATCATCTTGAATCAGAAGAAAATCATAAGAAATAAATTAAATATTAATCTTTGTTCAATCTACATTCTCAATTTCATCTTCTTGATATCATTTACTGCCAAAAAGCAAAAAAGTATAACATTTTATATTGCAATGCATTTAAATATGAGGTGATTCTTTATCTAGATCAAGCGCAGTATGTTAGCGAAATTGAGAATCTATAAAGATTTACCTTTAGACGATTGACCGCGGCAAAGGGAAGACAAACTATGAGGTGGGGTTCACAATAAATCAAGATGAAGAACTCAAATATAATTGTAAAACAATCAATCTTAACAACTCACGATGTCGCACGACGAAGAACTCAATTTCTTTGGCCAATTTTCTCACAATTTGTATGTCCTCATTTTTTCAAGGAACCCAGAATCACAAATCCTAGCCAACTCAGAATCCTAAGGTCAAGCAATCAAGTCCTCACCAAATAAACCTTGCTATGTTAGAAGCATCAGTTTCTTGCAGTAAATCACTATTTGTAGTATTTAATATCTAACTTCGAAAAAATTCAATGTCAAAGCTAAGGTTAAACAAAGACTAATTAGGACTTATTTACCTTTCCACCAGAAACAATCATCCTTCGATGCAGAAAATTATCACCTATTTGACATTGAATCCGAGCAGGGGATTATATTATGAAATAGGGAATTAATGTTTACGATCTATATCAAACCTATTAAAGTAGAAGTCAGATTAGTATTAAACATTATACTTTTGTAGGGCTTGAGACAAAGCTTGAGACTCTTTGGACTAGCTTTATCAGGTGTGACGAAGGTTGAGGATAATAAGGAGTATTGCATTGCATCATTTGTTGCAACTCTTCCTTTTGAGGTGAGGGCAAACTCCACTCTTCACTGAGTTAAATATTTTATATTATGATTGGTATGTTGAAATGGTATATGTGAGTGGTATATGTTAAGACGGGCAATGACCCGCACCATATGCAAGCCGGGTAATGATCCGTACAATATGCAAGCCGGGCCCGTACAATGTGCTAGCCGGGTAATGACCCGTACTGTATGCAAGCCAGGTAATGGCCCGTACATTGGGTCGAGATCGACGCGGGCCGCTGAGTGACCAGTGAGTGTCAGTATCTCTCCCTGATGTTGCATGTGTTATGTTACATGTCTTTTAACAACGCAATCATTGATGTTTCCCTCACTGGGTGTATTTCTGACACTCATTCCCCCACAGTTTGATATTTATAGGGTAAAGGAGCTCGGGCAAGGCATGGCTAGAAGGCGGACGCAAGTAATTTATGATGAATGTAGTAATGTTTTTAAGATATGAGTCTTGCGCTGTAATTTTAAATAATTTTTCTTGTAATATTCTAATCTAATTAATTATATTTTCTTTAATTAAGTTATCATGCCAATTTGGGAACGCCTCGGCTAATTTGTGTGTTATTATGAAATTTGGGGTGTTTCAGCTTGAAACAAAAATCAATAGTTTAGGGACTTCATTAAATAAAAAAATAGTTTAGGGACCTTTCAAAACAAAATTTAATAGTTCAGGGACTTGTTAAAAAAAATTAAGAACCTTTCAAAATAAAAAATAATAATTTAGGGACCTGAAGATGTATTTTGTTTTTTTTTTAATGAGGTGGTCTTTATATGCTTTAATGATAAAACATTTATGACTTAATTCAATCATAAAAGGTATCAAGCCCATATCGTCTCTATTGATGCAATTAGTTATTAGATTTCTTTTATTGTGCTCTAGTTGGTAGGTAACTTTGATGCAAATAGTTGTTATACATTCTATATTGGGCTAGTATATATAATTATTCAGTCCCACTAAGGTTGACAAACTTTTGTATATGATATTGTATGGATCTTAGATTAGTATAATATGGTTATACACGCCCCATTCTATCCATTAAGCTGAAATTTTTGGATTATTTATGGGCGAAATCGAGTTAAATATTTTTTAAACAAGAAAACTCGCTCACAGGTGTGTGTTACTTCTAGGGGCAAACATATGTTATCGTTAGTACAAGTAATTATTATTGTGGACAAGTACATATATTTATCATTATAGTAACATATATAATGTATTGAAAATTGTGTTACTATATAACATAAATGTGTTATTATAAAGAGAAAAAATTGTGTTATTGTATGAACAAAACGTCACTCCCTCTATTTCATCCGCTTTTCCCCCTGTTTTTATCTGTTTTTCCTTCTGATCTCTGACCAACTACCTTAAGTAAAAGTTCAAACCACCAGATACATCATTGAATTAATAAAAGTATATTTTTCCATCATTACGTAGTAATATATAATCTTCACAGTAACACATACTTGTCGATATAGTAAGACTAATTGGGAGCGAGTTTCCTGTTTTACCTTTGTTCGATTTTTTAGGAAAAATCGCTTGACCCGCACAAGATCCGCGTGTGAATCAAAAAAATTCATCACCTGCAAAAAAAATAAAAAATGTTTGGGGATTACAACTCTCATAGATCTCTTGATTCCTCTCTCTAAAATGGATACCGGGGTCCTAGCCACTTATTTAGAATTTTTTTCTACAATTTGGTAGTAGATTGATGAAATCAGGGTCTCAGTGACTTATTCCGAATTTTTGCTACAATTTGATATTATGGGGATGATGGAGTTGTCTGTGACTTATTACAGCTGACGTGGGATTTGACCTACAGTTTTATTCCATCTGACTTAGAATTTGACATACAATTTAGTAGTAGGGAGGCAATGGGGTCGTTAGTGACATATTTAATCTGACTTCTGACCTACTGAAACTCTATTTTGACTCTCTTATTTATAAGATATCAACGACTTAGGGAAGAAGAAAAGGATATTCCCAAATCTAAGAAAGGAAAAGATAATCCCAAATTTGAGTGAAAAAAAAAATATAATCTCAAATCTTTGAGATATTGTTATATATTTTTATCAAGGGTGCAAAATCGACCTTCTGGGCATTTTTTGAAGCTGGGCGGACAACAGTTTTCATTCAATAAGAAAAATTAAACCTAACCTAAATTGAAGAAGGAGTCACAGATGCACGCAGCCGCCGCCCCGTGCTTCACTTCAGAGTGCCGCTGCTAGAGAGAGAACTCCGTCACCCAAAGCCCGTCACTCGCACCGTCTGTAGCCCACTGTTCGCGCCGCCCAAAAATCAATTTAAATTTATTATATAATTTTCATTTGATCATTTTTTTCCTTAATATATTTTTTTCCGTAATTGGACAGTCAAACTTAGGATTTTTTTTTTTTCCTACAGTTTCATTCCTCAATTAACTTTATATTTAATTTATTTTATTTATTAAATTTCATAATCTGTGATATATGATCACGAGTGAGTCTCCTGTACACCAGGGTGCACCGTGCACTCAGATCCATTTTAAAAATGGGTCGCGCATCTCTTGTTAATTATTATTATGTTGAATACTTTTCTAATAACAAATGGCAGCCCAATGGTTGAACTCTTCCTCTCAAGCAAGTAGGTACTGAGTTCTAGTCCCAGTAGCAAAAATTTGGTAATTTTTTTTTTAATTGCCCAAGTTTTGTTTTTGTTATTTTTAATTTTTAAAAAATTTGGTAATTTTTTTTTTTAATTGCCCAAGTTTTGTTTTTGTTATTTTTAATTTTTTAAAATTTTCAAAAATTAGTTATTGAATAATTGGGCAAAGAGGAAGATATACTTATACATAAACATACTATTAGTATTAGATAACACAAAAAATGCAACTAGCTAATACAAAATATACTATGTAATATATAAAACATGCAACTAGTTAATACTAAACTGTGCAACTAGAAAACACATAAACATGCAATTAGCTTATATTGAAGTGTTCAACTAGATAACACAGAAAAACATGCAACTAACGAATACAAGAACATAAAACTATATATCACAGAAACATGCAACTAATAGAAGCGTGCAACTATTTATGACAGAAGCGTGCAACTACTTATAAGAGAAGCGTGCAACTACTTATAATAGAAGTGTGCAACTAACAGAAACATGCAACTTCTTATGACAGAAGCTTGCAACTACTTATAATAGAAGCGTGCAACTACTTGTAACAGAAGCGTGCAACTACTTATAACAGAAGCATGCAACTACGTATAACAGAAGCGTGCAACTACTTACAAAAACATACGCCTATATCTGGGCGAGCCACCAAAGTTACATGTTAGGAGCCCTGAGCAGCGATCGACGCGCGTTGGGAGGCCTGCGCGGCGGTCGACGACGCGTTGGGAAGCCTGCACGGCGGTCGATGGCACGTTGGAAGACCTGGTCAACAATTTGTTTGAAAGAAATGGAAGTTGCGCGTTGCGCGTTGGGAGGCCGGCGGGGCGATCGACGACGAGGTTTGGAGGTCTGCGCGGCGGCAGCGACGTTAATTATTGCTTCTAGGTCGACGACGGCGGTAATGAGATTTTGAGCGACAGAAAATAAAATGTAGAGAGAAAAGCGATTAAATAGATCCGAATGCATCTATTCGGGTTGGGCCGGGGCGAATAGATCTGTGCATCAGTTGCATATGAGACCTAGTCTATGATCACATATTAGATGCGATTGATTGACTTGTAAAATTCCTAATAAATGCATATGGACAAAAATAATCGAAAGGTTTAGGAATTAATTGACACACTAGTGTAAAACCCGCCTGTTAGGCGGGATTAAGAATAATTTTTATATTATTATTATAAAGAATATTTTAAAAATTATTTATTGAAATTAAATATAATTTTTTATTGATTTATTTTATTGCACTTTTTAAAAATTAATGAAATGTAAGACTAATTTACGGTTTCAAACGAATTCGTCTTTTTTTTGGAAGAGTCCAATCAAATTGTTTTGGATGCCTCTACCGAGCACTAATTGCTAAGCTCAAATAAGTATAACTCTTTCAATAGCGCTAAAATATAATAAACTTTACTGGTCTGGGACAATAAAAGTTATCCTCGAAAATGATCAAGGTCATTAATATGACTTTGGGAAGGCTCGCAGCGCTATGGCAAATTTTCTAATAGCCAATGGCCTGATAAGGTCCTCATCGACGGGTCTTCGAGGTTAACCCGCCGTGCTCAATGACAAAGTATATGTGTTAAAGTTTCTATGAACAAAATATATGTGGCAAAGTTTCTATTGACAACTATATGTGACCATGTATATGTGACAAAGTTTCTATTGACAAAATATTGATATTTTAAATTAAATTTGTTTGAGATGTTATTTGAACTTTAAAGTCTTCCACTTTTATCAAGTAAATTATTGTCAAATAAGTTTGTAAGCCCCCTTTTCTTATGTCAAAATTTTAGTTCACGCCTTTTAATATTATATATTCTTGTGTTTTTTTGAAAGACCAACAATAGTGAAAATGTTGGGGCGTGACAGTACAACGTCCACCGTCTTTGTTCTCTTCTTTCTTCTTGAAGAAACAATTGAAAGCCTGAAATTTAGTCATAAAACGCCCCTATTCAACAATTTCTATAGAGCATCTTACGTACGTAATTAATTTGTAAATATAATGATATCATTACAAAGTGAGCATTTCTTAAATAGTGGTGACGCTAAAAAAGAGTTCACGTTAAACTTAGTTCACATAAGAGAGCTTCACATCATTTAAGGTAAAACATGAGTGAAAAAAGAAATAACTAATCGAATATTTTCTAGCTATTCTACCAATAGATCGTCTTACTGAAATAATATATTTTTTAAGACATAATAATTAAGAATTTTGCATAAATTAGTTTAATTTTCCACATCTAATTCAAATCATTCTAACATTAGTTTTTCTCAAACATCTTTACCGTAACAACTTTAGCACAGTAGAAAAACACAAATATTTCACACTCAACAAATAGTTCTCTCATATCAGTTGACATCAACAAAGCTACTGCACAAATTAATCATTTAAAAAAAAGATGAGGTAATTAGCAAATAACTTTTTGAAATTCAAAATTAAAAGCAACTTAATGTAGAAAGGTTATAAAATGTTCCCATGATTTATACTTTGTGTTCATTAGCCACACCATGAATACAATATACGTTCTATATTTCATGAGATAATTACCAAAAAATTCACAGCACCAAATTTTTTTATAATTTAAACTATCATAAACCAGTACAATGATGAGTTAGATTATCAAACCTTGTGTTACACATTAATAACTTGAAACAGATGAATGCCTATACTCGCAACAAATACCTCTAGATTTACGCTACACAATCATTTTTCTACAAAAAATTGACCTCTCAGTAATGTTGCAACAAATACCTCTAGATTTACTCTACACAATCACTTTTCTACAAAGAATTGACCTCTCAGTAATGTTGCTCCTCAAGTGCCTCTAGATCTGTCACCGAATTAATTGACCTTATATCATTAGCTCTGTCACTGTTCTTCCCATCTGCTTTAACAAAATTAGTACAAAATAATATTACAATCAATTCTGACATTCAATCTCCTATCCCCATTTTCGAAATAAAAATATTGTCCAATGACTTGGGCATCTTTCTCCAAGTCTACATAAACATTGCAAAATCTTTAAAAGGGCTTCACACGTAAATCCATAAAAGCCAATTTTCATATTTCCACAATTTGCAGAAATACACCATCACACTCAATATAACTATTTCATAGCATCAACCCAACAAAAGTTCATTGTAGAAGTAACCGACAGTTCCATGATTTTGAATTGGTGGCTGTAGTGGGGAGATTTTGGGTATAGGAAAATAAATAGTTAAGGAAGATGATAGACCCAAATCATGAACGACGAAGACCAGGTCTTCCAAATTTCAAAGGATCTGTTTCTAGAATTTCGCTAGTAAAACTAATTTCATGAAATAAAACAATATCTGCATTTGTGTGAAGAATCCACTGACCATCGTTTGAATAAATTCTGAATTGAACATCATCTTGAAGAAAGAGTATAAGTTGGTGAAAAACACGTGTGAAAGTAACTGTTCATGTATCCAAAAGATGAAATCACGTAGAGAAACATTACATACCTGTGATGAACGACAATAGATCGATGACAACATAGGAGAAGGAAGTATCATCAATTTTTCCGAAGAAGATAAACTAAAATACAACATCAAATGGAATATTCTGGAACCACATAAAATAAAAAATGCGCCATGAATTAATAAAATTCCAGGATAGAAAAATATAAATAAAATAGAGAAAAACAATACAGTAGAAAATACCGTGAACTGTCGTCATGGTAGAAGATGGACGAAATTACAACGGGTTGAGGAAATCGATTATTGGAGTGAGAAGATATTGAAATGAAATTGGAAACGAAGGAAAATCAGCATCAGATATGCGAAGAAAATATGAAAACTTTGGTGGTGGAGACGAAACGAAAAATTGGCGTCACTTTGATTTTGGAGAAGGAAACCGAATATTGAGATAGAAATTTAGGCGGTTAAGATTCTCTAGAAATTGGGGTGGTTATCTTTTTTATGCTTCTCTCGTTCTAAGAGCTTGATATTCTCTCCTTTGTGAGATCTTGATTTCCTTCCTGATTTGTGAGTTTTGATCATGGAACGAATGTTGGAAGAATTGTGTCTCTCTGGGGATGAAGAGGAGGAGTTGGAGTTTGGTGCAGAGGAGGTGCGAGAACAGGAGAGCAACATTGATCTATGTGTTGTTGGGAGGTTCTTAACGGATCAAACCCGAACTTTGTTCTGAATCGCAATCGACTGGCCAACATATGGAAACCTAAGAAAGGGGTGACGATTCGTGATATTGGCGATGGGCGAATGCTGATTCAATTTCATCACCTACTTGATTTGAAAAAGGTTATGGATGGAGGCCCCTGAACCGTGGGCAAATACCCAATTCTCCTGCATAAGCTTCAAGTGGGCGAGGTCCCCCTGCGGGTACCGTTAACTAGATTGGCCATGTGGGTCCAGATTCAAAAATTGCCTATGGGAACTTTCTCGGAGTCTATGGGTCGGCAATTGGGTAATTTCATTGGCCGGTTTTTGGAATATGATGTGTCTAACCGAGGCTCTCCGTGGTTGGTATTCATGTGAATTCGGATGGATATCGATGTCTCCCAGCCTTTGAAGCGTGGAAAGAAAATCAAAGTTTCTGGGGGTTCGGCTGCTACAATTGAGTTCAAATACGAACGCTTATCGGCGTTTTGCTTTGTTTGTGGGAAACTCGGTCACACTGACCAATCTTGTGATGTTGTTTTTGAATATGGAGGTCCGGGAGTTAATTTATGAGGATACGAACTCATGGGATGTAGGACTATTGGAAGCACTTCTGGAGCCGGGTGACGTGAGCCGGGTGTTGCGTTCGCCGGTGCCGCCTCAGGGGGTCTCTGATCGGGTTGTTTGGAACTGTGCCAGGGAGGGTATTTTTTCGGTGCGATTGGGGTATCACTTAGCATCTCGATTATGCCATGATCACACGCTTGCGGTGCCGGGAGAGTGGAATAGTTTGTGGAAATTGAAGGTCCCGCCTAAAGTGAAGAATTATTTGTGGCGTATTTGTAGGGACGTATTACCTACTAAACTTAATTTATTTCAGAAGCGTGTGGTGAGTAACAAATCGTGTGTCTTTTGTGGCTATTGTGAGGAAACGTTGTGGCACCTTTTTGTCGATTGCCCATTCGCTCAAGAATGTTGGGTGTTATCGAATTGGAGAGCTAGAATTGAGCAGACGGTGTGGACGGTGGATGGGTTGCGAGAGCTAGTATTTGTTGTTCTTCTTATGGAGGATTGTGAACCGTTTGCGATGTTGCTCTAGCAAATTTGGAAGGAACGGAATGAGCAAGTATGGAATGGCACTCATCGTCCGCCGATAGGAGCTGTCCATGCTTCGGCCGTGACCTGGACTGAATGTGTTCGGCGAATTCGGCCAAATCGTCTGCTGGTATTCTTGTGCAGCGGATGCCTGCTCCAAGTGGCTCTTTGTGTCGAACGTGGCATCCTCCGGCGCCAGGTCAGTTGAAGTTGAATGTGGACGCCACATTTTTTGACGACACCGATCAAACGAGGTTGGGAATGGTTCTCCTGTTGGGGTTATACTGGAAAGTATGATTTTACTTTGTATAACTAAACTGAATTTCTGTCTTATTTACTGAAATAAATTATTTATCACTGATGCTTTAAATATCATTGAATGTTACATATATTTACTGCATAACTGTTCAATAAATAGTACGTGTTACATTGTAGTTAATTTAGTGATACCAGATCACAGAAGATTAAATTAACAGTCCCTTTTAACTAAAAGTACACTGTTCACGACCTAGATGGAAATGAACAATCCATCGTGAAAGATTGAAGTGTAAGGCTCAGATTGGCTTGTCTTGACCAAGAGATTACACTAGTGCATGACTGATGCATTGAATAGGACCTGCAGGAGGATAAATTCTTCAGCACTGAATTAGGAAGAATTAGACCTCAGTGGTTCGTTATTTCTTAATCTTCGTCCCTTAAATAGGATCGTGTGTGGTTAGTAATTATTGCTTTGACTTATGACGGATAGAGAATCAATGAGATTCAATACTTTATATCTTGAGCAATATTATTGGTCACATGCGATTGCTAAGATTTAATACGAAGAATCGTGTGCAAGTACGCTTGTTCGATTTGCCCCCTTGGGAGGTTCATAAGATTTATCATACCAAATCTTGCAAGTGGAATTAGTTTCCGGTATGGATAATAATGTTGAACCGTTCCTTGACCAAGGACAAAAGATATTAATTAATGGAAAACTATTTCAGTGGCTTGAATTAATTAATGGGCTCGATAATCTTAAACACGGGAAATAATAACCGGGATCCATATTAACAGTAATATGGGTTAAGATGGATAGTGCAATATTAATTAGGTAGTGGGATTAATTAATATTTATGGACTTGAATAATATTGTGGCTCAATATTAGATATTCAAAGTCCATTAGAAGGTCCAATCTTAATTCTCCTAAAGGCCCCTCAAGTAGCCCAAACATAATGTCCAATAACTGAAAAGGTGTTTAAAATAAAATAAATTATTGTTGCTATTTTTCCTCTATTTTTTCGAAAACAATGAATAAAAGAGGGAGAAATATTTTCTTTGAATTTTTGTTATGGAATGAAGATATGTATTCTTGAAATACAAGATTATCTCATTAAATTCAAGAAATCTCCCACTTGGTTATTTATTGGGCAAATTTTCGAAAATTTGGAAAATAACGGGAAGGAAAGATTTTCTTGATTTTCTAGAAAAGATATTATGGAAGATATGTATTCTTGCAATACAAGAATATCTCATAAATTCAAGAAGATCCAAATCTTGGATTCCTCATCCCATTATTTTCGAAAATAACCATAACAAGAGAAGGTGGGATTTTTATGGAATATTTTAATTATGGAGAAAAGAATATATGAGATATATTCAAGATTTCTTGGAGATCAAGAAAAAGATTTTCCCCTCCTATTCCATGAAGAAAAATCGGCCACCTCCTCCTCTATAAATAGGGGATGAGTTTTTCATCCCCAAGGGCAATCCATGTTTTGAAAAAATTAGAAATCCACAAAGGTGGTGCAACATAATTTTATTTTTCCTTTTGTTAAATTGTCCGCGAGTTCCTACCACCGGATTGTTGAACAAGGATAAGGGAATACTTGAGAAGGTCTTTTGGTGTGTTCGTGTGAACGGGATCCATCTTCTCAACGGTTGTCACTCCGAGAGGTTAGTTCACGTAAACCCGTAGCAATTCTGCATGCGTAGGATTTATGTGAACTGTTTATATGCATGATTTGTTGTTGAATTATTATTTGAATTAATATAGGATTAATTCATGCTAGTATAATTGTTAGAATTAAATTTGTATTTAAATATTCATCCCGAATAGATCCGGGCAATTAATTCCCCAACAACTGGTATCAGAGCCTCGGTTTCGGGCTCTGAGTTTTAAATTGTATTTTAATTCATTTTCATTAAATTTGAAATTGGGTAGTAGAATTGCTAGATCTTTTTTGCAGGTATCCAATTGTCGTGGTATTTGATGAATGTTTATATTTATGCATGCATATAAATTGTGGTTTTAATTCGATTCGTTCGAATTCGTTTTGCCTCGTGAGAAAATCCACGAGTAGATTAGGATTTATTTGATTTGATCAATGTAATAGACTAGTCTAGATCTAGGTTTATTTATTTTTGTAAATAAATTATAACTTGATCGAGAACGAAGATGAAGAATTAAAACTGGAACACCAAGGCCCCGGACGTACGTGGGCCAAGGAACGAAGTGCTAGGCGGACGCGTACAGGGCTGGACGAGAGGCGCTCGGCGAACGTGGGCGCAAGCCCGGGCGTGGCCGAGCACCGGGCGAGATTGGCGGCTGAGGCGTGGTGAGCGAACGCCGCGTATCGGCGACATCGCACATGCGCACGCATGCAAAGCACAAGCCCGGGCATGGACGAGCACCGGGCGATCAAGGGCAAGGGCGCACGCGCGGGGACCAAAGCTACCGAAGCAGCTCGTGGGCGATGGGCGAGTGTGCACGTAAGCGCGCGCGGAATCGTGCCATTGCCGAGTGCTGCTGAGCGACGGGCGGGGATGGCCGGTCAAGACGCGGGCGTGCACGCAAGTTCACACGGATACGTGTTACGGACCGTGAGCTACCCAATGTCGGATGTCGTCATTTGGACCTAGACGGAGGACATTTTAAAGAACGTGTTGCGGAAGAGTGGGAGCTTTTCGAGACGAACGATGAAGGCTATGAAGACGATTTCTCAAGATCAAGACTTGACAAAAATTAACCTTGACAATTGGATATATGTGCCCAATGTGTTTAATTTTTTTTTGTTTTGATATTTTTGCATTATTTTATGCTTATTTAAATTTTGTTTAAATATGCGATGCATGAGAAAATGTTTTGAAAAATCTCACCTTCGAAAATTAATAAGTATGTTTAAATAATTAATTGACAATTTTATCCCGGATAATAAAATTGAATTAATTTTGACCTCCATGATTTATTTATTTGTGGATTCTTTTGGAGAAATTCCCCCCACGGGACGGCCAAAAGATAGATTTCACATGAATAAATTCCGAAAGGATGATTGTGGGTTGTTATTAGTGGCGACGATGACCCTCCCCACGAGGCTCGTTCAAAACAAAATAATAATTTTGTATTTAATCATGATTATTACATAGGTATAAAATTGATATGCATATACTTCCCCGAAGTCCTTGTCAATTTTATATTGGTCAAGTGGGAGCCAACTATTAATCCGGATATTAAAGGTCTATAACTGTTTTCTTGTTTGTAACCTGCTTGAATGTGTAATGACCCACCCCACGTGGCTTATTTAAACTGTTTTGAGATGTTGGCTGACGCATGTTCATATTTTTTGAGATTTTAATATGATACATGTGATCGAACCTTGTGATATGTTTGTGCTTATACAAATTGTTATTTATTTCAGTTCAGCATGTCGCAACCTTTTAATCCACTGTTCAATATACTTAAAGACAATTTGCTTACTAGTGAAAACTTTGTTGATTGGAGTCGTAAACTTACTATTGTTCTCACTGCACAAAGCCATAAATGGGTTCTCACTACACCTAAACCAGAAAAGCCAAATGATGAGTCAACTAAAGCGGTTAAGAAAGAGTATGCTGACTGGGAGCGTTCCAATGAAATGGCAAAGTGTACCATCTTGACTTCAATGTCAGATGTGTTGCAACGCCAACACCAAAACGTTGAGACCGCTGCAGACATCATGACTAGTCTTAAAGCGATGTTTCAACATCAAAACTGTGTGGCTCGTCAGATCACCATGAGGGACTTGCTCTCTATGAAAATGGTGGAGGGAACGCCCGTAAGGGAGCACGTTCTCCAGATGATGGCTCACCTTAACAAGCTTGAGGTGCTTGGCGCTGAATACGACATCGAGACCCAAATCGATTTCGTGCTCCACTCTCTGCCGAAAAGTTTTGAACAGTTCAGGCTGAACTACCAAATGAACAATCAGAAGTTCTCGATGCCTGACCCGTTGCAAGCTTTAGTCTCGGCAGAGGCGATATTGGGGCAAAAGAGCCAAGCCTTGGTGGCAAATGAACCTTCTTCTTCTTCTAGACCAAAGGGTGGTAAGAACAAGAAAAAGGATAAAAGCCACAAGCAAGTGAACTCAAATATTGCCAGGGCAAAGAAAAGGTGAATGGAGGTGGAGGAGTGAGTAAACCAGCTAAGGGGAAGTGCTTCAACTGCGGTGAAAAAGGACATTGGAGGTCAGCCTGTTCCAAACCCAAAAGGAATGGAAAGAAAGGTAATTCTCACACACTAGTTGTTGAAACTTGTTTAGCGGCGTATGCCTCCAATTTATGGGTGGTGGATACGGGATCCACTGATCATGTTTATTTCACTTTACAGGGGTTCAAGCGGACCCGACAACTTAGTGGGAGTGAGATCCTCATCACACTGGGCGATGCTACGAGAGTGGCAGTTGAAGCAGTGGGAGAAGTGCACCTATCTTTTGAAGACATAGTTTTAATTTTAAGAGATGCTCTTTACGTTCCTAGTTTTAGAAAGAATTTAATTTCGGTTTCTAAACTTTACCTTGATGGATATTCGGTTACTTTTGACAAAGTTGTCACCATTTCTCTTTATGATAAATTTATTTGTCATGGAACATTGTCGAATAATCTCTATACAATTAACTATGCACACCACTCACGAAATGCATTCTATAACACATCAACCGTTTCCGATAAAAGAAAATGTTCATCAGACGTGAACGAGACACTTCTATGGCATCTCAGATTGAGACATATTAATCCAAAAAGGATTCAAAGGTTGGTAGAAGATGATTCATTGGAGTCTCTCCGGGTTGAACCAATCCCAACTTGAGAATCATGTTTGGAGGGTAAAATGACTAAGAGGGCATTCGAAGCCAAGGGGAATAGCGCCAAAGAAGTGTTAGAAATCGTTCACACAAACGTATGTGGTCCAATGTCAATCAAAGCAAGAGGAGGTTATGAGTATTTCGTCACCTTTATTGATGATTACTCAAGGTACAACTATATTTTCCATATGAAGCATTAATTCATGCTAGTAATATTTGTTAGAATTAAATTTGTATTTAAATATTCATCCTGAATAGATCCGGGCAATTAATTCCCCAACATCTCCGGGATGAAGTTGGACAATTCGTTTTGGCACGTACGATGGTGAAGGCTGGCCGCCAGGAGGTGGATGTTGGCGAAGTTATGGGATTCTATGAGGCGCTTTCGTGGCTTCAATCGCTGGACTTAGGGTTCAGTTGTGATAGAGGGTGATTCGAAGGTTGTTGTGGATGCCCTGGCTTCTCGGGCGCAGTTAAACTCGGTCTTTGGGGATTACGTTAGTGCCTGTCAAAGTATAGTGCGTTTTTATCCTCAATTTAGTTTTTGTTTTGTAAAACGTGATGCCAATTACATGGCTCATATGTTAGCACGGGCTTCCCGCGATTTCGGGCCCGTTCATTGTTGGTTAGATCCTCCGTCGTTTGTGGATGGACTACTGTCGATTTCTTGTGTCTGCAATAATGAAATCTAGTCCTTTTGGTTTAAAAAAAAAGAAATTGGGGTGGTTATGGTAAATATAAATTTTAAAAATTAAGAAATGATTAGAAAAGTACGTTGAGGAATTACGGTGATTAGACTGAGATAAAAATTAATAAATTAAAAAATGCTGAGAAAATAAAAAATTTGAATTGGAGGCATTTGGATAGTGCCAAGTAGGAGTAAGAAAATTGTTAGGAAAATAATATTGAAGGCATTAGTAAAATTGAAACTTGCAAAAAACTGTAAATACGCATAGTTCTGTACAAAAATGGCGTACACGATAATAACGGATGGTTGTAGATAAAGTTTATTAACTGAAGTTTATATTTATTCAAATTGAAATTTAAATTGTTGAAAAATAAAAGGAGATATATATATATATATATATATATATATATATATATATATATAATTGAATATATGTAGAAAATAATAAAAAATAAGGTGAATCTGTTGAGAAAAAAAGGAAAAATATAAAAGGAGAGATATATAAAAGAATCCGAATATATGTAGAAAAAAATAAAAGATAAGATGAATTTATTGAGAAAAAAGAGATATATAATTAAAAAAAAATCGAATATATATATATATATATATATATATATATAGAAAAAAGAGATAATATTGTGTAGGGAAAAAAGAATATAAAAGTTCAATGGTTTGAGAGAAAAAAGGAGATACATGATGAGTTAGTTAAATTAAAATTTTAAAATAAATATGTGGAAAAAAATAAAAGATAGAGTGAGTTTGTTGAGGAAAAAAAGGAGATAAATAATTTAAAAAAATCGAATATATATATGTAGAAAAAGGATATAATATTGTGTAGGGGAAAAAGAAAATAAAAGTTTTTGAGAGGAAAAAGGAGATACACGATGAGTTAATTAAATTAACATTTTAAAATTTTAAAATAAATATGATTTGAGAGAAAAAAGGAGATATACGTGGATTAGTTAGATTAGAATTAAAAAAAATTAAATAAAAATGTGAATTAAGGAGAACTAAGGAGAAGGTGAATAGCGTATGCTTGTTATGACACGTGGAGTTAAAAACATTGGGAAATAGAAGAAGATAAATATATGTAACTTTATTTATATTTATATTCAAATTTTGTGTAATTTTAAAATAAGTGACTAATAATTTCATTTATTTGTGATTGAGCTAACTCCGTTAAGGTGTTGGCGAAAATGGGATTCTAGTCAATGGTATATTTTCATTAATTTGATTGCGTTAATTAAGATTAATTAGTTGAGAACTTTTAAAATAAAATATATAATTTATATCATTACATCATATAAAAATATTAAATCTTAAAAAAAAAGATATATCTAAAATGCAGATTTCAAATTGCACATAAAATAATTATATAATTGCATATTAAAATATTTAAAATAAAGCTGTCTTAAGATTCTTAACGCAGATTTCAAATTGATAAGTTTGATTTGAATCTTTAAAAGATATATGTATTGCAGAAATGTCGATGATTTAGCTTTTAATTGATTGAGTTTTTTCCGTTAAGTTATTGACAAAAATAAAGATTAGTCAATTGTATATTATGATTGATTTAATGGCGTTCAATTATTTTGAGAACTTTTAAATGAAAAAAATATAATGTATCTCATTATATGATATAAAAATGTACGAAAACTTTAGTATTTATAATATAGATTTGTCAAAACTTAAATGCTCTATGGTTCCATGATTTGAATAAATATACTATGATTTGTCCATATCTTCAGATTCTCATCTGAGGTTAGGTATTGTATGCACTCGGGTGCACCGTGCACTCATAGTGCATTTTAGAAGCGTGCAATTTGTTATGCTGAAAAATGTGACTTATTTACACAGAAAAGTGCAACTGTTAATACAGAAACATAGTTGCATACTTCTGTTTGAAATAGTTGCACGTTTCTATTTTGTATAATTGCACGCTTCTAAATATATTATGAGAGCACGGTATACCCGGATGCACATGAGACCCACTCATCATCTAATTATTGCGGGAGAAAAAGAAATTGGGGGAGTGACTCTCCACTACAAAGTCACTAACAAAAGAACTCTAGGGTACATAACAAAAAAAAAAGTGACTCTAAGGTACAAAAAAATGGTCAAAAAGTCTAAGTTGTCATTCTGCCCAATTGTCTGCACTTCTGACACGTTTTTGCACTTCTGACTCATTTTAACTTTTTGTATTTTAAAATTTTAAAAGTTCAAAATTTTTAATTTACTGAATTAATTAAATTATTAATTAAAACAAAATTTTGAATTTCAACACCATAATAATTTTAGTGATTTGGTAATTTTAAATTTATGCAATTTTCGATCAATTTTATGGTGTATTTTTTTAAAAAATTGTATTTTGAATCAATTTAAAAAAAAAATGTATTTTGAAGTCCAAAAAATATGCAATTTTCAGTTTTTTTTTTGTTTAAAATTTATGCACTTCTGAGCTAATTTGGAAGTGCATTTTTTTGTATTTTATGTACTTCTAGACAATTTTTAGAGTGCACTTCTTGGCTCATTTTGGAGTGCATTTTTCAAACAAAATTGTATTTTGATCCAATTTTGAAGTGCATTTTTTAAAAAAATTGTATTTTGAGCAAATTTTGGAGTGCATTTTTCAAACAAAATTGTATTTTGAGCCAATTTTGGAGTGCACTTAAAAAAAATTATATTTTGGGCCCTGAAGTGCATTTTTCAAAGCTATAGAGATTACAAATACAGTAATTACATAAATAATTATACTTTTCATATAAATTTACAACAGTTTTTACATATAAAAATACAAAAAATTCCTAACAATTACAATAATTACATAAACAATAAAAAAAACCCAGATCCATATCTTATTTCTACTTCTCTATTGTCGAAAATTGTCGAAAATATGGTGTTTATGGGCTTAAAAAAACCCCACCAAAACCACACCGCATCATCAAATAATGTCTATCAACATTATTTCGGGCTTAAAACCCCCACCAAAATTACAATAATTCCTAAATATCAGATCCGTATCTTCATTTCTGCTTCTCTATTTCACGCTACAACATTCAAATTATATTTCATTGCCTTCGTCCCATAAATCAAAATAAAATAAAATTATAGAACATGAATTCATACAACCCACTAACTCAACAGCATACACAAGATCTACCACTCAATTTTTCAGTTTCATTTTTTGGTGAAAATAGATCTAAAAAACAGATCTAGAAAAATCTGACACAAAAAAAAAACTTACCTTCGTCCATGGCATGGCGCCGACTCTGCTCGACGTCGTCCCACCGCCGCCTCTCAACCCACCCATACACAAAGATATATCACTCAAATTCTAAGATCTAAACAAATCTGAAAAAAAATAAATTAAAAAAAAAAAAAAAAAACCGACCGCACACGCCGCCCGCACCACCGCCCGCACCATCCCACCAACATTAAGAAACCAGACGGGCGAGGAACCACGCCGCACAACAACCAAAACCATCCCACCACTGCCACACCGCTGCACCCACCGCCGCCGATCATCCCACCAACATTCAAAACCAAATCGGGCAGAGGAACCACGCCAAGGCACAACCGTAATCATCCCACCAACGCCTCACACACGGCCCCTCACACCGCCCAAGACCCTCCCCAAAACCCAGATCGAGAGGGGCGGCGACAAGACCCCCAATGCAACCACGCCGTTGCCGCTAAACCCCTCGCCTCTGCCACCAACACCACTAACGTCACCACCCCCGCCACTACCACCAACCCTCGCCTCACGCCACCACCAACCCCACTCCACCACCACCAAAGTGGACCACCCCCCACGACCTCTCCTTCTTCAAACTGGGGTTTTGAGATTTTAGAGAGAGAGAGAGAAGAGAGAGAGAGAGGGGGGGCGAGAGATGAGAAATAATGAAGAGAGGAAGATGGAGAATCGGTTTTTGACCAAAAATGAAGAGAGAGATGGAAAATACTATTAAATTAGAATAATTGTGTATTTGGTGGCAGCTTTTTTTAATAGTATAATTGTAATAAAAATTGACTCCAGTGATAAAATTGTCTCATTTTGTAGTGGAGTGTCACTACATTTTTTCTTTGTATCATATAGTTTATTCACTCAAAATATGTACTAGATAGTCTTTATTTCAAAGAAATTAGATATAATTGTACAATTCACCATATAATGGATTAGAGAACTCAAAAAAATCAGTAAAATTTAAACCAACATTTTGACTGAATGTACATGAAAACTAAAGAAAATGGTAATATGAAATATTTAATCATGAAATATTAGTTAAAATAGGGAGCTGAAAATTCACGGATGATGTGTGGATCGAACCAGGTCAAGCGATTTTTCACTAAATAAAATGTGTGGGTCATCTAAAAAAAGTCGCTCCCAGACTGTATTACTATAAATATAAGTACGTGTTACTGTAAGAACAATTTTGTGTTAATACGTGATGATAAAAAAATAGATATTTTTACTAATTCAATGGTGTAATCTGGTTGTTTGTGCTTTTACTTATGACAGTTAGTTACAAATTAGAAGGAGAAGTAGATAAAAAATAGACGGGGAGGAGGATGAAAATAGAGGGAGTGTTGTTTTGTTTGTACAATAACATATTTTTCTCTTCATAGTAACATTCTTTTCTCTAGTAACATACTTTTCTCTTCACATTAACATATCTTTCTCTTTACAGTAACACATTTTGACCATGTAGTAATACAATTTTCAATATCTTACAAACATATATTTTTACTAAAAAACAAGTATGTGTTATTTGTCATTGCACTAAAACATACATATACTTATAGTAATACATGTTTTTCCTTATGGTAATGCATATCTCAGAGCGAGTTCGTTTGTTTTGCCTATGTGGGAACTTTATAAAAAATGTGTTTGACAAAATTCGACCAGCATAGAATCCACGAATTTGTCCCTACATATTTATGTGCTTCTCCTTATAAGCCACATGTCATGTTTCAAGGATCCTTCCTTATAATAACACATACATGTACTCATAGTAACACATGTTTGCCCTTATGGTAACATAGATCTCGAAGCGAATTTTGTTTTTCTGCCTTTGAGCGATTTTTTTTTAGATATTTGTTTGATCTGATTCGACCCACATAGAATCTGCGAATTTTTCGCTCTATGTTAATTTTTATACACAACTCATATTTCACGGATCCTAGATCCATAAAATATTTCATGTAAAAGTTTGACAAAGAAAAATTGTATACAGTCTATTGAGTACAACATATTCTATGAATTAAATAAGTGAAAGCTCATCCTCAAAAACCACAAAAAAGAACGTGCACTATCATCTTCAAACAAAAAAAAAAAATCTCCAAATGATTCATCGTCCGAAAGTCAACCACTTTAGCTTATTTTGGTTCTTCTGCAAATACTTCAAATTCATATATATGATGAATTAAATCTTAAATATATACGAAGAGATGAGAATTTATGAACTTAATTTCATATTGACATAAATATAATCTTCTTCTCCCCATCTTCGCGTGTCCTTCACCATACGAACATCAAACAACATTCAAAATCTCTCATCAGATTAATATATATGTAATCTCCTCCTCATTTCAACGTAAATGTAATCTCCTCCTCATTTAACCTAAATTTCCCCTCCTCCAAATGTAATCTTCTCCATATACAAAATCTTTTGGGATGTATGAGATTTTGATAAGGTACCAAAATCAGTAAGTAGGTGTATTCCAAAATTATCAAGTGTAGAAAGTCAGAATAGTTAGTCAGGATAATTGACAAAATCAAGTATAAAGTTATCTCAGATAAAAGACTATAGCTAGCTAAAAATTAATTTTATAAGGACGATTGGAAATAACTGAAATGTTAGGCATCCGTACTAACAAGACTGAAGAACACTGATGAATCAGTTGAGGGGGAACTAAATAAAACCAGTCTATTGATCAAGTATCCCCAGAACGATAAATCTAGCAACCTGAGAAGATAAGGAGCAAATATCCTAAAGATCATAAATCTAAAATTCGTAAAGCCCTGTATACATAATCATAGAAGACTACACTTGAAGTTCACCAATCATTCTAACTCCGCTGATATTTCTAAGATGTCAGTGAAGTTATAATACATAAAAATATTATAAATTTTAAAATTAATTAATTAAAATATAAAATAATTTTAAAAAATTAAATAATAAAATTTAGTGGGATTCCACTTTCATTCCTCCCAAGATGGTGAGGACTGAATCTATACCTTTCATTCCATAGTTTTAGGGTTTCAAAGTAATAGTTGAGGTCTCATTCCCCTCAACCAAACAATCAATTTTCATTCCATTTCTATTCCTCAACTTCAAAGTTATCAACTAAACATCCCTTAACTTTTTGTTGGTACAAGGTTATTTTCCATCAAGGTTGTTGTCATTTGATAGCCAATGGGATTACTATGCATACTGTCAGGTGAACCAATGAGAATAAAAAAGCATTGTACAGATTTTGAACCCTACTAACGGTGTGTTTTAAAATTCTACAAAACAGCTTCTAGAATCACTTTTTTTTCAAAATATGTGAGAGATGACTTTGAAAATAAGTGATTTTAGAAGTTGTTTTTAGAATTTTAAAACACATACTAACTCAGACCTGCAAAAAGCAATATCACATAAAAGTCTAGTATGCAGAAAGATGATAGATGATATTTAATGCACTTTACCTAAAACATGGTATGATCAGGTGTCTGAATCTCAAATATAGTCATCACATCATATCAAAGTAGGACTATCTCTTCAACAAATAAAAATTTGAAGTCTATATATATATATATAGAAGACTTTGGACTCAAACATGGTTACATGAAATAAAGCAATATTCTATTTTTTTTAATTCGTTATATAAATTTTATATTATTATTATAGTTAAATTAAATAAATTTAATTTAATTAAATATTTTAAAGTATTTAATTTAAATTTAATAACATAATTTTTTTCAATCCCGCATTATATGCGGGTTAAGTACTAGTATATATATTTGAGATTCTATTTATTTAATTTAATATTATTTTATATGTACTACATGTTCAATTTAAATGCCATTTTCACTATTCTCTTTATTTGCTTTTAATTAAATATCATTTGAACTTTTTTAATAATTGTTAATAATGTTTTTCCCAAACTCATTAGAAATAACTTAGATAATAATAGTATTCAAAGTATTATGTATAATTTCAAAATCATTAATTAAGAGTATAGTAAGAAATAAATAATTTTTTTTAATGTGTGTGCATTGAAATAAAATAGCATATAATTTGTGAATAGGAGGGAGTATATGAGTTTTTATATACATAAATCTTTTTTTTTTCTAGATACTCGAAGTAAATACATATATAATTTTCGATATATATTGACAAAAAATTCTGTAAACACTAGTTCGCGTAAAAATAGTTAAAAATCAAGCATTATTTAAGCCGCAGCACTTGGACAGTAACACACCGTGATATAACAACTACAAATTACACAAATAACAAATTAACCAAAAAATATTTTGAATCCCATTTTAGAAAAGAAAATGAAGATTAAGAATAAAATTTATTCTATTTAACACCCTTTGTAATGTACTAACTAAAATATAAACCTTCATGATGTTCGGTTCACCCTTATTTGCATACACTTTTTAATCTAATATACACCATTTTGACGTGACTTTACTGTTCTATCCAAAAAGAACCAACAGTTGAAACATTATATATCATTGACAAATATAGTGTTGGAGAATTAATTGTCCGAATCTATTCGGGATGAATATTTAAATACAAATTTAATTCTAACAGTTATTACTAGCATGAATTAATCATATATTAATTCAAATAATAATTCAACAACAAATCATGCATATAAACAGTTCACATAAATCCTACGCATGTAGAATTGCTACGGGTTTACGTGAACTAACCATTTTTGGAATAGCAATGGACTCGGTTGATAAGAACACACCAAAAAGTCTTCCCAAGTATTCCCCAGCCCTTGCTCGTCAATCCGGTGGAAGGAAACTCGCGAACAATTAACAAAAGGGAAAAATAAATTATATGTTGCACCACCTTTGTGGATTTCTAATTTTTCCAACACATGGAATTGTAGTTGGGAATGAAAAAATCATCCCCTATTTATAAGATGAAGTGGCCGATTTTTTGCTTAGGAAAAGGGAGAGAAAATCTCTTTCTTGATCTCCAAGAAATCTTGAATATATATCAAATATATTCTTTTCTCCATAATTAAATATTCCAAAAAATCACACTCTCTTATTTTGTCATGGAATTTTGAAAATTAAGGATAAAGATTTCAAGATTTGGATCTTCTTGAATTTATGAGATATACTTGTATTCCAAGAACACATATCTTCCATAATATATTTTCAAGAAAATCAAGAAAATCTTTCTTTTCCTTCTTTTTCTATGTTTTTCGAAAATCATCATATAAATAACCAAGTGGGAGATTTCTTGAATTTAATGAGATAATCTTGTATTCCAAGAATACATATCTTCATTCCATAACAAAATTCATAGAAAATCTTTCCCCATTTTTATTCATATTTTTCAAAAAATTAGGAAAAATAGCAACAAAAATTTATTTTATTTTTAAACACCTTTTTCAGTTATTGGACTTTATGTTTGGGCTACTTGAGGGGCCTTTAGGAGAATTAAGATTGGACCTTCCAATGGATCTTGAATTATCAATATTGAGCCACAATATTATTCAAGCCCATAAATATTAATTAATCTCACTACATAATTAATATTGCACTATCCATCTTAACCCATATTACTGTGAATATGGCTCCCGGTTATTATTTCCCGTGTTTAAGATTATCTAGCCCATTAATTAATTCAAGCCACTGAAATAGTTTTCCATTAATTAATATCTTTTGTCCTTGGTTAAGGAACGATTCAACATTATTATCCATACCGGAAACTAGTTCCACTTGCAAGATTTGGTATGATAAATCTTATGAACCTCCCAAGGGGGCAAATCGAAAAAGCGTACTTGCACACGATTCTTTGTATTAAATCTTAGCAATCGCATGTGACCAATAATATTGCCCAAGATATAAAGTATTGAATCTCATTGATTCTCTACCAGTCATAAGTCAAAGCAATAATTACTAACCACACACGATCATATTTAAGGGTCGAAGATTAAGAAATAACGAACCACTGAGGTCTAATTCTTCCTAGTTCAGTGCTGAAGAATTTATCCTCCTGTAGGTCCTATTCAGTGCATCAGTCATGCACTAGTGTAATCTCTTGGTCAAGACAAGCCAATCTGAGCCTTACACTTCAACCTTTCATGATGGATTGTTCATTTCCCTCTAGGTCGTGAATGGCGTACTTTTAGTTACAAGGGACTGTTAATTTAATCTTCTGTGATCTGGTATCACTGAATTAACTACAATGTAACACGTACTATTTATTGAACAGTTATGCAGTAAATATATGTAACATTCAATGATATTTAAAGCATCAGTGATAAATAATTTATTTCAGTAAATAAGAGAGAAATTCAGTTTGGTTATACAAAGTAAAAGCATACTTTCCAGTATAACCCCAACAATCTCCCACTTATACTCAAAGTCTTCTTTTAAGTATACTACAGCATGTCTCGTGTAGTTCCTAATACGTGAAATCTAATGTCACCTACACGAACCTAATAATATCTCCCACTTATACTCAAAGCAGATTGGCAACGGTCTTAACACCCATTCCTTCCACATGTCTCTCGAATGTATTCTGAGGCAGACCCTTTGTGAATGGATTTACTAGGTTGTCTTCTGATGCGATCTTTGTCACCTCTATATCTCCTCTCTTAACGATTTCTCGTATAAGATGGTATTTCCTTTCAATGTGTTTGCTGGCCTTGTGGGCTCTTGGTTCCCTTGAATTTGCAACTACTCCAGCATTATCATAATAAACAGTGATTGTGCTGGGCAAATTCGGAACTACATCTAAGTCCACTAGGAAGTTCTTGAGCCAAACCGCTTCTTTCGCTGCCTCGCAAGCAGCTACATATTCGGCTTCCATGGTAGAATCGGCGATGCATTTTTGCTTAACGCTTCTCCATGTCATGGCTCCTCCCCCCATGCTAAACACACTACCGGAGGTAGATTTTCTGGAATCTAAGTCTGATTGGAAATCCGAGTCCGTGTAACTGATGGGGATTGGACTATCTGACTGATAAACCAACATTCTATCTCGAGTTCCTTTCAGATACTTCAGAATATTTTTAACTGCCGTCCAATGCTCTTTCCCCGGGTTACTTTGATATCTTACCACCATGCCAACGGCAAAGCAGATATCTGGTCTCGTGCACAGCATTGCATACATAAGGCTTCCTACAGCCGAAGCATAAGGAATGCCTTTCATGTCATCTATCTCCTTTTGTGTCTTAGGGCACATTTCCTTGGATAGATGGATTCCATGTCTGAAAGGTACGAAGTCTTTCTTGGAATCCTGCATGCTGAATCACTTCAAGACAGTGTCTATGTTTGAAGCTTGCGATAAGCCTATCATCATTTTCTTGCGATCTCTAGTAATCTTGATCCCAAGGATGTGCCCGGATTTCTCTAAATCCTTCATATCAAACTGTTTTGAAAGCCATGCCCTTACGTCTGACAGCATCTTTACATCGTTCCCGATGAGCAGAATGTCGTCTACGTATAGTACTAAGAATACCAATGCAGTTCTGACACGCTTTTTGTACACACAACTTTCGAACTCGTTTTGATAAAACCCATAAGACTTTATTACTTGATCAAAACATTGGTTACAAGCTCTGGATGCTTGTTTGAGTCCGTAAATGGACTTCTTGAGCTTACAAACTAGGTGTTCTTGGCCTTTTTCAATGAAGCCTTGGGGTTGTTGCATATAGATTTCCTCTTCAAGACTTCCGTTAAGGAAAGCCGTCTTGACATCCATTTGCCAGATTTTATAATCGAGATGCGCAACAATCGACAAGAGAATTCAGATGGACTTGAGCATTGCTACAGGCGAAAATATTTCCTCATAGTCGATCCCTTCTTTCTGAGTATAACCTTTCGCCACAAGCCTTGCCTTGAAGGTTTCCACCTTCCCGTCTGATCCTCTTTTTCTCTTGTATACCCACTTGCAACCAATGGGTTTGACCTCATTAAGTGGCTCGACTAGCTCCCACCCTCTGTTATGATCCATAGAACCCATTTCGGTTTTCATTGTTGTTTGCCAAGAAACCGCATCCTTGTCTTGAATTACCTCGTCATATGTCCATGGGTCTTATTCATCTTGACCAGGGACTAAGTCCGAGGACTCTCCTATCCCCATGAATCTCTCGGGCTGTCTTACAACTCTCCCACTACGACGAGGTTCCGGTTGTGTAAGTGTGTCGTTTGGTATGTCATCTTGTACAGTTGGCACTGAGGTTAGCCCCCTTAGCTCATTTAAGGAAATCTCACTTCTGGGTTTTCTTCGTTCATATAGTCTTCTTCCAAAAATCTAAAGTGGGTGCTTATTACCACCTTTTGATCTTCGGGACCATAGAACATACACCCTTTTGTTCCCTCGGGGTATCCTATAAACAACCTTAATTCTGATCGAGGATCCAATTTTCCAGCTTCCTTATCCAACACGTAGGCCGGACACCCCCAAAATTCTCTTGTGTCTCAGACTGGGCTTGCGCCCGGTCCATAATTCTTTGGGAGTTTTGGGAACCGATTTGGATGGCACCAAGTTCAGAATATAAGCCGTTGTTTCCAAGGCATGACCCCAGAACGACTTGGGTAGATCCGCATAACTCATCATTGATCTAACCATTTATAAAAGAGTTCTGTTTCTTCGCTCTACAACCCCATTTTGTTGAAGGGTTCCTGGTGCAGTTAGCTGGGATATAATCCCTTCATCTGACAAGTAGTTCAAAAACTCATCGCTGAGGTACTCGCCTCCACGATCGAATCGTAGAGACTTGATACGTTTTTCCCTACGATTCTCTGCTTGAACCTTAAATTCTTTGAATTTCTCAAAGGTCTCAGATTTATGCTTCATAAGGAAAATATAGTCGTAGCTTCAGTAATCATCAATAAAGTGACGAAATACTCATAACCTCCTCTTGCTTTGATTGACATTGGACCACATACATCTGTGTGAACGATTTCTAACACTTCTTTGGCTCTATTCCCCTTGGCTCTGAAAGCCCTCTTGGTCATTTTACCCTCCAAACATGATTCGCAGGTTGGGATTGGTTCAACTTGGAGAGACTCCAGTGTACCGTCTTCTACCAACCTTTGGATCCTCTTTGGATTAATATGTCTCAATCTTAGATGCCATAGAAGTGTCTCGTTCACGTCTGATGAACGCTTTTTCTTTATCTAAAACAATTGATGTGTTATAGGATGCATTTAAGTGAGTGGTGTGCACGATTAATTGTATAGAGATTATTCGACAACGTTCCATGACAGATAAATTTATCATAAAGAGAAATGGTAACAACTTTATCAAAAGTAACCGAATATCCATCAAGGTAAAGTTTAGAAACCGAAATTAAATTCTTTCTAAAACTAGAAACGTAAAGAACATCTCTTAAAATTAAAACTCTGTCTTCAAAAGACAGGTGCACTTCTCCCATCGCTTCACCGCCACTCAGAAGATCGCCCGGTGTGATGAGGATCTCACTCCCACTAAGTTGTTTCGTCCGCTTGAACCCCTCGTAAGGTGAAACATACATGATCGAGGGACCCGATTCCACCACCCATAAATGGAAGGCATACGCCCTAAGCAAGTTTCAACAACTAGTCGTGAGAATTACCTTTCTTTCCATTCCTTTTGGGTTTGGAACAAAAGTGACCTCAATGTCCTTTTTCACCGCAGCTTGAAGCACTTCCCCTAAGCTGGCTTGCTCACTCCTCCACCTCCCTTCACCTTTTCTTTGCCCTTGGCAAGACTTGAGTTCACTTGCTTGAGGCCTTTATCCTTTTTCTTGTTCTTACCACTCTTTGGCCTAGAAGAAGAAGAAGGTCCATTTGCCACGAAAGCTTGGCACTTTTGCCCCAATATCGCCTCTGCCGAAACCAAAGCTTGCAACAGATCAGACATCGAGAACTTCCGATTGTTCATTTGGTATTTCAAATGAAAATCGCTCAAAACTTTTCAAGATAGAGGGAGCACGAAATCGATTTGGGTCTCGATGTCGTATTCAGCGCCAAGTACCTCAAGCTTGTTAAGATGAGTCATCATCTGGAGAACGTGCTCCCTTACGGGCATTCCCTCCACAATTTTCATAGAGAGCAAGTCCATCATGGTGATCTGACAAGCCACCGCGCTTTCGACGAGCCACACGGTTACGATCTCGGCGAGTATCGCGCGCATTCAATGAGCTCCGCGTGGTATTCGCCGCCTTCCCATGCCGTCGGCCCTCGTGCCGCCTCACCCATGCCGCTTTGCATCCGCACACTAGCCCCAGCGCCCTACGCCGCGTCGCCCGGCCGAGACGCAATCTTCTTCAGCGCCCATCGCTGTGAACCCGTGTCGCGGTCGGCCTCGATCCCAAGCCGCTCGGTCCTCTGCCTGCGCCCCCCGTCTTGGCGTCTTTTAGCGTCACACTCGTGCCTCCCTGGCATGTTTAGTGTGTGTGCGCGCTTCTTGGGTTTTGATCCATCCGTCTTTAATTCATCGTCTTCGTCTTGGCTCATGATCCGGTTGCAATTTATTTAAAAAAATAAATAAACCTAGATCTAGAATAGTCTATTACATTGAACGAATCAAATAAATCCTAATCTACTTGTGGATTTTCTCACGAGGCAAAACGAATTCGAACGAATCGAATTAAAAACAACAATTTATATGCATGCATAAATATAAATATTCATCAAATACCATGACAATTGGATACCTGCAAAAAATAGCTAGCAATTCTACTATCCAATTTCAAATTTAATGAAAATGAATTAAATTACAATTTAAAACTCAGACCCCGAAACCGAGGCTCTGATACCAGTTGTTGGGGAATTAATTGCCCGGATCTATTCGGGATGAATATTTAAATACAAATTTAATTCTAACAATTATTACTAGCATGAATTAATCCTATATTAATTCAAATAATAATTCAACAACAAATCATGCATATAAACAGTTCACATAAATCCTACGCATGTGGAATTGCTAAGGGTTTACGTGAACTAACCTGTTTGGAATGGCAATGGACTCGGTTGATAAGAACACACCAAAAAGCCTTCCCAAGTATTCTCCAGCCCTTGCTCGTCAATCCGGTGGAAGGAAACTCGCGAACAATTGACAAAAGGGAAAAATAAATTATATGTTGCACCACCTTTGTGGATTTCTAATTTTTCCAACACATGGAATTGTAGTTGGGAATGAAAAAATCATCCCCTATTTATAAGATGAAGTGGCCGATCTTTTGCTTAGGAAAAGGGAGAGAAAATCTCTTTCTCGATCTCCAAGAAATCTTGAATATATATCCAATATATTCTTTTCTCCATAATTAAATATTCCATAAAAATCACACTCACTTATTTTGTCATGGAATTTCGAAAATTAAGGATAAAGATTCCAAGATTTGGATCTTCTTAAATTTATGAGATATACTTGTATTCCAAGAATACATATCTTCCATAATATCTTTTCAAGAAAATCAAGAAAATCTTTATTTTCCTTCTTTTTCTATGTTTTCGAAAATCATCATATAAATAACCAAGTAGGAGATTTCTTGAATTTAATGAGATAATCTTGTATTCCAAGAATACATATCTTCATTCCATAACAAAATTCAAAGAAAATCTTTCTCCCCTTTTATTCATATTTTTCGAAAAATTAGGAAAAATAGCAACAAAAATTTATTTTATTTTTAAACACCTTTTTCAGTTATTGGACTTTATGTTTTGGCTACTTGAGGAGCCTTTAGGAGAATTAAGATTGGACCTTCCAATGGATCTTGAATTATCAATATTGAGCCACAATATTATTCAAGCCCATAAATATTAATTATTCTCACTACATAATTAATATTGCACTATCCATCTTAACCCATATTACTGTTAATATGGCTCCCGATTATTATTTCCCGTGTTTAAGATTATCTAGCCCATTAATTAATTCAAGCCACTGAAATAGTTTTCCATTAATTAATATCTTTTGTCCTTGGTTAAGGAACAGTTCAACATTATTATCCATACCGGTCATATTTAAGGGACGAAGATTAAGAAATAACGAACCACTGAGGTCTAATTCTTCCTAGTTCAGTGTTGAAGAATTTATCCTCCTGTAGGTCCTATTCAGTGCATCAGTCATGCACTAGTGTAATCTCTTGGTCAAGACAAGCCAATCTGAGCCTTACACTTCAACCTTTCTGTTGGGGAATGAGTTGCACAGATCTATTCGGGGTGAATATTTAAATACAAATTTAATTCATTAATTATTACTAGCATGAATTAATCCTATATTAATTCAAATAATAATTGCAACAACATATCATGCATATAAAAAACCACGTAAAACCTACGCGACGCGAATCTACGGGTTTACGTGAACGCATTCCTCTCGGGATGGCAAAGACTTTGGCCGGACGGACTAACCAAAAGGACTTCCCAAGTATTCCCTTAGCCCTTGCTCGACAATCCGATTGGAATGATACTCATGAACAATTAACAAAAGAAAAAAAAATAAACTTTGTTGCACCACTTATGTGGATTTGCTAATATTTCCAAAGACATGGAATTGTACTTGGGAATGAACTAATCATCCCCTATTTATAAGAGGGAGGGTGGTCGAAAATTTAGTGATATTTCAATGTGGGAAAAGACTTTTCTTGGTCACCAAGAATTCTTGAATATATCTTCTATATTCTTTTTCCCATAATTAAAATATTCCACAAAAATCCCACCTCCTCAATATATGGATGATTTTCGAAAATTAAGTGTCACAAGAATCCAAGATTTGAATCTTCTTGAATTTATGAGATATTCTTGTATTTCAAGAAATACATATCTTCCATAATATCTTTTCAAGAAAATCAAGAAAATCTTTCTTGCCCACTATATTTTCAAAATTTTGAAATTTACTATATAGATAACCAAGTGGGAGATTTCTTGAATTTAATGAGATAATCTTGTATTCCAAGAATACATATCTTCATTCCATAACAAAATTCAAAGAAAATCTTTCTCCTCTTTTTATCCATAATTTTCAAAAATTTAGAGGAAATATAAACAACAATATTTATTTTATTTTAATCACCTTTTTTCGGTTATTGGACTATATGTTGGGCTACTCGAGGGGCCTTTTAGGAGAATTAAGATTGGACATTCTAATAGATCTTGAATATCTAATATTGAGCCACAATATAATTCAAGCCCATAAATATTAATTAATCCCACTACATAATTAATATTGCACTATCCATCTTAACCCATATTACGATCAATATGGCTCCGGTCATTATTTCCCCGTGTTTAAGATTATCTAGCCCATTAATTAATTCAAGCCACTTAAATAGCTTTCCGTTAATTAATATCTTTTGTCCTTGGTCGAGGAACGGTTCAACATTATTATCCATACCGGAAACTAATTTCACTTGCAAGATTTGGTATGATAAAACTTATGAACCTCCCAAGGGCAAATCAAGCAAGCGTGCTTTGCACACGATTCTTCAGATAAATCTTAGCAATCACATGTGACCAATAATATTGCCCAAGATAAAAAGTATTGAATCTCTCTCGATTCGCTACCCATGATAAGTCAAAGCAATAGTTACCAATCCCACATGATCCTATTTAAGGGGCGAAAGGTTAAAAACAACGAACCATCGAGGTCTAATTCTTCCTTGTTCGGGCTCAAGAATTTATCCTCCCAGAGGGTCCTATTCAACATCATCACCATGCACTAGTGTAATCTCTTGGTCAAGACAAACCAATCTGAGCCTTACACCTCAACCTTTCGCGATGGTTGTTCATTTCATCTAGGTCGTGAATGGCGTACTTTTTTAGTTACAAGGGACTCAAGATTTAATCTTCGTGATGATCCGTATCACTAACTTAACTACAAATGTAACACGTCATTTAATTATTGAACAGTTATGCAAAGAAATATATATAACATTCAATCATATTTAAAGCATCGATGATAAACAATTTATTTCAAAGAAATAAGTCCGAAAATTCAGTTTGATTATACAAAGTAAAAAGCATACTTTTCAAAGATAATCCCAACAATCTCCCACTTATACTCAAATTTTGCTTTTAAGTATACTACAACACGCCTCGAGTAGTCCGTGACATCTAATGTCACCTACACGAACCTAATAATTTCTCCCACTTATACTCAAAGCAGATTGGCAAACTCGGTCTTGACACCCCATTCCTTCCACATGTCTCTCGAATGTATTCAGAGGCGACTTTTGTGAATGGATCGCTGGGTTGTCCTCGACGCTATCTTTGCCACATCTATATCTCCTCTTAACGATGACTCGTATAAGATGGTATTTCCTTTCAATGTGTTTCTTTGGCTTTGTGGGCTCTTGGTTCCTTGAATTTACAAATCGCTCCCAAGATTGTCACAATAAAATGATGATTCTCATTGGCAAATTCGAACCACATCTAAGTCCACAAGGAAGTGCTTGAGCCAAACCGCTTTTTTTTGCCTCCTCCATTAGCAGTACATATTCGGCTTCCATGGTAGAATCTGCGATGCATTTCCGCTTGACACTTCTCCATGTCACGGCTCCTCCCCCCATGCAAAACACACTACCGGAGGTAGAATTTCTGGAGTCTATATCTGATTGGAAATCCGAGTCCGTGTAACCAATGGGGATTGACTTCTCGAATGATAAACCAACATTCTATCCCGAGTTCTTTTCGGATACTTCAAAATGTTTTTAACAAATTCGAATGCTCTTTCCCGGTTACTTTGATATCTTGCCACCATGCCTACGAAAGCGGATATCCGGTCTCGCATACACAGATTGCACACATAAGACTTCCGACAAATCAAGCATAAGGAATGCCTTTCATGTCATCTATCTCCTCTTTCGTCTTAGGGGACATTTTCTTGGATAGATGGATTCCATGCCTGAAAGGTACGAATCCTTTCTTGGAATCTTGCATACTGAAACGTTTCAAGACAAAGTCTATGTATGAAGCTTCGCGATAAGCCTAACATCCTTTTCTTTGCGATCTCGAAAGTGATCTTGATCTCAAGGACGTGCCCGGCTTCCCCTAAGTCCTTCATATCAAACCTGTTTTTGAAAGCCATGCCCTTACGTCTGATAACACCTTCACATCATTCTCGATGATCACAATGTCGTCTATGTATAGTACTAAGATTACCAATGCAGTTCCGACACGCTTTTTATACACACAACTTTCAAACTCATTTTGATCAAACCCATAAGACTTTATAACATGATCAAAACATTGGTTCCAAGCTCGATGCTGTTTGAGTCCGTAAAAATGGACTTCTTGAGCTTACAAACAAGATGTTCTTGGCCCGTTTTCAATGAAACCTTGGGGTTGTTGCATATAGATCTCTTCGTCAAGACTTCCGTTAAGAAAGCCGCCTTGACATCCATTTGCCGATTTCAAAGTCGAAATGCGCAAAGAATCGATAAGAGAATACGGATGGACTTAAGATACTCTTGGCGAAAAAAGTTTCCTCATAATCGATCCCTTCTTTCCGAGTATAACCTTTCGCCACTAGTCTTGCTTTGAAGGCTTCAACCTTCCCTTCCTGGTCCTCTTTTTTCCTTTTATATACCCACTTGCATCCAATGGGTTTGACCCCATTAAGTGGTTCGACTAGCTCCCCACACTCTATTATGAAACATAGAACCCATTTCGCTTTCATTCTTTGTTTGCAAGAATCTGATCCTTATCTTGGAGTGCCTTGTCATATGTCCATGGGTCCGATTAAATCTTGTCCGGAATCAAGTCCGAGGACTCTCCTATTCCCATGAATCTCTCGGTCGTCTAACAACCCTCCCACTACGACGAGGCTCGGTTGTGAAAGCGTATCGTTTGGTATATCATCTAAGATACAGGTTAGCAATGAGGTTTGCCCTCTAAGCTCATTTAAGGTAATCTCACTACGGGTTTTCTTTGATTCATATAGTCTTCTTCTAAAAATCTAAAGTGAGTGCTTATGACCACCTTTTTGATCTTCGGGACCATAGAACATACACCCTTTTGTTCCCTCGGGGTATCCTATAAACAACCTTAATTCTGATCGAGGATCCAATTTACCGGCTTCCTTGTCCAGCACGTAGGCCGGACACCCCCAAATCCTCATGTGTCTCATGCTAGGCTTGCGCCCGCTCCACAATTCTTTGGGAGTTTTGGGAACCGATTTGGATTGCACCAAGTTCGAGAATGTAAGTTTATGTTTCCAAGGCATGACCCCGTAATCGACTTGGGAAGATCCGCATAACTCATCATTGATCTAACCATTTCCAAAAGAGTTCTATTTCTTCGCTCTGCAACCCCGTTTTGTTGAGGGGTTCCGGGTGCAGTAAGCTGGGATACAATCCCTTCATCAGATAAGTAGTTCAAAAACTCATCGCTGAGGTATTCACCCCCACGATCAGATCGTAGAGACTTGATACGTTTTTCCATATGATTCTCTGCATGAGCCTTAAATTCTTTGAATTTCTCAAAGGTCTCAGATTTATGCTTCATAAGGAAAATGTAACCGTACCTTGAGTAATCATCAATAAAAGTGACAAAATACTCATAACCTCCTCTTGCTTTGGTTGACATTGGACCACATACATCTGTGTGAACGATCTCTAACACTTCTTTGGCCCTATTCCCCTTGGCTCCATAATTTTATCCATAATTTTCGAAAATTTAGAGGAAATATAAGCAACAATATTTATTTTATTTTAATCACATTTTTCAATTATTGGACTATATGTTGGGCTACTCAGGGGGCCTTTAGGAGAATTAAGATTGGACCTTCTAATGGATCTTGAATATCTAATATTGAGCCACAATATAATTCAAGCCCATAAATATTAATTAATCCCACTACATAATTAATATTGCACTATCCATCTTAACCCATATTACAGTCAATATGGCTCCCGGTCATTATTTCCCGTGTTTAAGATTATCTAGTCCATTAATTAATTCAAGCCACTTAAATAGCTTTTCGTTAATTAATATAGTTTGTCCTTGGTCGAGGAACGGTTCAACATTATTATCCATACCGGAAACTAATTCCACTTGCAAGATTTGGTATGATAAAACTTATGAACCTCCCAAGGGGGCAAATCAAGCAAGCGTACTTGCACACGATTCTTCGTATTAAATCTTAGCAATCACATGTGACCAATAATATTGCCCAAGATAAAAAGTATTGAATCTCTCTCTGATTCGCTACCCATGATAAGTCAAAGCAATAGTTACCAATCCCACGTGATCCTATTTAAGGGACGAAGGTTAAGAAACAACGAACCACTGAGGTCTAATTCTTCCTTGTTCAGTTCTGAAGAATTTATCCTCCTGTAGGTCCTATTCAGCGCATCAGTCATGCACTAGTGTAATCTCTTGGTCAAGACAAACCAATCTGAGCCTTACACCTCAACCTTTCGCGATGGTTGTTCATTTCCATCTAGGTCGTGAATGGCGTACTTTTAGTTACAAGGGACTGTTAATTTAATCTTCTGTGATCTGGTATCACTAAATTAACTACAGTGTAACACGTACGAATTATTGAACAGTTATGCAGTAAATATATATAACATTCAATCATATTTAAAGCATCAGTGATAAACAATTTATTTCAGTAAATAAGTCTGAAAATTCAGTTTCGATTATACAAAGTAAAAAGCATACTTTTCAGTATAATCCCAACACTTTCATGATGGATTGTTCATTTCCATCTAGGTCGTGAATGACGTACTTTTAGTTACAAGGGACTGTTAATTTAATCTTCTGTGATTTGGTATCACTAAATTAACTACAATGTAACACGTACTATTTATTGAACAGTTATGCAGTAAATATATGTAATATTCAATGATATTTAAAGCGTCAGTGATAAATAATTTATTTCAGTAAATAAGACAGAAATTCAGTTTGGTTATACAAAGTAAAAGCATACTTTCCAGTATAACCCCAACTTATAGATGTTAAACTGAGAATCTCAATAATTTCTAATCAGTGAGTCATTGACTATCCAATTTTGAGATAAAAGGTCCAGAACAAAATTTAAATTAATAATAAAATCTTGATCATGACTAGGGGTGAGAATAGGTTGGGTCGAGTTAGGCCTCACATAAAAAAGTTTGGGCCTGATATTTAATCTTGAGTCTGTTATCTATCATAGGCTTTTTAAAGAGCCTAGGCCTGACTTTTTTATCAAATAGGCCGGGCCTGAAAGCCTTTTAAAAGTCTATATAAAATATATATTTTTTACAACCTTATTATGGCTACTATCCTTTGTAAAAAATTCAAAATCGCACCTATAAAAATTTTAAGTGTACTAATAACAATACTAAGTGCTTCATCAAATCACCAGAAACAATAACAAAACTATTATGTTGTTAGTCATCTTATGTGAAAATTATGATGTGGCGTTATGTATTTGACAACGTAACAAACAAGATATGTGTGACGAGCACACTTGTTAGTGTGAGAGGGAAAACAAGTAACACAGTAGACAGGGGGACAATTTGTGATCCCTTTATTTGGCATCTGAGGGTCTATTTATACTAGTTTGGCAAGCATGTGTTGTCTTGCCTAGCATGAGCTGGCTATTTCTTGACATGCAAGATTACACGAGGTTATGTCATGTGTCCCTGATGCCTTCTATGGTCGCCACCTGTCCTTTCTTATACTTGAAGTTTTCTACTGGTACTCGTCCAGTTGTCCTTTAGCTTAGCGGTGACTGTATTTTGTTAAGTAAGTCGTGCTTTCTTTGCTTTACTGGCGGTGCTCGGCTCTTTATGGTTGACCATGGTTTGATTTAGGGTATGGAGTCTTTTGCCTCGTGTGCTCGCCTGGTATGTAGGTGCATTGGTTCCCCAGGTGGTAAATCATGCGGGAATGGATTTACTTATGATGGAGAGAAGAGTTTGGACTTGTCTTGATCTTCTTTGTCTCCCCATTACTTCAGCTCTGGTCCCCATTGTGGGCTCACCTAACTGGCGAGCATGTCTCGTGGGCCCCCGGTCAAACACTCCGCTTCGCCAGTTGGGGTGGGGGAGGATTTTGTCGAGCGGGTTCGCCTAATGTGGCGAGCTCGCGTGCTGCGTTGTTGGCCGCCTCTACGTGCTACGCCTACGTGGCGAAGCTCCTTTGCGCTTAATCGGCCCTCCTTCTTGTGTATTGGTCCACGTGCTCGCCCGGCGAACACGTGGCGAGTTGACTTTGACCGGCTTTATGGAGAGCACAACATATTATAAAAGTGAATAGTTGCTAGAATATTTAAAGCATTATAAAAGTTAATAATTATAGTGTTGTGTTACTTGCATTTGCTTAGATATATATTATTATTGTTTATTAGTATTAAATATTGTTGGTCCCGGTGAAAAACCAATGTAATGCGGAAAAATCATATAATGCATATAAAACAAGGGTGAGGGAGGAGTGATTCCAAATTTTTGCTTTTAAACCAAATGATGTGTTTTGCTTATAATCAAATGCATATGACAAGTAAGAACATGAAGCAATAAAGACACAACAAAGTATAGTGGTTCAAAGACCTAAGCTCCTACGTCCACTCTCCCTTTTCCACAGGGAAATTCCTTAACCAACAGATATTTATCGAGCTCTCACTCAAACGGGACTTATCTCCCTCGACGGGATTGCCTACAGATGTTTAATGAGTTCTCACTCTCTCGGGACTTATCTCTCTCACGGGATTGCCTATCAACTGGACTTATCACCCTCACGGGTTCGCCCCTGGACTTATCACCCTCCACGGGATTGCCTCTTCAACTACCTCACTTAACCACTAACTCTCTTAAGAATGGGTTTGGGTTTGGTGTTGTCTCCAACTAGGTTGAGATTTTCCCTTACATTTGTTTAGCCTCAATGCTAAGGTTGGGAAAATCTCTCTAAGCTTAGGATATTACATTTGTGCTTAGATCTAGGATAGAACACTCTTGAATATATGCGTGTATTTCTTGTTCAGTGTTCTATGGTGGAAATGCTAGATGATTTGACTTTGTAGCTTGATGGATGTTTCACGCATTTTTCCACACTTAAAATGATGGAAGAACTTGTATTTATTGTGTGGATTTGAATGTTACCGTTGGAGAAAGTCACATTCAAATCCATACTATTATGTAAGTTCTGCAGCTTTGTCAGGCTGGTTGTCTTCCTCTCATTGGTCCACGTCAGCTGAATCTAACGGCTATAATCTTCAAGATCTTCTGAGTCTTCAGGATTCTTGATTCAACAGACTTCTCTTGATGGATCTTATGCGATTAGGCATCTTGACACTCGAGACTTCTTGAGTTCGGTTCTTGACTTCAAACATCGACCTTGGTCGGCTTGCACTCTTGACCCTCGAGTTACTTTCAACTTCTTGACTCTCGGGTTACACGATCATCGATGATACAGTTCGATGAACATGCCTTTAGATGACTTGTCTTCAGACGACTTGTCTTCACGAGGACATCGAATCGGCGACTTCTTCTCATCGATCTTGTTACGATTTTTTTCAACCTTATCGATCTTGATCACGTCGATCTCGATCCGCGTCGATCTCGTCGATCTTATTTGTTCTCTTACGATTAACAACCTTTTCTTTTGATCTGTTTGAGCTAATCGGCTCTTACAGTCATCGATTAGTTCATCTGCGTTACGGTCATCGATCGGGTCTTACGATCTGGTCATGTGATCAGGTCTTCTGATATGGTCATCTGATCAGGTGACTTGCCTCTTCTGATTAGCTGGCTTAACTTTTCTTCTCTTCTGATTTTGTCCAACTTAACAGTTAACTCGGAACTCATCCTACTCATCTAATCTCGATCAGTCTTGTCTACAGCCTCATCTAATCTTGATCATCTTTGTCTGATTTCATTAGTTCGCCCTTAATTTGTTCTCTTGTTCCCCCTCAACTTGTTATCTGTAGATTAGCTTAAATAACACAAGTTGATAATGTTTTGGCATAATTCATCAAAACTAAAATATCCCAACAAATATTATCTATGTTATTAATATATTATTTACAATTATATAATTATATATATAGTTAAATAGGTCGGCATGTTGAGCTTAAAAGACCTATGAAAAAACTCAAGTCTGGCTTATTTAAGTAAATAGGCTTTTAAAAATGCATAAGTTTGACTTGATTACTAAACGAGTCGAGCCAAGCTTTAGTAGGCTTTGTCGTAGACCCCTGTCGTGTAGTCTGGCATATTCCCCCCCCTAATCATGGCTCTACTTTCAAGCTTAAACAATCGAAACTACTCCCTTAAAAAAAAAAATCCAAACTACCATTGCATAAAATGGGTCAATTCAAATAATATGTAGATGAAAAAGATTAGTAAAAAAAAAAAAAAAATAAAACCTAAATTTCTGCACTAAAAGTCTAGAAACAAATGCATCATAATTCACAATCTATGTAATTCACAAGTTAATTGAAATTATTACGAAATTACTTAAACGCCGAAACTCTAGACAGAAGCGTTGCGCACGTGAGAAGCACGATCCTTTTTCACAATGACTACTTTACCCTCATCCCCATCTCCCGTTTCCATCTTCTCACCACTTTTGCTCTCACGCTTCTTCTGCAACCGAAACGCGCTTTTTAACCCGTTCATCATCCTTCGGCCGAAGTTCTTCTCGCCGCCGGCGCCGGCGGGGCTCCCCTCCGACGGCGTCAAATCCGACGAAGATGACACTTTTGCCCCTACCTTCTTAGTCGCGTCCCGGTAGCTCAACGAAGACATGGACCCCACCTGGCCCCTATCCACCTTGTTAGTACCCTCTGAGCTGAACCGGAAACTCGCTGACCTGGCCGAGTCGACTCGGGTGTCAACGATCTCCGACTCGGTCAGGAGCTTCTTCATGCCGCTGAGTTCTTTCTCCAGAGTCTGGATTCGGGAGTTGGTGGCGCTCATGACGGCCTTGAGCTGCGACACCTGGCGCAGGGCGGCGTCGCGCTCGAGGATGGCGCCGAGGGTGGTGGCGGCGGAGTCTTTGGGCTGCGGGAGGCGGCGGTGGTGGTGGGGGTCGGCGGCGGCGGAGACTAGGGAGCGGCGGGTGTCGAGTTGCTGGAGGAACATGGCTTGGACGACGAAGCGTAGGGGCATTCTGGGGTTTTGCACTGCGTGCATTATGAGGTCGGGGGATAGTATGCTGCAGTCTATGTAGTTGCATATTTGGATTTTCTCGTCTTCCGTTATTCTTCCCATGTTTTCCTGCATCCGTTTCAAATTAGATAATTTTTTACTATAAAGAGTATTATTCATAAAAATGAAGGGTGTGACGATAGTGATAACTATAGGGTGTGACTTATAATACTAAAGTGTGTGACTTATATTACTAAAGAGTATGTCGTAAAAAAAAAAAAATTCACGGTGAACAAGTTTTAACAACTCTTTCTCACTTCATGTCACTTGACAATTCATAAATTTGATAAATAATAGGATAAGTCTTGTATGTATTTAGGTGCACCGTGCACTTATAGTGTATTTTAGAACCAAATAATTTGTTATACTGATTGAAAGATATAATTTGTTTATACCGAACCAACCGTGCAATTAATAATATGCAAAAATAATTGCACGATTCAATTTAAACAATTTGCATCTTTCAATATAACAAGTTGCATAGTTTTAAAATGAACTATGAATGTATGGTGCACCTGAATGCACATAATACTCACTCTAATTATATGTTCAAAAGTAAGTCATTTGTACATAATTTGTATGGCAACTGTACACAACAAATATTACTTTTCAATGAAAATAATAAATATTATGCAATGAAAGTAATTAATATTTGGTAATATGATTCATTGAAAACAACTAATACCGTTTAAGTAACATAGTACACCGGACTTATACAAAGACTTTATCTAGGGTTAATTGTAAAAAAAAAACTAATTAACTGAAAGTTTTACATTTTTACAATTTAATCACATTTTTTAAATATTATCAATTCTTACACTATTTAAGTGGTGCTATTTTCATCATTAGTGATTGATGCGCCAATTAAAATCAGAGTCGATCCAACAATTTGAAAGACACGTAGCAAAATAATGCAAGGATTATTTCATTAGTTAAATAAATAAAATGAGATGTATTATTAACTTTTTTTTCAAACTCAATAAATCAAATCAACAAAAAATTACAGTTAAATATTTAGAAAAAATGAATAAACTACTAATCTAATTAACAAAAAAAAAATTGATCTTCTTCTCGTTTTATAAAAATCACAAGATAATTAAGAATAAAATAATAATTGAATAATTATTCTATATAAAGCATAATTTAAACAGGACATTCCCACCCTAAACCCTAAAGCTTAATATCGACAAACTAGATATACAAAAGATTTGAAATTTTTATGTGAATCGGTTTCTGATACACCACTCATCTTATTATTATTGTGTAAACTAATACTATATAGTTGTTATAGTATTAATTTTTCAAGAATAAGATGAAATACAGATTTTAAACCGTTTCATACGAAACTTTGCCTACAAAGACATATGCATGGAACCATCTCAACTATCAATTATCTTTAATAATATTACAATGTATATATATATATATATAATCAGGGGCCCTAGTCACACATAAATTTAATAAGAAAATAAATTAAATAGACACACATAAACAAAATTTAAATTAGATGTGGCCCACATACCTTGAGAAACGTATCAATGATTCTGTATAACACATCGTGACGGTCCGTCAACCGTTGACTAACGGTCTCCACTATCAATTTCAGATCCTCAATCCTTATACTCTTGAATCCCTCCAAATAGCCAACGTCGTCGTCATCTTCCGCCGTTAAACTTAACGCCTCAACGCACCTGCTAACGAGAAACGCCGTCGTTTCGGCTTCAGGGAGAAGCGGGAAACACGACCGCAGCACAATGGTCGCGCACTCTTTAGTAACGGCGACAACGCGACGGAAATAGTCTTCCGTTATCTGCCTCAAGTTTTCGTCGCCGCTGCCGTCAGTCTCCGTCATGTCTAGCAACTCGGCCGCCAATAGAAGCGCCGCCACGTTGAATGGAGTAACTGCGATGTGGGTCCCGTAACAGAAGTCCGTTACCAGTGTGAATGTTTGGGGCGTTATGTTTAACGGAGGGGAGAGGGTTAGTTCCGGGATTTCGGATAGGTGACGTTTCAAGTAGGCGCTTCGTGCTATTAATACGTCCTGTGAAATAGAGTAAATGCGGCGTTATTTCTTTTTCATCCCTATTTACAAACATCTTTCAACACATTTATTCGTGTTAACAAAATAACATGGATTTGGGTCATGTATCGTATAACACCGTACTGCACTGTAGATCCACGTGAGTTTATAATGTATTTAAATTTAATACAATACAAAATTATTCTATTCAATTAAAAAACAAATTATAGACCCGCGAATTCACTGCACAATACGGTGATATCACAGGATCCAAATCCAAATTACATAATACTCTTACTTATTGTTGTAGCATGTGAAAATTGAATAAATAATAGTTTAATATATTGATAAATAGCAAAATCTTGTATGTTGCAGGTGTATTGTGCAATTTAATTAAAACGTACAACTTTTTAAATTGAAACATGCAATATGTTTTAGTTAAAAGTGATGCATAATTTAATGTAAACAAGTTACATGTTTAAGAAATGTAACTTAATTGTATTGTGTATAAGGTGCACAAAAGACCTACTCTGATTAATTTTTTTTTATCTTTAATTGGATATGGGGCCGACTAATTTTTTGAAGAAAGTATTCGAAATTCATTATTATTATTACCGGCCGAAATTAAATAAATTTATTTACGATCCTCTCTAGTATTCGAAATTTTAGATTATTCTCTATTACCATAGTACTAACATTGACAGATTACTGAAAATTCACCATTTTATAACTTACCTATACATATCATTTGATTCATTTCCTTAATTTTCTTTCTACCAAAGGAATCTACAGCTGTGCGTGCTGAATTTTACTAAAGAAATGTAGTCAGAAGAATTTGAAGATCGTATTCACCTACCCAACAAACTTCAATATTTATATTTATAATATTTTATTATTATAGGATGGAAGTACGAAAAAAAAAACAGAGTTCTGTAAAAAAGAAGTAGGGTTAATATATTTAAAAGAAATTCAGACATGAATTCGATTTAATTAATTCACCATCAAAACAGTTTGCCGAAAAAAGAAACACGAATCGGATAGTCATCAATTTTATTTCACCATCAAACCTCAAATCTATAAAATATCTTGATAGCAATTCCCAATGCCAGAATTTTCCCAATTAAACAAATAATTTAAATTAAAACGTGAATCAAAATTGCATAAACAATTACCTTATGAAGGCGAAAACATGAGCCCTGAACATGTATCACCACGTCTGGATCACTTCTCGACCTGACCCAATCACATAACAAATTAGATTTAAATATATATATATATAAAACATGAAATATCTCAGAAACAAAATAGTGAAAAAATAGCAAATACCAATGTAGACTCAATTTTGACCAAAATTTGATTCATTCGCACTGATGCAATTTAGACTCTATTTTTTGACCAAAATTTGATTCATTACCCAATTGAACTGATGCAATTTAGATTCAATTTTAATCAGAATTTGATTCATTTACGAAACAACAACTCTGATAAAACAATTTAGTCGAAATTACTCTAAATTAAACCATTGCTAAAAAAAAAAGAGAGATCTGCATTCAAGAAATAAATTTAAAAAAAAAAATTGTACCGTGATTCCTTCATCCTGGAATTTTTGGGGGTATTGAGAGAAGGTGAAGATTCCAAAGAGGGCATAGAAGATGATGATGATAAAGAATCTTCATTTTCTACTTCATAAATTGTGTTTACCACCCCTAATTCTTTCCATCTTCTCACTCCAAAATCCGTCATATCTCAATTTCTCTCTTTCTTTTTAATTTCTCTCTATGAAATAATATATAGGGGGTGGGGGTGGGGGGGGGGGAATTTGTGTAAAATCTTTGAGGGGTGAAGGGTTTGATAATTTTCTTAAATATAGATAAATTGATAAAGGGGCTGATATTGTTTCCTTGTAGGGATTGTTTGGTTTCGATTTGGTGCATTAATTGTGGGCATGTGGGGAATCATTAATTCTACCTCCTGTAATTTTGAATTTAGGAAATGAAATTGAAATAAATATGGAAAAGATATTAGTAGTGTGGGGGTTTTTTATTTCTGTTCATGGGGGCGGGAGGAAGGAAAGCCAACGCCTATTTGAAAACACAAAGACCAACTTTCTCTGAGGAATGTTTTATTGCTAGTAAAGTTAATGTTCCGACATTTTTGAAGTTCGATTTGAAGAAAGATCAAGTCGGAAAGCGACAATTTACACAAGATTACCTCGATAATTTTCTCTAAATTCCTCAATAGATGGGAGTAATGAGCAAGAAACAACGGCTATAAAAGGAAGAGGGTTTGCATGAGAATACGTGAGATTTCCGACCTCACTCACTTACTTTTATTGTAATTCTCCTCCTAAGCATACTATTGTACTTGTGAATATTTATTGTCAATCTTTTAACGTCAAGATTATTAATTTGGTGGTCATGTCATCACCCTCAATTTTCACATTTTATAGGTTTTTTGACATAAACAATTTGATGCTCACTGTAAGTTCAATGTCTTGATTCTTCTTTCAATAAGAAAAAAAGGGTACTATGAATGTTGCAGTTTGAATTTTTCGAACTAAACCAAGAATTATTTATGAATTTATAGTCTCTAATTTAATCTCCTACGTTTCTTCTCTTTGAATTTAATTTTAACTTTTGATGATTTGGGGGTGAAATCTTTGTCTTGTACTCAATCGAGCTTGGATTTAAAGATTTACAATGTTAATTCAAGAGTTGAGAGCTTTTATTCAAGAGCTTTTATTTAAAGGTCCATTTTTTAGACTTTCTAGATGAACGTCTCTAAATTCACGAAGAACACCCTTAAAGTACGAATTTATTGTATTCAATATTTATGATCTCGATGTGTTTTGATGAAGAAAGAGATTCCCAATTTATAGGTGGAGGAACTTAATATTTTTCCTTTTCACATAGCCACATTGCATGATTTAATGTGGCATGATTTGATTGATGATTGATAAGTTGATTGACATAATTTGAGAATTGATCTGATTTGATTTGATCTAATTGATTCTCTTTATTTCCTTCAATTTTGACCAGATATTATTTATATCTCTCAATATATGGTAAATCAATTTATTTTTTGACCAAATAAGATTATCCAGATATTGTGAAATTTGATTTTTTTTTTTTGTAATGTATATATTAAATAGAAATTACTTAACTATTTAATTTAAAAATAAAATTTAAAAAAATTCTCAAAATATAAGTAGTAAATTTAATTTTATTATAATATGTATACATATATATATATGTGTCATCATTTGATTTTACACAATTTGTACGTGCTTACTTATGTCTTGTTCACAAAAATTTCTGCCCTGGAGTGAATGAAGTGTGAAAGTATTTTGATTTCTTATTTGTTCTTAACTTCAATCTATCATTAATCAAGTGAATCATGATTTTAACTTAAAGAATTTCTAAGTTGCCTACGTGCCTCAATAAAGAGGATCGGGTTATAGTATAATTCATTCAAGAGAACATAATTTGTTTTGGTTGTGTGCCATATCCAATTTATATCATGTAGGTTTGAGCCACATATAGTTTAAGTTCGTGAGTCACGGAATTATCATTTAAATTTATTAGATAATTTATACTCATATCAAAGAGTAATAATTTGAAAAGTTGAGATATTTTTACTCTTATCAAGGAGCCATGATTTGAAGGACTCAAATTGAGAGTTTTAGACAGTTTGGTCTCTTGTCAATTAAATTTGATTTTAAGAACTTTAGCAAGTTTTTGCTCGCGCATTAAATTGCACACAATTTACTCTCTTATCGGGATATATAAAATGTATATAGTTTTATATCACTATTTTCCACTATTAAACCAATTATGTAACACCTTTTTTTTTGAAAACTTGCATTTTATATTTTAAGCAATTTAATTATTTTCTTTAACTGTTAATCGTAAATTATTTCAAGTTCTTGTAAGCTTGCGATTTATGAAATTAAAGAGTTAATATTTTCAATTAATTTTTAAAGAGTTTTTGCAGGTTAGTCTAGCGAGAAAATCAAATTGATTATGACTCACCCGACACAAATAATTAATAAAAAGAGATATACTAATTTTTTGAACGAATTATGATAGAATTGAATAATAATGATAATATATTAGTGATAATAAAAATTTATTAATAAAATACCATATAATGAAAGATTCTACACATATTATTTAATTATAAAAATTCCTATAATCATGAGATTTAGTTGAATTTTATTTTTTTGGTCAGCAAAAATGGTATTATTAATAACGTAAAATGGGTATAAAACACCCCTGTACAGTAGAAACAGAATGAGATTTAGTTGAATTGTTTCCATTTCTTGATTATTGTTGTATCCTTATGACTATATGAATGTGTGTGTAACTCTTCAATATAAAAATTAATAAATTAATTATCAATACTAAATTAGTAAAACACATGTACACATAACTAGGGATGACAATGGGTCGAGTTTATATACAGGCCTGCAATGAACCCATCCCGCTTGAGACAAGTAAAAACCCGGGAGGATCCTGCTGAGTCTAGGACGAGTCTTGATATTCATTGGTCCCGCCCCTTGTATATATATCAAATATAGTACCCGAAATGTCAAATAGAGTATTAATTAATTACATACTTTTGAATGATAAAACTTCATTTTCAGCTTTCAAGTCTTCAAAATGATATATATGACTTATATTTAATATAATACAACGAGGTTGTTTAAAATTGAGCTGTTTAAACAACTCTTGGTTGTTTAGGACTTTACTATTGTATATACTTTGTTATTATTCTCATGAAGGGTCAAATAGAGTATTAATTACATACTTTTGAATGATAACACTTCGTTTATAGATTTCAAGTCTCAAAATGATATAGATAACTTATATCTAATAATAAACAATGAGGTTGTTTAAAATTGTGTTGTTTAAGTAACTCTTGGTTGTTTAAAACTTCAGTGTTTCATATATTTTATTATTGTTCACGTGAAAGGTCAAATGGAGTATGAATTACATACTTTTGAGTGATAAAACTTCAATTTTAGCTCTTAAGTCTTCAAAATGATATATACAACTTACATTTAATAATAAACAACAAGGTTGTTTAAACAACTCTTGACTGTTTAAAACTTCAGTATCGCATATACTTTGTCATTGTTCATGTGATTGTTCATGTGAAAGGTCAAATGGAGTATGAATTACATATTGTTGAGTGATAAAACTTCACTTTTAGCTTTCAAGTCTTCAAAATAATAAAGATAACTTATATTTAATAATAAACAACGAGGTTGTTTAAAATTAAGTTTTTTAAACAACTCTTGATTGTTTAAGACTTCAATGTTGTGTATACTTCATTATTGTTCTCACGCAAGGTCAAACAGAGTATAAATTGCATACTTTTGAGTGATAAAACTTCATTTTTAGCTTTCAATTCTTCAAAATGCTATATATAACTTATATTTAATAATAAACAATAAGGTTGTTTAAAATGAGGTTGTTTAATGATTCTTGGTTATTAAGACTTCAGTATTGTATATATTTCGTTATTATTCTCAAAAAATGTCAAATGGAGTATAAATTACATTCTTTTCAGTGATAAAACTTCATTTTTAGCTTTTAAGTCGTAAAAATGATATACATAACTTATATTTAATAATAAACAACAAAGTTGTTTAAAATTGGTTTGTTTAAACAACTCTTGGTTGTTTAAGATCTTAATGTTGTGTATACTTCGTTATTATTCTCATGAAAGCTCAAACAGAGTATGAATTACATACTGTTGGGTGATAAAACTTCATTTTTAGCTTTTTATTGTTAACCAGTTGAGTTGTTTAAAAAAATAAAATTTCAATCTTTTTAAAAAGACAATACTCTTCACACAAAAGTTCAAACGAATTATGAATTATTTCTTTTAAGTGAAAAATTTTCAATTTTGACGTTTGCGTCTTAAAAATAATATGGATAACTTATTTTTATCGATAAACACAAATTTTTTTTAAAATCGTATTCTTTAAACGACCCGATTGTTTAAAACTCTAATCTTGTTTAAAACATAATATTGTTCAAACAAAAGTTCAAGTGGAGTATGAATTACTTCTTTTTAGTTGAAAAGCCTTTAATTTTGATGTTTAAGTCTTAAAAACTGTATGAATGGCTTATTTTTAATGTTAAACAGTAGAGTTTTATAGAATTGAGTTGTTAACAACTGAGTCGTTTGAAACTTCACTCATGCTTAAAAAACAATGTTATTCACACAAAGGAGTAAGAATTAACTTCTTTTTAAGTGATAAAACTCCAGTTATGACGATTAAGTCTTATACATAGTATAGATAATTATTTTTTAATGATAAACAATAAAATAATTTAAATTGAGTTGATTAAACAACTGAGTTGTTAAAAAAATTTAAACGTTGTTTATGAGATTAAAATTGTTCATATAAAAGCTCAAAAGGTGTATGAGTTGGTTCCTTTTAAGTGAGAAACTATCAATTTTGTCTTTTAAGTCTTTAAATAGAATGGTTAATTTATTTTTAGTGATAGTTAACAAAGTTGTTTAAACTTGAATTATTTAAACAATTGAGTTGTTTGTCTTCAGTATTGTTTACGAGATTAAGGTTGTCCAAATAAAATACCAAATATGAATTAGTTCTTTTTTAGTGAGGAAAAATCAATTTTGACTTTTAAGTATTCAAAATATAATAAATAAGTTAATCTTAATGAAAAACAGCAGGGTTGTTTAAACAACCAAATTGTTTAAGTCTTCGATATTATCCATGAAATTAAGATTGTCCATACAAAAGTTTAAATGGAGTTCGCATTAGTTCTTTTTAAGTAGGAAAACATTAATTTTGAATTTTAAGTCTTCAAAATAGAATAAATAACTTATTTTTAAAAGATTCACGATAAGGTTGTTTTAAATCAGGTTGTTTAAACAAATGGGTTGTGTATGTTTTTTAAACAATCTGATTGTTTAATTCTTTATATGTCATATTCAAAAATATTTGAAGTCCTTCTACATTGACACAATGATCACCCTCGCTCATTTTCTATATTCATTGACCTTTTTTTATATGCTAGTTAATTTAAACAACTTAAACAGCGTACACTAATAAATAATTTAAACAACTTAATGTAAACAACCCCCACTAATGTAAACAACCTTCACTAATAAACAACTTAAACATCATGCACTAATAAACAACTTAAACAACATACTTAAACAACTTAATAAAATAAGCAATGTAAATAACCTAAACTTATAAATAATTTAAACAACTTAAACATCTACGTTAATAAACAACTTAAACAACATACACAATGAACAACTTAAACAATTTGAACATCCTACACTAATAAACAACTTAAATAACATACACAATGAACAAATTAAACAACGTAAACAACTTGAACATTCTACACTAATAAACAACTTAAACAACATACACAATGAACAACGTAAACAACTTAAATAACCTAAACAACTGAAATATAAAATATATTTTTAAAATTATTTAGTGAAAAGAAGGCCATTTTTGATATATTTGTATAAGTAAGGTCATTTTTGATAAGTTGCACTTTGACTAGGCCATTTATGAAAATCCCCAGAATAGTTGAGGGTAGAAATAGTTATTTATTAGTATTTTATGTGATAAAGTGATAAAGTGAATATTTCTATTTAAGGGAATGTTCAGTTAAGAATGGAACGCCCAAAAGGGAAAGAATGCAGTTAAGAATGGGAGGGATGGAGTATATATTTATTAATATATTTATATTTATATTCTTATTTATTGATACTAATAATTGAACCCGTGCGATGCACGGTTATATTTCCACAATTGATTAATATTAAAATTTTATAAATATTTGCATTCAGGTGTTTTTGTCATTCTAAATATATAATATTATTATTTTTTATTGATGCAATATTTTTGAAAAATTTATGATAACAAACTCACTCGTGGGCTAATTTGATGCTCGTAATCAGAAGAACAAAATGACGCATTAATTGAATATAAAATAGTAATTTTGTTGGTCCCGAAAAACCCGATTTAAAACTCGTAAAATCTCAATGGGAGGTGACTTAATTTTTTTTTTCCGAATGTGTGTTATGCAGATTTGCTAAAGTATGTATGACAGTTAAAGCAAATAAGAACACACGTATTTTTATAGTGGTTCGGACGAACTTGTCCTACATCCACTCTTCCCTTCATGGGGCACCAACTTAACCAACAGATATTTATGGAGCTCTCACTCAACGGGACTTATCTCCCTCACGGGATCGCCTATAGATGTTTAATGAGTTCTCACTCTCTCGGGACTTATCTCCCTCACGGAATTGCCCTCACGGACTTATCTCCCTCACTCATTGGATTGCCTACCCTCCCTTACGGGATTGCTTCTTAACTACCTCACTTAACCACTAATTTTCTCTCTCAAGAAAGGGTATGGGTTTGGTGTTATTTCCAACTAGGTGAGATTTTTCCTTACATTGTTTGGTGGGAAAATCTCTCTAAGCTTATGATATGACATTTTTGCTTAGATATAATAAAGAACACTCTTGGGTAGATTTTGATATACAATGCTCTATGTTCTTGAATGGAGATGCTTGAATATTTGGCTTTAATCTTCACTTTGCAGCATCCTCCATTATCTTCTTTTGAAGATAGTGCAATGTATTTATAGTGTGGATTTGAATATTACCGTTGGAGAGTAAATTCAAATCCATACTAATAATCTTACAGCTTTTCTTTATCCTTTTGCACTTTTGCTTGCAGCTTTATTTCACATCAATATATGTGTTGTCATCTTCTCATTGGCCAGCTTTTTGTGTGTCTAACGGATCGATCATTTCACTTTGATTTCGTCTCTTTGAAATCTGGTCTGTTTGATTTACGGTTTGCTTAATCGGTCTTCGTAAATCGGTGTCTTGATTTCTAGTCTGTGATTCGATATCTTTGATCTGATTTACGGTATCTTTGATTTACGATATGTTGATCTGTGATTTACGGTATCTTGATTTTCAGTGCAAAATCGGTCTTCGTAAATCTGGTCTGCTGATTTCTGGTCTCTTCTTCTGATTTCTACCATTCGTCGACTGATCAAGACATCGAGCTGCATCTTCAGATTGCAGATCAAGACTAGATCTACCTTTACATCGACAAGAAATCAGACCAAGATCGATTGGCACTACATCAACCGATCGCAGATCGAAGAAAAACTACATCAAGATTACTTCTTCTTGTTCCCCCTCAACTTGTTATCTGTAGATTAACTTAAATAACACAAGTTGATAATGTTTTGGAATAATTCATCAAAACTAAAATATCCCAACATATTTTATAGGAGAAAAAAGAACCACACAATCAATGTCCAAAACATAAAAAGTTAAGAAATTCTAATTAAAAAAAATATATTAGGGGTTTTTTTAATTCATTTTTTTTTTTTTTGTAAACACTACCTTCAATAATTTTTAGGCGATTCAACACAGAAATTTAGTATTTTTCATCAGATATAACATTTTTCTTCTATGGAAACAAATATAAAGAAAATAATATAGTATACCTTGAATAAAATAGTTCAACAATTTTAGTGAGTATTAACTGCAAAAAAATCATTAAACCAACAGAAAATTTGTAGCAGTCAAATAAATCAATGTGAACTATAAGATCTGCAGTAGTATTACCTGTAAAAGAAACCATTAAACCAACATAAAAGTATTACCTGTAAAAGAGATGATTAAATCAACATAAAATGTTGTAGCAATCAAATAAAACAACTTGACTATGAGATTGATATACGGGGAAAAATTATTTTATCAGGTCATTAGATGTAAAATAAGAATTTGCATAACACAAATTCTCAAAGCAACAAAAAAATAAAAAATCTTGTATGAAATACAAATATAAAAAAAATTCATATAAGTATACTTTAACTAAGATAGATCTGTCAATTTTAGTAAGTATTGTTTGCAACAAAAATCACTAAACCAACACAATTGTATAGTGAATAAATCAATATGAACTATAAGATTGATATATAGTGAAGAATTATCTCACCAAATAGACAAAAGATTGAGAATTGTGAAATAAGAAGTAGACAAAAGAAGAAAATGAAATAATGTTTATAAAATTAAAATTTATGGAACATACGATATAATTATATAAGGTTGAGATTTTTTTTAAAATCTTTAGATGTAGGGTTGAGATTAAATTTCGGATGAAATATTTTGCATATATTTTCTAAAGATTTTTATCAATCCGTTATAATTTATAATATTTAATACATATTTATTCCAATTATTCTTCTCATCCATTATAATTTAGCATATATATTTCATACATATTCTTCTCATATATATATCAAAATCATATATATATATATATATGACAAGGTCTTGTATGCACCCGGGTGCACCGTGCACTCATAGTGCATTTTAGAAGCGTGCAACTTATTATGCTAAAAAGTGTGACTTATTTACACATAAAAGTGCAATTGTTAATATGAAAACATAGTTGCATGCTTCTGTTTGGAATAGTTGCACGTTTCTTTTTTTTTATAGTTGCACGCTTCTAAAATACACTATGAGTGCACGATGCACACGGATGCACATGAGACCCACTCTATATATATACATATATATATATATATATATATATATATATTAATCTTTAGATATAGGGTTGAGATTAAGTTTAAAATAATATATTTTACATATTTTTTTCAAAGATTTTTCTCAATAAGTTATAGTTTGTTAAATAATATAAGGTTGAGATTCTTTTTTTTTTAATCTTTAGATGTAGAGTTGAGATTAAATTTAAAATAAAATATTCTACATATTTTTTCCAAATATTTTTCCCAATCAATTATAATTTATAATATATATTTCATACATATTTATTACAAAGATATTTCTATTCCATAGATTTGCTACATATTGTTTTTTTAATTCTCTATTCATTATAATTTATTAATATTTATGTTATTATATATTTACTTTAATCACTCGGGATCAAAAAGTTCTTAATTAGGGTCAAAAGAGTAAAGACAAAGCAAACTACTGTATTTGAGCATGATTAGGTAAACATAACAATAAAGCTTGAACATACGTGAAGTTTGATAAATATTTAAAGCTTAACTTAACCCAAGCTAAGAAAAAGATAAAGTATTGTGTGCATTCTTACCAACAATAGTTATAGCGGTGTACGGTGAAAGTGGTGCACACAACACTTTCTCAATAAAAAAGGTATCCCAATTCATAACTATAATTTATTCCAAAATTTGCTTCTCAATTTATCCATTGAGTTTGTTAAAATATATTATATATATATATATATTTTTTTTTAAATTTTCAATCCGTTATAACTTATTAATATTTATTTCAAAGATTCGTTGATAATATTTTTTTCCATTATTATTTGTTAATATTTATTTTAGAGACATTTTTATATTTTTAAAAGATTTTTTCTCAATCTATTATTATTTGTTAATATATTATTCCTTAGATACGTCTCGCGAATTACTAATCTATAAAAAAGAAAAAGAAAAAAATAAAAAAATAAAATTCATATATTTTTCCTAATCTGTTATATTTTGTTAATATTTATTACATATCTACTCTAAAGATTTTCCCACATTTCAAAGATTTATTTACAAATTTAACGTTAGTGTTTGTGGAAATATTCTATATTTTTTTTTCAAACATTTTTCTCTATCCATTATTCATATTTCCCATTTTAACATTAGAGTTTGTGAAAATATACTACATATTTTTTCTAAAGATATTTCTCAATCCGTTATAATTTATTATTCCAAAGATTCGTTTCACATATTGGCAATAATTATGGCGGAAAAATTCAATGATTTCTAAATATTAGTCGATTTTTGCTATTATATATATAGATAAGATAAGATATAAGATATAGATATGGATAATTGATAAAAACTAAATAGAAAATAATAAATAATAATAATTTTGCCAAAGGTATTATATTGCATTATAAATATAAATGACGAAATCCAAATTTAGTTGGATAATTCATTATGTAAAGTCGTAGTTCGATCACTTTGGAAAATTCAAATCTTCAATCTCAATATTCTTATTATTATTATTTTTTTGGTCAGGAAAAAATTCAATATTCTTATTGCATTGTCCATTAGTCATCTACGACAAATAAACAAAATTGAAATAATAAATTAACATTATAAATTAATTATTGATACATCTAGAAAATACAATAATTAAATAATTAATGATACAACAATAACTAAATTAAGATATTTAAAATTTTACGTATATTTTTTTAAAAAAAATTCTCAATTTATTATAATTCGTTAATATTTATTTCATACATTATCCATTGAATTTGTAAAAGTATATTATATATTTTTTCTAAAGATTTTTCTCAATCCGTTATAACTTGTTAATATTTATTTTAAAGATTCGTTGCTAATATATATTTTTCCTAAAGATTTTTCTCAATCCGTTATAACTTGTTAATATTTATTTCAAACTCGTCAATTTCGTCAATCAATCTCTCACTATTCCATCAGTGCCAGTTTTATATATTTCTTCATTGTTGATCTTAGTTGGAATATAATTTTTCTATGTTAGTAAAAAGAAATTAGTTTATAAAACAGCTTCATCCTTATTTTAATTTTTTCGATGTACATTTTTCAATTGCAGAAAAATGTTTCCAAGAGTGGAGATTTTATTCGACTGTTATGCCTAATAAATTGAAGTATGCTAACATTAAAAAATAAATAAAATTTTAAAAGAATCTGAGTAGTGGGCAATTTGAATATGAGTGATACCCACACGAACTCTATAAACTTTATTATTATTATACATTATTTTTAAAAATAAATATTTTTATGCATAATAACAGTATTTATGTATAATAATAATATTTTTTATACATAATAATAATAATAATAAAAAGTAATATTCACCGTAAAACAGATTCATTTAGTTTTTGTCTTTGAATACGGTGCCTACGTAATTTACATGCTGGATATTTTAATAGTATGGGTACATAATATGTCGATTATGTCTGTCAGAAAAATACTTTTTAGAAGAATAAAAAATTCAGAAAAAAATACTTTAAATAGTATGCGTATAGCATAATTTTTTTTTTAATAAAAAAAAAAAACATAATTTTTTTAGTAGGTCTCCCGTGAAATTTATTCATCAAGAAACTAGCTTCATATTTATATACATGATACTTCAGTTATCACGATTAATATAGTTTTATAATATAAGTCACACTCTTATGTAGTTTTCACTACCAATTCCCCTATTGTAATATAAGTCGAATCTTTCACTGTTATGAGTAATATATTTTGTATAGTAAAAATGCATACCCTTTAGTAATATAAGTCACACCCCTTAACTAGTTTCACTAATTCTTGTGTAAAACTTATTCACTCTATAGTTTGACTATTTTCTTTTAGATTTGTTTCAAAAAAAAAAAAAAAGATCAATCTACGCAGTGTGACATGAATGTATTATTTTAGAGTGGGTCTGCTTTGCATCAAGTGCACCCAACATTCCATGGTATATTTTGAAGACTTGCAATTTATTGCTTCACTGAAACATGTAATTTGTATTCATAAAATATTGTTTCACGTTTCAGTATAACAACTCGTAAATTTCAGTCCAGCAATTTGTAAGTTACTAAAATACACTATTACTTTTGAATTTAATGACACCGATCTTCCTTAATATTCTAGAGTGTATAATATATATTTTGAAATTGATGGAGATTTTATCAAGCTTCATAAGGAAATTTTAGACATGTAATAATTAATTTTATTAAATTGATGAAAATTTTCTTACGATTTAACAATTTATTTGGAATTGATTGAACTAAGCTAATTAAGCTCAATTGAAATTTCGTAATTATTTCAACTGATTGAGTCAATGGTTTATATCTAATTCCAAAAACGTCGGCTGAGTGTAGTTCATCGTTAATTAAAATCTTAAAAAATTAATATTGTTTTCCATAAGTTAATATAACTAATTTTAAAAGTATCTTTTTTTTACTGAAGAAAAAAAACTTAGAAATCTAAATGATCATTAACAATAATAGAAACACAATCAAATATATATTTTGGAGTTAAATACTTAATTTGTTTAATCATGGCTAGTTTTATGTTAATTAAATTGTATAAATTTAAACTCTTGTTTAGTCAAACATTCCATATTCCGTGATTCAGTAAATTGCAGGAACAATTAATTGACATTAACGACAATTAATATTTTTTTATTACTCCCTCCGTCCCAAATATATAGGCTTGTTTTCCTTTTGTGGATGTCCCAAATATATAGGCTTGATTTCATATAAAGCAATTTTTTTTAAATTAATTTATCAATATAACCCTGTGCATTAATTATGTTGAAAGCTATAATTATCATTAAATAGGGATATAATAGAAATTTTGCTTGTTTAATTTACTTTTCCAATACAATTTTTTAATCTGTGTGAAAAGTCAAATAAGTCTATATATTTGGGACGGAAGTGAGTATTAGGTAAAGAATAGAAACCAGACGCTGGAATATTGAATGGAACGGGATACTTTTGATACACAAAAAACTTGCAAAAAAATTGCTTTCATAACTCCATAATATACAATTTTGTTAAAAATATTTTATAAAATTACAAAAAAAAAAAAAAAACACCGGAAAATAAAGATAAGCATTAGTTCATATATATCATGGAATGCAAATCCTCTGATCTGAACGAATCTGAGCACATCATATATATTGATGAATTATGTCACTATATCATAAGATGTAAATTCACAAACTTTTTAAAGTTAAAAAAAATTCAATAGAATCTCAATTGAATACACCCCCTAATTAATGTTCATATAAAACAAGTTCATCAATCTTTAAATAACAACCATGATTCATAAGATGAATAAACATAAAGTCCACAAGCTAAAAAAATAATGTCAAGACACAATCACAAACTTAATACAAAGTCTCTTAAAGTTCATCAAGCATTACATCATCAAAATCATCTTCATTTCCTTCATATTGTCTCGTCCTCATCCTCCAAAGCATTAGATCTCTCACATGATAAAGTTGAATTAGTACTTGCACTTGCACTTCCATAATCATTATCTAAGTACAAAATATGAAAGTTAAGAATAATAAAGTCAAAAAAATAAGCCAAAACATGAAGCAAATAATGTAATTTAAATATCTATAAGATAGCCCAACTTACCACCCAATTCATATCCATGCATCCAATTACGAGAACAAATTACTTCATGAAAATCATCAAAAAGCGTGGAACTTCTATACTTGGTGAGCACACGAAATTGAAAATGTTAATTCTGATGCAACAGTAGTTATTGGGATAGCCAAAATATCACATGTCATTAATGCAAGTTCGGGATATCGATTCTTTTGAGTCTTCCAATGTTCCAACACATCTGAATCTTCATAGAGTGTAGGATCATATTTTGGCTCTTCCAAATAGAGATCCAACTGAGATTTTTCCATAGTTACTGTAGTTTGACTATCCAGAGCTTTAAAATCCTACATTAAAATTAATATGTTGTCACAAATAATATGCTATCAATTAAAGAATACAAGTAAAAATGGACAAAAATAATACTCACATCAAAAATTCTCTTGCCCGTTGTTTTACTCCGCCCACTTGGATTTGATGCAAGTGCATGAGAAGTGGAAGATGGAATCGAAGAACTTGACTTGTTCAAGTTAATACAACTTGCTTTTCGCACGTAACAATTTCTCTTGGCATTTTGTACGATCGGGCCCAACCTTTGCATAGACTTGTTCCAACATTTGAAGTTTCATTCGCGGGTCAAAGACAACTCCAAATGAGAGCACTGTGCTATACTCACTCCAATACTTATCAAACTTCTGAACCATTTTTTACACATATCACATATCGTCTTATCTTCAATCAACAAGTTGCCCTTCAACAAAGATTTAATCTTCCAAACTTGCATAAAGTACACATTTGATATAGGATAAGTAGAACTCGAAATCAAGTTGGTAGTCTCATAAAATTGATGAAGAAATTCACACATTTTTTTTCTTTTTTCCAATCATCAGCAGTGTGACACCAATTATAAACCATATCATGGATTTGTAAAGAAAAAAACATTTATTTGTACCTAATGACACTATTCAACATCAAATATGTTGAATTCCAACGAGTAGTCACATCCATTCTCAAACAAACACTAGTGTCAATGTTACCAATTAATGTCACACGTTCTTCGAATTTTCTCATCCTACTTTCTGAACCTCTCACATACTTCACAGATTCTCTAATCTTAAACAATGCATCAACAACCAATTTAATATCATCTTGAACAATACGATTCAACATATGAGTAGCACAACAAATGTGAAAAAACTCACCAACACATAATAAGCCATCATGCACCATGAGTTGATCCTTCAAAATATTTTGCATAGAATCATTGCCTGATGCATTGTCCAAAGTTAAAGTGAAAACATTTTTTTTCAATCCCCCAATCCTAAAAAAATTGAATACTTTTGCAGCCAAATCAAGTCCACAATGTGGGGGAGGAAAGTGATTAAAGTTAAGAATTTTGTTGTTCAATTTCTAGTTTTCATCAACATAATGTGTAGTCAGACAAATATAACCCTCACCATTGCATGCAGTCTACACATCTGAAGTTAAGCAAACTCTATTTAGAATATTAGCCAAAACTTGCTTAAGTTTAGCTTTTTCCTTCAAATAAAGTTTGCTAATATCAGAAACAATAGTATTTCTAGAAACAACCGAAAATATTGGATTTAAATACTTGTGAAAAGATCTCATGCCTTCATATTCAACAAGTGAAAAAGGCAAATCATGCTTGATAATTGCAGCAACTAGCATTTCACGTGCAATCTTAGGGTTCATCTTCTGATTTTTTAGCTTCCTATCCTCATCAATAAACATTTGTTCAATATCACGAAATTTTAACATTTTGCAAACTTCAATATGACGCCTCAAAGAAGAAGTTTTATTCCTTTTACCCCCACCCTTATACACTCTCTTGCATCCCTTACACTCAGAAACAGATACATTATTAACCATTTTCCTAATAAAAAAGTTCCAAACATCTGAAGCAATTTCATCTGACTGTGATGTAGATTCAATGAGTTTTAATCTGCAATACGAATGAAATATAATTTAATTACAACAATTAATGTAACACCCCGTCCCAAACTAATAAAATATAACTCTTTAAAATAAATAATTATGTGTGCTTCTTTTCCAAATAAATTTTAGAGCGTGTATATTTGCTAAGATTTTATTTTAGGGAAACGAACAAGTATTTTGAGCTAGAACACTCCTAGTTTTTAAGAATGAATTTATTAAACAAAATTGTTACAATAGATTATTGACGGAACCCCAATTTCTAGCCATTTCTAATTATAAAAGATTTTTTTAGTTAAAAGTTTTAATTTTATTCTTTTCTAGCCAAGAGAATATTTTGTTTACCAACTCTATCTTTATCCTTCTTTTCTCACATTGACCGGTCTTTTTCTTCTCTTTTTTTTCCTGCGCTAATTTCCTACTATTTCTCCTCCAATATATTTTTTTTAACTTTCCCTAATATATCTCCTCCAAATCTTATTCACCTTTTTTTGAACGCTAATTTCTTGCCTCCCTCCATTTCTCAACATCTACTAATTTCTCCATCTTTAACAATAGGTGTGATCGTCTTCCTCCTTTATCAACAGACACTCATTCTCCTTTTTTTTTTTTTTAAGTTTTAGTTTTAGAATATAAGGTGGTACAGGCATAAAAATATAATTATACAAGATTTAATATGGTGGTACCTGACTAAAAAATATGATTATACGGTATTTAAAATTGTGGTACATACATAATATATGGTGGTACGTACTCAATAAGATGTAGTACTTGGTGAATTCATGGTAGTCCAAGCTTGACATATAGTGGTATGAACTTAAATGATATGGTACATGGTTGTACAGGGCTTAATAAAATGTGATATGTCATTAATTAATGGTGGTACGGGTGAATTAGTGGTGGTACATGCATAAATAAATTATTGTACGGTATGAATTAATGGTGGTACGGGCTTAATAAAGTGTGGTACACAATATATTAATGGTGGTACGGGCTTAATAAAATGTGATATGTCATTAACTAATGTTGGTACGGGGTGAATTAGTGGTGGTACGTGCATAAATAAATTATGGTACGGGCTTAATAAAGTGTGGTACAGAATAAATTAATGGTGGTACGAACCTATTAAAGTTTAATTAATTTATTAAGGTGATAAGTGCATAAATAATTTGTGGTACGGTGTGAATTAATGATGGTACGAGCTTAATAAAATAGGGTACGAATTAAATTAATGGTAGTATGGACTTATAAGGGTATGATGGTCCAAATAATTATTCTTTTGGTTAAAAAATAACAATTTAAAATTTGATGACACAAAAGAATATTTATTTTCACATTAGGCTATTTATAACTCTACCCCTACTCTAAGGAAAGAATACTTTTAATAAATTAAAATTTTCGATATAAAAATTGAAAATCTACCGAATAATAAATACGACGATGGAAAATCTACTTCGTCTAACTAAATTAGTATTTTAGTTAAACTTTAAGAAAAATCAAATTTTCTAATTAAATAATTAAATAAATAATTTTCGTCTCGGAAAGTGACGATTTAATTGCTAAATGTTCTAAGCAATTAATTCTAACGAAGTTGTGAATTTTAATTAGCAAAATTACGATTTTATAATATAGATATGGAGGTATTAAGATATAATAATACCGAGTAATATTAACAACACCCTGAAGTAATAAATATCTAGATATTAAGTTTCAAAATTAAAAAAAGGTCCTTCATTTCTCCCTTCATTTTGATCGCAGCCCACTTTCCTTTATATAAGCACCATCCACATCTAAGTAATCCACTTCTTCAAGAATTTAGTAACAAACCTCTGCAGAAAATTCCACTAACGTAAACCATCAAACTTTCCTCTCAAGAACCAAGCTCCCTATTTCCTCCAAAAGAAAGAAGTTTCTTCTTTACAAGCTTCAACATCTCCTTCCTCCTTCAAGCAAAGAAGAAATTTTCCTTCATCGAGAGCTTCATTTCCTCTCCAAGAAGCAGCCGGTCTTCTTCCTCTTCCCCAATCAAGTGTATCTCTTGAGGTAAAATCTTGAAAAGTCCATGAACACCTCTGTTGTTTTCCTCTTATTTTCCTTCTTTTGCTTAACTCCAACTCTTTTCCTTTAAATCAAGCCAAAATCATCTTCTCCAAGCTTTTAAGAACCGAGTTGTTCTAACCTGGTAGCAGAAAACAGAGGAGAAAGACAGCTGAGGCAACCTCCGAACAAAACTCGAACTTGGTGCTTGTGTGATCTTCGGTGTAGAATTTTAGTATTCAAACGTGTTGGAAATTGCTAAATTAGAACTCGTACGTGTTGTTTGAAGTGCATACTTCATGCTCGTCTTTTTGGTTTTAAAAAATTGTACCGTTATGCTGCCGAAATTTACACTTAAAGATGTCAAGTTGAAACGTCAAAACTGTTTCCGACTGATTTTCGACTACGCCGTCGAGTACCCTGTGGTACTGAAAATTTGTGTTTTAAAACACCTTTGTGCTCCCTTATATGTTAAATATGTGATCGTGGTCTCGGTACTCAGTTTTGGTGTCGTTACGCTGCTCGTTTTTATGTTTAAACATGGTAGGTTGGAAACTGAAATTTCCAGAAAACTGCTACTCGAAATTTCAGAATGATAATTTCAAAAATTCATATCTCGGGTTGTAGAAGTCATTTTTAGATGAAACTAGTGGCAAGTTAAACTTCATTGAGTCTACTATATTTTTATAAAATATCGTAATTTTTTATTGGGTAGACTCGGAGTTATGAATTTTTTTCAAAAGTGTGTCGCGCTAGAATGAATTCTGAAATCTTGGTATGGAGGAGTCAGCTTCGCCCATCTATAACTTTCTGTAAAAAGCTTATTTTCAACTGAAACAAAAAGGGTCATATTCTCTACATACTATAGTTTCTAAATATAAAAATTTGACTCATTTCTTTAATTGCGTAAACAATTACGTATGTTCTAAAAGAAGAAAAAAAAACTGGGCGTTTTCCTTTGAGCAAGAAATGTGTTTCAAACACCCGATTTTCATGACACTTTTAATCAACTTCCGTTCGTTATTTTCAAACGATTTTTCATGCCAGTAAATTTCAGATTACAAACTGTAAAAGCCCTAAAGGTTCACCTCGATCGGATTAACGAATCAACGGGAAACAACTCGCAAAAATGAGATCACATAGTTTTGGGACGCTAACTTTTCGAAAAAGGTCAAAACTAAATACTTAAACTTTTAGGAGGCTTATTAGTTAATATTATGATTTAGGATAATTTTATCTCCACAAAACCTTATGTGTTTCATTCTTCTTTGTACCTCGAAACTTAGAGTCCTTTAAAATCTTTTGAGAAATAATTTTAGGACTTTAGTTTATAAACTCTAAATATTCGAGTGGATAAAACCCTAAGAAAAGATCTCAACGTCCTCGTTAGACTTACGAATAAAATTACTTCAATCAATAAATGACGCGAACCTGAATATATTGTACTAGGTAAAGTGCTGCTCAAACAAATATTCGGACGATCACCACAACGCTCGAACTCTCCAAACCACTTCCAAGTCTTATAACTTTTCTTAAAGTTAACGAGGTGGGTGTCATTACTGTATTGCCTTGAATGTTATTTGGACTATTGGTGTATTCCGAACTAAACTAAATAAATACCAATTTATAACTAAGAATTCCAGAATACAATTAATAAGACAGGAAAGCTTATAAATGATATGCTATGTATCTTACGAGATACATAAGATGCGATTTCACGAAGGAGGTGGGAAGTTGTAAGAGGGGATTGCACGTGGTAGCTGTTACCAGTGTCCCACATGATAATTATCATGCGATGTAGGCTGGAAGCGACAAGGGGATTGCATGTGGTCGGAGCAACCAGTTTCCCAAAATGAATCTAAGGATCTAAATGAAATATTTATGATCAAATTATCATGATGGATAATATCTTATGAATATCATCGATGTTTATGAAATTAAGCTACTAATAATATTACCATAAGACATCAAGTTACGAACGAGTCTCCACAATTATCTACGCAAAAGCGTATGAACAATTCTTTAATAAAATACCAAGATAATTATATTTCGACGTACTGTCAATCTATATAACAGCGTGCAGGATGCCCATACGTGAGAAGTAGCTCACGCCTCCCCCACCCCCCCACTTTTTATACCATTTCAGGTTTCGACTTCGAGGGGCCAGAGCAGTAGCAAGGATGACAGGGAGTTCCCCAAGCTTTAATAAATTTGATGCATATATAGATATATTTACACTCATACCAAACTTCTCTAAAATAAATGCTTCGCTTGTATGTTGAGTGAATTTATTCATATGCCGAGCAACAAACTCTTTAAAAGTTGCTCGATGATTTGAAATGTATGCTATCTTATAAACGACTGTTTTCACTATAATGCTATCATCTAATTTTAAATAAATGGGCCCACACCTTTTCATATTTTATAAATCATTATTAACTGTGAAAACTTATATCTTTTACTCGATGCATTACTTTAAAAAAAAAATTTATTTCGGATTTTTAGTTACTAGGTGACAACTCAAATCTAGAGTGTTAAAGCGATAAAAGCTTCATTCCGGATTCGGGGCATTACAATTAAAATGAAAAAAAAAAAATTAACAACAAAGTAACTACTAGGGTGGCTAAGTTCATTAAATTGCAACCTTTGTTTACTTACTTCAAAATAGGAAAAATAGGCAACAATGACATCAACTAATTACTTTCTTTTTTCGTAGTGTTGTTTTTTGAAGCAACGTTGTTGCAACTTTTTGACACTACGGGAATTGCTTCTACAGAAATTGCAAACCCATATGGCCAGTTTCTCCTTAAAAGGTACAATTGTGATGTTCAATTCTTTCAATATATGTTGTATCTATTCATAACTAATTGGTATATATCTTTTTGAGTGTTTAAATCTCTTCTTATTCGTTTGATCTACATGGGATTCCAATAAACCAGAAATTTTATTGCATTTTCAGAAACTTTGTTGAGAATGATCATTTTCTAGTAATAAAAAAAAACATCGACAACCTATGTGTTGTTACTCCATTCAAATATGCCAAATATTGAGATAAACAATAAAGATAACATTTAACCTGCAAAATGAAGGGCGTATCACATACGAGAATTTTGTTCAGCGCCTCAGCGGTAGTGTGGTGGTTTCTAGGCTGCTGGCGCGGCGCACAAGGTTGAGATTAGGGTTTGAGCCGCGTTCTGTCTTTGAAGTGGAGAAGAGGAAATTAAGAATAAAGAAGGAGTATTTAATTAATGATTAAGTTTCCTTTCTGTACTCGTAAGTAAGTATCAAACTAAATCTAAACATATTATTAATTACTTAATATTATTATATATTAAATATCAATGTTTTCATAACCGAACCGGTGATTGAACCGGACAGACCAAAGGTTCAACGGTCGGACCGTTCAACGGGTCGGACCGTTCAACCGTAAGTATTTTCTATGTTTAGTTAAAAAAACAAAATAAGTATACACCTACAAAAATTTAAATATATATTTTATAACTTTTCATACCATATTTTATAAATTTTGTCCCACCCACATCGAAAGTGTTGGAGAAAAATGTGAGAGGAATATAAATTTTAAATTTTAAATATTTAATATAAATTAATAATTTAATTTTAAAAAAAAAAGAAAAAACCCGGTTATTTCCGGTTGAACCGGGTTTTGACCGGTTCAACCCGGTTCAACCTGAAATCCGGTTATATAGTGTTTTTTAACCGGGTTACCGGCCGGTTCCCGGTTGAACCGACCGGTTCAACCCGGTTTTGAAAACAGTGTTAAATATTATTATTTTTGTAGTAATTATTTTTTAAAAAGTATACCAAATTTCCACCATAAAAAACTCCGTGGACCAAAAATCAGACTCTGAAATGCTTGGCCCAACCCGCCCACAAAATATGGCGGAGCGGACCCAGCCCGTTTTGACAGCTCTATGAATTTCCGTTGGTGATAATAAACTGAATATGTGCAGCATTATAATGAATATGTTCAACAATTAAAAAAAAAACAAGATCTGACCAAAGATACATACCACTACTGAACATGTTCACATTTTTCTTAACATGTTCAGTTTTTACTTGAACATGTTCAAATTTCAATTGAACATGTTCAGATTTCAATTGAACATGTTCAAATTTCTTCTAAACATGTTCAGTATTACAATGAATATATTCAATAAACAAACTAAACAATAATAAAACTGAACTTTTTGCGAACTTCCTATTAATTTTTGCACTACTGCTCATCACTTTGTGTATTTTGCGTTCTCTTTATGCACTATGCATTATTTTTTTGCATTGTGCATCGCATTCTTTTCTTTTCTTTTCTGCACAGTACATAATTTTAGCACATATTTGAATTACAATAATTATAGAAACTAACATTAAAATTTATTTTTTTTATTATTAATTAGTTGTTATTGTTACTTTTAGAAATTATTGGAACTTATCGGTTGGAATTCTCAACATGAACGAGAATATTGTGTGCAGATGAGAGAGAAAATGATGGAGAATGGTATGACGTGGGGTGTTGGTGGTGGGCAAAGAGAATGCGGAAATGTCAGACCGTGGTTGGTTTTAGTGGTGAGGAGAGAGAATGAACTGAGAAAAAGTAATGATACAATTAACGTTTTACTATTTATTTTGTAGTTGTGAGTAATTTCTTAAAAAGTATGTTGTTTTTAGTAAGGGTGACATAAATTTTGTAATTCATAGTAATTTTTCCGTTATTTAATAAAAAATAATAATTTATAATGCTAAAAATATGAAGAAAAAAAATCTCTATTTTTCATCATCAAAATCTACATTTTATCAAAGAAAATTTATTCCATTTGAGAGTTAAATAGATTCTACCTATATCCTATTACTAATAGATTTCCAAGTCTTCTTAAATATATATTAATAATAACCTTTAAAATATTTGAACAAATATTCTATTTCAATTTTCCTACCCCTTAAAAAATTTTAATATTTCATTAGAAAATATTAATTTATTAATATCCAATTACTTTTAAAAACGGTTAATTCGATTTTATTATTTTTATTATTTATTAAATCACTTTTTTTTATTTATTTTTATTTTTTTCTAAACCTCTCTATATAATGTTATTGTTTTTATCTCAATATCATTTTCACTCAAATAAATTCATTCACAAGTCATTAATTTCATTTAATCTACATATATAAATGTTTACATATTGTGTGGAATTAATCCAAACGCCATCATCTCTCGGTCTCCAAACTTATTGTATTTATTTTAATATAAGATTTATAAGTTATAAATTAGTATAATTTTAATATTTTATGAATAAATATTTATTTTTTAATGTAACATACAAAATATAAAAAAAATATGCATAAATCAATTTAATTTGTTGAACTAACTCAACCGTCCAACCGGGTTGACCGCAACCGATTAGACCGGTTTGATCACCGGTTTTTTTGATTTCATTAGAAAATATTAATTTATTAATATTAATTGTTTCACCGAATAATATTAATTATTATATTAAAAAGTAGGGTTACTTCTAAATGATAACATGTGTTACTTCTTAAAAATTACTACTTTTTCTATATTTTTTTGGGATGAGTTTATAAATTGTCTAACATAAAAAAAAAAAACGTTCTTTCAGTCTAGAGAATTTTTTTTCAATTCTATCATTTTTTTATTTTTTCATTATTTTAGCCAGTATCACCATATATACATTTCGTACGAACATCATTTCAACATGTACCATCATTCAGTTAACCTTGTACCATTATTAAATTAACCATATATCACATTTATTTCAACTATGTACCACTATAACTTGAACTCGTACTACTATTAAGTTAACTCTGTACCACCCTTATTTTAACGTCATATCATCATTATTTCAGTCTGTACCACAATTTAGTTCAACCCGTACCATCCTTTTTAAATGTGTACCACTATTTCATTAAGTTCATATTACAATATATTAACCACGTACCACCATTTAAATAAAGCATGTACCACTATTTTTTTTTAAAATTGTTGACTTCATTAAGGGTGTAATAAAATGCAATATGTACTAGTAAAAAATGACTGACTCCAACCCGAATCCATTTTTTATGAAACCTTCCGGCTATATATAGCGTACAAATGATATATTGTGTATATATACCACAATGTCAAAATAAAAATTATTAAACATCAAATTGAAGAAATTCGATAGAATATTTTTTAAATAAATGATTCAGGATTAGAATTTGTCAACTTTTACTAATACATGTTACATTTTGTTTAAAAAAAATAGTACAAATTATAATTTGTAAAAAAAAAAAAGTATGAATTGCAATTTTTTATTAATCCAAAAAAATAATAATTGTGTACGATTACGATTGGTGTTCATGAGTATCGATAAAAAAAAAGCTCAAAGGGTAGTATCTTTTTCTACATTTTTTGCCCAAATAATGGTTTAAATAGGTGTGAATTTGAAAATCTTGGTGAATAGTAAAAAATACTCCCCCCGCCCCTCAAAAGTATGCTCAGGGGTAGAAACATATTTTATGGAAAGGGAGATTGCGTCCATTTATGAATAACATAATTGATTGTGAGTAATTATAATGATATCTTGAGCAATTAAGTGATTGTTGGACGATGAAAAAAAATTGCATCCATAAACCTACTAAATCTACATTTCCATAAAACTTGTTTCAGCTCTCTGAGCATACTTTTTGGGGACAGAGGGAGTATGTGTACTTTGAACTTTTGGTAGGGTGAAATTTAGTTTTATATCAAATTAATGTTTAATAATAATTTTGTATTATAATATTATATTGAGAAGAAAAATAATCATATGATTGTATTGAATTTTGTAAAAATTAAGTGTGTATGTCTATTTTATAGAAATGGATGTTGAAGTCTAATTTTTTTTTTTTAAAACCAAATAGACTAGTCTTCATTATTGTAAGAACAGTTATGGTCGGATAGTCCATCCACAAAGGCCGGTGGGTCTAACCAACAGAAAGAGTTTTCGTAATCTCTTGAAACCCGAGCAAACTCGTGAACCATTAAATTGACATCCCTTCTAACGAAATTAACCACATAATCAGGATTATGGCGTAAAATAGAGCTATAAGCATTAATATAATCCCAAAAAACAGAAATATTGGAGTTCGTCTTATTAATTGCATCAACTACCAACTTCGCATCCCCCTCGATCACTGGAGTTCGTCTTATTAATTGAAGTCTGATTAAATCCCAAATTATAATGAGACTTGATTTGCAAAGTTCAGAATTCATACTTGATTCCAAAAAATAATTCAAAAACAGAAATACTGAAGTTCGTCTTATTAATTGAAGTCTGATTAAATCCCAAATTATAATGAGACTTGATTTGCAAAGTTCAGAATTCATACTTGATTCCCAAAAAATAATCCCAAAAACAGAAATACTAGAGTTCGTCTTATTAATTGAAGTCTGATTAAATCCCAAATTATAATGAGACTTGATTTGCAAAGTTCAGAATTCATACGGGTGAGTCCGAAAATTTGAATTAAAAATATGACGGTGTGATATAAATAATAAATTCCGATCATTAGAGGCCTTATTTTTGTATCTAATGAACCTTTTTTAAATCACATATGCGTATAAGGCCCAGCCCAACAACCCACAAGCCCTAGCCCAACTCTCCGAACCCAAAACCCAAAAACGACGTCGTATCAGAAACCAAATCCCACTATAAGTCCACAGAAACCCTAGCCTCCTTCTTCTCCAGCCCTCACCACAGATCAGACCAGAGCCACCGCCGCGAAAATGAAATTCAACCCCCGCGTCTCCTCCTCCCGGCGCAAGAGCCGCAAGGCGCACTTCACGGCGCCGTCGAGCGTCCGCCGCGTCATCATGAGCGCGCCGCTCTCCGGCGACCTCCGGTCCAAGTACAACGTCCGGTCGATGCCCGTTCGCAAGGACGACGAGGTGCAGGTCGTCCGCGGGACCTACAAGGGCCGCGAGGGCAAAGTGGTGCAGGTGTACCGTAAGAAGTGGGTCATCCACATCGAGCGCATCACCCGCGAGAAGGTTAACGGATCTACCGTCAACGTCGGGATTCATCCCTCGAAAGTTTTGATTACGAAGCTGCGGTTGGATAAGGATCGGAAATCGCTCCTGGATCGCAAGGCGAAAGGCAGGGCTGCGGCGGATAAGGATAAGGGGACCAAATTCACCGCGGAGGATATTATGCAGACGATTGATTAGTAGGTTTGTTGATTTACGGTTTTGATTTTACGGTTTCGTTATTGTAATGCTGTTTTTGATGGATTTTGTTGGAATGAGGGGATTATGTTATGTGTTCTTCTTACTTTTGATGGATATTTTAAGTTGTTTCAATTAATTCTGACAGTTTTTAGTTTTACTCTTGTTGCAATTTATCTGTGTTGAAAATCTTAGCTGTTTCTGGAGTGCTTGATTTGGTATATTTAAAATGTGGCTTTGATAATTTGTTTAATTATGCATTTGAAAACAGCATCTATTTGCAGAAGATTGATTAGGAGATTGGTTAATTTACGGTTTCGTTTTTGTAAAGCTGTTTTTGATGGATTTTTTATGGATTTTGTGGAATGAGGGGATTATGTTACATGTTCTTCTTACTTTTGGTGGATATTTTGCCTTGTTTCAATTAATTCTGATAGTTCTTGTTTGCAACTTATCTGTGTTGAAAGTTTTAGCTGTTTCTGGGGTGCTTGATTTGGTCAAATTGAAATATGTTTGCATTTGGGATAAGTGATTACACTTTTGACTAAATTGTTGGTTTGTTGTATCAGTAAATACAATTCATTTAATTGGAACAATAATCTGTTTGATTCTGGATTTGATTAATTTCTTGATGTTCTGATTTAGAATAAGAAATCTTGCTGTTGTGTCTGCATTTAAATGAATTGGCCCCTGCTATGAATTTTATTCAACTTATATTACTTTTTGTTTTTCTATCCTGTATCATTTACATTTTAAGCTTGAATGTGTGTGTGTATACATGGAAGATGAAAGGTGGATGCATCTGTAGAAAAATATCTTGTATTTACCCAATTTTGGTAATATATGGTGTTAGAGGGGATATGGGATGGATTTGACTCATGTCTATTCTTGAGGCTATAGGGTGTGTTTTTGAAAGTTTCGGCAGTTTCAGAAGATTTATTTTCAAAAAGTGGGAGGGAGAAATTTTGAAAATAAGTGTTTCTGGAAGTTGTTTTAAGTGTTTCAAAACACGCTCATAATCATGAGATTCAATGTTTCGTTTAGGGGACAAAGTCATTTTTGCCCTTATTTTATATTTCAAACTTCGTTTTCCCCTTCTCTTGATATTTTTTTTTTTTTTGCCCTTTTATGACATTTTTGCTCATATTAAAGCTTATTAAAGCACATTAAACGCTCGACCTATGTCCTATCTAGTGGATGGATATACAAGAGAAAATGTTACAAAAAGGTAAAAAAGAGTTTTTTATGGGGGAAAAATAATTTTAGCTATCAAAAAAGGGCATTTTTGCATTTTTTTTATGTTGGACAAAGTTAGTTGTTAGATGTTAGTAGTTAATCTGTTTGTAACAAACAAACTCATTTAAGATTAAATCAATCCTTATAACTCCTATACTCCAATTAGTTCCGAAAGGAATCGAACATGGGTCTCTCACTCAATTGGAAATCAAATGGGTTGGGTGAAATTTAAGATTTAATTTTTGCAAGGTAAAAAATGATGAGGGAGTCTTGTGAGATGCTTCTTTCACTCTTAACATTTGAATCATGTTGTATGGAATTTTGTTTTATCTCTTTGATTCTCTACATGAACCACTCTGGACGAGTGAATCATGAACCACTCGGGCTGGATTGGGGTTGAGCCGTTAAAAAAATAAAAAATTGAATTGAAATTCAATTGTATCAAATTAAAATTAGTGCAAATGGTGCAATGTAGAATTTTCCTTTAAAAAATCATTCTTTAAATATTAGTAGTAAACTATCGTGAAATATATTCTGCCTAACAGCGGTGGAAACATTAAGACAAATCAGACTGGGTCAAACATGCATTTATCTCTCAGTTTATTTTCTCTCAATTTTTAGTATCTGCTATGGTAGAAATTAATCAAAACGGTACTATTTGTATATAACAGTGGAAATTGAAATGTTATTAGTATAATAAAATTGGACGATACATTACCTCAAATTTACAACGCATATTTCTTGAGAAAATACAAGTTTAACTGTTTAAGAAAAAAAAGACATACTAAAATGCAAATTAACTTTTGGTACCCTTTACAAAGATTAATATTTAAAGCCATTGTCATATTAAACAAGTTTGAGAGGATTAAAATTAAACGTTTCCTTATTCACTGATCCAAATATAATTTTCGGTCTAATGATGAGTGAGTCTCATGAGCATCTAGGTGTAATTTGCACTCATAATATATTTTAGAACTATGTAACTTATAATACTGAGAGATACAACTTATTTACACTGAATCATGCAACTCTTTTTTCATATTAATAGTTGTACGATTTAGTATAAACAAATTGCATTTTTCAGTATAAGAAGATAAATGGTAATGCACGGTGCACCTAAATGTATATTAGACTTAGATATTCAAACGAGAGAATGCCCTTCATAAAAGATTACAATTGACATTCGGTATATCTATTCAACCCATTTAATTTTCTTTTTGATAATAAATAGGTATAACTTTGAGTAAATTCAAAAACTTGTACTAATTACTGGATATAGGGAGATTTTGGGGATGAATCCTACGAGTAGAGTTGCACATCCGAACCGGAACCGGCGGTTATAACCGGAAACAGAACCGGATAAACCGGAACCGGAACCGTGACGAATTGGAACCGAAACCGTGTATTACACGGTTCGGTTCCGGTTCCTACTGCTACAAAACGTAACCGCCGGTTCGGAATCGCCGGTTCCACGGTTCGAACCGGCGGTTCCGCGGTTCCGAACCGTGAACAGCCGGTTCTCGTCTATTTTTTTTTTTATTTAATGGTTGAGATTGAGTCAAATGTTACCGTTTTTTGATCCAATGGTCGAGATTCAATATGAAAGTTACCGTTTTTTTTTGTTTTTTTTGTTTTATTTTCCCAAACTCTATAAATACCCCCTCATTTGTATTCATTTTCTTGCACCAACTTGATCCAAATTGATCAATTCTTCTTCATCTCTCTAATTCTCTTGTTCTAAGTTCTAATTTTATAAGCTTAATTATAGTTCATAGTTCATACTTCATATATTATCTATATTGATATATTTTATACATTATAGTATATAGTTTATATTATATACACTTTACTTTATATTTTATATTACATAAAAAAAATGTCAAAAAGAGGAGGATTATCTCGACCATCATCTTCTAGTTCTAGAGGAGGAAAAGAAAAGAGTCCGATGACTTCCGATTTTCCTCCACCTCCTCCTCCTACTGCACAATTCAATATTCCATGGAGTGTGGAGGAAATAGAAGCGAGTCTTGGTCCCGGTTATGCGGATGCCACTTTTTCAAATGAAGAATTTCAACAACCTCGTGGTGGTACTCAAGAAAGTATTCATGGTCATGGACATGGTCCTCATGAAAACGAAGAAAATGTGGAGGAGGCCATTCCACCTCAAGGCGGAGAAAGAAGATGTAGAGTTCTTACATCCGAAATATTCACCACTCACTTCAAAAAAGTGGCAACCGATGAGGTAAATATATTTAAAGTTTATTGTAACTATTGCACTAATGTTTATCATTTTGAGAAAGGTGGTGGATATGGAACATTTAAAAAACACTTGTTGGCAAAACATAAAGAAGTCTTGGGAATGACTACATCTCAAACGCAACTAAAACGGCGTCTTACAAGGTGGTGAAGTAAGTAATCCTACTAGTTTATTTAGATATAATGTTAAGGTTGCTAGAAGAGAATTAGCTAAACTTATTTGTTCTAAACATCTTCCTTTTCGTTTTGCAAATGATCTTCGTTTTGAAAAATGAGTTACTACGGCATAATCCTTGACGAAAAAAATTCACGTCCTATTACTAGTGAAATTGATAAAATGGCTAAAGAAATAAGAGATGAAATACTAGCATGTTTTCTAGATTAACTCAAAAAGTTTTATATGTTCGGATATTTGGAGTGATCATTTTCAAGAGCATAATTATATGGGCATTACTTGTCATTGGATTGATGATCGTGGACAATTCAAAAACGTTTAATTGCATATAGAGAGTTTGATACTGAGCATACGGCCGCTAATATTGCTCTAAAAATTTGTATGGTTTTGCAAGAGTACAACATTCTTACAAAAATATTTTCAATTTCATTTGATAATGCAAGTGCTAATCTCTAGTTTAGATGAACTTATTGCAATTTGTCAACCATCAATTGGTGGTAGATTTTTTTCATGTAAGATGTTTTTGTCATATTTTAAATTTGTGTGTTCAAGATGGTTTATCTTCTTTAAAAATGCATGTTGCTCCTATTAAACATGCACTTGGTTATTTGGTTAGACATCAAAAAGTTTTAAAAAGATGGAAAAGTGTTTGTGTAGTTAATAAACTTACTCCTAAAAAGTTTTCACTTGATGTTGCTACTAGATAGAACTCAACTTATAAAATGTTAAGTGCATCTTATGAGTATAGAAATGCATTATGTAATTTTTTTTTTTAAGAACAATGTGGTATTACTTTTATTTCCTAGTCAATGGGATTCATGTGCTACTTTATGTGAGATGTTGCAAGTTTTTAATGAAGTTACTACACAATTATCCGGTACGTATTATCCTACTTCTATTCTTGCTTTAGATCAATGTGTTAGAGTTGCAATTACTCTAGATTGTAGTGATCCAAATTAAATAATATATAATGCTATTAGTTCAATGAAAGTCAAATGGATGAAATATTTTTTATATATTCCCGATGTGTTTATAATTGCTAAAATACTTGATCCTAGAGTAAGAATAGATGGAGTGCAAGAATTAATTTCTATATATTATGGTGCTTTATTTCCTATTACAGATGATAACACCCCTTCTCCTATTGTGGTTGTCCTAAGAATAGATGGAGTGCAAGAATTAATTTCTATATATTATGGTGCTTTATTTCCTATTACAGATGATAACACCCAGTCCTATTGTGGTTGTCAAAAATCTAAACAAGTTCTTATGGATGTTTTTAGAGAATATAAATTCAATTTGGTCCTACTAGTGGTGATTCTACTAGTGTTCGGTGGTGCTACTAGTACTACTAGTGGGCGTGGTGGTAATCCCTTGGTCGGGTCTTTATGGTAAATTTTCCCGTTTAGATAATTTTTCTAAAGAACGATATCAACAACGTCAAACAATTAAAATGTTTTCTTAGAAATTGAAAATTTTCTAAATACACCTTCTTTTTGAGTATCAACCGAGAATTAGAAAATTTTGATATTTTAAAGTGGTGGTCGAATTAGATGCTTATCCCGTGTTGAGTATGATTGCAAAAAGGTATATGCATGTCTCGTCTTAAACCATTGTCGAAACGAGCATTTAGTTTGGGTGGACATATCTTGAATGAAAGAAGATTGACAATTAAAACTTAAAACCAATGTTTACTTGATGATTGGGTGAAAGCCAAAGATCGAACACAAAATGAAGCTCTTAATGGATTCTAATGAAGATAGTGTGATCGGACGACACAAACCGAAACCGAAATGAAGCTTAAATCTTCTTAAGATTTAAGTCTTGAGGTAAAGAAACAAGGTAAAAAGAGAATACGTGAAACTTTGATTCTAATCGGATATGTAGACAACATAATTTTAAGTTTCTAACTTAGAATTTTCTAAGTTTAAAATTTAAAATTATGCCCAAGCCTTTTTTTTTTATCCTTTTTTCATTATTTGTAATTTTTTTAATTGTAATTATAAGTTGTACACTTGTATTTGTAGCATTAGCAATTTAGCATGTTACTTGTAAGTTGTAAATTGTAAATTGTAATTTTTGTAATGTATTAAATTATTGTTTCATGTAAATTTTTTGAGTTGTTTGTTATTTGTAATTTTGTATGTTTAATAACATAAGATTTTACTTCATTTTCTTTAAATTTACTTCAATTTATTTTTTTTATTTGTATTTTGAAAAAAAAAAAAAAAAAAAAAAGTTCGAACCGTGAACCAGAACTGAACCGTTGGAACGGAACCGTTAAAAAATATTTTTCTGAAACTCGGTTCCGTTCCAACTTTTGAAACCGACCGAACCGAAACCGGGAGTTCAAACCATTTGGGCACCTCTACCTACGAGAAGAATGTATTAGAAAACGTCATATTTAGTAGATGAGACAAACGGTGTGTTTTGAAACACTTAAAATAGCTTTCAGAAATACTTATTTTCAAAACTCTCACAGTTTTTGAAAATAAGTACTTTTGAAAACTGTTTTAAGTGTTTCAAAACACATCATAAGTGTACCCCTTGGTTTAGGTGGTGTTTACAAAAACAGATCCCCTACTGTACAACAGAGTGTTGTGCAAAAGGGAATCGTTGAATTATACACACACACACTCGCGCGGGCTTGTGTGATTCAACAGTCCCTCTCCCGCACAGCACCGTGCTGTATAGTAGGGGATTCATTTCCGTGTTTACAAATTCAAATAGAAAGAGAAGAATCATTTCTTTTCAAAACCTTCTCCCACGGCTTTTTAAAATAAGCAATTACAAGTTGTTTCTATAATTCGCAAAACACTACCTTAAGGGATGTCACAGAGCTTTGACATCACAAAAAGAAAATGAAATGAAAAGACATATTCGTCCAGGGGCACAGCCGAATGGTATTACCTCACAAAAAGAAAATGAAATTAAAAGAAACATTCATCCAAGGGGCACAACCGAATGGTATCGCCTGAGGTGATGGTGATGCGGTGATGCGTAAAAATGTGGAATAAATTTCCACTGAAATATTGAGGAGTTTCCTTATCTCTTAAAAATTCATAATTCATGTCGGGCTTTAAAAAAAAAAGGCATAACCCAAGATACATAAAATGACACTATTATCTTCCTCCTGTAGCAAGCTGAAAGATTGAAGGGCATAAAATGACCAAAACAAAATGAAACAGAAATACGAAGATATCAATCAATATGATTGATACGTCTCTTAGGAGAATATTTTTCATGCCAAAAAAACGCCTCAAAAAGAAAAGGAAAAAAAAAATCAAGAAATGACTACCTCATCCATCAATGTATATAATTAAATCACTGATCAAGGATGTGAAAATTATCATTGTACTACTGTAGCCACTTATTTGTTGCTTCCTTCAAATGAAACCTCAAAAGAAAACAAAAGTCGAGAAATGGTAACCTCATGGCTTGAGAGCAAGGGAGACACCAAACCTAGGAGTCTTGTCCAAAGCCTTGGTATCGAATTCGCTGGAAATAGTGACGAGTGATTTGGGGATGACTTCGTGCTGCAAAACAGCGCCCAGAGACCCGTGATTATTAAGCTTCATTTTCAAGAGCGTGAGGCCATCGATGGCGTAGGAACCTCCCACGGTAAATGTGTTCTCGTTTGTGGAGAATTTTCGGGTAATTTCTCCCACAGCACCGTTCCTTTTTGATTGATCCAGGTAGTGTATGTATGATGCCTTAATAGTGTCCCCTTTGTCACCCCTACACAAGAGAGCAAAACAAGAGTAAAATCACCTACTTTCTTCTATAAGATAAAACGAAAGATACATCATATGCATATTGTCTTTTACCAATTGTATTTTTTATAAAAAAAATTATACTTTAGTCCCTAGCACTCTATTTTCTATACTTCTGCTTCCTGAATTTTAGCCATTTTTCCTTTTCTTTTACCCCAGCACTTCTTCACTTTAAAAAAAAAATTGATTCTGATTGAAGGGGTTGAGAATATAAAACTGGAGGGTGCAAGAATTTGGAAAGTAAATTAAATGACACAAAGATACAAAAAATTTATACGCAAATACTTTTATACTGTGCAACTCGAAGTGAATTTTTTAATAGTACTAGTTGTTTTACTAAAAGGTATTAGTTGTTTTCATTACACAATATTAGTTTAGTTGTGCACCAATTAAACGGTACAAGTGTGCAACTGGTGCACCCAAGTGTTACTCAAAAAGTTTATAATATATGCATTTTTCATAAAAGCAACTGAACGAAACAAACAAGTTATCACCTTATCATAAACATTTTAGGACTTACAAAATTATAGAAGCACATGAATCTGGCTTTGTGACAGTGATGCCTGCAGTGTATTTTGTCAATTTCCTTGAAGTCGTCTCATATCCTGCCTCTGCACCCAAAGCAAAAGTGGGTGTACCCAGGGTGACTGAGAAATCAATGGGAGTCACTCGGTTCAGACCAACAGCAGCAGTAAGGGATGCATGAGTGTGAATGTATTGAAATTCTAGCTGTACCAAGTAAACACAAGAGCTGCTTTTGTTAGAAAGGAAGTATAGGCAACTAGTATTTTTGTTTTAGCATGAGAAAAATTGTGATAAGAATAAATTTATTTGTTCATCTACATATCGAAATTTTGGAACGAGTTTTTTAAGATATTATATATGCGAGTTCATCTTAATTATTATATAAATTATAATTATACACTAAACTCATTCCTAATACTAAAATCTATAAAATGATATTAAAATTTATAAATAGTTTCTTCAAAAATTCAACATTACAGCCAAAATCAATTAAAATATTAAAGTTCATAATTTAAATTAGATTTTTAAATATATGTAATATGTCTTTCAAAATAAAGATCGTGAAAAGACAATTAATTTGATACATAGTACATTTAAAATAGATCTGAAACGATATACTTATTTAACTTTCAAAATGTGAGTGAAAAGTAAAACATAAAAAGAAATGAAAAAAATTAATTGGGCGATATCAAGTCACTGTCTTTGCTAGAAAGTGAAGTTCACCCCTTCACCATAAAGCAAGTGTGACTACACTTCCTCGTAGACTTTTAAACAAATATCACAAACTTCCATATTTATACATGTATAGATTTATGCTGGTTATGCAGTTGGGAATAAAGGTAGCACACACCTTGCCAGACTCAAAATTGGGATATTTCAATGTGGCAATGGTTTTCGAGGAAGGAACGATATTTGTAACAGCCAGAATTGCCGAGATCTGCCATATGAAGATGAATTAAAAAGATGGAAATGGACAAGAATTCATTTAATACGATAATAGTCTGAGCATCTCACATTTGATTCGGTATCAACTTTGACATCAACAGAAGTGTTTTTGTATATATATAGGGCTTGCACATCACCAGATGAGTAGCCTCCTTTTTTCACTGTAGATGTTGTCAAGGCCTACATTCAGGTGGAAAAACAATTTAACAAATAAAAAAGGGAAATGAGTTGATCAATGATAACAAAAATATCAGGATGTGAATTGAGTCCTAGATATATCTGAATTGAATAAACAAAACAATAACATAACAACTCAGCAATTAATGAGTGGTTCCAGATTTCAAGTTAATTAGGTGGACCATGAAAAACAATTTAACAAAAAAGGGGAAATAAGTTAATTGAGTAGCCTTCTTTTTTTACTGTAATCGATGTTATCAAAAGCCTACATTCAGGTGGAAAACAATTTAACAACAAAAAAAGAAGGGGAAATAATTTGATCGATGATAACAAAAATATTATGATGAGAATTGAGTCGTAGATATATCTGAACTTAATAAACAAAACAATAACATAACAACTCAGCAATTAATGGGTGATTCCACAATTCGAGTTAATAGAGTAGGCAATAAACAATTCCAAGGTTAGGCTTGACCCAACATGAGCTTAGAGTTCAATAGCACATCTTCCAAGGTTGAGTTTAAGTTGAGAAGAGAGAAATTGAAGTTGAGTCAGGGTCATTTAGTAAGAAAATTAAAATCAAGAGTTTTAGAACGATGTAAAGTCAATTATTTTATGAAATAATAATTACTAGAATTGGTTAGTACCATAAAAGGCTAAAATTCAGACAAACGAACACTTAGAAATGAGATGATACACAAGTTCGAGCTTGACTAGAATCGACTTAATTTGTTTAACTAGTTACACACATATTTATAGGGATGCAGGATCTGTTAGACTGTAACTTAGTGGAAACAAGCAGTAAAAGAACTCAACCAAACCATTAGTGAGTAGCCACAACTGAAACCCCAAAGAAGCAAACACGATCTGGTATTTGTTTATGGCTATTGGCTAAAAGGAAAATATTTTGCAATAATTTCGATGAATGAGAAACAAATTTAACGTGAAAGTAGACTGGTTCCAGTAAATTATTTGTTCAAATATCATATATGTCTTCAGAGGTTGATAAACAAATTCAGATATCTCAACCAGACATTAAAAGAAAGATGACTAAAACATATGGTTATATCATCTACTTTGAGATTTATGCAAATATCAAGTTCTTACTTAAATAGGACAAGTTCATAACATCTGAAATCATCATTGTATTAGCTCAAGAAGATTTCAGATTGTCCACAATCCCATGTGGAAGTCAAAACCTACAAATTAAAGAAACCCCAATGTCCGAATTTGATTACCCATATATTTAATAACTAGATACTACAGGCCATTATCCAATCTAAGTAATATAAATTACAATTACAAGTTTTAGAAACTAATCTCAAGCCAAATCAGTTGACAAGTTTCTAACCAAAGTTTTGAATAGCATTGGATGACCCCCCAAATGCTATAGACATGTGTCAGAAATCATATGGTAGAAAACCAAATCAAATATAAAAGTTGGTCTTATTCACCCTTCAATGTCACTGAAAGCAAGTTACAACCACACATGCACAAGCTAACACAAAAAAAACACATAAAAGTTGGATATGTGAACAGAGTTACAAGCTCTAGATAATAAAATGACAAAAATTGAAAGAACAAACAAACTTAACACTGACGCAAGAGTTCAATTATAAGGGCATATATTCACCATAGTTATTTGTTATAATTAGACACATTTACATTAACAAAAGACTTAGCATCTCTTCTAAATTCTTAATCCAATACAAAAATAGTAGCAGAACACAATAATCTAAGCAGCCAATATCCAAATAATGTTGATATACAATATTCCTGCTTCCACTAGTAGTGGATAATCAATCTGATGAACCCATTCATACATCATATCAACCAGAATCAATCCTTTTCTATAGATTTTACTATACATAACAAATTATCAACTGAAACCTGAAACCCTTATATATATTGAGAAATTAAACGCACATAATAACGCAGAAAAAAAAAATCAAATCTCGTACCACTCCAGATTCACTGTAGGTGGAGACAGAGAATTTGTGATCCGAAAGGTAGTCCCTCGTAAGCAGATCTAAACAACAACAAAAAAATTTAAATACTCATAAATCGGAAACAGAAATTCGGAAAACAAAAAAGGAATGGATCGGAGAGAAATTCGAACCTTTGGCTTTCTTGCCAATATCAGAGAAGAATACCGGCCCCCTGCTCATTTTTGTTTTGATTTATTTCAAATTCTATGAAGAGTGAAATCGAACAATTAATTATGTGACGAGAAAATGAAAGGCGAAAACAGGGATGAACAAAAGAAGGCAGCGCTAAAGAAATTTCTTTTCTTTTTTTCCTTTTTCTCCTTTTCTTTTAATTGGAATAATATTTTCACACGATCGTTTGGATAGTTGGATGCGATGCGATCTTCCTCCCACATAAAATTTACGGTCTAAATAAATAGGGAGTGTAACGAATTTTATGTAAATATATTATTTAGCATAAAATATTTATATAGAATATTTTATGGATTTGGGGTCTTTGAAATATGATCAGTGGATTAAAATGAGAAATGTATAATACAGAGCGAAAAATTCACAAATTATATGCAGGTCAAACTCGGGTTAAACATATATTTTATAAAAATTGGAACAAAGGTAGAACAATAAAACTCACTCCGAGACATGTGCTACTCACTGTAAGAACAAACATGTGATATTGTGAATACATGTATGTGTTTTACTGTAGAAAATGATCCGTGGAACATGACCCGTGGATGAGAAAGAAAAGTACATAAACGAAGAGGGAAAAAAATTATGAATCTTGTGCGTAGAGGCAAAACAACAGAACTCGCTCTAAGAGATGTATTATTATAAGGACAAACATGTGTTACTATAAGTACACGTATGTGTTACTGTAAGGACAAAACAACACTCCCTCTATTTTCATACGTTTTCCCGTCTATTTTTTATATGTTTCTTCTTTTAACATGTGCCCAACTGCTTTAAGTAATGCTCAAACCACTAGATTACACCATTGAATTAGTAAATATATCTTTTTCTTTTCTATCATTACGTAGTAACACATAATTGTCTTTATAGTAACATACATTTGTCTTTGTAGTAGCATAGTCTGTGAGCGAGTTATTCTATTTTGCCTTTGTGCTAATTTTTAGAAAATATTTGTTTGATCCGGTTCGACCCACGCAGGATCTGCGAATTTTTAGTTCTTTCTCATTTTAACTAATGCTTTATGGTGAAATATTTCACAGAAAAGTACCTTAAGATTAAACGAATTTGATCGTTCTCAGGGTGTGTGTAAGCGAGGACAACACATTAATAAAGAATAGCTCATGTAGGCACGACACGATAAGAAAAAAAATTTAACTAAAAGTAGAATTTATATTATTATACATGACACCACGTGATATGGCAAGATAATACACATTAAAGGATATGCACAATAAAAAGGTACTCCTTCCATCCTATAAAAATATTCACATTTTTCTTTTCAATTTGTCCTAAACTATAGTTATTTCTTTAGATGTATGTAAATAGTTTAAAATGTCTTATATAATGTATATTTAGATTAAACATGTTTATCATTTTTTATGAAATCACTAGATATTGTAATGGGTGAGAGATATAATGGTATATTAGGAAATTTTATAAGTAAAATTCATTATTTCAAGCATAATTAATTATATTTTATTAATTTGTATATAATTCAAAGCGTGACTATTTTTATGGAATGGGGAGTACAATTTTTCAAACAAACTTAAAAAATATCAAGTAATATATATAATCAAAACTTTTTGAGAGAATTCTGCTCTCATGGTATCAGAGTCCAGGTTGTGGGTTCGATTCCCGTGGAAGCACTCCACCCATTTAAATTGTTCACTCTGTTGGGCCTCCTCTTCAGAGAGCAGGGACAATGATTCGGCCCACGAGTGAGGGGGAGTGTTGAGGAAAATTAAATAAATAGATTATTCCCGACCCTCTCTACAAGCTCGAGCTTTTAGATGAGACGGAATTCTCTCATTTTTTTTCAATTATAACGGGTTAATATGAACACGACACAAAAATTAACCCGCAATTTATATAACTTTTTTTGCGTTGTGTTACCTGATCGTATCCGAAATTGACACTCTGGGTGTGTATGATGTAACTGCACATAACTAATATTTTTCATCAGTGAAAACAATTAGTATTGTTAAGTACATAACTAATATTTTTAATGAAAATAATTAATATTGTTCTGTTAAAATAATTGATACTGATCAACTAATATTGCTTATTAAAAACAATTAATATTATTTAAAGATGCACTTGAATTACATGATGCATCTAATGAATACAAGAATTTATCAATATTTATATGCAAATTCGTATAAAAATATTCAGTACATATTCTGTCTATATCGTTTTTCTTCATCTTTTATTCTTTCTCTTCCTCTCTCGGCAAATATTTTTCAATTCATAGCTACCGATGGAATACATTATAGAGGATTGTCACCTTTGCTATTTTTGCGATATTCAAATAATAATTCAAGAACAGAGGGGTCTCATGTGGTGCACCGTGCCTTCATAGTGCATTTTAGAACCGTGCAACTTGTTATATTAAAAGATTCAACTTGTTTACACTGAATCGTGCAACTATTAATATTGAAAAATAGTTGCACGTTTCAATATAAATAAATTACATCTTTCAGTATAACAAGTGGCACAATTCTAAAATGCATTATGAATGCACGGTGCACCTAAATGCATACAAGACTTAGCCCCAAGAACGAGCTTTAACGAAATAATTCAACTTGTTGTGAATGTTGCAACGACATATTCTGATGAAGATTCTACCACACAATATAATCTTATTTTTTTTTCATAACCATGAGAATATAAATGAGTTAAGTGACAACGTCTATATTTCCAAAGTAATTTTCATACAGTGTACTAATATAATCCAACTCAATTACAATTAATGTGGCCAATTAGCCTTGTGGCATTCATCAGCTTGTACCATATTTCTAGTCATTTGCTTACAACTATCAAAATTATTTTCCTTAAAGCCCTGGTTGGACTTTCTATAAACCTGGACAAAGGACTTGCCACATACATGATTTCTGGTTAGAAAATTTGTATTATTTTTTATGATTATGTAAAAATACTTTGTAATGGAATAAACTGAACTATATTGACAACTAGTGTAGAACCGTTTATTACACGGGATTTAATTTTAAATAAATTTAATATTTTAAGTTATAATATTATATTTTATTATGGTATTGTATAATATTACTTTGGTTCAACACTAACTAGATCCAAACTACAGTTATTACAATTAAATATCCCAACAATCGGTTCGACCTTCTTGCTTCACAGCTTGCAAGCGTAAAAGAACCAATTATAATTGGTTATTAGCTTGTGAATTGTCACAAAATGCAACACAAAATGTTTCCTGCTTATATTATTGTTAAATATATCAAATACTAAAAAAATAAGATTTCTACATATGACCATTAAGAATATGATTATGTAAGTTACCTCATCGATTTCATGTAGCTCAGCAAGATCATTAATTTCAGTATCTGATGGGAAATCAACATATGCGGGTTGAGGACTTCGGTTTGTTACACTCGATTTTGAAGGAAGAGAAATCTTAATAAGACTATATTCCATCCTAATAGTTGAAAATATAATTAAAAAAGTAAATGAATGTACAACACCATAAAGTTTTAAAATTTAAATTTTAAATATGTTGTTTTACCTTCTTATGAACTCATCAATTTCAGGAATATCAGCGCTAATGTTGAGGCGGCTCACAAATATGGAGTTTGGCACTGTTTTAACTAATAAAAAAGGTTTAAAAACATAAATTTAACACATTATTTATATTAAAGTAAAACAATAAAAAGATTAATATAAGTGTACAATAAGAGATGTGTAATAGATATAATTACCTCTCGATCGATTTATGACCCTGTCACATTAAAGAACAACAGCCATAGGTTTAGGTGGATAATCCTTCTCGTATTTCAGAACTTCATCATGAAAATCTTTCCAAAGGGTGCAAGTAATTCTGACCAAACTAATAAAAAAATATATTAAGTTACTAAGTAATATTTCAATAAGGAGTTCATAAGATTAAAATAATAATTTAATGGGTTACCTTTCATCCTCTAACTCTATGTTAATATTCTTTTTATCGGTGTCCTTAACATCTGTTGTGCCCAGTTTAATTTTCCGGCCAACAAGTTAATCAAACGATGAATTATTGAATATAACACAATAAAAACTCAGAATTTGTTGACCCAGTTCGTCTTTGAAGAGACTACGTCTGGGGGCGAACCAAGCCAGGAGTGTTTTTACTATCTTCTATGTTTTTAACACTAAGGATTCAAAGTTTTAACCCCTTTCAATATGGCCATGGTGGCTTTATTTATATATGCAATAAATGTGGCTTCAATCCCGAACATTTAGTCTTGGCCTTGATTGCGGGCGGACCGAATCTTGTCCATTTTCAAAGTGTTAGCCGGGATCTGCGAGATTTTATCTGCGACACAGCGGCCAGCGACCTAATTAGCTAAATATCTGCGAAAACAAGTCGTGTTTATATCTGTTCTTCGATAGGATTGTTTTGGTTTCTTGAATGGCTTTCATCGGCCTTGGGGCATCATCTTCAAGCTTTTGGTTCAAGATTCTCAAAAGTCACTTTATCACGGTCGTCGTGGAGGCTTATTAGCTGTAACCATAACTTGTCCTAGGGATTTAAACAATTGCCCCAAACTTGACTTCGTTCGGAGGCGGTCTTGATCTCTGCTATAATTATGACTTGTGCGCTTTCCGCTTTTTGAGGTTATATTCTTGGTATTAAGTTTGACATATCTTTGCGGGCTCGATTCTCCCCCGCCCCCCGAGTCTTAGTCGTTTGAGATTGTTATCTTAAGATCGAGTTAAATAGAGAGTTTTGGTCGATGCTCGCACTTTGAGTTGAAAACTTTCTATCTAATCGTACTTTCGCATTTTGAGTTGAATCTCTGTGGTGAGTTTATGCATTGCTCGCTTTTTGAGTTGAACTCTCTGTGCGAAGTCTTGCATCTTGTACTCTTTCCAGAGGTAGCGAGTCTCTTTGTACAAGTATTTTTACGTGCTTGTATTTCAATTTTTGTACAAGTCTTTTACGTGTTTTGAGGTAGCAAGCCCGCTTTATCAGACTTGATTGTGCTTGTCGGCGACCATTTCGGCCGGCGGTTCGCGACTTGATGTATCGAAAACGTGATTAATGAAAATCATTTCTTCTTCCTCCCTTTATTGTGCCAACTTGATTTCCTTATGCGACTTTTAGAATTGCATGTGTTTCTTGCCGTCTTATTTGGATGTAGCTTATTTATGAACTTTTCCTAGTCGTCTTACAAAGTTGGGGGAGGACCGCACCGCTAGGGTATCCAGTATGTCGAAAATCGTACCTCGGGAGGTTGATGACTCATGCGACCTCCTTCGGTTTAAACACATATTAATTATGAAAAGAAAGACGACACTTCATTTGACTTGACTAAACTAGTACAAAAAAGGTGACCTCCGATCTACTGAAAATAGTTCTTCGGGTGAGACACATTTCATGGGTACTGTCTTTATGCCATGTGGGTGTTCGAGCTCGTAAACTTTAATAGGTAAACATCTTGGTGTCTTTGATGGTGGAGAGACTTATCGGCTAGATCTCCTCGTTCGGGATGGTTGGGTGATTAGCGACCTCGAGGCTCTAGCTCGTTGTCCGTTTGAGGTCACTTGATGAACTCATTCAATAAACCTTTCTCATATAGCCTCCAAAGTTGTTTCAGCAGGTCCTTGCATTCACTTGTGTAGTGACACATGCAAATCGCGTGGTAATGATGAGAACTTGTATGGGTTCTGCTTGTTCCTATTCTTCATTGGGCGAGGTGGGAGAAGTAACTCTCGACCCTCAATCTATGTGTAGACATGAGTGGGTGTCATGTCTAGGACATCCATCAACTTCACAGAAATTGACTCTTTGAACGGTTCGTAGTTGTTGGGAGCTTTTTGATGGCTCCTGATTCCCTTGGAACCCATCTCAGGTGCCGCGACTTCCTTTGTGTGGGAGAGTCGGGACTCTAGAAGCTCCTTAGCAGTATCGGGGCCTTGACCAGCCTCATCCCGAAGTTAGGCGTAAATTGGTCGAATAGTCGATGGTCATCGTCGCCACATCTTGGTTCCTTCTTGTGGCCCACGGCCGCGCCTCATCCCTAAGGGGATCTCGGCTCAGGATGAGCTTCTCGATCCTTTCAATATAGGATCGTCCGGACTCGTTGTCACCCTGTTGAGCATTCATCAGGCGCTACTTGGTCGCTGGTCGGGGAGCCATTGTCGAGAAATGACTCAAGAATAGTCTGGCGAGTTGGTCGAATGTGTCCACCGAGCATGGAGGCAGTGAAGTGAGCCACATATGAGCATGGTCGCTCAAAGTCAATGGAAAGAGCCTACATCTGGTCGCGTCGGTTGCATCCATGGATGCCACGTAGGAGATATACCTCTATACGTGAATCCTTGGGTCCGAGCTCCCATTGTTGCAATCTATTGCAGCTGCATCGACTTTCCTCTGAGTAGGTGCTAAAGTGATCTCGGGATGACGAGGTTGGTGTCTGTCCCCATCATCTCGTTCTGATCTTCAATCTGTTCAAGCAATGCCTGAACAGAGCGGGTTAGTGTGGCGATTTGTGCATCGCTAAGATGTGAGGCGGAAAGGAGCCTCTACCGCTTCTTGCGTGATAAACCTTGAGAACCCTTCGGCATTAGTGGTGGTGCGAGGCTGCCGGCGAATCTTGGTCGCGATTAAAATTTGTTTGCTATTCGGGAGATGCGAGTTGGTCTCATCCTCCACATTTGCTGGAGCTTTCAGTGCTCAGAGGTTTCCAAGGCGGATGAACACATTTTTTGAAATCATTGGTTTATCCATTCGAGGGAGCCGGAACTCCCTGGTGTTGGTGATTATCGTTGCCGAGAAGGCTAGTTGTCCTGCGAACTGCCCTTTTGAGGTCAGGTGCCCCTTGCCTTTAGAAAGGCATGCCCCCTGGGAGGCCTTCTTGTTCGGGAATTGTTCCTCCGGGCCACCGGAGGTGAGTTGTCTCTTTCGGAGGACAGCTAGAATGGCTTTTTTGTCTTCGGGAGTCCGAATGAGATCACTCCAGTCTGGAGTAGCTTTAACGGCCATTTGATGGGTGTGATGGGAGCTCGACACCCCCATCAATTTATTATGTCGAAAGCGACTTGATGCGGTTGATGGTCATTGTTGATGAACAGAAGGTGGGTCTTCTAAGAATGATGAACAATCAGTAGAAATCGTTCCCACAGACGGCACCAATTGTTGTGCCTGGTTTAATTTTCCGCCCAACAAGTTAATCAAACGATGAATTATTGAACAAAAAACAATAAAAACTTAGAATTTGTTGACCCAGTTCATCTTTGAAGAGACTACGTCTGGGGGCGAACCAAGCTAGGAGTGTTCTTACTATCTTCTATGTTTTTAACACTAAGGATTCGGATCAAAGTTCCAACCCCCTTTCAATATGGCCATGGTGGCCTATTTATACAAGGATTCCCGCCTCTCGGGCTGGAATTTACATAAGGAATATGCAATAAATGTGGCTTCAATCCCGCTGGCCGGGAATTCCACCTCGTCGGGTCAGAGGTCGTTGCATTTAGTGCGCGCCAATTGCGGGGCGGACTTCGGGGTGGATCTTGCGGCTTGTCGCGCGTTTTCCAAGTGTTGACAGGATCTGCGATCTCTGGCGATTACCCCGACTGTGGCTCATGACTTCTTGCGGCCGTGAGCTACCTACTACACGCGACTGTGGCTGTGGCGGGCTTCTAGCACTGTGGAGCTACTTTGGTCTGTGGACTGTGGCTTCGCAACTTCGTGCAAGTGCGTGTGTTTACGTGTGGTATAACTGTGACTATTTGTTCTTCTGATAGTATTGTTTTGGTTTCTTGACTGGATTCTTGATCATCTGGCCTTCAGGGCATCTGATCTTCAAGCTTCTGGTTCATAGAGTCTCACCCTCAAGTCGTTTTATCCGGTCAAACTTTGTTAGCCATAACTTGTCCATAAAGTGGGATTGTTCGTGTTACAATAACATCTACTGATTCGACGTTAAAAATTCGAACCACATATCCAATTATATCCACAAATACAAAAGTATGAATTTAAATTTTGGTGTATCCACTTTATTTGTAGATTAGATAATTATGAAATGTGTGAACGCATAATATTTTTTACAAAATGCTTACCTGTGAGGATAACATATTTTTGTCTAGATTGTCTTTGTATTTCATCAAAAGAAGTGGAATCATATTCAAACTTTTGAATCATGAATCCCGAGCATCACTAACATTAGATACAATGTAGAACAATCTTTGTCAAATGATGGGTTCGAACTTCCTGATAAGCTTCTTGATGATTGTTGCTCCAATCTTGGTTCCCTATGTATATATATATATATATATATATATATATATATATAGATATTCCATAAAATTAGATATGATTGATAAATAATAATAAAAAAATCAATAATCATTTAAATAAATAATAAATGATAAAATACCTACTCATCCATTAAGATGAGTTCCAAATATTTTTTGTTAATTTAGTATGAACTGATCATGAACAATCCAATAACGAAGAAATTTCACCCTGATATTCTAGGTTTCTTTCTCCGGGGTTATTGCTGATACCGCAGAGTAGTTATATGCCATGATCTATAAAGATGATAAAATGTAAGTAAAATACTTAAAAAAATAATGATAAAGAATCTGACTATAAATGACAAATCATTCATATTTATTTATATATGTATAATAATAGAAAATTATATAATGCCCCCGACTATATGAAAGCAACATATGTATTCATTCTTTGAGTATGAAAGGGTAGAAGTTCTTATCACACATAAATATATGGGGATGTGTTTAGGTGTGATGTTGACCTATCAATATAAATTATGCACTTAATGCGTCAAAAATGATATGATAAGTTCAAATCTAAATCTTATGGAAATGTTGACCAATTAGAATAGATTAAGCATAAATTATGCAATTAATTACATAATTTAGATAAATGATTGATCACAATTTTAAGAATGAAAAATTGACATGTAGAAGATTCATATTTATCGGAAGTTCAAATCATGGTATTAAGATAAATCCAAAGTAAATTAAAATAAATTAAAAGATAATGGAGAAGGAAAGTTTGAATATATATTTAATATAATTGAGAACCAAAATAAGGAAAGAATTATTTTCATAAATAATAATGTGTGCATTAATTCCGTTACATCCAAACTCATGTATGTGATGATTTGATTTCAACTATTTCTTATTAAAATCCTAATTATAGTTACTTTAATTTAATGATATTAAAATCCTAATTATAGTTAATTTAATTTAATGATTTCAAGGTTGGTCAATTATTCCTTATTAAACGTGTGTGAATGACGTTTGACGATAATGAACAACGAGTGTCTGCGTGCGGGTAGAGGCGATGCATGAACGGTGGTAAGCGAGGTTTAACGATGAGTGTGGAGCTACTGTGTGCGTATGGGTGACGACAGGCTGCAATGTAGGGTTTAACAACGATGATCACCGATATTTAACGGCGAGTGTGGAGCGGATGCGTGAGGGTAGGGGCAAAAGTGAGTGGTGATGTAGGGTTTAACTATAGAAAAATTGCCAAATGAAAATTTGGCAGGGCGCCGGCATGTGAGAAATTGTTTTAGAACAATAAAAAATATGAAAAGGTGGAGAATACATGTGGTAGATACGTTAACAAAAAAAAGACATGTATATTCAATTTATATTCTCATAGCGACACATAGGCGAAATCATTCTAGAGCCGACATATCAGCAAAAACAACTCCCTATTAATATATAGGGGGATTTAATTATTTCTATATTTAGGTACTTCTTTCATCTCAATTATATAGGTATTTTTTATTTTCACAAAGATTGAGATACTGTGTTGGAAATACAAATTATATAAGTAAAATTTCTATTATAACCCAATTTAATAAGTGAATATTTTTCAATGCAATTAACACATAAGGTTATATTAGTAAATTAGTAAGAAAATATTACTCTATATGGAATCAAGCCTATATAATTGTGACATTTATAAAAAAAAATACCCTATATAATTGGGACGAGGGAGTATTATTTTTATAGGTAATAACTTCAGATGAAACTTAACTTATAAGTTTTTTTTTTTGAAAGGTAAAGATGAATTCCATTAAGATGAGTACAAGGGGTACTCAAATCCTGTCAAACATAAAAGCAAACAATTACAAATTACTCGGAAGACAATCTAATGGATGTTCGTCCCAAAATGAAAAAGGGACAACAAAAGAGAGAGAATAATATGATAGAATCCACTTTCAAGAACAAAACTTGATTACTGTCTATAAGTTCATCCAAAGTGTACAATCTTTCCTTGAAGATAAACCCATTTCGAATCTTCCATATCTTTCAGATAGTACACTGTCAAATGAGACCCGCCACTTTCCTCCTACACTTACTTTCCTCAATTTGAATAAACTCGAGATAGTGCTCGTGAGCCATAGATGAGAAAGAAAGCGACTTACCAAGCCAAATAGAAATCGAGTTCCACACCAAGGGTGCCACTGGACAAGTGATCAATAAATGGTTTGAGCTCTCTACCGGACCCAAACACAAGGAACACACGCCTAAGTCCGTACCGAGCTAGAGCCTTCTCTTCACCAAGTTGTCCTTCGTCGGTAATCTTTCACATAGAATGGGGCAATCTTCGAGGGAACGACCTTCCACCACAGCTTTATCCAAGAAAAGGATATTTGATTCACCTTCCGACAAGGAGGCCGATAGGATGTCATACATATCTTTAGTGGAAAAACAACATCTTTTGATCCCTTCTATTGCCAAGGATCGTTCACCTCGGATCGAACAACATGCCTACAAACATAATTCCACATATCCAGATAATCATGAAATTTATTAGTGTTAAAAAATCTTTCTCAAATAAAGCACCACGACCCACTCTCGACCGACCAACACTCCCAGACCAACTCATCTTTTTTACTCGACAAGAAATACAACCTATGAAACCTATCTTTCAACTGCCTCTTACCCGCTAGCCACGGATCCGACCAGAAACTGGACACACGCTTAAATGGCCCATATCTAGACTTCACAATACTCACCCACAACAATCTCTCCCCTGACACCCACCTCCACAATCACTTACACAAAAGCGCTAGATTAAATATTTTTACATCTCTCACCCCCAACCCACCCAACTTCTTGCTACTACAAACTTACTTTCACTTGACCCATGTTATTTTACTACTCGACCCTCCCCCCCCCACCCACCCCAAGGATATTCCCTTGTCTTTAAAAGGGTTCTTAGTACCACTCAGGGTTTTGAAAAATGAGAGGTAGTAGATAGGTAGAGCCGATAAGACCGAGTTCAATAACACAATTCTCCCTCCAAATGATAGATACCGCCTTTTCCAACCCGATAACTTCCGCTTGAATCTGTCCACTAAAGGCTTTCATGCTTCCTTTCATCTGATATTAGCTCCAATCGGGAGCCCAAGTTATATAAATGGGTCACGTCAGTAATCCTTTCCACAAGCTGATCACACACATTCACTCCATGAATCGAACTTTTATTGAAGTTCACTTTGAGTTCCGAAGCAATTTCAAAGAGTCGAAGAACACCTCTCATGACTTTAGCATTCTTCATCTAGTGATATCATCTGCGAATAGCAAGTGGCTTAGAAGTATCTTGTCAGCCCTGATCTCTAAGCCCTCGAACTCCCCTCTTTCCACTGGTTTCCTCATAAACCTACTCAACCCTTCCGCAACAATTAGAAAAAGAAAAGGGGACAAAGGATCTCCCTGTCGAAACCCTTTTTAAAGTTAAAATTCCCTCGTCGGACTCCCATTTACAAGAATAGACATAGATGCAGAGGATATGTATCCTCTAATCCATTTTCTCCACGTCCAATGGAAATACATACTCCTCATCATATCGTTTAAAAACTCCCATAACACTGAGATAGGCTCTCAAAATTGGCTTTGAAAAATAGACCACAATGCTTACCTCTTTTCATAAAGTCACTGCCTCATTGAGGACCAAGATGATGTCAAAAATCTGCTTGTTTCCAACAAAGGCACTCTAATTGCCCGATATTACTGTACTGACCACCTTTGCAAGCCTATTAGTCAACAACTTCGCCAAAATTTTAAACATGCACCCAATTAAGGATATTGGGTGAAAATCCGTCAGTTGATCTGCATCTTGCTTCTTCGGGATGAGAGTAACAAAGGATAGATTACCTCCTTTCATAATTCTCCAATTTTGATGGAAATCTTTTACGAACATCATGATATCCTCTTTTAGCACTAGCCACATTTTCTGGATAAACTTGAACGTGAACCCATCAATACCTCGACTTTTACCACCCCACAACTCCACACAACTTTCTTCACTTCCTCTTTAAAAAATGGGTTGATCAAGAACCGGTTGTCTATGTCGCTCATTCTTTTGGAGACCAACCCATTGATTGACAAAATCTCTCTCTGCTTCTTCGAGAAGTGATTCTGGTAGAACTCAAAAACCTCTTCCTTAATTATGTCCACTTTCTCCGCCCACACGCCATCTATAATCAACCCATCAATCTTGTTCGAAATCCGCCTCTTATTAATGCACTTGTGGAAGTACGCCGAATTTGCATCTCCCTCATGAATCCACTGTGTTCTTGACTTTTGATAATTGTATCCATCTTTCACTTTCTTTAACTGCAAAAGTTGGGCCTTTGCCTCTTTCATCTGCTTGCATTCAGATACCAACAAATCTCGCTCCTCCTATATGTTGGGAAATTAATTGCACGGATCTATTCGGGATGAATATTTAAATACAAATTTAATTCTAACAATTATTACTAGCATGAACTAATCCTATATTAATTCAAATAATAATTCAACAACAAATCATTTAAACAATTCACATAAATCCCTCAATGAATCCGGTTTAAATGAACTAACCTCTTGGAGTGCCCTCGCCGATAAAAACACAAAAAAACCTTCCCAAGTTTCCCTAGTCCTTGCTCGTCAATCCGGTGGAAGGAAGTTGAACAATTAACAAAAAGAAAAAATAAAAATTTATTGCACTACCTTTGTGATTTACTAATTTTTTCCAAAGACATGGAATTGACCATGGAATGAAACATTCATCCCCTATTTATAGAGGGGTGTTGACGATTTTTTTGACATGGAATAGGAGGAAGAAAATCTTTTTCTTGATCTCCAAAAATCTTGAATATATCTCCTATATTCTTTTCTCCATAATTAAAATATTCCATAAAAATCACAACTCAAGATGTTATGGGAATTTTTCCTTTTTTTAAGGATCAAGATTCCAAGATTTGGATCTTCTTGAATTTATGAGATATTCTTGTATTCCAATATATATCTTCCATAATATCTTTTCAAGAAAATTAAGAAAATCTTTCTTTCCCTTATTCTTTCAAAACTTTTTCGAAATCTCACCATAAATAACCAAGTGGGAGATTTCTTGAATTTAATGAGATAATCTTGTATTCCAAGAATACATATCTTCATTCCATAACAAAATTAAAGAAAATCTTTCTCCCTTTTTATTTATGATTTTCCTCGAGGAAAAAAAACAACAAATATTTATTTTATTTTCAAACACCTTTTGCAGTTATTGGACTTTATGTTGGGCATAGGGCCTTTACTAATTAAGATTTTTCTTCCAATTTTGAATTATCAATATTGAGCCACAATATTATTCAAGCCCATAAATATTAATTAATCCCACTACATAATTAATATTGACTATCCATCTTAACCCATATTATTAATATGGCCCCAATTATTATTTCCCGTGTTTAAGATTATCTAGCCCATTAATTAATTCAATACTTAATGATTTCCATTAATTAATATCTTTTGTCCTTGATTAAGGAAATATTCAACATTATTATCCATACCTAAACTAGTTCCACTTGCAAGATTTTATGATAAAACTTATGAACTCCCAGCCCTCGAATGTTTGTATGATTCTCCGTATTAAATCTTCATTAAGGATATTGCTCAAGATATAAAGTTTGAATCTGTGATTCTTCTTCCGTCTAAGTCAAAGCAACACTAACCACACCATTTAAGGGACGGAGATTAAGAAATAACGAACCAACCCATCCTCTAATTCTTCCTAGTTCGCCTTCTCTTGGTCCTCCTCAGAGGTTTACCAAGGTCTAAACATGCACTTCCAATCTTTTGGTCAAGATAAGTTCCACTAGATCCATTTCACTATTGGTTGTTCATTTCCATCTAGGTCGTGAATGGTGTAAGGCATGTTACTGGAAATTTAATCTTACATCCGGTATCACTAAATTAACTACAATGTAACACGACTATTTATTGAACAGGCTTTTATATGTAACATTCTGATATTTAAAGCATCAATAAACAATTTATTTCAGAATCATAAGTCCTTTCTTTGATTATACAAAGTAAAAGCATACTTTCCAAAGATAACCCCAACACTATTGCTATCAAGAGCTTTTAAATTTCCTCTTCTTGGACTTATCAATTTTTATTCAACTCCAACTTTTTTGCTAGCTTTCAATGATCCTGCCTTTCGAATTTTTCGTCTTTGCTCAGAATTCCATTCCACGCTCCAGTCGGTTGAAATCAAAGCTTGATCAATCCTACTACAGTAACGGTCGTCTAGTCATGACCATGTGAATCGTCTACCCACTAACTGTACATCAAACACTCCTACCTTATTGATAAAATCCTCGATCTTCTTGCATTGAATCAAGATGGTACACTTGTCTTCCTTTTTTTTCACTCGTGCTTCTTACCTCGTTGAAATTACCAATCAAGCACCACATGGACGTGTTGCTATCTTGCATTTTTTCCAACAACGACTTCCATAACTTGATTTTCTTCCTTGTACCCCCGGACCATAAATATTCACAATACCAATCATCTTCCCTGACTTAACACATATACCCTCAACCCCTATTGCATAATCAACTGACAATACCTACTAATTCGATTTTTTCTTTATCCCAGGAGCTCAAAATCCCCCCTGACTGGCCTACTGCATCAATTGCCACCCCACCTCCCCATCATTATCCCAAATTGAATTAGGATTCAACATAGAGTGATCACAATACTTAGATTCATGTACACACACAAAATCTGGACAATATTTAACGATTAGCCCCTGACCTCTTGCTTTTTAATCCTTCCTCCTAGCCCTCTAATGTTGTATGATAAAATCTTCATTAAGGAACTGAATTTTTATCTGTCTTCTTCCTCTTCTCAACACTGGCTGCCATCTCTCTTATCTGTTCCATAACCCATCCTTCGTTTTCCGCATTTACCACTCCTAACTTCTTCCATAGCTCACATATTTCCACTAGATCCATGGGATTGGTGGCTCCCTCCGTTTCTGCTAAAGGCATGTTACTGGAAATTTTACACCGTACTGAGCCCAGGCCAAGCTTTTGTGTGCCTTTCTTATTTGACAACACAGTTCCTGCAGAATCACGAAGTCCTTCTACAAATTCCGCCCACTCTTTTGCTTTCCTTTCCTTTTGACCAGTTCATAATCCCGGCGGAATTACGCTGAAAATTAGGAATATTAGGATCATTAATTAGATTTACCATTACTTTTCCTTGATTCCTATGTTGACCGCCTTCCGTCTCGTTCAATACCGATTCGGCTACCACCGTCTCGCCAGAATCGGAAACATAATCTTCGCTCTCCGGTTGTACTTTGAACTCTTCACTATTTGGCTCCTGCAGTGAAACAGATGACCGATTCTTTGGCGATTGAAATGTCGAAAAGATTGGATTCAAATTGACATTTTAGAACCCTTTGAATCAGTTTGAACGATGTTGTTCTTATTTAGATTCTGGCCATATCCATTCTGATATCTCGATTAGTACACCATCATCCGCCATGATCCACTGTAGGAAGGACTCATTCCACAGGCTAATGGGAATGCCCGAAATCAATAGCCAAACTTCACGTTCGGTTATTCCCTCCAAAAATTCCAGTTAATTGTCCATTCTTGAAACCAAATCTCCTCTTTCATAATCAGTTTCAGATTCGTCCTTAGGTCTTCCCCAAATAACATCCATGCGTCGCTATTTAGTGGACAAAGAAAAAGGTTTATGTTCCCTAATTTTTAAGGCTCGTGCAATGTGCTTAGCCGCTGTTTCGGATTTTTTGCTACACCTACAATGGCTCCCTATATCCAATCGAATTCATTTCTTCCTGGCAAATACTTTCTCGTTGAACCTTTGATGCTCATCTGGGTCTCATGATGTTGTGTATCCTCCTTTCCGTGCATGCAACATTTCTTACCTTCCCGCTTTATCAGACATTACTCTCGGAGGATTATTAGACCTTAGCGCATTAACAAAGCTAGTATTCTTCTTGATTAATGTTGTTTCTTTTTTTGGGTATCATCACATCCTTTACCTTACCATATTTTGAGAAAACTTCCATAAGATCCTTCGAATTCCAGTTTTCTGGAAAATTCGTAACAAAAAAGTTGCAGATGCCTTTCATATGCATATTCAGTGATCTCGTCGGTTTATTATCATATTGGTTTAGGTTGTATCTATCCATTTTTTGTTGAAATCGACTATTGACTCGGCTTGCTCTACCATATCTAAAAATACTCATGGGTTTTGGGATTTTCCTCACGTTTGCACTCGTAGGTTTAGAGTTTAGGTCAGGGTTTTGATTAGGGGGAAAGTCTATTATCTCGCTCACCATCTCTCGGCGCATCAACTATCTCCACGAGGGGCACGCGCCCAGAGCATTGCTATATCGTTCACTTGCCCGAAAAAGTGTCGATGTTCCTGCCACTTTTAGAGAGATAATTTTTAGATATTTTGAATTTCAAAGGCCCGTGATAAGTTGAGTATACAGTATAATAATAAGACAAGACTTTAATATCTAGAAGATCATCTTGAAGATCGATCAGTTGTTTTCTAAGCACAGTTGACTGAGACTCAGATCTTGGTACTTTGCATATTGCAAGTACAAGATCAACTGAGCTTGAAATCAATTTATAGGAGTCGTCCAACTGACCAGTTAAGTCTAGCAATCAGTAGGATTATTATCAGTCATGACTTTATACCACACACAAAAGTTATTGTATTTGGAGTAGACTTGCAAATATCAACTTATCAATCTAGTCATTAATTTTTTATAAAATTTTTATTGAGCTTCCCAATTAAATGGTGTGTTGTGGGTCACCTTGTCTCTTAGCCAATTCTGACCGTTCTACTTAACATTTCTCATTTGACATGCCAATCAAAAGGTTTGATTCCAAAGGTCTCCAAAAAAACGCATCCAATTGGAATATTGAATGGAGACAAAATTTTAAAATAAGTTAAAAATACAAATGTTGTTTTAATAAAAAAAAATATAGATTTGTTAACTATATATTATTTTATTATTTAAATTTGACAAGTGAGTTTAATAGTGAGTAATAAATAAGACACTTTTTATGTGCACTCAACCCAATATATTCATATGCACACCATTTTTAAGCATTATATACCATCACATAAAGGTATACAGTAATTGTATTGGACAAATATTCGAGTGTTAAAAGTTGTGCCCTAATTAATATTAAGATTTGTTTGTAAGGTTGATGGCACAAGGATATGGATATGACCGTGCTTAATCACGTCGGGTAGTGACGAATACAGGCAAGATGTGACAAATGCCTCTATTTTATGTTTTTCATGAAGTATATGTGATATATATCCTAATTATTATATATATTTAATTAAAAAAGGAAATTAAATAAGTTACTCACTATTTCTCTTCATAATTTTTCATGTACATACATTGTTTGTTGGGCCTCCTAAAGTTAGGATTTAGTTAGCAAAATCAAAGACAGTTTCTAATTATAAATTGTGATGGGCTTTGAAGTCCAATTTTGGCTCCAACGCTATTACCTGTGGGTTAGGGTTTTTATTTATTTGTTATTCGATCCTTTACTCTTGGGCATAATCTTTTTTTTTTTTTATGTATTTTGTTTGTTGATTTTTTTTACCTCACTTTTTGGTCTCCTTTTCATTTTTCTTTTGAAATATTTAATTTTTCATATTTTTTTACATTTTGTTCAAATTTATTACATCTTCGCTATTTTCTCATTTGTAATTCACCAGCCGACAAACTCAATATACATTATTAAAGTTTTAATATTATGTTATATGTTGATTTTTGTTATAATAATTTAATATATTTAATTTATCGAAGTTATTATTATTTATTATTTTTTTAAATTGTTATGTATTATTTTATTTTTTTAGTTGCCCCCTAAGCAAAATTCTAGCGTCAATCACTGATGACATGCATTGTCATTGAATGTTGAGGAACCAAAAATTTCGCATTAAAAGTTATTAAAATTATTTTAGCTTTCATATGATAATATTCACATGAGCCAACATAAAAATATTTAAATTTGTGGCTTGAAGTGGGGCCCCCGCTAATGGACGGTGGGTTCTGGTCCCCCGGATTACCGGCCTTGAACCGGATACTTGTTATAAAAAAAAAAAAAAATTTGTGCATTGGTTGGAAAAAGTCCTGCATCTACTCCTGACGTCATGTTTGTATTATTCTTTTATGCAGTTAATAATTGACATCTAATCTAATTATGTGTAATTATTTTAAAAATACAAATATCTTAACGTTCTAATTTTTTTAATTTCATATTCATTTAAAAAAAGTCTAAAAATTTAACAAATCAAGAATTTCGATCAAAAGAATAAGGTGTAGGTCTCATGTACATCAGGTACACTATGCAACTCAAGTGCATATTCTAAACATGTAACTTGTTGTGTTGATACATGTAAATTATTTACAATGAAACATGCAACTTGTGTAAGTAAAAAAATAAATTACATGTTTCAGTTTAAATAAGTTGAACATTTTATTGAAATAAGTTGCATGTTTAAAAAATACACTTGAACTGCATGATGCATACTATATCTTGCCAAGAATAAAAGATCTATATCAATTTTTTATTTTACAAATTATACTAGGAAATTTTTTATATGAAAGCCCAATTTTAGGTCGAATCCTAATTTAGATCTTCAATTGCTTCATTCAATTGGTGCAATTCTCATTCAATTTAGGCCGATTCACAAAAAAAGAAATCGAAGTATATAAAGAGAAGTATTTATTCCTATAAAAGAAAGCGTTGGTTTGTAAAGGGACAATATTTTAATATGTTTTCAACATAAAACTAATACTTTTCTTCATATGAACTAATACTTTTTATTGCATGAACCAATACTTTTGAATTGCTTATTACTCTAATTTGAAAAAAAAAAAAAAGTTTATCTAAAAAAAATTTAATCAAATTTAAGTCAAAATTGCATCAATTGCAAAAGGAATCGGTGCACTAAGATATTAGTAATAAATATTAATATTAATGCTTTCCACTTTGTGATTCTTTTCTCAAGACAACACACAATTTCGATCTCAGCTCCTTCACGTCTTGCGGCATCAATCGCGTCTTGCGCGATTTCGCATGCCCTGTAGAACAAACAATTAAAAATAAAGTATCAACTGGAGAGGAGGTTATGTGTTAATTAGAAATAATACATTTCTATGTTATGCTTGACTACATAGTATAACTCGGAATAACTCTCTGCCAAATCAAGACGAAATGAGATATCAGGATTTGCCATAAATTTTGTAGCTTCATAGGCTTGTTCAGACTTTAGTGAAATACTCTTCCACGGTGTTAACCTCACAAAAACACTTATTCAATGCTTCTAATGACCTCCCACTCCATCCTCTACTTGTACTCACTAAAATATTGCTTGAAATGTTCTTTTTGCATCTCATTTCTTGCTCCTTCCTTCCTATCGACTTTTGATATTATTGTTGGGGAACTTTTTGCTCAAATCTATTCGGTGATGAACTTTAAATATAAATTTAAATAAACAATTATTATTAGCATGAATTAATCCTATTAATTCAAATAATAATCACCAACAACATACATGCGTACAAATAATTCACGTAAAATCCTGCACATGCGGAATCCAGGAGTTTACACGAATCTTACCTTAGAGAGACAACCGTTGAGAAGTAGGAATAAGCTCAAGAAACCAACCCAAATGCCTTCTCAAGTATTTCTTAAGCCCTTACTTGTTGATCCGGTGGAAAATCCTCACGAACAATTTAACACTGAAGGAAAAGAAAATATTTGTTGCGCACAGACTGAATTTTCAAAAAAATTCAGTTTATGTCGACGTTTTAAATTTCGTCGACATTGATATTTGAAAAAATTTCAGTTTCTGTCGACGTTTCGAATGTCGTCAACACTGATATTTTTTTGAAAAAATAGCTTTTGAGTTATGTTGGGATGAAAAAAGAAAAAATTACAACTAGATACAAGATTGAGTAAACAATTACAATCAGATAAAAAGTGCAGAAACTTGAACTAAAGTACGTGGTTTGAACTAAAGTGCAAAAATTTTCTGCACTTTGTATCTGGTTGTAAGTTTTTGGGTGACTTTGTAGTGGAATATTTTTCTCCCATGAAAAAATCATCCCCTATATATACTAGGGGGGGACGAAAACTATAGGTATAATGTGGGATATGGAAATTTCTTTGTAACTTTCTCAAAATACAATTTTAAATATATCTCATATATATAATTTTTCATAAATAACTTCCCAAAAAAACTCCCCTAATTTTCTCCTCAATATTTTCGAAAATTCCATGTATAAAAGACTAAGTTAAAGATTCTTGAATTTATGAGACAATCTTGTATTCCAAGAATAATTAATTATCTTCTTTCCATAAAATCTTTTCAATAAAATCTTTCTTTTCTTTCATACATATTTTTCAAAATTTTGGAATAAATAAGCAATAATATTGTTCTTTTATTTTAATCACCTTTTTGTTAATGGGCTTATATTACGCTACTTAAGGGGCCTTTAGGAGAATTAAGATTGGACCTTCCAACGAGTTCTGAATTACAATATTGAGCCACAATATTATTCAGCCCATTAATATTAATTTATTCCACTATAAAATTAATATTGCACTATCCATCTTAACCCATATTACAGTAATATGACTCTCGGTTATTATTTCCCGTGTTTAAAATTATTTAGTCCATTAATTAATTAAGCCACTGAAAAACTTTATATTAATTAATATATTTTCCTTGGAGTAAGGACCAATCAACATTATTATCCATACCGAAAATTATTCCACTTGCAAGATTTGGTATGATAAAACTTATGAGCCCACCAAGAGGACAAATCAAACAAGACTCTCCTTGCACACGATTATCTGTATTAAATCTTAGCAATTGTAATGTAACTAATAATATTGCCCAAAATACAAAGTATCAAATTGCTATCTGATTCTCTACCCAATATAGATCAAAGCTATAAATATTAATTACACACAATCCTATTTAAGGGACATAGATTACGAAACCAACAACCACTGAGGTCTAATTCTTCATCCCGCAAGTCAGTACTGAAGAATTTATCCTCTTTGTAGGTCCACTTCAGCGCATCACAATGCACTAGTATAATTTCTTGGTTAAGACAAGTCAATCTGAGCCGTACACATCAAACTCTTACCAATGGATTATTCATTTCCATACTTGAATTGCACGATGCGCTTGATGCATACTATATCTTGCTAAGAATAAAAGATCTATATCAACTTTTTATTTTACAAATTTTACTAGAAAAATTTGTGTATGATGGCCCAATTTTAGGTCGAATCTCAATTTAGATCTTCAATTGCACCATTCAATTGGTGCAATTCTCGTTCAATTTAGACCGATTCACAAAAAGAGAAATCGAAGTATATAAAGAGAAGTATTTATTCATATAAAAGAAACCGTTGGTTTGTAAGGTGTTGGGAGATGAATTTAATAAAGATTTTGATTAGATCCCAAAACCCCTGAGTATGACATGTTTCAGGACATCTTGGTAGTATAGGATCAGGTTTCAATAGATATTAAGATTCAGGACTATCTGCACCATGTATAGTCAGCAGATATAGTTTAGGTTAGGTTTATTAGATCTTGTCTGAAGGACTCAGAAGAATCCTGAAGACCAGTAGAGCCTGAAGATTGAAGATCCTCGAAGACCGTAAGATCTCAAGACCGTGAAGATTTTTTTTCTTTGACTCAAAAGACCCTGGACAAGCTACTTCGAGTTAAATAATATTTTTTTCATTCTTAGTACAAACAAACACAATGTTATACATTCGTGAACATTAAGGAACATATCAGTTCAGTATGGTTGACTAAAATAGAGTCGTTTTGTTTGTCTCTGTTCAAAGGAAGGTTTCGACCAATGAGGAGGCGACAACAACGTACTATACTGACACTGAAAGTGACATATCTCTGAGGACATGTCAGGGCTGATATCTCCCAGTTCACAGAAGTTGGTGATTGGCTACGTGGCTGCATATTTCCTATTACATGTAAGGGTGTGTTCAAACCTTAGAAATAGTCGTTCATCAATTACCAAAAGAGTAAACCCTTGAAGCTATCTATAAATACCAAGGCCTTGTTCACAACCAAGGTTACGAGAAATCAAAGTAACTCCAGAGCTCATTCGTATTCAAAGCAAACATTGTGAAGCACTCGAAACCCTAAGAATTTCCCAAGTGTTTCATCTAAGAAGAGAGCTCATTTTACTAAGCATAGATTCAAGAATATTCAAAGATTAGTTAGAGATATCCTAACCTTTTACTTGTGTTTGATTGTAAAATGATATCTCACCTTAGTTGGAAACCAACCAAACCCAAACCCTTTGATTAGGTAGTTTGTGTGAGTAGTTTGTTGGAGAAGTGAGAGTTGTAAAGAGTGAGTAAGCTGCTTGTGTTCAGCTTGAAAGCACTAGAGGAGAAGTTAGTAAGCTGCGTGTGTTCAGTCTGAAAACTTGTGTGTGTTGAGTTAGTAAGCTGCAGTAATTCAGTCTGAAAACTCGTGATAGAAAGTTAGTAAGATGTTGAGTTCAGTCTGAAAGCTTAAGGTAGTAGTAGTAGTGAGTTAAGGAATTTCTCTGAGGATCAGAGAGAGTGGACGTAGGAGCTTGAGTCTCTGAACCACTATAATTGCTGTGTTATTTGCTTTCTGTTTTGCATTTTATCCTGTTGCATATTTTCACTGAAAGCATATTCAGTTTTCTGATATTCAGTTGGAATCAATCCACTGAAGGTGCATTAAGTTGATCACAGCCTTAACCACTATTTCACTAAGAAAACAAGATTTTCAGCAAAGTAAAACGAGTATAAACTTAGGGCCTGCACATTCCGCATTCTAGATAGGCTAGTATAGATAGTCGTCAAACTGATAAACTCTCATGAGTAGTCAGTAAGATCATTATCTACTCCAAGCTTATTTGGACTTTGTGTTAAAAAGAAACTCAGAATCAGTTGGGATAAATTTGAAGTCTCTGAAAGCTGCTCAGTGTTATTGTCTCAGTAGAGTTTGACTCAGGGCATTTTGTGCTTCTCAGGACTAACCTTCAGGACATCCTGACTCACTGATTATAGTTTTTACTGAAAAGTTTTAAAAATCACTATACAAGTGTATTCCCCCGGGATACACGTGTGAGACTCGTTTATACCGGGACCAACAAGTGGTATCAGAGCAGTGGTTCATTTGACCACTTGCTTTGGTGGCCATAAGTCACTAAAGGACTTTGGTGGTCTACTGAATAGATTTTTTGCTGATATCTTACAAGGCTCTTTCATCATGCCTTCTAAGAAACTACCTATGTTCTCTGTTGAGAACTATGATCTGTGGAGATTGAGAATGCAGGCACATCTGTACTCTAAACATGAGAGAATGTGGAGAGTTGTGTCTCAAGGACCTTTTGAATATAAGGTTGTGAATCCCAGATTGACTGATAATGAAAGAGACGATCCAAGGGATGAATTTCCCAAAACTGATGATCAGCTTACTCCTGAAGAGAGGAAGTTGGTTAACTTGGATTATATTGCTAAAGATACACTGTATAGCACTATTGATGATGGTGTTATGGGAATGATTTCCCACTGTGAAACTGCCAAAGAAATTTGGGACACACTTGCTATAATGTGTCAAGGCACTGATCATATCAAAGAAAACAAACTATCTGTGGCTATTGCCAAATTTGATGGTTCTGAAATGGAAGATGGTGAATCTATTGAAAGACTTGAGGTCAGATTCACTAGCATTATGAATGATCTGAGTGCTCGTGGGAAAAGATATCACAAAAGAGAAATTGCTCTGAAAATTCTTAGAGGACTTTATAAGAAATGGGATATACATGCTGTGGTGATTGAGAACACCAAAGATATTGCCTCTACACCATATCAATAGGTTTTCTCTGAGTTGAAAGCATATGAGTTTGTCATTGATAAGAAAACTAAGAAACCTGACAACAAAGATGATACTTCATCTAGCAAAAATGTGTCTTTCAAAGCACAAGGAAAAATCTGCAACTCTAAAGAACCTGAGATCTCATCTAACAAAATTCAGGATGAAAAGGATGAGACAATTGCCCTGATGGCAAGAAGGTTTGAGAAAATGAACAACAAATTTGGTAAGTATAAGAGGTATTATAAAGATACCAGGTACAGGAACATGAACAACTCAGAAGCTGAAGAGAAGTCTACTGAGAAGAAGAAGGACCACAAAGCTGAAGAATCTTCATCCAGAAAGAAGGACTACAAATCCAAAGAAGAAACCAATCAGGATGATGATACCAACAGATGCTACAATTGCAAGAAGAAAGGTCACTTCCAGTATGACTGTCCTGAGTTGGCTCCTAAGGAAAGAAAGGAGAGGCAAACCAAAAGAGACAAGAAGTATCCCAACAAGAAGGCTATGGTTGCTGAGGAAGAACAATCTGAAGAAGGATTCAGCTCTTCAAAAGAAATGTTCTTAGATAGTGATAGTGATGATGTCTGCCTTGTTGCCATTGAGGAGGTAAATTCTTCTATCTCTGTTGTTGCTCCTACACAAGCACCTGAGTTATCAAGTTCATCTGTAACCAGTAATTTTGACCTGATGGGTTCTCTTGAGAATTTGATGAAGGACTATTCTGTGTTACAAGAACTATTCATTGAAACTCAAGAGCAGAATGAAGTACTGACTGCTGAGAATCTGAAGTGTAAAAACTCTAATGCTGCTTTGAGATCACTTCTCAATTGGTGGGAGTAACTGATGAACTTGATGTTCTGAAAGTACAACTCTCAGAGAAAGAGAAGGTGGTAGAGGCCCTGAAAGGAAAGTTAGAGAAATCCACTGAAGAGAATCAGCTTGTCAGAACTGAGTTCAATGACCTCTTTGAGAAACATGAAACTTTAAAGAAAAGTGAGGATAGTTTATGAGAAAGTTAGCTCTATTGAATTCTCGCGATCTCACGAATAGATGAAATTCAGAGTTATCAAAGACCGCAAACTATAAAGGCCGGATTGGGATATAATCCGTGGGGAACCTCACATGATCTTCTCCTAATGCCGCTTCTACAAGTGGCACTAAGATCGTTTTTTAAACCTATGGTTCATACCGATCTTCTTATTGAAGAACAACCCAAAACTTTTAGACAAGGGTAAAGGACCTATGGTTTGAGAACCCGGGTTCAAAGAAAAAAAGCCCAAACCTCGGAAAAGGCTAGAAAACTTGAACACTCAAAGGGAAATCCTCGCACCAAGATTTCTTGAAGCCTCGTGCTAAGAATACCAACCAAGAAATCATACTGAACCATCATAGAATCCTCGGAAGAGAAACACTCACCCGAAAAATTCTCGGATAGGAGACCAAGTCCTCATGTTACTGAAAGACCACAATTTCAGTACAGGCAACCTAAACCCCACTTGCCTAAGGGTGAAGTTTTCCTGAACCCAAGTCAGCAGAGACACCCAAATCAGCAGAGACAGAGATCACCAGACCAAAGCCAAAGACCGAACAAGAGGCCCCGAACCAAAGAAGAATTCTAAGGCTCATGTTCATGCCGAGGGGGCACTCATATCTACCCGTGGAACCGCCAAGGCATCTAAGGTGGTGAATGTGTATGTAGATGTTTATGGAAGACAAATCAACCACTCTAAAGTAATTAGAGTTGTCAGACAGATTTGGGTTCCAAAAGGTACATCTAACCTGGTAGGACCCTACACCAAATGGGTACCTAAGGCCTGATTTTGTTTCAGGTGAAGGAAAAGGGCACTAAGCTGAATGAAGACAACATAGCCTTGATGATCGAATCAAAATCACCCTCTACCGTATGGTACTTGGACAAAGGATGCTAAAGACACATGACAGATACCAATATTTGCTCAACGACTATGTTAAAATGTAAAGGCCCTCGGATAACTTTTGGAGATAACTCCAAAGGACAGACAGAAGGATATGGAACACTTGAAGTTGATACTGTTCATATCCATGGTGTATCATATGTGTCTGGTTTAAAGCATAATTTACTTTCTATCAGCCAATTCTATGATAAAGGATTCAGTGTTGAATTCTCAAAGAACTTGTGCTATGTGAAAGATAATATTTCACAACATGTATTACTGACTGGAACTAGAAAAGAAAATGTGTATCTTGCTGATTGGAGACTAACTCCTATGGATACATGTTTGATGGCCAAGAAGGCTACTGAAACCAGTTGGTTATGGCACAAAAGACTGAATCACTTGAACTTCAAAAACCTGAATAAACTTGCAAGATTAACACTTGTAAGGGGGTTACCAAATGAAGTGTTCAGTAAGGATCATGTACGTGATGCTTGTCAGAAAGGCAAACAAATTAGAGCATCATTCAAAAGTAAAGTAGAAGTATCTACTGATAGAATACTTCAACTGTTACATATGGATCTCTTTGGTCCAGTAACACCTGTAAGCACAAATGGCAGGAAATATACATTGGTAGTAGTTGATGACTACTCTAGATACACATGGATCATATTCTTACTCAGTAAGAAGGAGACTCAGACAAAACTACCAGAGTTACTGAAAAGGCTCAGTAATAAAAAGAATCAGAGTGTGGTCAAAATCAGATCAGATAAAGGCACTGAGTTTATCAACCATATTATATTTGATTACTGTGCAGCAAATAGAATAGCTCATGTGTTGGGAGATGAATTTAATAAAAGATATATGATTTTGATTAAGATCCCAAAACCCCTGAGTATGACATGTTCAGAATGATCTTGATAGTTGAGTCAGGATTCGGTTTTAGAGTATTCGTGATGTTATCCGCAAAATGTATAGTCGTGAGATATAGTTCAGGATAGGTTCAAGACTCAAGAACTCAAGATGTTTTTTAAGAAACCGGTTTCAAAGATGAAACTAAGTATCCGAAGACTCAAATTAAAAGAAATCGAGATATCAAGACTCAAGAGATACCGAGTAAATCAAGACTCGGCCAAGAAGATTCAAGATAATAGTCAATATGTCTCGAAAGACCAAAGACTCGTAAGACCTCAAGACTCGAAAGACTCAAGATGCAAGATCGAAGATCAAGAATATCGGGCACAATTTATCAAGATTTAATATATCAATGCTCGATTATAAACCCGAATGTTCCAAGGCAATCAATATATCTATCCGAAGGATACAATACTTGATCAGATCGCGATTCCTTAGAAGAATAGATACTTGCCAAGACATTCAAATGCGCATAAAAGGAACTAAGTCGGTGTTGTTAAGGTTATATCAAACTCGATGTTTTGTAACTAAAAGAGCCGTTGAAGGTGTCTACCTTTAACCGGAGACAAAAGTCAAAAAGAGGAAGACAACACTGCACCATCACCGACAATCGATAAAGGACAAGTCGCAGTAAAAAGATGTCAGAAGTACAAAAGTTCCAGACCGCAAAAAGTGAAGACCGGCTACATGAAAGACTATTTCCTAAAACGTGTTAGGGAGGTTCAAACCCTAAATATAGCCGTTCCTCACACACCATAAGAGGAAACTCACGGCTATCTCTCCAACGGATAGTTTTCAAAAAGTGACCTTGGTGTATGCCTATAAATCTTTGGTGACCCTCTACATTGTAAGGTTACCGAAATTTATACGCAACTCAAGAGCTCAAACTTATTCTTGCAAAAAGTTAAAGCACTCGAAAAACCTAGAATTTCCCAAGTGCTTGTATATTGAAGAGAGCTCACTAAACTAAGCCTAGCTTGATAAGTCATATCCAAAGCTTAGTCGAGATATCCTAACCCTTTGCATTGTACTTCATTGTAAAGGATATCTCATCCTAGTTGGAAACCAACCGAGAAACCCCAAACCCTTGGTAAAGGTAGTTGGAGTGTGTTTGTTGGTGAGAAGAGTTGTAAAGAGTTAGTAAACTACACGGAGTAGTCAGAAAACTATAGAGGAGAAGTTAGTAAGCTCTGAGGGTAGTCTGAAGCTTGTTTGTGTTGAGTAAGTAAACTACACGGAGGTAGTCGAAAAACTCAAGGTCGGGTTGAGTAAGTAAACTACGTGGAGTAGTCGTAAAACTCAGTACGAAGTTGAGTAAGTAAACTACGCGAGGTAGTCGAAAAGCTCGAAGATTTAGTGAATTTCTCTCGAGGATCGAGAGAGGGCGAGGGAGCTTGAGTCTTTGAACCACTATAATTGCTATGTTGTTTACTGCTTTCTTTATTTGTGCTTAATTGTTGCATTGACTTGATTTTGAAAGCATACTTTTCACTGATATTCAGTTGGAATCAATCCATTGAAGTTGCATGTAATTAAATCACAGCTTAATCACTATTTCATAAAGGGAAGGTTTTCAGCAAAGCTTAAAACGAGTATAAACTAAGGGCCAACCATTCCGCACGACTGAGTAGCTAGAACAGATAGTTACCAAACCGACGTACTCTTAAAGGGTTCAAGAAGTTAGTTATCCCGATCCAAGCAACTCAGATCTCTCGACACTCGGGACTCGGTTGAGATTATCTGAGGTATCCGAAAGAGCGGGATCACTGCCTCAAGAGACTTTGACTCAGAGCGATCTGTGCTTCTCAGAACCTAATCTTCAGGATTATCTGACCCAAGCTGACCTCAGTAAGAAAAAGTTTTAAAAACACTGAACACGTGTATTCCCCCCATACACGTGTAAGACTCGTTTGCACCGGGACCAACAAGTGGTATCAGAGCAAGGGGTTCAACTTGACCACCTGCAGTGTTGACCAAAGTTTTATTTTCAAAAATACTTGTGGTATATCTCGAATCGATCTTATTTGGTTGAACTTTTTCTTTTTCAAAAGATCGATAAAATGTCTTCTAAAAACTTCCCATGTTCTCGATTGGAGAACTATGATCTATGGAGATCGAGAATGCGCAGGCTCATCTCAGATTCCAAACATGAGCGTATGGAGAGTGGTCTCTCTAGGACCATTCCAATTTACTGTGGTGAATCCCAGAGGAACAAAAGATGAGAGAATTGATCCTAGAGCAGAATTTCCTAAGTCTGATGACCAACTGACTCTTGAGGAGAGAAAGTTAGTCAATCTAGACTACATTGCAAAAGACACACTATACAGTACAATTGATGATGGTGTGATGGGAATGATCTCTCAATGTATCTTTTGCTAAAGAGATTTGGGATACACTACATGAATGTGCCAAGGCACGATCATATAAAAGAAAACAAACTTTCAAAGGGGCAATTGGAAAGTTTGATAGTTTTGAAATGGATGATGGTGAATCAATTGACAAATTGGAAGTCAGATTCACTAGCATCATGAATGATCTAAATGCACTTGGAAAGAAATATCCACAAAGAGAAGTTGCATTGAAAATTCTTAGAGGTCTTTCTAAGAAATGGGATATTCATGCAGTGGTGATTGAAAACACCAAGAACATTAATTCAATGTCATATCAACAAGTCTTCTCGAAATGAAGGCCTATGAATTTGTAATTGATAAGAAATCCAAAAAGTTCGACAAAGAAAGATGATTCATCATCTAGTAAGAATGTGGCTTTAAAAGCCAAAGAAAAACTCAGAAACTAGAGAGTCGAGAACCCCCATGCCAAAAATCGATGAGCTTGAGGAAAAGCTAGCAAGATCGATGGCAAGGAGGTTTGATAGACTTAATAGTAGATTTGGAAAATACAAAAGCTATTACAGAACCACAGTACCAGAAGAAACCCGAGGACGATCAACCGAGAAGAAGAAGGACTCGAAAGTCAAGGATCTTCATCCAAGAGGAAGGACTCCAAGTCCAAAGAAGAAAATGATCGATGATGATACCAACAGATGCTATAATTGCGTAATAAAGGTCACTTCCAAAGATGATTGTCCGGATTTGAGTGCTAAGGAGAGAAGAGAAAGGCAAGCTAAAAGAGACAAGAAGTTCTCTAGCAAAAGGTCATGGTTGCGAAGAAGAACACTCGAGGAGGATCTAGCTCTTGGATGAAATATTCTCGAGATGAAAGGAAAGTGATGACATCCGTCTCACGGCCATTGAGGAGGAGAGGAAAACAAGGGCACTAAGTCGATGAAAGATCACACGGCACCGATGAAGAGAGAGATGAAAAAAGCTCCCCGATGTATGGTATCTTGACAAAGGATGCTCAAGACATATGACAGATTCAAGAAGATGCTCGATGACTATGTTGAACAAAAAAGAGGCCCACAGATCACTTTTGGAGATAACTCCAAGGATGATCGTCAAGGATATGGAACTTTGGAAATAGACTCGCCATATCCATGGTGTTTCATATGTATTCTCGATTGAAGCATAATTTGCATTCAATTAGCCAATTATGTGATAAAGGTTTTAATGTTGAGTTCTCTAAGAACTTATGTTTTGTGAAAGATGATACATCACAGAAAGTATTACTGACTGGTACAAGAAAAGGAAATGTGTATCTTGCTGATTGGAGTTCAACTCCTAAAGATACATGTTTGGTTGCTAAAAGTTCCATAGATACCAAATTGGTTATGGCATAAAAGAATGAATCACACAATTTTTAAAAACCCTGAACAAGCTTGCAAGATTAGCTCTTGTAAGAGGGTTACCTAATGAAGTGTTCATGAGGAACACATTTGTGATGCATGCCGAAAGGGAAACAAGTTAAAGCATCATTTAAAAAGCAAAGTAGAAGTTTCTACTGATAGAATACTTCAGCTATTGCATATGGATCTCTTAGGTCCTATAACACCAGTGAGCACCAATGGCAGGAAATACACACTAGTAGTAGTTGATGACTACTCAAGATATACTTGTGTCATATTCTTACTCAGTAAGAAAGAGACTCGAATAAAATTGCGGCATTCTCAAAACGGCTCAATATTGAGAAAAATCTGAGTGTGGTCAAAATCGATCGACAAGGGGAACCGAATTTATTAATCATATCATATCGATTATTGTGCAAAGAAATGGAATTTCACATGAAACATCACCGGTAGAGGACCCTCAACAAAATGGTGTTCTTTGAAAGAAAGAACATGACTCTTAAAGAAACCTGCAAGAACAATGATAGTGAAGGGTCGATATTCCTAAAAGGTTTTGGGTTTGAAGCTGTCAATCTTGATGCTACTCACGTAACGTATCCATGTCGACAAAAGAGTCAAGGCAAAAACGCCTTATGAGCTTTGGAATGAAAGGAAGCCTCTTTGTTTTTTCTTTTCGTGTTTTGGTTGCAAGTGTTTCATACACAATAATGGTAAAGATCGGTTTGAAAACATTTGATAGTAAAGTTCGATGAAGGAATATTCTTAGATATTCTCAAGTCAAGAAAAACGAGTTTACAACTCAGAGAACTCTTATTGTGGAGGAAAACACCTCATGTTGTTTTTGATGAATCTACTTGTGTTAAGAAGAAACAGAACATGATGCAGATGAACTCGACTAAGAGGATCACCAGATTAAGCCCGGAAACAGAAAGATAAATCATCCACCGAACACGAAAAGAAGAGGTCACCACATCCTATGATTGGAGTGACTCAAACTCGATAAAAGAAGTTCGAGGATGGAACTCGGATGGTGAGACTCGGAAAAACCAACACTCCAAAGGTGACCAATCAACAGACACCGATTCCGGACTCGGTATGTGATGCCAATGAAGATGTGATCACAAATGAGGCAAATTCTAATCTATCAACCAAAGGGGGAACAAATGTCTCCGACAATGTTCTAATAGAATTTCCCTAGGAAGATGATTCTCTTTCTCTTTTCGTTGTTCCCGAGTTTATCAATTAACCGAACCTAACATTTCAAATGTTGAGGATTCTCTTGAAACAGAACATCAAGAAGGAAATGGTTAGATAGTCATCCTACAAGTCGATTGTGGGTGATCTAACCGAAGGTGTCAAAACAAGAAGGTTCCATGGTGAGAGTGCACTATTCTCTACTTCCTATCGGAGAAAGAGCCTACCGAGATTGATGAAGCTCTACAAGATTCTCATTGGATTATTGCTATGCAAGATGAAATAATCAATTCTCAAGGAATGAAGTATGGGAGCTAGTAGATAGACCGAAAAGGTACAATGTCATTGGAACCAAGTGGGTTTTCAAGAATAAGAGAGATGAAAACAACAACATTGTGAGAAACCAGGCAAGGCTAGTTGCACAAGGTTATTCCCAAGAAGAAGGCTTGGATTATGATGAAACCTTTGCACCGTTGCAAGACTAGAAGCCATCGATTGTTTCTTGCATACGCTTTGCACATGAAGTTCACAAGATATCAAATGGATGTGAAAAGTGCATTTCTAACCGTGTGCTTAAAGAAGAGGTTTATGTGGAACAACCTCCCGGTTTCAAAACAGAATGACCAAGTTTACTGTGCTCGTAAAAGCTTTGTATGGTCTTAAACAAGCACCCGAGCATGGTATGATACTCTTTCTCGGTTTCTTCTTGACCATGGTTTTGTCAAAGGGGATCGCTGATAGAACTCGTTAGGGATAGAAGATGAGGAAGATATCTTATCGTTCGAGATATATGTTGATGACATCATTTTGGATCTCCAAACCATCACCGTTGGTGAAAAGTTTTCAACAAAGATGATGAAAGGCAAGTTTGAGATGTCAATGATGGGAGAGATGAATTTTTTCTAGGTCTTCAAGTGAAACAATCAAAGGAAGGAATATTCATCAACCGACCAAAAATACCGTAGATCCGATTGCCAAATATGGTGTACAGACTGCAATACGCTTAGATTCCTATGAACACTAACTACAAGATGGATCCCGATTACAAGGCAAATCGTCGTGAGTCATACCGATTATAGAGGAATCATTGGATCATTGCTCTATCTCTCACGAAAGTAGGCGGATATAACATTTGTTTGTTGATATATGCAAAGATACCAAGTTAATCCTAAGGCTAGTCACATGGAGGTTGCCAAAAGATACTAAAGTATCTTAAGAGGCACAATGAATAGAGGATTATGGTATCCAAATTTGATAACCTTGAATTAACCGTTTTCTCGATCTCTTTGATTATGGAGGTTCTGAGAATTGACAAGGAAGTCCACTTTAGAACTTGTCAATTTCTAGGAAATAAACCGATATCTTAGTTTTCAAGAAATGCACCTCGATAAAACCAAGATTATCAAGCCAATACATGGTCTGCGAGGAAAGTTTGTTGTGCTCGATTCTTTAGCTCGCACAACAATTGAGGGATTATAAAGTTGTAGCCAATGAAGTACCAATATTTTGTGACAATAATAGTGCCATTGCTATTTCACAAAAATCGGTATTGCACACTCTAGATGCAAGCATGTGGATATCGACATCACTTCATCGGAGATCATGTCTAGAAGAAGGACATAAGGATGGAGAAAATTCATAACGATAAGCGAGAGTCGATATCTTGACTAAACCTTTGGGTTGAATCAAGATTTCAGAACTTTCGATTGAATTAGGGATGTTAGATCAAGGTGTATAGAGTAAAATCTGAAAAATTGAAGGTTTTAAATCTCAAGATGGTTCAGAGGAAGTTAGGCGAGAGGAAAAACGATCGGTTGGTGCCCGAGCAAATGAGACAAATCTCAAGATGGAGATGGGGACCAACAGAAATCTTGAGACCCGATCTCGGATGGAAAAGGAGATTACAGTGCCGACCAACCTGAAATTGGTCAACCTCAAACTGAAGCTAGCACTCTTCAGGTACCTTTTGGTACTATTGACAATTATGCCCAAGTTACTGAGAGTACTATCTTTAATTACAATTGTCCCGATAAACAGATCGAGGCTCGATTGAGACCGGAGCTCGGATGATGAAGTCAAGCTTCAGTGCAGACCGACCCTCAGGTTGTGTTTGAACCTCAGGATGATCAAACAACACAGAAGGAGCAGAACGTTCCTGAGATCGACCTCACTCCCGTGATGGAGAAACTTGAGAAGGTTGAGCCAATGATGATCAAGATTGCTCAGATAGAAGAATCATTGGTCAATCAAGCTCAGAAGATGGAAAGTCTTAGTCACTCTTCAGAGCTGGTGCTAATCCAAAACACTCTGACCTCACAGATGACCTCCATGGAAGAAAAGCTGAATGAAAAGCTGGAGGGAGTCAAGGCTGAGCTCAGTGCTGAAATGAAACAGAAGCACCAGGAGTCAACTACTTTTCTAGAGGTGAAATTGGCAGAGAGGAATGAAGTGATGATTAAATCTGTTGTTGAGGAAATGAGCTCTGTGCTCATGACCAAGATGACAGAGATGTTTAAGGAAGCTCTCTCTGGCCAGTTTGCCCATATGTCTGAAGAATTTTCTGTGGCTAAGAACCACATCAGGAGGCTGGAAGATGAGCAAGATCAGATAGCAGGGGAGGTTCGCTGTGTGAGCAAAGAGCAGTATCACATGGACACAGCACTCTCCAGACTTCTTCCAAACTACGGTGCCAAGAAGGGGGAAAGACCAAATGAGGACCTCAGGAAGTTATTGGCACGTACTTTGGAGAAAAAGGCTCAGAAAGATGCTGAAATGTACATTCTAACCAAAGCCTTAAAAGAAGTTGAAGCTACTGAGAAGATGAAGTTTGCTCAGGTGGAGAAGCCCATCTACACTCGAGTTTCTAAGCAAACCATGCTTGAGGTTGCAAGAGAGAAACTGAGTGCTAGAACTAAGGTTGGAACAAGCCAGGCTGCTGCTGAATTGCCTATGAAAAGGAAAGCCTTGGGCGTTGTTCAACCTGAAAGCAAGCGTGCAAAGACTTCTAAGCCAATCCAGAGAAAGCTAATTGTGGATGATGAAGAAACAGAAGAATCTGAGTCTCAACCTCAGAAGAAAGTCTTCAATACGAGGAATGCTCTGAAGACACTCCAAGTAGAACAAGCGAAAGTCGCCGGTCAGTCTCAAAGTGCACGTGATAAGAAAAGAAGATCAAGAGGAATTTGAAGGCGAAGAGTGGATTCAAGAAGTTTGCAAGCAAAAAAAGAGAGAGACATCAAAAGCATCAAGGGCCCCACGTTGATAAATGGATGCCCATCAAACTCAACGATATGTGGGAAGAGGTCAAGAGAACCTTCTGGTTCTATTATGATGTGCTCAGGGAGTGGAGAGGGGAAAGCTCAGACCAGAATGAAGCATTCATTGAATATCTCCTAACATTTTATCCAAAATATCTCCAAAGCTGGATTAACCTTGCGGATGAAGGAGAGGTGCAGATAGTAGCCCCCGGTCCATATTCCTATCCTCCTCCAAGACTTGGTAATGGCTTGGTGAATGAGAAGGCCATTACTCAAGAAATTGCTCAGTATGCTGGTCAGTTGGGTTTAACAGGAAACAGTCCGGTCATCATCAAAGAGAGAAATGAGCTGAAGAAGAGATTTTTCTAATGTTCGACTGGAGGTGCCGTGATGAAGTTGAAGGTAAGAAACCAAGAGCAAGAAGACTGAAGAGCCAAAATCTGAAGACTGAAGACTTAGAAGATTCTGTAATCTTTAAATTTTTGTCTTTTTGATTTTGTTGATAAACTCATTGTAATCTGTAACTCAAACCAATCATCAATGAAGATTTATCATTATGCTCAAAAGATAATATCTCATTATCTTATTTACATGTCTTTTATATTTGATATGCCTGAATGAATGTCTCTGAATTAATTGTTTATATGGAAATTGTTTAAGTATTTGGTAATGAACTATTTAAAAAGATTCATTACTGAAGAAATTATTGAGTAATTAATTGTTGGGAGACCCTCTGAATTTATTGGGAGATTCTCTAGTATTGAGAGACTCATCATTGAAGGGGAAGATTGTTGAAAATTGTTAACCAATCTTGTAATAGGATAAACCGAAAACCCAGTATAGGTTATATGTTTGTAACAAGATAGGTTTTGGCATCATCAAAAAGGGAAATTGTTGGGAGATGAATTTAATAAAAGATATATGATTTTGATTAAGATCCCAAAACCCCGAAATGATGATGTTCGAATGATCTTGATAGTTGAGTCGATTCGTTTTTAGAGTATTCAGATGTTATCCGCAAAATGTATAGTCGCAGATATAGTTCAGATAAAGTTTCAAGACTCAAGAACTCAAGATGTTTTTAAAGAAACCGGGTTTCAAAGATGAAACTAAGTATTCAAGACTTCGATTAGAAACCGAGATATCAAGACTCGGAGGATATCGAAAATAATCAAGACTTCGCCAAGGAAGATTCAAGACAATAGTCAATATGTCTTAGAAGACCCTCAAGACTCGAAGACCTCAAGACTCAAGACTCAAGACTCAAGATCAAGATCAAGATCAAGATCAAGAATATCAAGGCACAAGAATTATCGAAGACTCGCAATATATCAATGCTCAAGATAAACCTGAATGTTCCGAGGCAATCAATATATCTATCCGAAGGATACAATATCGAGAAGATCGCAATTCCTTAGAAGAATAGATACTTGCCAAGACATTCAAAATGCGCATAAAAGGAACTAAGTCGAAGTGTTGTTAAGGTTATATCAAACTCGAGTTTGTAACCAAAAAAGAGCCGCTGAAGGTGTCTACCTTTAACTCGGAGACAAAAGTCAAAAAGAGGAAGACAACATTATACCATACCGACAATCGACAAAGGACAAAGTCGCAAAAAAGATGTCAAGTACAAAAGTTCCAGCATCGCAAAAAAGTGAAGACCGGCTACATGAAAGGCTTATTGCCTAAAAACGTGTTAGGGAGGTTCAAACCCTAAATATATAGCTGCCTCACACACCATAAGAGGAAACTCACGGCTATCTCTCCAACGGATAGTTTTCAAAAGTGACCTTGGTGTATGCCTATAAATCTTGGTGACCCTCTACATTGTAAGGTTACGGAAATTTATACGCAACTCAAGAGCTCAAACTTATTCTTAAAAAGTTAAAGCACTTTCGAAAAACCTAGAATTTCCCAAGTGCTTGTATATTGAAGAGAGCTCACTAAACTAAGCCTAGCTTGATAAGTCATATCCAAAGCTTAGTCGAGATATCCTAACCCTTTGCATTGTACTTCATTGTAAAGGATATCTCATCCTAGTTGAAACCAACCGAGAAACCCCAAACCCTCGGAAAGGTAGTTGGAGTGTGTTTGTTGGTGAGAAGAGTTGTAAAGAGTTAGTAAACTACGCCGGAGTAGTTAGAAAACTCTAGAGGAGAAGTTAGTAAGCTTCTGGGGTAGTCCGAAAAGCTTGTTTGTGTTGAGTAAAGTAAACTACACGGAGGTAGTCGAAAAACTCAAGGTCGGGTTGAGTAAGTAAACTCGTGGAGTAAATCCCGTAAAACTTAGGGCGAGTTGAGTAAGTAAACTACGCCGAGGTAGTCGTAAAGCTTCGGAAGTGATTAGTGAATTTCTCTCGAGGATCGGAGAGTGGACGTAGGAGCTTGAGTCTCGAACCACTATAATTCTTTGTGTTGTTCTTCGCTTTTTTATTTGTGCTTAATTGTTGCATTGACTTGATTTTGAAAGCATACTTTTCATTTGATATTCGGTTGGAATCAATCCACTTTGAAGTTGCATGTAATTGAATCACGGCTTAATCACTATTTCATAAAGGGAAGGTTTTTAAAGAAAAGCTTAAAACGCAGTATAAACTAAGGGCCAACCATTCCAAGACGATCGAGTAGCTAGAACAGATAGTTACCAAACCGAACGTGCTTTTCCGAGGGTTCATCAAGTTAGTTATCGATCCAAGCAACTCGTGATCTCTCGACACTCGTGACTTCGGTTGGGATTATCCGAGGTATCCGAAAGCGACTCGGATCACCGTCTCAAGACACTTTTGACTCGGAGCGATCTGTCTTTCTCGGAACCTAATCTTCGTGATTATCCGACCCAAGCCGACCTCGATGAAAAAAGTTTTAAAAACACCTAACACGTGTATTCCCCCATACACGTAAAGACTCGTTCACCCGGACCAACATCATGAAACATCACCGCAATGACTCTCAACGAATGGTGTTGCCGAAAGAAGAAATAGGACCTTGAAAGAAAGCCTAAGAACAATGATTCTTTCGGTTTACATTCCTAAGAGATTTTGGATCGAGGCGGTCACACCGTGCTATATTCTCGCAATGATCCATGCAAACAAAGAATCAAGGAAAAACTCCATATGATCTATGGAATGAAAGGAAGCCTCTTGTTTCTTTCTTTCGTGTGTTGGGTTGTAAGTGTTTCATACACAATAATGGTAAAGATCAGTTGAAAACCTTTGATAGCAAAGCTGATGAAGGAGTATTCTTGGGATATTCTGAAATTAGTAAAGCAGTCATGGTTTATAACTGTAGGACCCTTATTGTGGAAGAAACACCTCATGTTGTTTTTGATGAATCTACTTGTGTTCATAAGAAACAAGAAGATGATTCAGGAGACTTGACAAAGAGGATCACCAGACTTAGCCTGAAGAAGAATGTCAAACCATCATCTGAGCCTGAAAAGAAGAAGTCAATCACCTACTATGAATGGAGTAAAACTGACTCAGAGGAAGAAGAGACTCAGGATGGAAATACTCAGGCTGGTGAAACTCAGGATGATAGTTCTCCACTGAAGGAAAACCAACACACTGGAGTTGACCAATCTGAACAAACCCCAGTTAAGACTCAGGTATGTAATGCCAATGAAGATGTGGTCACAGCTGAGGCAAACTCTGAATCTATCAACCAAGGGGGAACAAATGTCACTGATAATGTTCTAAATGGAATTTCCCCTGAGGAAGATGATCCCCTTTCTCCCTTCTTGCTGTTCCCTGAATTCAATGAATTACCTGAACCTAACATTTCTGATGTTAAGGATACTACTGAAGGGGGAACATCCAGAAGAACATGGTTAGATAGCCATCCTGCAACTCAGATTGTAGGTGATCCATCTGAAGGAGTTAAGATCAGAAGGTTCCATGGAGAAAGTGCCTTGTTCTGCTGCTTCTTGTCTGAGAAAGAACCTACTGAGATTGAGGAAGCTCTTCAAGATTCATTCTGGATTTTTGCTATGCAAGAGGAGCTGAATCAGTTTGCAAGAAATGAAGTATGAGAGCTAGTAGATATACCTAAGAGACACAATGTGATTGGAACTAAATGGGTATTCAAGAACAAAAGAGATGAGAACAATGCCATTGTAAGAAACAAGGCAAGGCTAGTTGCACAAGGTTATTCCCAAGAAGAAGACTTGGATTATGATGAAACCTTTGCACCAGTTGCAAGACTAGAAGCCATTAGATTGTTTCTTGCATATTCAGCTCACATGAAGTTTAAAGTATATCAGATGGATGTGAAAAGTGCATTTCTGAATGGTGTGCTTAAAGAAGAGGTTTATGTGGAACAACCTTCAGGCTTTTGTAAGAATGACCAAGTTTACAGGCTCGGAAAAGCCTTGTATGGTCTGAAGCAAGCACCCAGAGCATGGTATGATACTCTATCTCAATTTCTTACTGACCATGATTTTACCAAAGGAACTGTTGATAGAACCTTGTTCAGGATAGAAGATGGGAAAGATATCTTACTAGTTCAGATTTATGTGGACGACATCATTTTTGGATCTCCTAATCATCAGATGTGTGAAAAGTTTTCAGCCCTGATGAAAGGAAAGTTTGAGATGTCAATGATGGGGGAGATGAATTTCTTTCTAGGACTTCAGGTAAAACAGTCAAAAGAAGGAATTTTCATTAAGCAGGCAAAATACACCAGAGATCTGATTGCTAAGTATAGTGTACAAAATTGCAATGCAGTTAGAATTCCTATGAATACTAACTACAAGATGGATCCTGATCCTGAAGGCAAGTCAGTTAACCACACTGATTATAGAGGGATCATTGGATCACTGCTCTATCTCACAGCAAGTAGGCCTGACATTACCTTTGCTGTTGGGATATGTGCAAGATACCAGGCTAATCCTAAGGTTAGTCACATGGAAGCTGCCAAAAAGATACTGAGATATCTTAAGGGCACTGTGAATAGAGGATTGTGGTATCCAGCTGATGATAACCTTGAATTAACTGGTTACTCAGATGCTGACTATGGTGGTTGCAGAATTGACAGAAGTCTACTTCAGGAACTTGTCAATTTCTTGGAAGCAAACTGATATCTTGGTTCTCTAAGAAACAAACTTCAGTTGCAACTAGTACTACTGAAGCAGAATACATGGCTGCAGGAAGCTGCTGTGCACAGATTCTTTGGCTAAGACAACAATTGAGGAATTATAAGATTATAGCCAATGAAGTACCTATATTTTGTGACAATAATAGTGTTATTGCTATTTCACAAAATTCGGTATTGCACACCAGATTCAAACATGTGGATATCATGCATCATTTCATTAGAGACCATGTTGAAAAGAAAGATATCAGGATGGAGAAAATTCATACTGATAAACAAAGAGCTGATATTCTTACTAAGTCTTTGGCTGAGTCAAGATTTCAGGAACTATCAGTAGAATTAGGGATGTTGGACCCTGGTGAGTAAAACATACTGAAGAGAGAAATTCTTCAGATGCATGAAGTTGTTCAGGAAGGAATAACTCAAGACAAAAATCTCTCAGGATGGAAACTGAGACTCAGGATGATTTCTGTCAAGGTCAGTATTCAGTAAGGTTTAAGTATTTAATTAATCACTGAACCAATACTCGACTCATGCATTTACTCACAGCATTTATTTCACTCAGTAATCATTGAAAATAAATTACTAAAGACCTGAACTTTAAGCAGGAATGTTTGAAAGAATTCTATTGGCTAGAATTTCGGCAGAGAACCGAAGGGTTGCCTCGATTAGAGTGAAACATCATTTTGTCACCCTAATTGCTGCTATTTGTTACACTTATCTGATTATTTGCCATAATAGCAAATAACTCTCAAAATACTTCATACCCCAGATTAAATCTCAATCATTTATTTCTTTATCCCTCAAGATTTAATCCTAGCCCTTGATCTTCCCTAACCAAGATCATATATATACCCCAGAATTCTCTTGATCAAAATATTTTACACTCTCTGTATTCAAAACTTTCAAAAGTTTTTCAAAACCCTTAAACCTTCGAAACAATCAAAGATTCCAAAACTATCGAAATTCTTACAATGGAATTTCTCAGTTATGCTATGATCAAAGACCTCGCATAGTCAAACAACAATTAATCCTAACATATAACTGTTGGGATTATACTGAAAGGTATGTTTTTTACTTTGTATAATCGAATCTGAATTTCCAGACTTATTTACTTAAATATGATTGAATGTTACATATATTTACTGCATAATTGTTCAATAATTTGTACGTGTTACATTGTAGTTAATTTAGTGATACCAGATCACAGAAGATTAAATTAACAGTCCCTTGTAACTAAAAGTACGCCATTCACGACCTAGATGGAAATGAACAACCCATAGTGAAAGGTTGAGGTGTAAGGCTCAGATTGGTTTGTCTTGACCAAGATATTACACTAGTGCATGACTGATGCACTGAATAGGACCTACAGGAGGATAAATTCTTCAGAACTGAACAAGGAAGAATTAGACCTCAGTGGTTCGTTATTTCTTAACCTTCGTCCCTTAAATAGGATCACGTGGGATTGGTAACTATTGCTTTGACTTATCATGGGTAGCGAATCAAAGAGAGATTCAATACTTTTTATCTTGGGCAATATTATTGGTCACATGTGATTGCTAAGATTTAATACGAAGAATCGTGTGCAAGTACGCTTGTTTGATTTGCCCCCTTGGGAGGTTCATAAGCTTTATCATACCAAATCTTGCAAGTGGAATTAGTTTCTGGTATGGATAATAATGTTGAACCGTTCCTTGACCAAGGACAAAAGATATTAATTAACGGAAAGCTATTTCACTGGCTTGAATTAATTAATGGGCTAGAAAATCTTAAACACGGGAAATAATGACCGGGAGCCATATTGACTGTAATATGGGTTAAGATGGATAGTGCAATATTAATTATGTAGTGGGATTAATTAATATTTATGGGCTTGAATTATATTGTAGCTCAATATTAGATATTCAAGATCCATTAGAAGGTCCAATCTCAATTCTCCTAAAGGCCCCCTGAGTAGCCCAACAAATAGTACATTAACTGAAAAGGTGATTAAAATAAAATAAATATTATTGCTTAATTTTTTCCTAATATTTCGAAATTTATGGATAAAAGAGGGAGAAAGATTTTCTTTGAATTTTGTTATGGAATGAAGATATGTATTCTTAGAATACAAGATTATCTCATTAAATTCAAGAAATCTCCCACTTGGTTATCTATATGGAATTTTCGAAATTTTTGAAAATAATGGGCAAGAAAGATTTTCTTGATTTTCTTGAAAAGATATTATGGAAGATATGTATTTCTTGAAATACAAGAATATCTCATAAATTCAAGAAGATCCAAATCTTGGATTCTTGCACAGATTAATTTTCGAAAATTACCATAACAAATAGAGAAGGTGGGATTTTGTGGAATATTATAATTATGGGAAAAGGAATATAAGAGATATATTCAAGATTTCTTGGTGATCAAGAAAGGTCTTTTCCCACATTGTTTTTCCACTAGAAATTTCGACCACCTCCCTCTTATAAATAGGGGATGATTGTTTCATTACAAAGTACAATTTCATGTGCTGGAAAAATTAGCAAATCCACAAAGGTGGTGCAACAAAGTTTATTTTTTCCTTTTGTTAATTGTTCGACAAGTGTCCTTCCACCGGATAATTGAGCAAGGGCTAAGGGAATACTTGGGAAGTCCTTTTGGTTAGTCCGTCCGACCGAAGTCACTGCCATCCCGAGAGGTACGTTCACGTAAACCCGTAGATTCCGCATGCGTAGGTTTTACGTGGCTTTTTATATGCATGATATGTTGTTGCAATTATTATTTGAATTAATATAGAATTAATTCATGCTAGTAATAATTAATGAATTAAATTTGTATTTAAATATTCACCCCGAATAGATCTGTGCAACTCATTCCCCAACAATAACAACAATTAAAACCAACAATTATATAACATATAACATATAACAACAATTAATCCTAACATATAACAATCCTAACATATATATACTAACATAGATATATATATATATATACATATATATATATAACATGGATATATATATATATACATGATTTTGATATGGAGCCTAATATTGGGCTCCTTATGGAGCCTAATAGATTTTTAACCCGGTCCGAACCCAACTCAAAACCGGCCCAAGTGGTTCATGGTTCACCCGGCCTGAACGGTTGATGGTTTAGGGTTTACGGTTTATGGTTTAGGGCTTAGTTTGGGAATGCCACATAAGCTATTAGGCTCCATATCAGAACTGTATATATACATATATATATATATGTATATATGTATAAAAAAGAAAATTACCTATAAATGAAGGGCCTACTAATATTAGGCTCCATATCGGGGGAGGATATATATATATATGTATAAAAAAAAAATTACCTATAAATGGAAAAAAATTACCTATAAATGAAGGACGGCGGCGGCGGCGGTAGGGGAGGAGGAGGAGGAGGGCGACGGAGGTAGGGGAGAAGGAGGAGGAGGGTGATGACGACGGCAAAGGCGCGAGAGGTAGGGGATGACGAGGAGGAGGGTCATGGCGACGGCGCGAGAGGTAGGGGAGAAAAATGGAGGAGGATGAGGAGGAGAGGAGAAAAATCACGTAAATGGGGGCTGCTCTCTGGACACGTACTTGATATAAGGGTTTCGGGGTTTGGAGAGCGGTTTTGAACCGCTGTCCAATCTTTACCTTGACAGCGGTTCTGAACCGCATTCCAAGTGGTTTGCACATCGGTTCTTAACCGCTCTCCAAGTAAAATTCTTGGAGAGCGGTTTTGAACCGCTATGTAATTTTTTATAATTTTTTTTATAAAAACCACTCTCCAAGATCTATTTTGGAGAGCTCTTTTTAAAAGGGTTGTCCAAGTGGAGCTGTGCAAACTTAAATGTGTAGTAGTGTGTGTTCTTGTATTTTCGTATTTATCTTCTTTATTATATTATATGCTCTCTCGTTGTCTGCATCATTAAAGAAGAAAGGTGCTTCAAACAAATAATTGAAAGGAACAAAAAAATATATGGTCCATGTACAGCTATGCAATTTACTTTAGCTTTTGATCAGAATTCAGAAATAGTTGAAAGGAACAAAAAAGCTAAGCCTTTTGCTACTAAAAATCATGTATTGGTAAGGACTATTATTATCGCTCATCAAAAGCAATATACAACAAAAGAGAGGTAGAAGAGATCGAGCACAGATCAATGGCGGACGCAATTCTATCGGTCGGCGGCAGAAAGAGTGTTTGATGTCATCGAAGAGCAGGCTCGGCACCATATCAATCTCGTCAAAGGCGCCGAGATGAAGGTTCACAGTCTTGCGGTAGACCTGCGGAATATCAAATACATGTTGGATGATGCTGAGAGTTGGAGATTTAAGGACAAAAAGATCAACTACTGGTTGTCCAGGCTTGAGCAGGTAGCGTACGAAATAGAGGACGTTGTGGACGAAAGGGATTACTTTCTTCTCAAACATCAGATAGAAGAACGTCCATCTCCTTCCAAGCAAAAGGTATGCTTTTTCATCCCATCATCTTCATGTTTGGGTTTCAAAAAAGTTGCAGTTCGTCATAATATTTGCAACAAAATACTGAGTGTTAAAGCAAAACTTGATGAGGTCTTGAAAGAGAGAGATCAGTATGGATTTGTGATTTCCCAGCCCAGTGTTGATCCTTCGCCTGGATCTTGGCGAGATCAGCCTACTTCCATGATTGACTTAACAAAAGTCCATGGCCGAGATAAGGATAGAGATCTTCTTGTTGCCAACCTTATGGATAATGATGGAAGCCAAGAGGAATCAAGCTTCCGCTTACTATCTATAGTGGGTACGGGGGGACTTGGAAAGACCACTCCGGCTCAAATGGATATAACCATAGTCGAATAGTGAAATCTTTCGAGTTAAGAATTTGGGTTTGTGTTTCAGATCCCTTTACCATTGCTAAAGGGATTCTTGAGAGCATAAAAGTTGGGAGTTCTTCAAATGCCAACAATTCGGATGTCCTCTTTAAACAAGTAAAAGAGTCTATTTCGGGGAAGAAATTTCTTCTTGTGCTTGATGATGTTTGGACAAAAGACAATGACAAATGGGAACCCCAGGAGAACTCCCTAAGATGTGGTGGAGCAGGTAGTAAGATTTTGGTGACATCAAGAAGTGAGAGGGTTGTAAAAATGATGGGCACAAGGGAGATCGAGATATGTCGCCCGGGACTGCTCTCGGACGAAGATTGTTGGTCATTATTGTGTCGTATGGCCCTTATGGGGAAGAATAGAGCAAAATTTGAAGATATTGAATTTGAGGATATTGGAAAAAAATAGCTAAAAAATGCAATGGCTTACCCTTTGCAGCGAAAACTTTGGGTAGTCTTTTGTGTTTTAAGAGTAGCATAGAACAGTGGAGCAGTATATTGAATAGTGAAATTTGGGAAATTGAGGAAGCAGAAATGGATATTTTCCCCCATTTGCTTTTGAGTTATAATGAATTGTCCCCCACACTTAAGCGTTGCTTCTCATATTGAGCCCATTTTCCTAAAGATACTGATATTAATGTTGAGAGCCTAATAGAGGAGTGGATGGCGCTTGGCTATTTGGGCTCCAATGTTGGTGGCATGGAACTCAAAGGGCGAGAGTATTTTAATATTCTCACAATGCGTTCTCTATTTCAAGAATTTGATAAAGGTGATTCGAATGAAATAGAAAGTTGTAAGATGCATGATTTAGTACATGACTTTGCTCAATTTCTAAAAAAGAGTGGCAGGGTGGAGGCAACAGGAATGAGAAAGGGCACAACTTGTCTAGTTTGTGATGCTTCACATGTTTTCATGGTGAATGACTTTTGTACCTTGTATGTCGATAGAGAATCGAGGCCTCTTCCAAATTGTAAGTGTCTCGCGCGTTTGAGGGTGTTAAGATTTAGCGATTGTGAAAGTATTCCACAAAGAATGGAAAACTTTATTCACTTGAGGCGGTTGACCTTGGATGGGTTTGCTAATTTATCCCGTGAAGACCTTAAATCAATTTTCAAACTTTATCACCTGCACAGTCTTACTTTGTCAAATTGTGGACTTGAAGTGATTCCAAAGGAAATTGGAAATTTGATTCACTTGAGATTCCTTGACTTAAGCTGGAATCCTATGTTGAAAGAGTTGCCAGAGAGCATATGTGATTTGCAAGAACTGCAAACCTTGAATAATGAAAGATGTGATGATCTTTGTACAGTTCCTGAAAGACTTCTTCGCAAGCTGAGTGAATTTATGTGTGGAATTGCTGGGAGCAAGTTGGAATTATTGAAGAACCTAAAAAAACTACGTGGACATTTAAGGTTAAAGTTCATATTAGATGGCGATATTGATTTGAATGAAGTGGTTGAGGATGCTCGAAAAGAAATTGAAGAATGAGATACACATTACTAAGTTTGTATTAATGTTTGAGGATAAGATGGGTGAAGTGGAGTCGTCATCATTATCATGGGTTTGGGTTGTAATGGATGCTCTTGAACCCATCTAAACCTGAGTTATCTTGAAATTCGGTATTTCGGGGGCTCTAAACTTCTGCGGTGGATGGTCTCGCCTCTCAACCAACTAAAGAACCTTTGTCTCTATCAGTGTGGAAACCTGACCTCATTGCCACCCTTTGGAAAACTGCCATGCTTGGAAGAGATTAGGCTTTGGGGTATAGTAGGAGTGGAAATTTTGGGAATGAGAATTCTTGGGAATAACAACAGGAGAAGGAGAAAGAGGAGATGTTATTGCCTTTCCCAAATTGAAGATACTGCAATTTTGGTTTAATGGAAATTGGAAGGTGTGGGAGGACATAAGTGTAGAAGAAGAAGAATGTGTATCCACTTTGATAATACCTTGTCTTACCCACTTGGCAATCTTTGACTGCAGAGAGTTGAGAATGCTACCACATCGCCAATCTGCGTAAGGTGTCATCGTTGAAGATGTTGAATATATCTGGCTCGACAAAGCTAAAACAACGGTATGGCGACAAGGATGGTTCAGACTGGAAATCCATATCCGTAAATAACTATTCCCTGAAGCTTAGTACTCACTGGCGATGTTGATGTCCAATGATGTTGCACAACTCTTAGTTTCCAAACCCTTCATCATTGTGTTTTCTAAATTTCACCTCATCATTATTAATATCTTTTCTGAATTATGTAAAATACTCTAAATTTCATATTGCTACTGCACTATTTATGGATGAAACAAATTAAAGTGTTGTTTGTATACAATGACATCATCTCTTTATCAGTATTAAATAATATTTTCAATTCACTGCAGGTGATTTCTAAATCTCCAACAAATTTCATCTTTGTGCAGCAGTGCATATATATAAGTGTTTGTCTAACCAATAAAAAACTATAGTTTTGATAAGGATAAAATGCAATAATAAATCTCTCTCAATGATCTAGTTCTTCCTTCTGCTGTTGGTGGTGAATTTTGTTGTGGTTCAACCCCATTATTTTCTGGCTTGTATTTGTTCACCACCACAATCATCATCCTCCAGGTGTTCTTCTTTGTCAAGATTAAGGGTTTGCCAACCTGATAATCCTGAAAAATCTGAAAAATCAAAGCAGCTATTCTCATCAAAGCAAACATCCCTGCTAATCACAATTTTCTTCGTTCTAGGATTGTAAAGCTTGTATGCTTTAGTTGTTTGGCTATAACCAATGAAAATGCATTTCTCAGATTTATCATCCATATTTGATCTCAATGCATTTGGAATATGAGAAAATGCAAGACAACCAAAAGTTTTTAAGTGAAAAACATTTGGTTTTTTACCGTACCAAACCTTATTCAGAGTAGAATCTTTCAAGTTCTTTGTGGGTGACCTGTGATCAAGTAAACAACACAAGACAACGCTTGACCCAAAAAACATCTTTGACATATTTTTTTCTTCTTCAACATGCATCTCACCATATTCATTATTGTCCGATTCTTGCGCTCCGTAACTCCGTTTTGCTGAGGTGAGTATCTGGCTGTTAATTCATGCCGAATTCCATGATTTCGACAAAATTCTTCAAATTGAGAAGACATATATTCTCCTCCGCGGTCACTCCTCAAATTCTTTATTTGATGACCACAATATTTTTCTACTTGAAATTTGAACTCTTTGAAGCAAGAGAAAGCATCTGATTTTTCTTTTACACAATAAACCCAAAATTTTCTTATATAATCATCAATAAACAACAAGAAATACCTGCTGCCTCCAAGTGACGGTACTTGCATCGGTCCACAAAGGTCAGTGTGGACAAGCTCCAAAGGTGATTGTGAATGCCACTTTGATTTAGATGGGAATGATTCACGATGTTGCTTTCCCAATTGACATTCTTCGCACACATCATTTATCACCTCAATTTTAGGCAATCCTTGGACAATGCCTTTGGTGGACAACTCCTTTAAACTCCGGAAATTTAGATGTCCTTACCTATCATGCCATAACTTTGAAACTTCATCATTAGAAGTAGCAACAAAACACATACCATTGACAACATCGAGCTTGATAGGAAACAAGTTGTTCGATCCCAAAACAATCTTCGCAACATGTTGATTGTTCTTTTTCATGGTGCACAAATTTCCAACGAATTGAAAATCAAATCCTTTCCGTAATAAGTGCCCAATACTGAGAAGATTACTTCTCAAACCCGGTATGTAAAGTACCTCCGACATCTTCTCGACTTTGCCGGTCTTCGTTTTGAATGAAATTTCACCAACTCCATGAATTTTGTAGGATTGGCATCTCCAATGGTAACCTGCCCATTGTTAGCTTCCACAAGAGTAGAAAACAGATTTCTATTACCCGTCATATGTCTACTTGCTCCACTATCCAGGTACCATATGTTCTCAACATTTCCATCAGAAGTTATCAACAAAGTTTCGGATTTTTCCTGGTGCATATAACCAGCCACGGGTTTCTTCTCTGGATGTTTTTCCCAACAATCATTTTCTTTATGTCCAGGTTTATGACAATAATTACACTCGAAGTAAGGTTTGTTACCTTTGTAAGTGTTCCGTCCTTTCCCCCTTTGAGAGTTGTCAGATGGTGAATTCTCCGCTCGTCTGGGTTCTTCATTTCTCCTATCTTGGGTGTGTTGCTTTCCACCACGACCTTTGCCATGTCCACGAGATGAGCCTTGACCTTTCGTGGATGTAAATTGAGACTTTAAGGCTTGATCATGAGAAGAGCTTGAATGAGTACTTCTCTGTAGAATTCTTGCTTCATGAGCTTCTAGCCTTCCTTGCAAACCTTCAAGGGACATTGAAGAAAGATCATGTGATTCTTCAATGGCAACCACAATATGGTCAAATTTCGTTGGCAAGCTCTGCAGAATTTTTTCAACCGCTCGTTGAGTCTGCACGATTTCTCCATTTGATGCCATTTGATTTATAATAGAAGATAGGCGATTGAAATATTCTTAAATTTTTTCATTTTCTTTCGTCTCCAACTTCTCAAATTCAGCCCGCAATGATTGTAGACGAACTTTTTTAACTTGATCTTGCCCAGAATATGTTGTATCTAATATTTTCCAAGCCTCTTGAGCATTTGCAACCTTTGAAATTCTCTCATAGACAGGAATTTCAAGTGCTTGGTAAATTTGAAAGAGAGCCTTCCTATCATTTTGCCTTTTGTTCTTCAAAAGATCTCGTTGGGCGATGGTGAGTTGGGACTCGTCTTCCGGCGCACCAACACCTTCTTCAACCACACTCCATAAGTCTTGAGATTCAAGACACAACCTCATTAGGTTGCTCCAATAATCGAACCTCTCACCGTTGAACTTAGGAACGAGAGAAACAAGATTGTTGTTGGCCATTTTAGTTAACCGGCTCTGATGCCAGTTTGAAGGACATAGGAGAATGGAATAATTTTATGAATATTTTGAATGCATGAAATAGCTGCAAATATATTTATGAAATCTTTGATTTTTGCCTTACAAATGTTATGCCAAGTATGCATATATTTATACTACTTGGATAACAAGAGAATTAAGAGATAATAAATTACAACTCAAACAACAATGTGACTCTTGGACTAGAATGTTGAAAGGCAACTTTGACTAGTCTTGATTCATGGAATTTGGTTTACTCAACACTATATTTATAAAGGTTATACCATTTGCACCTTTGTATTTTAGAAGCTATGGGTAAATAATGTTTTAAAATATTTTATATACAATATACTTCCATTTGCACTTTTGTCGGATTGAATATTTTTAATTTATTCTATTTTAACCCTTCCCCATTACCTTAAAGTGACTCTAAAATCAGTTGAGTTGTTCCATCTCATCGTCGGAATTAAGAATGTTATTCAGTCGATAGATTAGGCTAACTATTACAAGATTAATTGCACCTTTGTCGGAATGAATATTCTTATTCATCGATAGACTAGCCAGGCAATTTATTATTTCTCATAATATAATTGATGTTCAGGTGAAGAGGTATCATAAAGTTCAATTGCAAGGGCAAAATAGTAGTTAAAATTCAAGAGTCATGTACAATATTCTTTAGTAATGTTGTTATTGTTTGTGAAAATTATAGTATCATGCTTGCTCATAACAGGCTTATACAGATGCTGAAAACCGTAGCTTGGCATAAGGCACAAGTACATAGACTTTATTATTACAGAATTCATCAACATACAAAACATTAATTTTAGCTAATTAGCATCATCAATATATGCAATACCTTTATTTGGTGTTTATATATGGAGAGGTAGAAAATCTGATATTGTATCCTAGCTAATACAGTGCGACTATTCACACCCTATAAAACTCCATTTGTGAGAGCGTCTCCACAGATAAGGAGTTTGATTAAAAGCATGAAAAGCAGATTGCAGACTGTTTTCAGTAAAGCATGAACATCCATGCTATTATATGTGGATATTATTGTCATTTTATATACTTCCTCCGTCCCAATCTTAATCGGTGGTTTACAGATTGCAGACTGTTTTGTGCTCGGGTTTTAAGAAAATGTGATAAAGTGTTGGGGTAGAAAGAGTTGTTTATTAGTATTTTATGTGATAAAGTGAGTTTTCAATTTAAAAAATGTGCAGTTAAAATTGGGACGCCTTAAATGGAAAGAATGCAGTTAAGATTGAGATAGAGGGAGTATATTTTTTAGTCTCAAAATTTATGAGGTATATATCGAATTTTATGGGGTGTGAGTGGGACTCTAAATATAATTTAAAATTTTTAAACAATTTTGGCATTTAGTAATGCTCTTGTGAATTGAGCCTATACATGCACAAAATATATTATTATTTAAAAAATGTTGTATTTTTTAAATCGTAATAATTTTTATGCAAAACAGAATAATTTTTATATATAAAAGTGTTACTAAAAATTCTAATTTTACCATAAATTCGCGTTTACACAATTAGTTTTGGTCTTTGGCATTTATTTTAAATGAAATTTGATATATACTCGACTCGAGAAATCCCTTCCAACAGTACCGAATTTGGGTGGCCTGGTGGGGAAGTGTGTGTACTTGAGCCTTTGACATTTCCGACTCCCCATAGCCGTGGGGTAATTACTGGCATCGCGATTTCGACCACCCTTTCTCCGCTGTAACTATTTTCTACTTTGTTGTCTCCACGTCCGTCGAGACAACATGCCATTTAAAGTCTTATGATTATTATTAATATAAGTTATTTACGAGTTATGCTAAATACACAAAAGTGACAAGTTGATGTGACGGAACTATGTACTGGTCATCGCGCAGCCCATGCGACGGTTTAATACTTCGTCGCATGGTGCATGAAACGGCATTTTTTTTTTTTTTTAAATTTCGAATTTTTATTACATGTCGCGTAGTCCATGCGACGGAAAATAATTCGGTCGCATGGTCTATGCGACGCCGTCTTTTTTTTCCGAAATTTTTATAATTTTTATTTATTTATAAGTTATAATTATTTATTTATGAGTTATAATTAAAAATTTATTTATGCTTTGACCGGGGTGTACAAATAATATGTAGTTGGTTTATACTGTAATTAATATTAAGCATTAATTTTATACAAATAATATTAACCAGTCTAAAAATACATTTTCAAAATAATATTAAGCATCAATTTAATACAGTCTTAATAAATAAAGCTACATGAATTTAAATGTCATTTCCCCAATCAAACCACAGTTTCTTTTTTATCTGTGACCCTTCAGGTTCGTCAACATGTATTTTGGCAGTTCTCCATCCTTGACGCATGAATGTTGCACAAACTTTGAAGAATGCTATTCTAAAATCAGTTGGATCTCCATTCATCTTGAATTTACCCTGTAATTAAAATAAATAAGATGCACATGTGTTCACAAAAATAATAATAAGTGTAAAATACAAACATGATAAAACCTACTTGGAATATAGTCCACATGTGTTCCCGACACTCGGAAGGAACCATGGGCCAGTTTGTCCATTTTGGGTTAAGGTACTTGCAGCATATGCTCCATACCACGTTATTCACACAGTATCCAAACCATGCGATGAACTGTTGTCCAATTAGTTCGTCCATATTAAGAATTTCATTAATTATAAAAAGTTAAAACGTAATATTATTTATAAAAATTACATTACCTTCCATCATCGTCCAACCACAACAACATTGGGGGTCTTTTCTGATTATCGACAGTGTTGACATTTCTGGATATTATTTTTTTTGCACTCATCTTTTAATAAGATATACAAATATATTAGTTTTTATAGATTTAAATAAGCAAGCAATTTCTATATTGTTATTGATTTTTATAAAAAGATGTTAAAACATTTAAACTAAAGATAAAAAATTGGAATACTAATTTATCATATAAAATAATAAAATACAAATAAATAATTCTGCTATAAAAAAAAAAGTACTATTGATTGTCATAAGGGTTGTTGGGTTGGTTTTGGTATTGTTGTTGTCATTCGTATCCGTTCCACCACCAACCAGGAGCTATGTCTTGTGTGAATTGTTCAGGGGGATACCCATGTTGCTGTCCCCAATATGCAGGATCGGGGACCTTCGCGGTACCGGCATGATGGGCAATCGAGCCAAGTTGAGGCACTATATAGGGTGGACACTGTGGATCAACACTAGCTTGATTGATCAAATCGTGAGTTTCTTGCCTCACGTGTCCCAACCTTTGTTGAGCTGACCTCGACATGCCATTGACATAAACATTATTCTTACTGTGTGCAGTGTTGTGCACTCTCGGATGAGCAATGTTTGCATACCATGCAAGATAATCCTCCGTGGTACTGTCCCGCACTACAGCGAATGTACCAAGGTCCCCGAGATGGTAACAATGATTTTGCATTTCGTTCAAAAATGCCACCGCGGGCTCATACACTTTTTTGTAGCTCTCTGCATTGGCACAGTCGATCGGTTATGGCGGTATGGGCTGAACTCTCCCATATTGCCTTGCAACCATCCTCGGCATATACCCTTCGGCAAAGTCAAGAAACTGAATGTTGGACGGCCGTATGGAGTCCAATTGACCTATAAAGTAAGTAAAACATTTTTATATGTCATTTTGTTAAGGTACTTAAATTTTTACTGACGTTATTACTATTAAGGGTGTATTGAGAATGATAAACATACATGAGTCGATGGGTAATTATCCAACAGTTTGCGATAATGAACAAGATCCCGTGTTGAGTTTTGAAATTTTTGAGTCTTGTTCCAATGTTATGTTGTTGGATGGGTAGTCCAATGCTATGTTGTTGGATGGGTAGGGTCATACGACATAACTTCACTGCATTTGCGCAAATTAGGGAAGTACTCGTATATCCAGCACTAAATATTTAAAATGTGTTTTTTAGTTATTAGTTACATATATTGATAACAATGTATTAACTAAATATAATTGGAAATATTATTGAAATTAATTTTTTACCTCAATTAATGTTAAGCAGCCCGACATATGTGCCGTCTCAATTCTAGATGTCTTCCCAAGCTGCTTATATAAATAAGCTAATGTCACGGCTCCCCATGCATATTGAGGGACAGACTCGAGATTACCCAACACATTTACATAATTTTTGGGGACAGCATCACGTGTTTTAATAACAAAGATTGTACTCCCCATCAAGTACCACAGGTAACCTCGAGCAATAGAGGTATCGCTCAGGTGCCCATTAAAACATAACGTGCGTATATCCTTAAGGAGTGTGCTTTTTAAATTGCTTCCCCTAGATCCACGTGTATTAATCAATGCATTGTCAGGACATGGTCCGCTGGCAACGACGGGGAGACCATTTATTCTCAAGCCTACATTGGAAAAAAGTTATTTTTGTTATAAGTGAAATTAATTAATGAGCATGTACAAAATTTGATTTTTTAAATATTAAGTTTATTTTCAGTTTACCAAGAATAGCATGAACGTCGTGAAGTGTGATCGTCATCTCCCCAAAAGGCATATGAAACGTGTTTGTTTCAGGGTGCCACCGTTCGACGAATGCTGTAATGAGGGGCATGTTGTTTGATTCAAACATCAATCTCCCAATACCCTCCAATCCAGATTGTTGAATTATTTCAAAATATTGATGGCCTTGACTGAATGGATTCGACGACCATAGGGCAATAGATTTCTTTCGAGTCTGGGAACCAAGGATCTTTTGAAAATTCTACATATTTAAAAAAAAAAAAATGAACTCGTTAATTTATATATTGTAACCGTTTGAAATAATAATTAAAAAAATTTGTGTATTTTACTTACTGGAACTTCCCATATTTTTTTGGCTTTGTGGCATTTGAAAGCAAAAAACACACTTGGATCATTGGGTCCTCAAAGCATGGGCGTCGTCGTCATCCATTCAGCATTTAGCGACGATGAGGCTTGTGTTGCTTGCGTAGCAGTTTGGTATTCATTCGCATACTCATGCTGAGTTGAGTGATGAGACATTGAGGGACCATGGGGAGTGGAGTGATGAGACGTGGACGCGTGCCGGAATATTGAAGGTAGACGCGTCCGGCTGATTCAAGTTGGGCGTTAACAGATCGAACGTAGGTGAGTATAAATCTGGGAATTGTACTGGGGTAATATAGGTGTTGGTCATGAAATCATTATCTTCATGTGCAGGATTTGAAGCATACTGCACCGGAACAGACTGCTCGACATATTGTTCTATTGGAGGGGTGTTTAGATCGAATCCTAAATTGACACCAAACATTGTACTCCAATCGAATTGTGCATCTTGTTGTGTTTGTTGTTGCGTTTCTTGTTGCATTCGTTGTGAAGCTGTAACACATCGGTTATGAAATCACATCCACCACCTCCACTTAGGGAGTCGGGACAGTTATGAAATAATCTTCCTCTACTTCTAGGCTTCTGAGAAACGTACGTACGACAAGCTTTTCCACAATAGAAAATAAGGTTGTGTCGGATCCGACTAGTAGATGTAGAAGACATGGTGTGTTCTACTTTTTTTGTGTAAGAACTCCTAATTTAGTAGTTGAATGTGTGGAGTATAATGTGGTTGTATGTATATATATAGCAAATGGATGGATGATTTGGAATAAAAATAATGGAGGGAACAATGAAGAATTGGCGCCAAAATGGAGTGTAATAAAAAAATGGAGGGAACAGGTCGCTCAGCTCATGCGACGCCTGTGGTGTCAGTAGCATGGCAGATGCGACTGCAGGCCTACCGGTCGCATGGCCTACGCGACCGCAGAGGTGTCAGTCGTGTGGCAGACGCGACCGCAGAGTCGTCCGTCGCATGGCTTATGTGACCGCGGGCTCTGTTGACCGAAATTGAAAATTTGACCCGAGTTTTACTTCTTATAAATTTGTGTTCATTCAGCCATGTTATCTCATAAATTTTACTTCTTATATATTTCCCATCTTCTACATACATACATCCATCCTATATTTTCATTATCTTCTATTATAAATTTGTCTCCTACCTTTCTTTATTTCGTATTCCTTTTCAACATGAGTTCTTATTACGATCCTGATTACGTTTCCGAGGATGTCACTGCTGATTTTATTGCTCCTGATGATGGTTTAATCGAAAAAGACGGAGTCGCTTTTTTTATTAAGAGTGTTGCCGGTATGAGAAACATCACACTGGCCATTCGTACTTCTAATGCAACTCAGGTCAGGTATATATGCAGTGAAGGTGGAAAATATACACCTAAAAAACCAAGAATGAGCGAAATACCAAAACCGTCAAAAATTCGTGTCCTTTTTCTTTAGTTGTTTGGCTTTCTAATGTCGAGCGTGATAGGTGGCATGTTGAGGTGTTGGAGGGGACACACAATCATCGATTCCCATCATTTGCAGAGGGTTCAAGACTTGGTCAAATAACCCCCGAACAGTACAAACATGTACAACTGCTAGATGCAATGAATGTGAGCTCGAGCAACATTTTGGGATATTTAAAGACAATCGATCCCAACAATAGTACGGACTCAAAGAGAATGTACAATTGTCAGCAAAAGGTGAGGAGAGAGAGCCGGGAGGAGCTTACCTCAACGCAAAACTTCATACACCTACTGAAACAACGGAATTACAGGTATAAATATTAGCAAAGTTTTTAATATTTTTTTATAAAACTTCAACAGTCAAGTAGGTTTTATTTTAATCCCACTGCACTCAATATAATTTATTACTGGGGTATAGTTTGCTATACAGTCAATACAATCTATTTATTATTAATGATTAACTTTAGTCTATATGCATTACATATGAAATCCTATTTTTTATTACATACATAATTGTATTATATTTGATTAGTTTATTTAAACATATAGATACGCCTTTAGGACGGATGCTGATTACGGACTCAAAGATATAGTTTTCAGCCACCCATGTTCGGTTGTAATGGTCAACACGTATCCGCAAGTATTAATCATTGACACGAAATACAACACGAACATGTACGGTATGCCTTTACTTGAGGCTGTTGGGGCAACAAGCACTCATAAGACGTTCACCATGGCATATGCATTTATGATCCGTGAAACACAGGAACACTTCGAATATATCCTACGATTTATTCGAGGACTGTACGAGAATGAACTACCAAATGTCGTTGTTACGGACAGGGCTTTCGCGTTGATGAATGTTGTTGATGAGTTTTTCCAAATTCTCAAGCACAATTATGCAAGCGCCACGTAGAGCAAGATGTATATAGTCATGCTCTACACCTAGTAGAAAAGGGACTTAGCAAACAGTTTGCTGATAGTTTTAAAGTAAGGTGGAATTATGCAGTCTAGGCGGGCACACGTGAAGAATGGAAAATTAGGTGGGATTCCGTAAAGAAGAAGTACAGTAGATTTATAGGTTTGATTCCGTATTGCGAAGATACGTGGCTTACGCCGCATAAACAGAGAATTTTAGGGATGTATCTCGATGGTCGCCTGCACTACGGAAACTACACCACGAACAGGTAATCGTACAATCTTTATACTTTTTATCACAACTATTACATAAATTAAACTATTGAAATGACGTATTGTATTGATACATGTACTATATTTGTAGGGTTAAACAGGAACACCATAGGGTGAAAAAAAACTTGGATGGCGGCAAGAAACACATGATATTCAGAAAGGTTCACCAAGTCATGGAGTTGCAGATATGTGAGATAAAAAAACAATTGAGGTTTAGCGCCCACAAGACAAGGACTGATATGCTAGAGAACCAATTATACGGCCAACTGGTGCGCAATATCACGTCTAAGGCGTTCTACCTCATTGTCGCAGAAGTGAGTAGGAATCTAGACGGAAATATGTGCGGTTGCTATCTCAGGAGAACATATGGTCTTCCGTGCCACTGCGAGCTTACACGGTACTCTCAAATACCTTTAAATTGTATAGACTCGTTTTGGAAAACATTGGATATAGATTTTTCTAGTATACCTACCACCGGAACAGATGATGTCGGTGGTGGTAAGACTAGGAGAAAATTATTTGATGATGATACGGAAGACATTCTTCCACTGAAGGTTGAAAAAAAAAAGTCAAAACAGAAGACTAGAGACAACGATCTTAAACCTTCTGAGTATGAGTACACGATGAAAGGTGTGGGAAAAAAAAAAGTCTACTCAAATAAGGGGTAAGGGGAGAGTGGCGGCAACTAATGTGCACCAGGATATTCCACCAGAAGTTGATCTTAGACATAGCAGATCGAAAAAACGCACGATGAGTTATTTTGAAGAGACTCGGAATAGATTTCCCCAAAGTTCGGGCCATACCGACACATATCCCCCTGAAACTCCAAATTCAAAGCCCCAGAGGCCCCAACCTTCTGAAGTCCCCATCGCAAAAGTACCGCTAGTACAAGTAGGCCATCCAATTTTCAAAATAATATTAACCATCCAATACAGTTTTTTAACTCTCAGGTGGAGGACGATTTTCCTCCATATATTAAAAATTATATTCATTTCTACAATGATGTAATTGGAGATGGGAACTGCGGATTTAGAGTGGTTGCACTCGCAATCTATGGAAGCGAGGACGAATGGGGTAGGGTACGAATGGATCTTTATAATGAACTGCAAATAAGACGCGATTTACACGAAAACATTTTAGGTGGTTACACAACCTTTTCAGATTTGGCAGAATTACTTAATCACTCCACAAATTCTGTACCACGTGATAAATGGTTTGCATTACCTGAACATGGATACCTGGTTGCAACCACATATAATGTTTTCGTAATGTTATTTGGAGAACACAATTTTTTGCCTTCCCGCAATAACAGATGAACGTCGAGGTCTTCCGACCAACAAATTGGTCTTGAGGAACGTGCACAACATCACTCATTGGATATTGGTAAGAAAAAAATATATTAATGTTACTTTAAAGTTTATTTTATTTTTATTTAATTATAATAATAATTTTTTAACTGTTATTTCAGTTGTATATGCCAAAGACGATCATCATCCAAGATTTATATATCTGGATATTGGGAATGCTCACATGACCCCTTACATAAATGGTATACATTTACAATTTCTAAACGAGGATAGAGTTATTCATATTACATTACACGACTTGGATCTTGTACGACGTTAAAGCTAATTATTGGGCTAGAAAAAATAATAAACCCCAATATTATAATTTTTTTTAATAATTATTAGACATTTTTCTAGCAGCACGTCGTTGTGATTTATTTTCGGATGGAAATTATGTAATGTGTATTTTTTTTTTCATATAATGTGATTTTTTTTCATGTTTAAATTGATAATTGAACTAATACTTTTCAATAAATGAACTAATACTTTATAACCAACTAACTAATAATTTTCAATATATTAACCAATACTTATCAATTGATGAACTAATATTGTGAATAGTAAATAATTACTTTATAACCAACTAACTAATACTTTTCAATATATTAACAAATACTAATCAATTAATGAACTAATATTGTGGATAAAAAATAATTATTACTTTTTATTTATTCAAATAATATCAATTAATTAGTTAAATAAATTAAATCAGTAGTTAAAATAAATCAGTACTTTTAAATTAGTTAAATTAAATAATTCAATTAAATGTGTTAAATAAATTAATAAAATCAAAATTCAAATTTAAAAAAATTTAGTTAAATTAAATAATTCAATTAAATAAGTTAAATAAACTAATAAAATCAAAATTCAAAATTTAAAAATAAATTAAATTAATTAATAAAATCAAAATTCAAAATTAAAAAAAAAACGGCGTCGCATGGACCATGCGACCGAGACGCCGTCATGTTTCGTCGCGTGGGCCATGCGACCGCGACATGGTCCGTCGCCTGGACCCTGCGACCGAGACCTGTTCTGTCGCGTGTCAGACGCGACCGCCCATCCCATGTTTCGTCCCATCACGGTTCACTTTTGTGGATATAGCAATGGTGGTTATTTACGTATTTTATTATTTTTATATGGAATATTTTTTAGTTATTTTGAGATTTTATAAAAAAAAAATTTGAGCGCAAGATTTTATAAATATTTAATAGTACTAAATATTAAAATTTAATTTAGAGATGTTAATTCGGGTCGGGCTAAACGGGCGGCCCGTTTAAACCTATTATATCTTGAGGTTAGGTTGAAAAATGGGAGGCCTGTTTAAAATCGAGCCTTTTTGGCCGGGATCGATTAGCTTGCGGGCTAAACGGAAGTAGCCCACGAGTTAACAAGGCCACCCCGTTTAGCCCGTTTATATTTATATATACTCAATTTTTTTATTTTCTAATTTTTTAATTAATTTTTTTTAAAGTTTTTTCACAAATTTAAATAAGGCAAAAATCAATTATGGCCAATCAATTACAAATTAAATATTTCTATTTGATTTAGTCAATTAATAATTAATCCTCTCCAATTCAATATTTTTTAACAGTTTTGAATTTCTATTGAATTGAATAAATAAGTAAAATATTAATCCAATATAAAATAATAATATAATATTTTTATAAATTCTATTATGAAATTTGTTCATAATATGAAACTGATATCATTATAATTATAAATTAATATTATGGTATTAATTTATAAATGTGATGATACAAATTTTATATTATTAATTAATTTCATGAGAATTTTGCTCAATTATGTTATTAAAGATGATGTGAACTAATTTTATATTTTGAACATTTGTTATTAAAGATGATGGGGCAGTCTGGATCGAAATTTTTGTCATTATGTAATGTTAATGTTTGAACATTTTTTTTAATTTTTTTCGGAGCCCGTTAGGTGGTCCGTTTAGCCCGCAACCCGCTAGGGTTAGGGTTAGGTCTCAACTATTAGAGGCCCGTTTAAAATGAATCAACTTAAGGCCGGGACCGTTTGGCCAGAACAGCAGAAGGCTGGCCCCTAATGGGTTAGGGCCGACCCGTTTAACAATACTAATTTAATTTGGACTTTCAATTAGTTTAATAATTACATAGATGGATCTGATTTGGCACTAACATGGGAGATAAATAGACATTGGCCTTCAATTAACGTAACACTTGAGAAACACACGATTCTTAGCCCGAAAATTGAATTTGGGCCTACAGTGGCCTACGTTGACGCAATTTAAAAGTTAATATCCATTTAAAAAAAAATCATCATAACATGCTTTTTAACGATAAATTATTTATGATAAAGTCTAGGATACAAATTTATATACATACAAATCTCAATTGAGACTCAATTTCACTTTACCCAATCCATCATTGACCCGCTTGACCGGGTCATCTTAACCCGCGAATTAATTAATTTTCTAAATTGATTGATTTGTATCTATACAAATTTGTACATCAGACATTATTTATTGTAATCTTGAATTGTATAAGAACAGTGTTTTCATAATCGAACCGGTGATTGAACCGGACAGACCATTGGTCAGCAGTTCAACCGGTCGGACCAGTTCAACCGCGATTCAACCGCTAAAATAATCCTTGCTTAATTTTTTTAAATATTTTTATGTTTAGTTCAAAAATAAAATAATTATACAACTACAAAAAAATTAAAAATTAAACTAGTACTCAATAACAAACAAATACAAACATGCATCATAATATCACATATATCATCCGGAATATATAATATATATGTATATTGTTGGTCCCGAAAAACCCGATTTAAAACTCGTAAAATCTCAATTGGAGGTGACTTTAATTTTTTTCTGAATGTGTGTTATGCAGATTTGCTAAAGTATGTATGACAGTTAATATGAAAGCAAATAAGAACACACGTATTTTTATAGTGGTTTGAAGTCCAACTCTTACATCCACTCTTTCCTCATGGGGCACTTACTTAACCAACAGATATTTATGGAGCTCTCACTCAATGGGACTTATCTCCCTCACGGGATCGCCTATAGATGTTTAATGAGTTCTCACTCTCTCGGGACTTATCTCCCTCACGAGATTGCCTACCCTCCCTTACGGGATTGCTTCTCTTAACTACCTCACTTAACCACTAATTTTCTCTCTCAAGAAAGGGTATATGTTTGGTGTAATTTCCAACTAGGTGATATTTTCTCTTACATTGTTTTAGCCTTTAAGCTAAGGTTGAGAAAATCTCTCTAAGCTTATGATATGACATTTATGCTTAGATATAATGAATAACACTCTTGGGTAAATTTGGATATCTAATGTTCTGTGTTCTTGAATGGAGATGCTTGAATATTTGACTTTAATCTTCACTATGCAGCATCCTCCATTATCTTCTTTTGAAGATAGTGCAATGTATTTATAGTGTGGATTTAAATATTACCGTTGGAGAGTAATATTTAAATCCATACTAATAAACTTTCAGTTTTTCTTTGTCCTTTTGCATTGTTGTTTGCAGTTTTATGTCACATCCATATATGTGTTGTCATCTTCTCATTGGTCAACTTTTTGTGTGTTATATGGATCGTCGATCAAACTACTTTGATTTACGGTCTGTTGATTTACGATCTGGCGATTTACGGTCTGGCGATTTATGGTCTGTTGATTTACGATCTGGCGATTTACGGTATCTTATTTACGATCTGTTGATTTACGGTCTGGCGATTTACGATCTGGCGATTTACGGTCTGCGATTTACGATCTGGCGATTTACGTCTCGATGATTTATGGTTCCGATTAGCACGGCAGATCGACTACATCAACCTCGCATCGATTTGCATCATCACTGCATCAACACTTCTTCTTGTTCAGTTCATCAGCTTACATGGAACTCATCAGTCTCGTTTTTGTTCTGATCAGCCTCGTCTTCTCTTGATGAGTTCCCCCTCAATTTGTTACATGTAAGAATAAAACTAAGTCTAGAAACACAAGTTTTCTATACAATTTAACTTGTCCTATTACAAGGTGTTTTGGCATAATAATAAAAACTAAATTTATCCCCACATATATTATTTTAAATTTTTATTTAATTGCGCTCAATTTGTTTTATTTAATTAATTTGCTAGTTGTCCACCACCAAAGTGCATATCCCCAAATCTACTACGTGGTCCACCAAATTCAAATTGTAAATTTACAATCATTTTCATTTCTTAGTAAACCACATTTTCACTCAACCGATCAAAACAAAACCCCTTTTTACTTTCTCTCTCCTCCAAAAAAATCTCACCCTTTACTCTCTCTCTCAACGTTCTTATCTACTATCTACCAAAAAAAACGCAGTTCCTCTACCCACAGAAAAAAGAAAATGGCCCTCTTCTACGTTGCTAATCGCTGGCTATTTCGCACCAATTCCGAAGCAGAACGCGTGCCATAACCTTCATGTCACCGGCAATATTCTGGAATGCGTCAGCCGTGTCTATGTTAGAAATAGAGCCAACCCTCTCCACGAGTTGGTAGTCAGACACCACCTCTTCGAAGGTGACGACAAGATCCACGACGTTTCACTCACCGGCGCGAATTCCGCCACCTACACGTGGCGGTTCACTGAGATGCAGGGATGAAGATGCCCTAAAATCCGAATTCCTAATATATATAAAAAAAAAAAAACGGTCGAACAGGTTTTACCGGTTTTGAGCGGTCTTGATCGATTTTAACCGGTTAGACCGATAAAACGGTTATTAGAAGGGTTTCGGATCGGTTTTGGGACCGATTCCCGGTTATTTTATGAGGCACACTTGCATGAAACGGTCTCACGCGGTATGGGGCATCAGTTGGATATTGACGCTTTAACACTTTGAAAGGAGTGAGTGTGATTTATATTAAGTTATATCTCGTCTCATGCATGAAATCGTCTTATATGAATTTTTGTCATATTTTATATTTATGACTCTCATTTTTTAATTTTAGTTATATCATTCAGTTTACCACTCTCATTTAAAATTAATTTTAAAATAATGCAAACTTGTGAGATAAGGTATCACAATAAAACGGGACATAATATAAATATTGATGTTCTAACACTTTGGAAAGAATAAGTGTTAATTTATATTTAATTATACCCTATCTCATACATAAAACTGTCTTAATGAAGTTTTATCATAATTTTAATTTTATGGCCGCGCCCCACTCTCAGGCTTTGAAATAGCACTTTCCTCGGCCCCGCTTAGGGGTTCCCATTGTTGGATCTCGAGGCATAATCTAATAACTCAGTGATGCAAATGTTTGAGTGGAAATATCTTGAGTTAATATCACTTCTAGTCATCAAATTTTACCTCAATTTCAGTTTTGATCATCGAATTTTTCACTTATCATCAAATATAGTCATTAAACTACACTATTTTAATCAGTTTTATTAAGGGCATTAGTTGACCGTTCATTTACTTGACGAAATAAACTATTTGGGGCGCAAAATATAATTATTTAAAATAGTTTATTTAATAAATAAAACATAAAATCTAAACATAGTTTAAATGTCCTCGAGTTGTTTTAAAAAATTTCCAATTTTAGTAAATTCATTATTATAAATATTTTTTATTATATAATTTTTTAATTTGAATAAATTTATGATTATTTAATAAAAATGTAATTCAAGAAATTAAATCTGATATATAAATTGATAGTCATACATCAATTAATCTAGAAGTTGTTTATAAATTTTGAAAGCTTTAAAAAAGTTAATATATTTAAAAAATTATTATAAAATTTATAATGGTATACAAAATCTTTTTAAATTTTGAGAGTAACATCAATAATTTAAAAAAAGAATTAATTAATTTTAAATATTTATTTAAAAATACGTATAAAAATAAAAGTTACTCTCTCCGTCCTATTTTTGATTATTCGATTACTGTAGACACAGAGATTAAGAAAAAGTAGGAGATAATAGTATTAAATGGTATAAAGTGGATAAAGTGGTTTTGATGGAGGTAATTAATAGTATTAAATTGTGTAAAATGGGGTTGTGGAGATAAATAATAGTATTAAGTAGTATTGAAAGTTCATTTATTTCTTTTTAAAAAAATGACAAAACAAAATTAGGACGGTTATTTAAGAAAAGTGGACAACAAAATTAGGAGAGAGAGAGAATAGTAAACAAATATTGTAAAATAACAAACAAAAGTGAAACCAAATATATACTTACCAATGATACCATTATAGTTTTATAATTATACTTTTTAAGATTTGATTATAAAAAAAAAAATGATTAAATTACAAATCGCCCCCCCCACCCCCAAAGAAAACATATCTTTCATTCTCCGGAGTCCAGACATGCCCACGGACCACCTCCCATCAACGCCATTATTTTCTTTATCTACTCCTCCGATCTTAGAGTTCTCGACAAAAATAAGAAAAATAATTTAAATTTCAGATGTAAAGAATAATAAATTGATTTGGGATATACACGAAAAGATGAACAATATGACTTAAATTTGAAATTACATAGTGATTTTTTTTGTATTGATTTTTCTACTTCTATAGAAGGGTTTGAGGAAGAAGAAGATCCAGGGTGCGGTGGTTGTTGGGGAAGAAGAAGGAAATAATTTATTAAAATTAAAATTGATCTTATAGTTTTATTTTTAATGACACATTAATACTTTAAATAATTGCAATTAACACTCCAAATAATTTATTTTGTCACTCAATGGACGGTCAACTAACATCCTGATCAAAATTAATTAAAAAAATATAGTTTAATGACTACTTTTGATGATGAGTGAAACTTGGTGATCCAAATTAAAATTTTGAGGTAAAATTTAATGACCAAAAGTGATATTAACCCAAATATCTTTTATGGTTAACCAATTAAATTATTAGCTTTCGGTGAATTATAATTTAATTTAAATAAATTACTAATTTGTTCTAAATTTAATTGTTTCGTTTTGAAATTGGTCCCGATTGTTTTGACATTTTAATTTTGGTCATGTAAGTTATTAAAAAAAATTAAATTGGTCATTTAACAAGTAACTATTTTGTTTTTTCTTTTAATTTCGAACTGCACCTAGTTTTTTTTAATCCTAATAATTTTATGTCGAGATTTTTTTTGTATTTTTTAGGGAAAAAGAGTGGTAATCTGTGCATTTTGGTTTTTTTTTTCGCTAGTTTAGACCCAGTTTACTGACCTGATTTGATTTGTCTTTTAATATACAAATTGTTTTTAAACTCGACCAGGTGAAAATGACAAATTTCAAAAAATTTGAAAACTTACAGGACCAAAATAAAAAAATCAAAATAATAGGAACCAATTTCAAACGAAGTAAAGTTACAAAAAACTTAATCTCTATCTAATTTGAACAAAGGGATATCACATCGATAAGTCACATCACACACGGGCACAAAAGGTATTGTCCAAAATTCTAATTTGCAATAATATATAAAATTGATGATTTATTTGCAATAATAGAATGTTTTAAATTAAACTGCAATTACGCCTATCTTTTAATACATACAACTGACCATTACAATGTAAAAACCAATTAGAATCATGTATTCAATTTTGGAGTTTAATTTATCTTTCTTAAATGCCGAGTAATTGTTCATGAAAATGGCACCCGATCATCAATCACCAAGATTCCAAATCAAACGGCTGATCTAGCTTCACCAATAGAAAACAACAAATTGGATTTTTTTTAATGGATAAAACTACCCACCCCTTTTGTTGCTAATATTCCAGTACGTACTTTTGTTAAAAAATAATTTCAATAAAATTCGTGTATGTTGCGTGTGGGCGGGTGCCAGCTTATAACTTATTTATTAATTATTAAATTTCTTAAAGACTTTTGCTACTACAACTCTTTTCTTGTATTCATAACGACTATTATCATCATTCCTCAAAGGGATCAAGCACAATAAGCAATACACATTACACATAAACATTAAGCAATACATCAATGGCGGAAGCTATAATTTCGGCGGCGGCAGAAAGAGTGTTTGCCCTCCTAGAAGAGCAGGCTCGGCACCATATCAATCTCGTCAGAGGCGCCGAGGGGAAGGTTCGTAGTCTTGCGGTGGATCTGGCTGTCATTGCAAAAAGGATTCTTGAGAGCGTAAAAGTTGGGAGTTCTCCAAATACAAGCAATTTGGATGTCCTCTTTAAACAAGTAAAAGAATCTATTTCAGGGAAGAAATTTCTTCTTGTGCTTGATGATGTTTGGACAGAAGAACATGACAAATGGGAACCCCTGGAGAACTCCCTATAAGATGTGGTGGAGCAGGTAGTAAGATTTTGGTGACATCAAGAAGTGAAAGGGTTGTAAAAATGATGGGCAAAAGGGAGAGCGAGATATGTCGCCCGGGACTGCTCTCGGACGAAGATTGTTGGTCATTATTGTGTCGAATGGCCCTTAAGGGGAACGAATAAAGAAAAATTTGAGGATATTGAATTTGAGGATATTGGAAAAAAAATAGCTAAAAAATGCAACGGCTTACCCCTTGCTGCGAAAACTTTGGGTAGTCTTTTGTGTTTTAAGAGTAGCATAGAACAATGGAGCAGCATATTGAATAGTGAAATTTAGGTAATTGAGGAAGCAGAAGTGGACATTTTCCCTAATTTTCTTTTGAGCTATAATGAATTGTCCCCCACACTTAAGCGTTGCTTCTCATATTGCTCCCATTTTCCTAAAGATACTCGGATTAATGTTGAGAGCCTAATAAAGGAGTGGATGACACTTGGCTATTTGGGCTCCAATGTTGGTGGCATGGAACTCAAAGGGCGAGAGTATTTTAATATTCTCGCAATGCGTTCTCTATTTCAAGATTTTTATAAAGGTGATTCGAATGAAATAAAATGGTGTAAGATGTATGATATAGTACATGACTTTGCTCAATTTCTTAAAAAGAGTGGCAGGGTGGAGGCAACAGGATTGAAAAAGGGCACAACATGTCCAGTTTGTGAATCTTCACATGTTCCCATGGTGAATGACTTTTGTACCTTGTATATCGATAAAGAATCGCGGCCTCTACCAAATTGTAAGTGTCTCGCGCGTTTGAGGGTGTTAAGATTTAGCAATTGTAAAAGTATTCCACAAGGAATGGAAAACTTTATTCACTTGAGACGGTTGACCTTGGCTAGGACTGCTAATTTATCCCGTGACCTTAAATCGTTTTCAAACTTTATCACCTGTACAGTCTTACTTTGTCATGTTGTGACATTGAAGAGATTCCAAAGGAAATTGAAATTTAATTCACTTGAGATCCCTTGACTTGAGCTGGAATGGTATGTTGAAAGAGTTGCCAGAGAGCATATGTGATTTGCAAGAACTGCAAACTTTGAACAATGAAGGATGTTTTAGTCTTTGTAAAGTTCCTGAAAGACTTCTTCACAAGTTGAGTGAATTCCTATGTGGAATAGGTGGGAGCAAGTTGGAATTATTGAAGAACCTAAAAAATCCACGTGGACATTTAAGGTTAAAGTTAATATTAGATGGCGATGTTGATTTGAATGAAGTGGTTGAGGATGCTCGAAAAGCAGAGTTGAAGAATGAGATACACATTACGAAGTTTGAAATATCGTTTGAGGAAAAGATGGGTGGAGCGGGGTCATCGTCATTATCAAGGGTATGGATGGATGTAATGGATGCTCTTGAACCCCATCCAAACTTGAGTAAACTGGAAATCGGTTATTACGGGGGCTTTAGACTTCCGCAGTGGATGGTCTCTCCTCTCAACCAACTAAAGAACCTTCGTCTCTATAAGTGTGGAAACCTGACCTCATTGCCACCCTTGGGAAAACTGCCCTGCTTGGAAGAGATTAAGCTTATGTTTATGGTAGGAGTGGAAATTTTGGGACGAGAATTCTTGGGAATAACAACGGGAGAAGGAGACGGAGGGGATGTTATTTCCTTTCCCATATTAAAAACACTGGACATTTGGTCAAGTGAGAATTGGAAGGTGTGGGAGGACATAAGTGTAGAAGAAGAAGAATATGTAGCAACTTTGATAATGCCTTGTCTTACCCACTTGGAAATTGGAGGCTGCAGTGGCTTGAGAATGCTGCCACATCGTCTGCTGCGTAAGGTATCATCGTTGAAGACGTTGGATATATCTTACACACACATACTAAAACGACTGTACGGAGACAAGGATGGTTCAGACTGGAAATCCATATCCATAAATAACCCTGCCCTCATCATCCGTTATTAATGTGGAATGCTGCTGCACAACTGTTAGTTTCCAAACCCTTCATCATTAATTTCACCTCATCATTTTAATCTCTTTTCTGAATTATGTCTAAACTTTCTGCTGCTACACTATTGATGGATGAAACAATTAAAGTGTTGTCCGAATACAATGATGATCATCTCTTTATCATGAGTTTTTCGCACTTTTGGTCCCACAGGACACACCCCCTCACGATTTTGGTCCCAAACCTTACACTTTTGGTCCCGTAGCCCAAAACTTTTACACATTTGGTCCCACCGTCAACTTTTCTGTCAATTTCGATATCACTTTTGGTCCCATAAGATTTCTAGTCAACATATGCACGTGAGGGATAATTTGAAGGGAAACACATGACACTTTTGGTCCCACTAGATTTTTTACTCAATTTTTTCAACAAATTTTTCAGAATTTCATCAAATTTTCCAGAATTTTTTATTGTGGCAAACCTACTAGTGTCACTTATTTGTGAAATATAATTTTGAATTTGAATTACATGAGTTAAGTGTAATGAAAAGAGAAGCAGCAATGACAAACACTAATAACAATGAGTTAAGGATTCTTTCAATGTTGAAGAGAAGAACCATCACAAATGAAAACGGAAGTATGATTTCTAAAGTTGCATCTAAACATAAATTCAGCAACTAGATTCTTAATTCATCTTGACTGAATATGAAATGAGATTTGGTAAAAAGACACCTAATTTCACAATAAAATACGAATTAATCCAACATAATATCCAATTCATCAAAATCATACCCGAACGTGGCGAAAAAGAAGGGGAATTCCTTCATAGGCACAAGCGCGAGGTTGTAAAGCACGCGATTCACAATGGCAAAAGCAACACTGACTGTGGCGCATACAACGACGGTGACCTTCTTATTGGAACTGGAATTGGGGGGCGGCGGCGGCAGCGTACGCGTACCATTGGCGGAGATCGGTGGAAAACGGCGAGAGGAGTTGCTGGAGAAGTTTATGAAATGGGTAGAAGAAGAAGATGGTGACCAGAGACGGAGATGTTCCATTGCAGAAGGAGGAGAAAATGGGAATTAGGGTTTGGTTTGGGGAAGAAATGAGCTATCAGATTTGGGATTTGGGAACGGTGGTTTTATTATTCTTATTAAAAAAAATATTAACATTTGACTGACGGGGCGCGTGGCTAGGACGCGCGAATTTGACGGAATTTTAAACGGTTTTTCCAGTCGCGGGACCAAATGTGTAAAAAATTTGAACTAGGGGACCAAAAGGGTAAGATTTGGGACCAAAATCGTGAGCGGGTGTGTCCTATGGGACCAAAAGTGCGAAAAACTTCTTTAACAGTATTAAATAATATTTTCAATTCACTGCAGGCGATTTCTAAATCTCCAACAAATTTCATCTTTGTGCAGCAGTGCATATATATAAGTGATTGTCTAACCAATAAAAAACAACAGCTTGATAAGGATAAAATGCAATAAAGTTTTGTTTCAAAGAATGATTGCATACAAAAATGACTGAATGTATTGTTACTTTTGCAGGTACAAAAATGACTGAATTATAGGATGGATTGATTCTCAGTGCCAGTATTTGTTATGTATTGTTACTTTTGCAGGTACCTATATATGATGTATTGTTGTACTCTTTTCTTTACTTGTGTGATATGTTCATCTTGTTTGTATGATTTCATTCTGAACGATGCATGTTTACATATATATATTTGTAATGGTGCTTATTTTAATAGCTAGCTAGATTGTTGAATAATAACTATTTGATATTGAGGATAATTTTATGTATATGGATGAAAATATCAATGAAAACAAGGTGTTGCAGATTTGGTTATTCATTATGATTTCAGCTACTTGGGAAACACAGACAAGTTTTTCTTCATTATAGTAGCTTCTTTTGCTTTTGTCTAATTAAAAAAAATCTAATTACGAGCTATATTTATAAGGGTTATACACTTCCATTTGCACCTTTGTTGGGAGATGGGGTGGAGTGTTTGTAAATATTGTTCTAAAATATTTTATATGTGATATACTTCCATTTGCACTTTAATTTGTCGGAATAAAGATTTTTTAATTTTATTTTAAACCTTCTTCATTACCTTAAAGTGACTCTAACCAATTGAGTTATCCCATCTCGACATCGGAGTTAAGAATTTTATTCATTGAATAGATTAGACTAGCTATTACAAGATTATATCAGAATGAAGATTTTTATTCATCGATAGACTAGCTAGGCAATTGATTATTTCTCATAATATCATTAATGTTCAGGTGAAGTAACTTAAAAATCATTGATTTTTATTTATCAATAGATTAGGCTGTGACAAGGTATCACAAAGTTCAACTCAAGGGCAACTAGTAGTAAAAATTCAAGATCCATGTACATATATATATTTTTTTTTTAACGGAAAAGATGGTATTATTCACATTATAAAAGGGTAAAAAAATAACTCATACACAAAGTATTTACAAACTCAACAATCCAGTATCATTCTCGGATTAGCTAACCAATCAGAATATGAAAAACTAGAACACCTGAAGCCTTTAACATCAAGTCAACTCTAAAGCCTAGCCTTTACCTCATCTACAATATTGAAACGGTCTCATAATTATCAATTTTTCCAATTTAGTCTCACATGTATTCAATTTGGTCCAATTTAGTCTCAAACCACCGGAGATCGCTAAAATTGCCCAAAACGACGTCTTTTTGGACACGTGTCTTACATATTCCGATCAAAATTGGGGGAGCGTGTAGGACACGCGCCCAAAACGACGTTGTTTTGGGCAATTTTGAGCGACCTCTGGCGGTTTGGGACTAAATTGAAACAAATTGAATACATATGAGACTAAATTGGAAAATTTGATAATTATGAGACGGGAAAAATTCATTTTTGATCACTCAAGTTTACCTTTTTCCAGATTTGGTCATCCACTTTTACTCACTTTTAAAATTGGTCATCCAAGTTCATTTTTCCTGTAAAAATTGGTCCTGCCGTCAGTTGACCGTCTTTGACTGACGAAATCAATGGAAAAAGCGCGAATTCAATCCACTGTCTCAAAAATGGGGGAAAGATAGAGTATAAAATTTTGATTTTGGGGGTGTTTTTTGAGATTGTGGACTGAATTCATGCTTTTTCTCGTTGATTCCATCAGTCAAAGACGGTCAACTGACGGCAGGACCAATTTTGAAAGAAAAAATGAACTTTGGGTGACCAATTTTGAAAGTGAGTAAAAATGGGTGACCAAATCTGTAAAAAGGTAAACTTGAGTGACCAAAAATGAATTTTTTTCCCATATGAGACTATTTCAATAAAAGTACAAAGTTATGAGACTATTTTGGTTTAATTCCCTAAAGTGATGTTTTATTGAGGGTATTTCAGATAATTCTATTTTATTGATAAAGTAAATTTCTCTTTGTTAGGGAATATGAGTATATTTTATGTGAGACCTATAGTAATATATGTATGGTAAATAAAATATGTTTGAATGGTGTGAGTTAGAATGATTATGATAACTCTATGCTATTTATGAAAAGAAAAACAAATATGAAACGAACCAAAATGAAAAATATCCAATTGAGTATGGGACGGAGCCCGGAGGGAGTATTTACTTATATTCTTCCTAATAAAGTGCCTCTATTCACACCCTATAAAACTCTATTGTGCGAACATAACAAATTTCCAGCGACGATGGCGAAACAGAGCAGCATGCGACGTCGACTAAACAGAGCTGCTGATGTGGTGAGAGTGAAAATCAAGTGGATATAACTGTTAAAATTGAAATGACGAACAAGAAGAAGAAGGTGTTTTGGTATCGAGTGTTGTATATATCTTAACTCGAAGAACATGAGTATGTTATTTATACAAATATGAAGGACTCTAGAAGTCTTGACATTAAAATGTGATCACACTAATCTTGCTAATTAACAATGGAATCAAACTAATCTTACTAATTAACATCCAAATTAATATGATATTTACATGACAATATTCATCACTCCCCTCAAGTTGGATCGTGAAGATTATGAACGTCCAACTTGCTAATGAGAAATCAAAATCGCTCCGCTCCAAGTGTCTTTGTAAATACAATCGATGACTTGTACAGATGTAGATATCTTTCTTGGCTCTATTTCTTTTGACTCCACTCTCTCCTAGAACAAAATAACAATCCATCTTGACATGTTTCGTTCGCTCATGGAAGACTGGATTGTTAACTATGTGTCGAGCTACTTGATTGTCACAATGCAATTGGCGTAGCTACGTTTTGAGATGCCTCCAAATCATGAAACAACCCTCGTAACCATAATATTTCACTAAATGTGGTTGTCATTGCTCTATACTCTGTCTCTGCCGACGATCATGAGGCAACAAATTGTTTCTTCGTCTGCCATGAGATGGGCAATCCACCAAAGGAAATTAAGTAACTCTTACTAGAGCGTTGAGTCATTTGACATCCTCCCGAATCGGAATCACAAAAAACTTCTAGATTTAATGTACCTTCTGCAGAGAGAAAAATGCCTTGACATGGAGTTGCTTTCGAGTAACGCAATACACGATGAACTGCATCCATATGTGTCTGGTGTGGCGAAGAGATGAACTGACTAAGCATATTCGTTGCAAACTGTATATCTGGTCTTGTTATAGTCAAGTATAAAAGTCGTCCAATAAGACGCCGGTAATGGACTGGATCGACGAGTGGACTTCATCATCATGAGTAAAATGTGCATTTTATTTGATCGGAAATGCACTAGGATGGGCACCTTGTATCCCACTATCCTCCAAAATATCAATAGTGTATTTTCGTTGGCTCAGAACAATGCCTTGTGAAGAATGAGCAACTTCAATTCCGAAAAAATACTTAAGGGGTCCCAAGTCCTTGATACTAAATTTATGATCAAGGTAACTTTTCACTTGTTGAATGTGCTCACCATCATTCCCGACTAATATAACATCATCAACATAGATGAGTGCACATACATAAATTGTTGGGAAATTTAGAGTTTTGATGAAAGTTCTAAAATACATGTAATAGGACCAGTCAGACCTGTTAGCTGACTGATGTTTTTATTACCAGTTATAAGATGACCAGTTGATAATTATTATATAGAACAACTGATGTATAAGATAGGTCACATATTGAGGGGGAACCTCAATATGTATAGGTCAGATCTAAAGATCAGAAGAACAAAAGATCACCGAAGTCCGAAGCGGGGGGAAAGCAAGGAAGGACGGAAAGATCGAAAGATCGATAAAGTCGGATAATCGGTGAAGTCATGAAACACAAATTCGGAAGACACAAGATCGGATGACTACCAAAAGATCGGACCGGAAGACCTACATCGGTCTGTCTGGTTGAGCTAAGACAAGCGGCACCGAAGACTCTATCGGTAGATCGATCGGTCGACACCTCACACCAGGTGGTAACTGATGTTTCACCAAGTCATACATTGTTGATCTGAACAAGAAGAATGTCAACTTTAGTTGGTAGAACAAACACTGAAAAGTGCTTTTGTTAACCAATAAGAACAAGACACGTATGAATGGAGCCGACAATATGGGATTTGGTGCTGCTTGGTCAAACGGCTATAAAAAAATGACATGCACGCTTTTTTCGCCATGCCGTACCTAGAAGACGTCATCAAATCCTACATATCTACCAAATATAGCGAAAATTCAAATTGCTCTCCAACGTCTCTTTTTAATTTTTTGAGGTCTATAAATATGGGATTACTCTTCAGAGTGAAGACACATAAATTATCAAGTAGCTCATACTATAGCCAAATTTCCGCACGAAGAACACAACTTTGAAGATTATTTTTCTAAGTGTTCATCCCATAGTTCTTAGCACAGAAATCTTATCCTCTAGTCATTGCTAGGCTACTTAAATACTAGGAAAGATTTCAAAGTTGGAACAAACAACAAATCTTACCCAAAACCCAAAGTTAGGTTAAGTTTGTTTAGCAAGATTTCGAATCTAGGGTTTCTAGTTACGATTTCTGGGATCGGTTGAGTGAGAGCTCTATAAATATTTGTTGGTGTAATGTGTTGGACTAATACAATAATCTAAGTTCAGTTGGTTAAGTCGGTTAAGTTGGTGCCCCTTGTGATAGGGAAGAGTGGACGTAGGGTAGTTGTCCTAACCCACTATAAATCTTGTGTGCATTTACTGTTTGATTAAGCGCTTCACACTATTGCACACAACTTGATTAAATCTGCATACATATTACGAGTTAGGATCGGCTAGCACCAAGCTATTGATCGTCGATTGACTCCATAGTCATCGATTGAAAACAACCGAATCGATTTGTTATAAAAAAGGGTTTTTCGCGGGGTATAAACTAGCTTCCGCTGTCAGTTAAAGCGATAGATATCGAATCGATCGCCCTCGAGCGATCGATAAGTTGAATATCGATCCAAATCGATTCACTTGCACTCGATCGGACAAACCGCAATCACATCGATCTGCTTGCGAAAAAAGTTTTCGAAGTCTATTCACCCCCCCCTCTGAACTTACGCCCTCGCACGAAACCCGTTCGGGGACCTACAAGTGGTATCGAAAGCGGTGGTTCTACGGACCAATCGGCTTTGAATATCATCGGTTCTTGAGGAAGAACCTTTGTGGTCACTGAACGATCTTGGAAAACCTTTTTTCAAATCTCATTTGTTTTAAACACCACGATCATCATGGATAATACTTGGTATGTATCATGATTTGCCTAAATTTTCCATTGATGAGTATCGCAGACCGACGATATACATGAGCAACCATATGGGATCAATAAGCGGCGGGATGATGGAAGTTCTTGAATGAGGACCCATCATCATCTATCATGACAACCCAAATTGTTGGAGGTGATCCAGTTTTTGCGGTTGGAAGTCTTATCGAAAAGAGTCCATACGATGGATCTTTGAAGAAAAAGTTGTACACACTCGGATACAATAGCCGGGTACATAATCATGAAGACCATGGACAAGATAACCGGAAAAAAGATAAAGTATCTCAAGACAAACCAAACATGTGGGATACGTTTGGCTTAAAATGTGTGAAGGAAATGATCGATTAAAGATAGCGGTTGCAAGTTTAAACGGTGAAATTCGAGAAACTTAAGATGTTACCAAATGAAACCATCAATGAGCTCGATGGAAGAATCACCATGTCAGTTAACAAGCTTCGGGAACTTGGACGAGAAATGTCAGATAAAGACATCAATTACAAGATCTTGAGATCTCTGACTAAGAAGTGGGATATGAAAAGTCATCAGAATAAAGGATTGTCAAGATATTGCTAAGATGAAGCCAAAGCAACCTGTTCTCGAGTCTTAAAGCTCATGAGTTTGATCGATCGAAAAGAGGGCAAGAATAAGAAGGCGAAGTCGCTTCTTTGAAGCCACACCTGCCACATCAAAATCAGTTGCATTCAAAGCAGCCAACAGCAACTCAAAGTCTACAGAACCAGTTGGAAATATTATAAGCTAAAATCGAATGTGTTTGCTTTGCTAACGAAAAACTTGAAAAATCTAACATTCAACTTGGTAAGTATCGTAGATTTTTACGGGGACTATCAAAATAAAGAGGAAGAGATAGGAGGCGGTGACGGATCTCGAAAAAGGACCGAGATCGATGACCAGAAGATATGATCACATAAAGGATCGCAGAGAAGATAAGAAAATAGATGATCGGTCTGATGAAAGAAGAGACAACAGATCTGAGAGAAGAAATTCTGATTACAATCAGACATGTAAGTCACCTGACAGATTCTACAGACGGAATGACTCACCTGGCAAAAGAAGTTCCGTGGATCGTGGGCGTGTTTCAACCGGGAGAAACCGGGTCATTCTGGTAGCAGTTGCCCGGACGACACCAAAAGAAAGAGAAGAGAAGCGGAACAGAAGAGAGCAACGCTATAGAGACAGGAAAGCCATGGTTGCTGATACATCAGAAATTGATGATTCTTATCTGCCTTCAGAGGATTCAGGCTACTCATCTGTAGAAGATTTCTCTTGATAAGCAACACTGATGATTTCTACCACTACGATGATCTGATATTCTCTTCTCATGATGAAATCTGTCTGATGGCTAAGGAGGAAGACCAATCTGAGGTAACCTCTAAACCTTCTGCTCTTTCAGTTTCCACATCAGCTATGATTAGCACACCTGCTGGAGAGATTGACTTGCAGCTCTATTCTGAGCAATTGCTTGATGATCTCTCTAACGCAGTAGACACTTATACGATAGTAGAAGCCGAAAACGATAAGCTAAGGATTAAAAATACTTAGCTTGTTAAGGAAAATGCTGTCAGTAAAGCAGCTGAACTAAAATCAGGTGAAGCTGCTCAGAAGATAACTGAAGAACTGAAAGTTCTGAAAGTTAATTCATCTAATCAGGAGAAGCAGATTAAGGAACAGCTAGCTATCAATAAACAACAAGTTGATGATTTTAAAATCCTACAAGCCAAGTTTGATGATCTCTTCCGACTACATGAGAGTCTAAAATTAACTGCGGATAGTTTACGTGAAAATACGGGGTTTTTCACGAAATCTTGGCAAAACCGTTCAGGATATGAACAACTATTTTCGAACGACAACTAATAAGAAGGGAATTGGGTATGAAAACCCTTCTACATCCTCAAAAGCCCCGTCTGGTTCACTTCAAAAAGGTGTAATCAAATGAGTTTCTAATATAGATACACAAAAAGTAAAATATGTATCTGATAAGGGAAAGAGACTTGCTGAACAAGTAAGGCAAGTGCCCAATCAGAAAAGGAACATAAATGGACCCCAATCGATTAAGAATCAGCCGAGAATCAACAGAAGAACCCGGTTCTTACGAAGAGACCTCAACGATCAATGACCTATGTATAAGAAAAACTGACTTATCAAAGGAAATCTAATCTAAAACCTAATCGGTCACCGCCTAACAAGCAAGCTAAAGGTAAACCTACTAAGACCATTTATGCAAAAAAAGATATGAATATTTTAATGGTAGCGATCGTACCTACCCTTACAATCGAAAAACCTAGGGTTCTTTTTTTTTGAGCTCCAATCAGGTTAAAAGAAGACAAACAACAAAAAAAAAATCCCAAGTCTTCGATTCACTCAAGGCTCGCACAAATAATCATACTGATCAGAATGCATATGAAGAGATGTATGATTATGTAGATGTTTATGGGAGACAAATCAGGCCTTCTGATCTATCTGATTACAATAGAAGTGTCATGTTTGTATGGATCCCTAAAACCAACTCTAACCCCTCAGGACCCAATCCAAAAGGGGTACCTAAAGCCTGATTTAATTGCAGGTTTGCGTGGGTTTGGCCAACAAAGGAGGTGTACAAGCAACTATCTGGTACATCGATAGTGGATGCTCAAGGCACATGACTGGAAGCAAACATATCCTTAGCTCTTATACAGAACAAGAAGGCCCACGTGTACTCTTTGGTGATGATAACTTTGGTTTTACCAGAGGATTCGTAACCTTAGAGAATGATGATGTACAAGTTACTGGAGTCTCGCATGTCGAAGGTTTAAAGCATAACCTGTTATCAGTTTCACAATTCTGCGACAACGGATTCAGTGTTGAGTTCTCGACTGATCAGTGTACTATCAAGAATCAAGCTACTCAATGGATATTGTTAATCGGTTCAAGGAAAGGTCTGATTTATCTGTGATTGGAACAGTTGTCCAAGAAATGCATGCTGATTGTTAAGAGTTCCAAAAGTAGCGATTGGCTCGCACAAAAAAGAATGAGTCATCCCGAACTTTAAAACTCTTAACAAGATAGCAAGGATGTCTTTGGTTGAGGACTTCCGAATGAGGTATTCTCTAAGGATCAGACATGTGTCGCATGTCAGAAGGGAAAACAGGTTAAAGCCTCATTCAAGGGAATCCTCGACCAACATCCAATGATATTATTGCAATCGCTACATATGGACTTATTTGGACCCGATTACACGGTCGGTCTCGTGGACGCAAATATACTCGGCAATCGTGGATGATTATTCCAAGTTTACAGGTTGTATTCTTATATAAGAAGAATGAGACAACAACAAAGATACGATCCGCTCAAGAAACTACAAAAGCGAAAAGGGTGTCGATATAGTGAAAATCGGATCGGATAAAGGTACATAATTTACGAACTCTTTTATTCTTGATTTTTGCACTAAGTTTGGTATCTGACATGAGACATCACCGCAAGAACGCCCTAAACATAATGGTATAGCGAGCGGAGAAAAACAGAACACTCAAGGAAGCTGCTCGCACTATGTTAGTTGAACATGCAACACCAAGCCATTTCTGGGCAGAAGCCATCAATACTGCATGCCACACTCAGAACAGATGCTCTCTGACTAAGGCTCACTACAAAACACCCTATGAACTGTGGAAGGGCAGAAAATCTCGTGTTTCTTACTTCCATGTTTTTGGGTGCAAGTGTTTTATACACAACAATGGGAAGAGTCAGTTGAAGACTTTTGAGGCCAAGTCAGATGAGGGTATATTCTTAGGATATTTCTCATCCAGCAAGTCTTTCAGGGTTTACAACAGGCGAACCCTAGTTGTGGAAGAAACACCTCATGTGATCTTTGATGACTTTGAGCATGTAGTGGCGATGATTGAAAACAAGGCTACCACAGTTGAGGAAGAAGCCTTGATTATGCTCTGGTTGGCTCGGTTGGAGAGATTGGTAAGCAACATGCCGGATTTGGAGTTACCACAAGAGGTTTTACAGTTCGTGGTCAATCTACGAGAAGGTTCACAAGGCTCATTGGTTTCGCAGTTGAATTTCTGTACATACGCAAAATCAATCGCCGAGATAGTATGTACAAAAGAGGTACGTTTATCTCTCGAAGATATTAATGACATGTTTGAATTGTGCAATAGAGGGGTAGATCCTGCATTATACATGTTTGGGAGAGAACAGGAAATTCTGGATAGATTCTCTGAGTCTAAAACAGAATTGAAGGAGGCTCTAAATAAAAAATGTTTAAAACCTAAATATAAAGTTCTCATTGATATTGTGTCCAAGTGCATGATGAGCACCTCTGGTAGTCTAGAGCAAGTGAGCCGGAATAAGTTGAGGCTCATGGCCGCAATTGAAGACTCGCAGACGATGGAGTTTAATTGGTTGAAGTTTCTGTTGGATTGCATATTACATCAGAATCAGAAATTGAAGTATGCTAAGGGAGCATTTACAAAGAATGGGAAAGTCTTGTTTGGGACAAAGATAAGTTTTCTCATTGAGACATTGCCGAGGGAGAACATGTTCTTGTTGTCTGGAACCGAAACATAATTATGTTTAGGAAACCAAAATCTCAGAGGAAGAAGCCATCAACTTCTGAAAGTTTGAGCTCTACGGGACAAGACGAGCCTGAAGAACCCGTAGAACCTGAGGATTTAGAATCCGATCAGGACAATGTGGCTACTGCTGAAATGGCCAAGAAGAAAACAAAGAAAGCGGTTGAAAAGGATCCTCATCCTGAGGATCCAGAGAAAAGGAGAAAAGCTCTTGATCTTCTGAAAGTTAAGAAAGAAGTTGGAGACAAAAAGAAGGCTCAGGAAGGGCAGAAAAGGAAGAAGAAAAAGTGTCTCAGGATAATAGGCGAGATGGCCTCAGGAGAAAAGTCTCCATTGGATACTCTATTCAAAGCCATCTCTCAAGACTGAAAAGGAAGCTGAAAAATTACCTGGAGAAAGAGGCGATGAGGATGTTTTTACAGAGATACTCCATACTAGTATCGGTACTGACAGGATTACACAAGAGATCTTCACAGGTTCTCAACAACCTGTTGAAGAAAGCCAAATCCCGATCCTACCCACACAACCCTCAAAGCCAAATTCACCCATTCCTTCAGATACCTGTTCCTAAACTCAGGAAAGGTGAGGCAGAAGAGAGAGAGGAGGCGAAAGGCGAACGTTTTGTCTTTGAACAAGTATCCGAATCGACTAACTATCTTGATCTTCAGGGTATGTTTTTCAGGTTGAAGACCGCCATGCTCATTGTGAATCAGTCCTTTGCCATGATCTTTGAAAATTAGCAACTTCGAGGGAGAGGATTTACGGGTTTGAAGAAAGTAGGTGAGCTTGATGCCTTCAGGACTTGGAAAAGAAAAGACTAAGGATCAAACATTAAGTTTGATTCCTTAGTATTGAAAAAGATTTTTGAAAGAAAGGTTGCTGATCAACCTGAAGGAGGAGTCAGTGGAACAGACAAAGATGATCAAGGTCCATCTAAGGACAAGGACGCTGAGGAAATGCCTGAAGGGAGCACAAAAGATGCTGAGTTGCAAGGAGGAGCACCTGCTCGGGGGAAAGTTTCTCAGGAAGGTTCATCACTTCCCTTGATTGCTTTTTCAGGGGCAAGTCATCAGGCTCAAGATCCTACGATCACAATCGACGAAATCTTAGATCTTTGGAGTTGAACCGGGTCAAAAGCGAAATTCTAATTCCTCCACAAACAACAGTTGACCTCACTCCATTGATTGAGAAGTTTACCAAGTTCGAGCCAATCATTGATCAAATTTCTAAGCTTGAACCGCTGGTTGGGGAAGTGTCAAAATTTGCTGAGGCACAAACTTCTCAGGGTAAAATCATCACATCCCTTAGCACATCCATGGTAACCAATGATCAGGTAAATTTACTATCCACATCTATTGATATCAAATTTACTAATTTCAATGCGAATTTGAGTGATGTGGCTAAGGAGGTCAAGGAAGAAATGGAGAGAAAGTTTGAATTAAGGTCTAAGTTGCTTGAAGAGTTGATGAAATCCAGAACTGAAGAGTTGATTAAGTTGGCTGTGGATACAATGAGCATCTCACTGATGGAGAAGATGAAAGTGACTTATGGTGGTCTTGCTGAAGACACCAGCACTGGCCTTAATATGCTACAACGCATTCAGGATGAACACTTTCAGGTGGCGGCTGAGGTTCGATCGATTGGCAGGGAGCAGATGCACATGGACAGAACCCTCTCCCAACTAATTGCCAATTATGATGCCAAAAAGGGGGAAAGCTATGACAAGCTTGCAGCTTTGTCACCCTTGGAGAAACAGATCGAACAATTCCCCACTGAGGTGATTCGTGGTGGAAAGAGAAAAGAACCTGAGGTGCTGATCCATCCTGAAGCTGCCATGGAAGTCATAGAACAACGGGCAAAGAGGCAGGGGAAATAGGAATCCAGTAAGCAAGGAGAGGCTCATGGAATCCTGATGCCTCAGAAGAAGCCTGAACAATCTGTTGCATTTGTAGAAAGGCCTCAGAAGAGAAAAGCAAGTGTCAAGCCAGTTAGTAAGAAGCCTACTCAGAGAAAGTTGGTTGTTGAGTTTGAAGAAGAAGAGGAAACTCGGGAAACAACTACACAGAAGGAGGAAGACTCTGAGGCTGATGAATTATTCCGAGAAGGTTTTGGAGAGTATGATGTCTCTTCCAAAAGACTTAACTGGGATTGGCATAATTCTGTTAAGGTTATTGAAGCTGAGAAGAAAAAGAAAGTTGTTGTCTCTGTGTCAGGATCTGAGATGACTAGAAAAGAGAGAGAAGAAGCTAAGAGAAAGCTTGGAGGCTTTCAAAGAATGGTTCTCAGGAGGAGGGGTACCAAGCAGAGGAAGAGGATGTGGCCTCATGTAGACAAGTGGATGCCCATTGAACTGAATGACATATGGGAAACAACCAAGAGGGAGTTTGTGTTCAACAATGACATCTTGCAGACTTGGTCTCAACCAAACACTAATAGAGATGATGCATTCATTGCCTACATTCTGCAGAACTTCACTGATATATGCCAAAAATGGTTCAACATATTTGATTCTCTGGGTTATCAGTTGAAGGCTCCTGGTCAAATCAAGTACCCTCCACCAAAATTCAAGAATGAGATGATCAACTATGATTTCATTCATGCAGACTTTGTGGATCAGGCTGAATATCTGGAGCTGACAGGAAATGATGCTCAGACAATCCAGAAGAGGGAAGAACTGAAGAAAATATACTATGATATGTTTAACCTGAAGCCACCAGCAGATGAGATTGAATCTGATGATGATTGATGTTGTTTTATTTCAGTAGAATAGAGATAAACCTTTGTATCTTGTACTCATGGTTTTGTGCTTTAATGAAAAACTCTACTGATTTTTGTTGATCAAAAAGATAATTTCTCATTATCTTACTGATTATTTGATGGTTGCTATTTACTTGTTCTTACTAACTATAGAAATTGAAACCTGATTAGATGATAGGTTTATTTCTGTTGTAACTGCAAGCTTGTAACAAGATGGTTTTGACATCATCAAAAAGGGAAAATTGTTGGGAGATGAATTTAATAAAGATTTTGATTAGATCTCAAAACCCCTGAGTATGACATGTTTCAGGACATCTTGGTAGTATATGATCAGGTTTCAATAGATATTAAGATTCAGGACTATCTGCACCATGTATAGTCAGCAGATATAGTTCAGGTTAGGTTTATTAGATCTTGTCTGAAGGACTCAGAAGAATCCTGAAGACAAGTTGAGCCTGAAGATTGAAGATCCTGAAGACTGAAGATCCTGAAGACCAGAAGATCCTGAAGACTGTTTTTGTACTGACTCAAAAGACCCTGAACAAGCTACTTCGAGTTAAATAATGTTTTGTTCATTCTTAGTACAAATAAACAGAATGTTATACATTCGTGAACATTAAGGAACATATCAGTTCAGTGTGGTTGACTAAAATAGAGTCGTTTTGTTTGTCTCTGTTCAAAGGAAGGTTTTGACCAATGAGGAGGTGACAACAACGTACTATACTGACACTGAAAGCGACATATCTCTGAGGATATGTCAGGGCTGATATCTCCCAGTTCACAGAAGTTGGTGATTGGCTACGTGGCTGCATATTTCCTATTACATGCAAGGGTGTGTTCAAACCCTAGAAATAGCCATTCATCAATAACCAAAAGAGGAAACCCTTGAAGCTGTCTCTCCAACGGATAGTTTTTCAAGAGTAGACTCTTAGTGAGTTGTCTATAAATACCAAGGCCTTGTTCACAACCAAGGTTACGGGAAATTAAAGTAACTCCAGAGCTCATTCGTATTCAAAGCATACATTGTGAAGCACTTGAAACCCTTAGAATTTCCCAAGTGTTTCATCTTAGAAGATAGCTCATTTTACTAAGCATAGATTCAAGAATATTCAAAACTTAGTTAGAAATATCCTAACCTTTTACTTGTGTTTGATTGTAAAAGGATATCTCACCTTAGTTGGAAACCAACCAAACTCAAACCCTTTGATTAGGTAGTTTGTGTGAGTAGTTTGTTGGAGAAGTGAGAGTTGTAAAGAGTGAGTAAGCTGCTTGTGTTCAGCTTGAAAGCTCTAGAGGAGAAGTTAGTAAGATGCGTGTGTTCAGTCTGAAAACTTGTGTGTGTTGAGTTAGTAAGCTGCAGTAGTTCAACCTGAAAACTCGTGATAGAAAGTTAGTAAGCTTCTGAGTTCAGTCTGAAAGCTTAAGGTAGTAGTAGTAGTAGTGAGTTAAGGAATTTCTCTAAGGATCGGAGAGAGTGGACGTAGGAGCTTGAGTCTCTGAACCACTATAATTGATGTGTTATTTGCTTTCTGTTTTGCATTTTATCCTGTTGCATATTTTCACTGAAAGCATATTCAGTTTTCTGATATTCAGTTGGAATCAATCCACTGAAGGTGCATTAAGTTGATCACAACCTTAACCACTATTTCACTAAGAAAACAAGAATTTTCAGCAAAGTAAAACGAGTATAAACTTAGGGTCTTGCACATTCCGCACTCTAGATAAGCTAATATAGATAGTCGTCAAATTGATAAACTCTCCTGAGTAGTCAGTAAGATCATTATCTACTCCAAGCTTATTTGGACTCTGTGTTAAAAAGAAACTCAGAATCAGTTGGGCTAATTTGAAGTTTCTGAAAGCTGCTCAGTGTTATTGTTCCAGTAGACTTTGACTCAGGGCATTTTGTGCTTCTCAGGACTAACCTTCAGGATATCTTGACTCACTGATTATAGTTTTTACTGAAAAGTTTTAAAAATCACTATACACGTGTATTCCCCCCCCAACACGTGTGAAGACTCGTTTACCCCGTGGACCAACATAAGGGACAATATTTTAATATGTTTTTAACATAAAGTTAATACTTTTCGTCATATGAACTAATACTTTTTATTGCATGAACCAATATTTTTGAATTGCTTATTACTATAATTTGAAAAAAAGAAAAAAGTTTATCTAAAAAAAATTAATCAAATTTAAGTCAAAATTGCATCAATTGCTAAAGGAATCATGCACTAAGATATTAATCATAAATATCAATATTATTGATTTCCACTCTGTGATTCTTTTCTCAAGACAACGCACAATTTCGATCTCAGCTCCTTCACGTCTTGCGGAATCAATCGCGTCTTGCACACTTTCACACGCCCTGTAGAATAAATAATTAAAAAGTAAAATATCAAGTATCAATTGAAGAGTAGGTTATGTGTTAATTATAATTGATACCTTTCAGTATTACGTTTGACTACATAGTATATTAATATTAATGCATCAATCGGAATAACTCTCTGCCAAATCAAGACGAATTGAGATATCAGGATTTGCTATAGATTTTGCAGCTTCATAGGCTTGTTTAGACTTAATAAAATACTCTTCCACAGTGTTAAAGATATTTATACAAATCTCCTTTCCTGAAAAAAAAAAAAAAAACAAAAACAAAAAGAGAGAATAAACTAAACTGAAATTAACAACTGCAATTACAATAAACACTACTGCTCACATTTTTTCAAACATCGTTATTTCATCTGGGGCAGTGACTTTGCAGTCCAGATCCCTATCAATGATGAACAAAATGTGTCTAATGCTTCTAATGATCTCCCACTCCACCCTCTACTTATACTCACTAAAATATTCCTTGAAATGTTTTTTTTGCTTCTCATTTTTTGCTCCTTCCTCTGGATCGACTTTTGATATTATCCTCCACGAAGACATCCTAGCCGCAATCTTTCCCCACTATCCAAATGTTAGCAAAGAGAACTCATCTCCCACAAATTGGACCCCCATATCTACCAACACTCATGGGTTTTGGGATTTTTCTCACGTTTGCACTCGTAGGTTCAGGGTTTAGGCTAGGGTTTTGATTAGGGGGAAAGTTTATTCTCTCTCTCACCATCTCTCGGTGCATCGGCTATCTCCACGGGGGGCAGGCACCCAGAGCATCGCTATATCGTTCACTTTCCCGGAAAGTGTCGATGTTCCTGCCACCTTTAGAGAGATAATTTTTGAATATTTTGAATTTCAAAAACCCATTATAAGTTGAGTATAGAGTATGAAATAAACCAAGACTTTAATATCTAGAAGATCATCTTGAGGATCGGTCAGTTGTTTTCTAAGCATAGTTGACTGAGACTCGGATCTTGGTACTTAGCATATTACAAGTATAAGATCAACTGAGTTGAGAATCAATTTATAGGAGTCGTCCAACTGATCAGTTAAGTTTAGCAATCGGTAGGATTATTGTAAATCATGAGCTTTACACCACACACAAAAAATATTGTATTTGGAGTAGACTTACAAATGTCAATTTATCAATCTAGTCATTAATTTTTTATAAAATTTTATTCAACCTTCCGATTAAATGGTGTGTTGTGGTCCACTTTGTCTCTTAGTCCATTTTGACAGTTCTACTTAACGTTTCTCATTTGTCATGTCAATCAAAAGTTTGGATTCAAAAAGGTCTCCGGAAACGCATCCAATTGGAATATTGAATGGAGATAAAATTTTAAAATAAGTTAAAAATACAAATATTGTTTTAATAAGAAAAATTCTAGATTTGTTAACTATATATTATTTTAATATTTAAATTTGACAAGTGAGTTTAATAGTGAATAATAAATAAGACACTTTCTATTTGCACTCGACCCAATATATTCATATGTACAATATTTATAAGCACTATATACCATCACATAAAGCTATACAGTAATTGCATTGGATAAATATTCGAGTGTTAAAAGTTGTGCCCTAATTAATATTAAGATTTATTTGTAATGTTGATGACACAAGGATATGGATATGACCGTGCCTAATCACGTCAGGTAGTGACAGTTCTACATACATGCAAGGTGAGGCATGCCTGACGGATCTACGTATTGGCAAGACGTGACAAATGCCTCTATTTTTTCTTCATGAAGTATATGTAATATATATCCTTAATTATTATATATATTTAATTTTAAAAAAAGATATTAAATATGTTACTCACTATTTCTCTTCATAATTTTTTCATGTACATACATTTGTTTGTTGGGCCTCCTAAAGTTAGGATTTAGTTAGCAACTTCAAAAACATTTTCTAATTATAAATTTTGATGGGCTTTAAATTCCAATGTTGGCTCCAACGCTATTATCTACAAGTTAAGATTTTTATTTATTTATATGTTAGTCGATCTTTTACTCTTGGGCATAACCTTTTTTTTTATGTATTTTGTTTGTTGATTTTTTATTTTTTTTACCTCACTTTATGGTCTTCTTTTCATTTTTCCTTTAAAATATTGCACCAATTTAATTTTTAATTTTTTTTTTCATTTTGTTTCAAAATTTATAACCTCTTGTCTCTCGTTATTTTCTCATTCGCAATTCACCAGCAGACAAACTCAATATACATTTTTAATGTTTTGATATTATATTATGTGTTGATTTTTGTTATAATAATTTAATTTATCAAAATTATTATTTAAAAAAAAATGTTATGTGTTACTACCTCCGTTCAGTTTTCGAAGTCACTTTTACTTTTCATACGTATTTTTGCAAGCGAGTTTTATATTAATAATTGAAATGATAAATTGATTTTTAAGGAGGGGTATGATAGATGAGCCTCTTATCTATCATACTCCTCCTTAAAAATCAATTTATCATTTCAATTATAATACAAAACTCGCTCACAAAACGCGTGCAAACAGTAAACCCACCTTCGAATTCTGGACGGAGGTAGTATTATTTTTATGGGAGAAAAATATTCCACTACAAAGTCACCCAAAAACTTACAACCAGATACAAAGTGCAGAAAAATTCTGCACTTTAGTCAAATTTAAACTAAAGTGCCACGTCTTTAGTTCAAATTTCTGCACTTTGTATCTGATTGTAATGGTTCACTCAATCTTGTATCTAGTTGTATTTTTTCCTATTTTTATTAGTTACCACTAAGCAAAATTCTAGCGCCAATCACTGATTACATGCATTGTCACTGAGTATTGAGGAACCAAAAATTTCGCATTCAAAGTTATTAAAATTATTTTAGCTTTCATACGATAATATTCACATGAGCCAACATAAAAATATTCAAATTTGTGCATTGGTTGGAAAAAGTCCTGCATCCGCTCCTGACATCATGTTTATATTATTCTTTAATGTTTTGTGTCTCATTCTACGCCTTATTTGATCTTATATGAGAGTCCGAATGTAACCACAATTAACATCACTACGGTCGATACTACCACTTGAATCTGGAACCTACATGTTGATGCTCACGATTTTGATAGGACCAGTAATTTTGAGGAGATCTCTCGAAAAATATTTAGTGCCCATTTTGGGCAACTCTCCATCATCTTTCTTTGGCTGAGCGCCAACACAACTAGGCCTTCCTTCTCTGTTGATTCTGACCGACCTCTCCGAACAGATGCCTTGGTTGGTGGAGAGTTAGACCCAAACTCCTCACTTAATTTGTTCCCTCCTTTCTGTTCATGTGTCTACTACTGAATATCCTTATTCAGTAATTAGTCAATAATTGACATCTAATCTAATTATGTGTATTTATTTTAAAAAAAAAGAAATATCTCAACATTCTAATTTTTTAATATTATATTCATTTAAAAAATATAAAACGTCTAAAAATTTAACAAATCAAGCATTTCAATCAAAAGAATAAGGTGTAGGTCTCCTGTACATCAGATGCACCATGTAATTCAAGTGCATATTTTAAACATGTAACTTGTTGTGATGAAACATGTAAATTATTTATACTGAAACATGCAACTTGTGTAGGTTAAAAAATAAATTACATGTTTCAGTTTAAATAAGTTGCACATTTTATTAAAACAAGTTGCATGTTTAAAAAATACGTTTGAATTACACGATACATTTGACGCATACTATACCTTGCCAAGAATAAAAGATCTATATCAACTTTTTATTTTACAATTTGTATTAGAAAATTTTTGTATGAGGGCCCAATTTTAGGTAGAATCTCAATTTAGGTCTTCAATTGCGCTATTCAAATTATGCAATTCTTGTTCAATTTCAGCCAATTCACCAAAAAAGAAAAAAAAAAGAGAAAAAAAATCAAAGTATATAAAAAGAAGTATTTATTCATACGAAATTGATCCTATGCCCGCCGGTGGGCACAAATTTATATGTCCACCGTTTATGTGGCGCTCCACATATGCAAGGTCTCACCATTATTTAATTAGTTTCTTTAATTAATTCAACCTTTTTTATTTATATATATTCCATATATTACTCAATTTCATTAATTATATTAAAAAAAAATTACCCATCCCGAACTCAACCCGATCCGAACCTGAACCCGGCCGAGTGGTTCATGATTCACCAGCCCCGAATGGTTCTTGGTTTAGGGTTTATAGTTTAGGGTTTAGGTTTATATAATTAATTTCATTAATTATATTTAAAAAAAATTACCCGACCCGGATCCAACCCGACCCAAACCCGAATTCGGCCCGAGTGGTTCATGGTTCACCCGGCCCGAATGGTTCATGGTTTAGGGTTCATAGTTTATGGTTTAGGTTTATATAATTAATGAGAAAATTGAATTAATTAAATAAATTAATTAAATAATTGCATATATGGCGCGCCACATAAGCGGTGGACATATAAGTTTGTGCCCACCTATGGGCATATGATCAAATCAGTTTATTCATATAAAATAAAGTGTTGGTTTGTAAAGGCACAATACTTTAATATGTTTTCAACACATAACTAATATTTTTCTTCATATAAACTAATACTTTTTATTGCATGAACTAATACTTTTAAATTGCTTATTACTATAATTTGAAAAAAAAAAGTTTATCTGAAAAAATTAATCAAATTTAAGTCAAAATTGCATCAATTGCTAAAGGAATTGGTGCCCGAAAATACTAGTCATAAATATTAATATTAAGAGTGGGTTTCATGTGCGTTCCAAGACCGCAAGACTTATTTCATAGTGTATTTTATAAGCGTGGAACTATACAAAAGCGTAAACGTCAAAACCATTCCAAAAAAAAGCGTCAACTATGTTACCGTATTAGCGATTCTTGACTTTTTTGTGTAAATAAATCGCATTTTTCAAGATAACAAGTTCTTGCGGTTAAAATCTTATTAATATCTGGTCTTGGCCCGGTCATCTGAATCTAAATTTAATATTAATGTGTCTGTTGTTATTTGAACACTTCTCATTATCAAACAAAAAATAACATGTGTAAAACGTTAAAATATACTTGTATTTTGGTTGGAAGGTTGGGCTCCTTCCACGTAGTTGGTGATGCTAACCATGTCATAAGCGTGGGCCAGTTTTAACGCGCAATAGAGTTATTCTGTTTTCCGTGTGCTTTACGAGTGGTGCGCGTTACGACCGTGTCCCGCCTCTTAAAGTCTCACCCGTCCACCACTCCCCACTTTGACACTTTTGTTTGGATAGGTCTCGTATGAATTTAGGTGCACTTTGTATTTTGTATTTTAAAATTGTGTAATTTGTTACTCTCTCCATTTCAGAAGACTTAGCACACTTACTTTTTGCTCGTATTTTTGCGTGCGAGTTGTTTATTAGTATTTGAAATAATAAAATGACTTTTAAGGTTGTGTATGATAGTCTTTACCCTCCTTTGTCATATGCATTTTTTAAAATTACTTTATCATTTCAAATAGTAATAAAAAACTCGCTCGCTAAAACACGAGCGGAACAGTAACTGTGCAAAGTGTTCCGGGACAAAGGAAGTATAATGAAAGATACAATTACATGGCTTAGTGTAAATATGTTGCATGTTTCAGTATAACAATTTACATGTTTTTAAAATGCACTATGAATGCATCAGGATGCACATGAGATCTACTCATTTTGTTTTGGTATATTAAATAAAAAAAACATATATATATATTTATTTAAGAGAAAATACTAGGGTCTGCTTTAGTGAGGGATCTAGGATTTGAAATTTGGGAATACATGTTAGTACTCCCTTCATCCCATAGTTAGTGGAACTCTTTATTGTTCATGAGAATTTTGTGATAAAATGATAAAGTGATATAATGTTGGGGGTAGAAAGTGAAAATTAACTTTATTGAACAGTAGAATAATATTTATTAAAGGTGATAAAGTGATAAATTATTGATGATATGAGAGGGTGACATATGGTAAATAAGTGGATGTTTGAAGAGTGTGAGTTAAAGTGAGTATTTCCATTAAGTTTGGGAAAAAAATGAAAAGAGTTCCATTAAGTATGAGATGGAGGGAATATTTTTTTCCTAATTATACATAATAAAATAAATTCTTATTTTTTTAACACAAGATATAAGGGGGGTACATTTCATCTTGTGGGTAGAATTGTACTTTCCTCCCTCCGCCACTGGTCCGCTTGATTGGGGGTAATGGAAAGTTGTAATAGTAATTAGTCCTATTATTACTATTTGGTGGTTTTGATGTGTTCGTGATAAGAATATAAGTAAATAATTGATTACCTTAGTGTCATCACTCACTTAACCCCCCTTACATGATATTCATTATTAATTTTCTAACCAAACAATAATAATACAATCAATAATTTCATAGTAATTGACCCCTCAATAATACTCATTATCATTGTTATTCTCAAGTCATACCAAGCGGACCCTTATTTATAAGCATAATAGTATCAATTGATAAATGTAATTATGTTAATTTATTAGCTAAGTCTTGTATACACCAGGTGTACCGTGCACTCCATAATATATTTTGAAAATTTTAAACTTGTTTCACCGAAATATGCAACTTATTTACATTAAAATGTGATATTATTTGCACGTTTCAGTGTAAATAAATTGCATATTTCAGTACAAAAAGTTAAATGTTTTTTTAAAAATACACTATGAAATCCCCTGTGCACCCATTGTATAAAAAAATCCATTAATACAATTGTAGCTATTAGTGCACTTAGAGTATTTAATATAAAGTATTAGTATATGTGCATGGTAACTATGGTGCACATGAAACACATTAGACATATACTTTTATTTGTATTGTGAGAATAATCGATCGATTTACAACGTTACCAAGTAAGTAATCGACTAAAAAACGTTTCTGACTAGTAAAAAAATGAACATATTTATTTAACTTATCATGTTTTTCCATATTTGAATTGATTAAAATCATACTACAATTTATTGTAGTGAAATATGTAATTTATTTACACTAAAACACACAAATATTAATTTAAAAAATAAATTGTACATTTCAATATAAATAAATTGCATGTTTTAATATAACAAGTTGTATATATAGTATATGGTGCATAAAAGGTCCATTCATTCTAAATTAATTTTTAAAAGAAAATATTATTCAAATATTAAAGTGCTGCTCCATTTTGCATGAGGACATTTTACACGAGACTCTCTCTTTTGTAATTTATTATGCACTTTTTTTTCTTTCTTTTTACTAAAATCTCTTGACAAAAAAACCGACCAATTAGACAAATCAAATTTCGATCCGCTGTCATTACATAAAAATAAGCAAGTCACATACAGATACAAGAGGGCTACCTTTTTTTATTTCGGACCGGCAAGAGGGCTGCTTTAAATGTATAAAGTTAAAGTAAGAGAATCCATCTCATTTTAATAAATAAATTCCTTTAAAACTAATCATTTTAATTAATATATAATAAAATTCTCAACATCTCAGTTATGACCATGTCTTATATGCATCATGTGTATTGTATATTTTATAATATATTTTTAAAATATAAAACTTGTTGCATTAAAATATATAATTTATTTATATTGAAATGTGTAACTTATGTTCACGAACACATGTTGGACGTTTTAATAAAATAAATAGTATATTTTAATATAATAAGTTTTATATCAAAAAAATACATTATAAAATGCACTATGAACCTAATACCAAAAAGACCCATTCTAATTATATTACAAATTTAGGGCCGTTTGATTAGGTAATGAGGGTGGATAATGAAAATGAATGATAGAGTGATGAGAAATTATCTGAATCAATACTTATTGATAATTTTTAACTTAGGAATAAGGGGTTAATCATCAACCCTTTAATAATTGATTGTGTCACTTGTGCACCAGTAATACCGTACACTTCATGATATATTTAAAAAACATACAATTTGTAGCACTGAAACATGCAATTTATTTATAATAAAACGTGCAACTTGGATCTCATATTAATAGTTGCACGTTTCAGTGTAAACAAATTTCATGCTTCGTTATAACAAATGCATACTTTTAAAATGACTGAGTTGTATGTGCATTCAGACGCACCGTGCACTCATAGTGCATTTTAAAAACATGCAACTTGTTATACTGAAAGATACACCTTCTTTACACTGGATCAAACAATTGTTTTCTATATTAATAGTTACACTGTTCAGTATAAATAAGTTGCATGTTTCATTATAACAAGTTACATGTTTCTAAAATGAATTATGAGTGCACGGTTCACCTGAATGCATACCAGACTTAGCATTTTAAGACAAACTATGAAATTCAAAGTGTATTTGACACATACAAAATTTAACCATAATAATTGATCCCATAATAATACCTCCGTCCGAACTCTTTATTCACATTTACTGTTTTCTCGTGTTTTAACGAACGAATTTTTTATTAGTATTTAAAATAATAAAATAATTTTTAAGAAGATATGAGAGATAGATCTATCATATCTCTTCTTAATAATCACTTTATCATTTCAAGTACTAATAGAATCGCGAGAAAAAAAATAGTGGGAATAAAGAGTTGGAGTATATTTTTAAACTCATGTGAATCCTCAATTATTAGTTGATAAAAAGAAAACAATGTTCTCTTTCTATCTTCTTCGAACCAAAGAACACGACGGAAGGACTTATTAGTCTTTTAAATTAGTCAAACGATAATATTTTAGTAATTTGTTTTGGACAAAAAGGGTCCCACCAATGCAGAAACACTTGCCGTTATTAAATTCATTAAAGAAACATGTCAGTTAATTTTTAATAAATTCCAAAAAAACAGCAGCTCAGCGTCAACGACAGATTTCAATTTAAATAGTGTCACTTGCAAATATTATTTACTTCTTTAAAAACCATTTACTCCAAAGTCGCCGTTTCAATATACCTGAACGCGTGCTTGTAATTTTCTAAGCATTAAATCCGGATCTTCGTTTTCTAACGTCTCTCTCTCTCTCCTCTTTCTCTCTCTTGTTGTGCTCGGAAACTTCTTGCGAGCTGCCGATTTCTTTATTACTTTGTAGTTTCTCGCGAATGCTCTTATAAGTTGAAACGGAACGACTGATTCAAAGGAAAAAGTCGATCGAAGAAAGATTGCGTCTAATTCTCAATTAAGATTTTAAGAAAGAGGGATAAGTGTGTGATTTTAGGGTGGAAATGGCGAGTTTATGGAGGGATGAATGGGAGCTGCAGCCGAAGCATGCGTCGACGGACGCGTTGCAGCGATGGAGGAGTCTTGTCGGAGTCGTGAAGAACCCTAAGCGACGTTTTCGATTCACAGCTAATCTCTCCAAGCGTTATGAAGCTGCTGAAATGCGCAAAACGAATAAGGTTTTTTTTTTTTTACCTCATTTAATGTTGAAGTTTGTGATTAATGAGTAATGAGAATCTGCAAGCGGATTTAATTCTGCGGGAATTGTTTCTCTGTTTCGGTTTTAAGCTGTGTAATGTAATTCTGCGTGTTACTGTTTTTGAAAGGGGGGAATAAGTGATTGTAGATTGATGTTTTACCTGCACAGTCTTGGTTTACAAATTACAATCAAAATAGTTATCTCCTTGGGGTTTTCATAATATGGAGTATCTTTTTGTTCCATGTTTCCAAAATTTGGCTGATGGTAGTATGTATGTGTGTATTTTGATCTCAGGAGAAGCTGAGAATCGCAGTCCTCGTGTCTAAAGCTGCATTTGAGTTCATAAAAGGTGAGGTTTATACATTAGTTCTTTTATTAGGCTGTCTCATGGTCTCCCATCTGTACTACAAGATTTGTAGCAGGAAAATTATGAAGTCAGATTGAAATGAGAAGAGATTTACCTAAAAAATGTTGGGAGTAAATTATTTAAAACATATGTTATAGTGAAATATTAACTTTCAAATGATTACAGGTGCGAAGGAAAGTGATTACACTGTACCTAAGGAAGTTCAAGCTTCTGGTTTCCAGATATGTGCAGATGAATTAGGATCCATAGTTGAAAAACATGATAAGAAAAAGATAAAGTTTCATGGAGGAGTGTCTGGTATTGTAGAAAAGCTCACCACAAGTTCCTCTGATGGCCTTTCTGGAGATAGTGAAGCCCTCATTCGAAGGCAGGAGATATTCGGGATCAACAAATTCGAAGAGAAAAAACCTCGAAGCTTTTGGGTGTTTGTTTGGGAAGCCCTCCAAGATATGACCCTTATGATCCTTGGTGTATGTGCTTTCGTCTCTTTGATTGTTGGCATAGCTACCGAAGGATGGCCTAAAGGTGCTCACGACGGCCTCGGGATCGTTGCCAGCATATTGCTCGTTGTATTTGTCACAGCAACGAGTGATTATCGCCAATCTCTGCAGTTCAGGGATTTGGACAAAGAAAAAAAGAAGATTTCCATTCAAGTGACGAGGAATGGCTACCGACAGAAGATGTCAATTTACGATCTTCTCCCTGGTGATGTTGTTCATCTTGGTATAGGTGATCAAGTCCCTGCTGATGGCCTCTTTCTTTCTGGATTCTCTGTTCTGATTGATGAATCTAGTTTGACAGGAGAAAGTGAGCCAGTGGTGGTCAATGAGGAAAGCCCGTTTCTTCTCTCTGGAACAAAGGTACAAGATGGTACTTGCAAAATGCTTATCACCTCAGTTGGTATGAGAACACAATGGGGAAAATTAATGGCTACTTTAAGTGAGGGTGGAGATGATGAAACCCCATTGCAGGTTAAATTGAATGGAGTAGCAACAATTATTGGCAAGATAGGTCTTGTCTTTGCAATAATTACATTTGCTGTGTTAGTTCAAACACTAATTGGTCGGAAATGGCAAGAAGGAACGTCCTTGATCTGGTCTGGAGATGATGCTATGGAATTACTGGAATACTTTGCTATTGCTGTCACCATTGTTGTTGTTGCAGTTCCTGAGGGACTACCTCTAGCTGTGACATTGAGTCTTGCTTTTGCTATGAAAAAGATGATGAATGATAAAGCACTTGTTCGCCACCTGGCTGCCTGTGAGACTATGGGGTCAGCAACGAGTATCTGCAGCGATAAAACGGGGACTTTAACCACCAACCACATGACTGTAGTGAAATCATGCATTTGCATGAATGTGAAAGTGGTGAGCAAATTAGGGGATGCTTCCACTCTTTGCTCAGAGTTACCAGACTCTGTAGTTAAAGTTCTTCTCCAATCAATCTTTAACAACACTGGCGGAGAAGTTGTGATTAACAAAGATGGGAAGAGGGAGATTTTGGGAACACCCACTGAGGCAGCTATATTGGAGTTTGGTCTATCACTCGGTGGGGATTTTCAGGGAGAAAGACGGGCATCCAAGCTAGTGAAAGTGGAGCCTTTTAACTCTACGAAGAAACGAATGGGGGTGGTGTTGGAGAGTCCTGAAGGAGGTCTAAGAGCTCACACAAAGGGTGCCTCTGAGATAATCTTGGATGCATGTGATAAAATGATCAATTCAAATGGTGAAGTTGTTCCACTCGATGAAGTAGCTTTTAATCATTTGACAGATACTATTGAGCAGTTTGCTAATGAGGCTCTTAGAACTCTATGTCTTGCTTATGTGGAGCTTGGGAATGGATTTTCTGCTAATGATGTTATCCCGTCATCAGGATTTACTCTTATAGGAATTGTGGGAATCAAAGATCCCGTACGTCCTGGAGTACGGGAATCTGTTGCACTTTGTCGTTCAGCAGGTGTGACTGTTCGTATGGTCACGGGGGATAATATTAACACTGCAAAAGCTATTGCCAGAGAATGTGGAATACTTACTGATGATGGGATAGCTATAGAAGGTCCAGAGTTTAGAGAAAAGAGTTTGGAGGAATTGCTTGTGCTGATTCCCAAGATCCAGGTACTTAAAACATATTATCGTATAAATTGCAATCAAAGTTTGTTTCCTCTATATTTTTGTAGACTTGAGATTCTGTAGTATAATATATAAATCATTTAATCCCTTTATTAGGTGATGGCTCGTTCTTCCCCACTAGACAAGCATACATTGGTGAAGCACTTGAGAACCACATTTAATGAAGTTGTTGCTGTAACTGGTGATGGAACGAATGATGCTCCTGCACTTCATGAAGCTGATATTGGACTAGCCATGGGCATTGCTGGAACTGAGGTGATTGTATTTTCACACTTGCATTTCCTACTTGTGTTTGAAACTGTGTATTTAGACAACTTGGGTTGATGCAAAACTAATACTGTTCAATAAAAACAACTAATACTGTTCAGTGGAAACAACTAAGACTGACCAGATAATACCTTTAAATAAAAATAAAAAAAACTATTAAAAAATACATATGAGTTGCACGGTGCAACTGGTGCATAAAAGTATTTCCCGTGTATTTAATATGCCAGTAATCTGCAATTTTATATAAGAGGAGTCAGTTAGTAATGTAGTTGATAAATCATAAAACTAAAGGAAGTTCCATTTCATCATTGAATTCAGGTGGCCAAAGAGAGTGCTGATGTCATAATTTTGGATGACAACTTCTCCACAATCGTGACTGTAGCCAAGTGGGGTCGTTCAGTTTACGTAAACATTCAGAAGTTTGTGCAGTTCCAGCTTACTGTTAACGTTGTTGCACTGGTTGTCAACTTCACTTCAGCTTGTTTAACTGGTAACAAAACTTCCTTATTCTGTAGATCTTGAAGCTTGTTAATATATAATCTAAAAATCTTTTAAAAAAATGGTGCTTTCAGGAAGTGCTCCCCTTACTGCTGTTCAACTTCTTTGGGTCAATATGATAATGGACACACTCGGTGCACTTGCACTAGCAACAGAGCCCCCAAATGACGAACTAATGAAGAGAAAGCCCATTGGGAGGGGTGGAAACTTCATCAGTAATGTCATGTGGAGGAACGTTTTGGGACAATCGGTGTATCAGCTTCTCGTTATATGGTTCCTTCAAGCTTATGGAAAAACATTCTTTGATCTTGAAGGCTCCAACTCTGACTTGGTCCTTAACACCATTATTTTCAACACATTTGTCTTTTGCCAGGTAATTCTTATTAAGGTTTATCAGTTTCTTAGTTAATTTTCATTATTCAAACATGGAAAAGTGTCAATTTAGTCCCTAATCTTAATCATCATGATCAAGTAGGCCCTAACTCCTCCTTTTTGTACATTTAAACCTTTTTCCATTTCAACTGGATCAAATAAGCCCTTATTCTTCTAAAAATGCGAGAATTGACCCCTAAGCTTATTCACTAGGATCAAGTAATTTTGTTATAAGCCCTTATTCTTTTAAAATTGAAGATAGTCATTTCCCTCACCTCATTATTTGTTTGTCCCCATCAAGATAAGACTCAAATTAGAAAATATTTTGCCATTGAGGTGTAGCTCGATGCCATGTTGTATATTATGATACAATTTGATTTTAATTGTCTAAATAATACTTATCGAATTGAACCAAATTTGGTTCAACTTATATTTCAATAAAAAAAATATCTTCAACATCTTTTAATGTTTTTGAGAGAAAATTATCCGTAGAAAGGGACAATATGAGGGTTTATTTGATTCAAGTTGAAAAATGGTCCACATATATAACTTTCAGAAGCTAAGGGCTTATTTGATCTTAGTGGATATATTTTTAGAAGAATAAAGGCTTATTTGATCCCAATTAAAAAGAAAAAGAGTTTACGTGCAAAAAACTAATTAAAGGGCCTACCTAATCCTGACGAATGAGTTTTTCCCTTCAAACATAAATAAATTTGTGACTAAATAAATGGTTGTGATCATTGTGCAGCTCTTCAATGAAGTGAACTCCCGAGAAATGGAGAAAATCGACGTTCTTACAGGAATACTTGATAACCAGGTATTCGTTTCCGTTCTTGGGGCTACTCTGGTCTTCCAGATCATCATCATTGAATGCCTGGGAACTTTCGCAAACACGACTCCTCTATCATTGAAGCAATGGTTTGCTAGCATGTTCATTGGATTCTTAGGAATGCCAATTGCTGTTATCTTGAAGAAATTTGTTCCCATGCAAAGTTAACTAACCACCCAAAAGGCTGCTGCAATCCTACATTAGATGTACATTTCGTCATTTTTATGTAGTGTTTTGTTTTCCTAATGCTGATGTAACTAGGGTTTATTACTACCTCTAACCCTTGTACAAAGCCTCTATTATTGTACTTAAATAGCAACATTGAATGGATTTGCTTATTTGGGGCTCTTTTTCCGCAACTGGAAGTAATTTCAGAGTTCAAACTCAATGAGAAAATTATGTTAAATTCGTATCATTATTCACTGGACACACCTATTTTTTTTCACTACTCTTTTTTATAAAAAAGAATATAATAAACATGAATATATAATTGAGTTACATGAATATATAATGATGCAGTTTTTTTGGGAGATTTATGATAGGTTCATTTCAGGATTGCAATTTATTAATAGTTATAAAATAGTTGCATACGTGTACATTCATTTGTATTGTTATGTGTAATTTTGGTTATATATATATATATATATATATATATATATATAATCATGTTTGTACATTTTTTTAGCAGCCAAAGAAAAATATATTGATTAAAAAGCCATATGAAGTACAAGGGGTTCCGCCCTTACAATACTGAGTGTACGATGAGTAAAAGTACGTCTAGTCCAATATCTCAGATTTTGTTACAATTCACACAAAGCACAACAGACTATAACTCGAATCTAGGATTTAATCGTCAATTCGAAAACGAAATATGACCTTTACTTTCGTTCCTTTTGTCGTCACCAAGCCCAAGCCCTTGCCTTGATTTCTTCAAACACTTTCTTCGGGTCCGGTATCACGTTCTCGAAAATTCTTTCATTTATGGAATTCCAAATTGCCCAAATAACTTCTGTCCAAATTGTCGAACTAATTTTATCCTGCTTTTGTGAGCCAAGTATCGATAAATGTTGTAAGAAATTTGAGATTGGTTCATTGTGGGGAACCATATCGACACCCGTCCACCTGTAGATATCGCTCCAAATTTTTGTAGCAAAGATGCACTCGAACAATAGATGTTGAAAGTTTTCAACAGTAGCCCCACATAATGCACAATTAAGGTCGCCATCCGTAGGAATGATGTTCCTCTTTGAGAGTTCTTCTTTAGTAGATAATTAGCTCTTCATTGCCTTCCACACAATAGATTGGATTCTTCTTGGAGCAAAACTGCCCAAAAATGACTTAAACGCTAACCTAATTGTGTGGTCTTCATCTTTGTCTTCCGCATTGCACGAACAAAGGTATGCCACTTTAGTTGAAAAGATCCCGTTTGTACCTATTAATTATTTGAGGCACACTTGCATCAGATGGTCTCACGGTGAGATGGGATATAAGTTGGACACTGACGCTTTAACATTTTGGGAGAGATAGATGTGATTTGTGTTAGGTTGTACACTGCCTCATGTATGAGATTGTCTCATATAAATTTTGTTTAGTACTCCCTCCGTCTCAATTTTCACACTGATTTGAGACCGCAAACCAAGGAAAAGACACTTTATGCAAAAAATAATGGCATATGGGTAAATAAATGTATTTTTTTGTGGGTGAGAGTTGTGTAAAAAATATCCATTTTGGGATGTGAAAATTGATATGAGACAAACCAAAAAAAAAAGTGTGAAAACTGATGCGGGACGGAGGGAGTAATTTATATAAAAGAAATTATACCTATTACTTATTTTCTCAAATTTTTTTATATGCATGCTAATTTAGTTTCTCAAAAGCAGAGGATTAATCATGCTCACTTTGCCTCTTCCCCTCGGGGAATATTTAATGAATCTTATTAAGAAACAGTTTTGCCAACCACTCAATCCTTTATTATTGACACCATATTATAATTTTATCTACTTTTAGGTCTCTAGGGGTCGTATAAATATAATGAAGTGATGGGTTTTGGTGCAGCAGGCCGCTATTGAAGACTTAAGGTTGTGACCGGGCTTAGACTCCTATTCAAGTGACGGTGACAGCAATGAACCAATTCTTCCTCTTTCTCAACACAAAATACTCACAGTATTTTGGAATTCACTCACAAAGAAAAACTTTTTCGAATTTCACTTCAAAAGGGACGCTCATTCAACTTTTTATAAGTCAAAGAATTCTCAATCATACGTCAATTAGGGAGAAGATTATAAAATAATTGAGGTAAAAAATTGAGGCCAAAAATTAGGGGAAACACATTTAAAAAAGAGAAAGAAGGGAAGAAAATTATGAACTTTTAGAGACTTAATTTATTGGGCCAAAAACCCAAACCCTCATATAAACCAAAAAAATATGAATATTTGTAGGCCACGAATGCCAAAAAAACACCACAGAGAAATACTCAAGTATCTGTAGGCAATCTCAACACAGAAGGTCAGAAGCCCATTGCTGCATAACTTGGTAAATAACAACTTAAATAAAATGAAAGCAAAAAACAAAATTTAGGCTGTGCTTGGATGTTGGATTTTTTTTCATTTTCATTCTCAATTTTCAATACTATTCATTCTTAATTTTCATTACTATTCTCTTTCATTTTTTAATACTATTCACTCAACATTTTCATTATTATTCACCATTAAACCTCACACACTCAATACTATTCATCTCAATTCTCAATACTATTACAATATTAATATTAACATCAAATATATATGTATATTAATAATATTATTAACTATATAAAAATATTATAATACTAATACGAATAATATTTAAGATACTAAAATAATTATAAATAATTTTGTCCTACATGTAGAATTAATATTTAAAATATTAATATAATTAAGTATGATTATATAATTAATATAATAATATAAACATTCATATATATTATCAAATATCAATATAATATTAATATTAATATTAAATATTATTCTTAGTGCTATTATAATAATTATTAATTTTAATTTTTATGATTAATAATATCAATAAAATAATATTATTATAAAAAAATATAATTATTACTACCTTCGTCCCGAAAAAACGTGCACACCTACATTATTATTGAGTTTTTGTGAGCTAGTTGTTTATTAGTATTTCAAATGATAAAATAATTTTTAAAGAGGGGTATTATAGATCTACCTCTCATCTATTTCATGCATCTTTAAAAATTATTTTATCATTTCAAATACTAATAAAAAACCTGCTCGCAAAAACACGTGAAAACAGTAAACGTGCACGTTTCTTTGGGACGGAGGGAGTATTATACTAATAAATTTTGAAATACTAAATAAAATTATAATATAATATTTTTAATATACTTAATATTATTTATATTTTCTTAATATTAAATATTAATGTAATAATGTAAGATTAAATAATAATATAATATTAATATAACTTGAATATTACCTCCGTCGGTCCGTCCCGAGATAATATGCACCCCAAAATTCATGTTAAAAATATTATTACCTCTGTCCCATGATAACGTGCATTCTACCTTATTATCGAGTTTTAGCGATCGAATTGTTTATTAGTATTTAAAATGATAAAGTGACTTTTAAGGAGGATTATAATAAATCTACCTCTCCTCTATTATATATCTCTTTAAAAAATATTTTATCATTTCAAATACCAATAAAAAATTCTCTCGCTAAAACACGAGAAAACAGTAAACGTGCACGTTATCCCGGGATGAGGGAGTATTATCATATATTCATTTTATATATTTTTAGAAATATTATTATAATATTAGTAATTATTTATTATGAGTATTATTTTAATAGTATTTTTTTTAATAATACTATATTAAAAATGTTATTGTTAATATTAACGTTATGAATATTTAAAGTACTAGTAAAAAAAATTGTCAATATATTTTAAATATTAAATTATTAATATTATTATATTATAAAATCTTAATATTAAATTTATTGAAAAAAAATTATTAACTAATACAACACAAATTAAAATTTCATCATATTAATTATTCAAAAGAAAAAAAAATTCACATCCAATCACACTATCATTTTCTACAGACATATCACATCAACTATAATCATTACACTTTTTTCACATCTAATCACACTCTTATTTTTCATAACTATTCATCTAAAATAGTTTTTTTCCCAAAAAAATGAAAAATGAGATATTGATGACACATCCAAGCACACCCTTACCTTCCTTTCCCTGCAGAAAAAAAAATGGAGGCAACATAATGGTTCACAAAGTATCAAAACACACAGGTCTAATCACTTAATTTCCACTAATCAAGTCCCATTAGTTTTCGCATAAATCCAAACAAATTAAAAATTTTAAGAGCATTTACCAAGTACTCCACATTATTCGTAAGGCTAGATTTTTTATGCACCTAGATGCACCGTACACTCATAGTGCATTTTAGAAGCGTGCAATTTGTAATGCTGAAAAATGTGATTTATTTACACAGAAAAGTGTAACTGTTAATATGGGAACATAATTACATGCTTCTGTTTGAAATAGTTTCACGTTTCTATTTTGTATAATTGCACGTTTTTAAAATGCACTATGAATGCACGGTACACCCGAGTGCATATGAGACTCACTCTATTCCTAATCCACTTTTTTCACGAATCAAGACACTTGTTGCTCCACCAACCATTTAAACAAATTGAAAAAGAATAGAAGAAACAACTTACCTCTCCTTACCGTCAATAGTGGAGAACGGCTGGGAAGATTATGGAACAATTGAGGACAAAGATTGGAGCCAGAAATAAGGAGAAACACGTTTGAAAAAGTTTGAAAAAAGGAAAAAGATGAAGAGGATAATAGACTTTAGGGACTTAATTTATTGGTCCAAAACCCAAACCCTCATATAAGCCCAACAACATTATTATTTTGATGTGGGATATTGTTTGAGGGGAGGATTGTTGGGGTTCAAACAATATCTCATATCAAAATAATATGTGAGGATCATGAGGTTTATTAGGATGTACACAATCTTCTTTGGTATCAACAACAATTTTGGCATACAATCGGGACGGAGGGTTTGTATCAACAGGGCACAAAGTTGTTGAGGGACACCATTTGTATTAGCATGGCCTTTTGAGAGATGTCCAAAAATAAATCCGTGCGGCTCAGTCCAAAGCAGACAATATTATACCAATGCGGGGATCCTAGTCCATCCAGGATCTTAATAGTGGTATTAGAGTCATGGTCCCAAATGAAACGATGTAGACAGTCTTTGTGGAGTTGTTTGCTGTGAGCCTTGGTGAAATAAACAGGGGTCTCTATGGACTAGGCGACATTGACCTAGATAAAAGCAGTCGATTGAGGGGGGGCTCGGTGGTCTTTGTTTGAGGGGAGAATTTTTGGGGTATCAAACAATATCCACATCGAAGGATCATGATGTTTATTAGGATGAACACTATCTCCATTGGTATGAGCCTTGTGGGAGATGCCAAAAATAATCCGTGCGAGTTTGGCCCAAAACCGACAATATCATACCAATGTGGGGATTTGGATCCATCCATGTATGTGTTAAAAGCGGAAGCGGTAATCGACCTGGACTGCCTTAGCGCTTTCGTTCGGACCGGGTCCGACCGTTATTAAAGCGATTGAACCGGTATGATGTCATAAATATATATAATTAAATATATAAATTATTATTCATCATTTATATTTTTTCACTTGTAATAACATATTTGATAAACAAATTACGATAAAAAAATAAGTAAATATGCATCTAATAATGTAATTTAAAGATCAATTTTAACAATTTAGATCAAATTCCAATAATACTAAAATAAGTATTTAAAAATTAAAACAAATTTAAATATATATTTATTTATTTATTAATATTAATTAAAGTTTTGAATTCAAAACTAAATTTCATCCCATTAGACCCTTTCCAACCAAAAACACACTTGGGCCATTAGTATTTTTTTTCTTTGTGGAGTCGTTTGGTGTGAGCCTTGGTGAAATAAACAGGGGTCTCTATGAACTAGGCGGCATTAACCTAGCTAAAACAGGTCGTTTGAGGGGAGGCTCGGTGGTTTTTGTTTGAGGGGAGGATTTTTGGAGTATCAGATAATATCCCACACCAAAATAATATGAGAGGATCATGAGGTTTATTAGGATGAACACTATCTCCATTGGTGTCAAAAACAAATCCTGCGAGCTTGGCCCAAAGCGGACAATATCATATCTATGCGGAATTTTGGGTTCATCCAGGATCCTAACATGAGGGCTTGTTCTATGAATGAATCAGGTTATAAGAGCCTCAAAGTATCAAGCTTGTTTATTGATCAAACCTTGATTGAGATAAGATGTAATTCACCAATATTATTGCTTTATTAACTCTGTTAAAAATAGGTCTCATACATCATACAATGATCAACATTTGGTATTTGAGCTAACAATAATTAAAATAATACTTCTATCTTTTTAATATTTAAAAATGGTATTATTATTGTAATTTTTGTGCATTTTTTACAATTTTTAAATTTAATTATAGAAAAAAATTGAAAACATTTTACAATTTTAAAAAAATATAATTATTTCTTTCTTTTTAATAATGACAAAAATAAAAAATGCATATACCTATAAAATACGCAGTGCATATACTTACATACACGCGTAAAAAAATTACATACACGTACATTATATTACGTACATTTAAATTACATTGTACACAAGCGTAAAAAAAATACAGCAAGTGTAAATCACCAAAAAAATCATATTCGGGTTAAAAAATTCCCCCAACATCTTCTTTAAAGAAAAAAAGAACCTCCAAAAAATCACCAAACCTCTGTCTTCATGTGTAAAATCACTAGCCTTAAACACATGCAAAACAACATATGTTCTTCACTATCAACACAATAATCTGCATGATTTAAAAGAATAAAATTACAAAATGTATAATCATTAAGCAAAGAGAAAAAGATGACTTTTTTTTTTTTTTTGTTGGATTGGAAAAATAGATATATTAATATGTAGCAGCCATTAGCATAAGATATACAAATGGCCACGAAAGAAATTAGCATACACCTTACAAAACAAACAACATCAGAACTCCTACCCTGCTTATACTAACACTGCTATATTACATACCATAAAATCAACATTCCAGAACACGAAACAGGGCCAAAAAAAATCAGCAGCACTGGGAACTTACTTGTAAACAGTTTTTGCCTGATAAAAATCTTGATTTTTCATAGATCATAATTAAATCAAGATAATTGGGGGAGTGTCCAGCCGGATCCGCCGCCAGACTACAGTCTCAGACGAGTCTCAGGAAAATGACGACCAACGCCAAAAAGGAAACAAATTCCCCGAATCTCGAGCGACCACCTAACTCACGCGAACAAATAAATTCCCCAAACTCGAAAATCCGCCTGCGCATGGATCTTCAAAACCTCTAAACACTTCAAACACAACCAACCAACTACCGCCAATAAATCGCTGAAAAAAAAACCCATCCACCACCATTAAAAAACCCAACCAACACCGTTCATCACCATTAAAAAACAACCACCACCACCACCTCGCCCCTTCCACGTAACCCAGCCGCCACCGCCTCGCCCTCCCCGTTAAAAAACAACCACCACTGTCTCGCCCCTCCACGTAAAAAAATGGATCTTCAAAATAATCAAGAGATTCCCTGTTGAAAACCCATTTTACACTTCAAAAACAACCAACCAACTACCGCCAATTTTTTTTTTTATCATGTGTTGTGTTTTTGCTTATAACTAGATGCATATGACAAGTATAAACATAAAGCAAAGAACAAACACAAATTAAAAAAAACCCATCCACCACCATTAAAAAATTCCTTATCAACTTCGAGCTTTTACACTACCTCAACCAACAACTTCGCCCTGAGTTCATCACCATTTTAAACAACCACCACCACCACCACGTTTACTTACCAATCACAAACAAGCTTTCAACCCTTACTAACTTCCCTCTAGAGTTTTCACGCTACTCCGCCGTCTAACTCTTTACAACACTTCTCACCAACAAACACACTCCATCTACCTTCACAAGGGTTTGGGGTTTCTCGGTTGGTTTCAACTATGGTGAGATTTTCCCTTACAATGGTTTAGCCTCAATGCTAAGGTTGGGAAAATCTCTCTAAGCTTAGGATATGGCATTTGTGCTTAGATCTAAGGTAGAACACTCTTGGTTAAATTTGGATAAAAATGGAGTTGCTTGAATATTTGGCTTTTAATCTTCACTTTGCAGATTATCTTCTTTTGAAGATGTTGCAATGTATTTAGAGGATTTAAATATTAAATTCAAATCCATACTAATGAATCTTCTTTTTCTTTGTCCTATTGCACTTTTCCTTTTATGATTATGTTTTCTCACATATAATTTAATGTGTGTTTGTGTGTCTTCTTTATTGATCACCGGATTTGAGAAAAAAATGAGAGAGAGAGAGAAATTTTTCGATTCGTCATTTCGGATTTGTTCGAATCATCAATTTGAAATCTTAATTCATCAGAGAGAGAGAGAATCAAATCATCATCCGAATCGATTTCGAGTGAAATGGACCATTTTTTAATGTAATTATATAAAAAATCAATTGATGGTATATGTCGATTTTTTTTGTACCTAAATGTTATTGTCTTTGTTCTTCGTGCCAACTAGAAGTGTTTTGTTCATAACACAAGTTGATAATGAATAATTCATTCTTTATCCCAAAAGCAAATTCGATTTGTTATAGGATGCATTTTTTTTTTTATAAAAATCGTGGTGTGCACTTTAAAATCAATTAGTGAACCTTTTGAATTGTGTAGAATTGATTATTCCCATTTTACGTTCCATGAAAATAAACTCATTATTTATTTTTTTTAGCAATTATAACTAGTAACAACAAGTATTATTAAAAGTAAAATATAATATCCATCAAGAAAAAGTTTAGAAACCCTGAAATTAAATTCTTTTTCGGCTAAAACTAGGAACGTAAAAGTTTTACATCTCTCAAAATTAAAACTTTGTCTTCAAAAGACAACCACACTTCTCCCATTGGTTTGGGGTTTCTCCGTTTGGTTTCAAATATGGTGATTTTTTTCCATCAATGGTTTAACAATGCTAAGGTTGGGAAAATCTCTCTAAGCTTAGGATATGGCATTTGTGCTTAGATCTAGGTAGAACACTCTTGGTTAAATTTGGATAAATCTAGGTCAATATTTGGGCTTCAAGATTAATATCTTCTTTTTGAGAAAAAATGTATTTATAGTGTGGATTTAAATTTACCGAGAAATCCATACTAATGGTCTTTTGTTCAATGCAATCCTTTTACTAAGAAAAGTAATTGAGAGAGCAATCAAATGGTTTTCGTCGGACATCGCTCATTAAAGAATTAAGTCGTTTGATCCGTCCAAAGGGAAGTGTTTTTAACCATGGTTAAAAATGTTCACACCGGAGGGATGCATGCTCCAAACCCAAGAAAGTGGAAAGAAAGGTAATTTCAAAATTAAAATCACTTGTTCATAAAAAACTTGTTTAGCGGCGTATCTTCCCATTTTGTGGGTAGTGGATCTTGATCACGGGATCCATCCTCATCGATCATGTTTGTTTCACTTTATAGGGGTTTCAATAACCAAGGACATAATTCATCAAAACTAAAATATCCCAAAAACTTAGTGGGACCGAGATTGAGAGGAGATTTTTAGTCACCAATGCTTCATCCTCCTTTCCCAAATGTTTCTCTACTATCTCCAAAGCTAGTGTCCATAGTGAACATGTGATGAACGTCATCACAAAACTCTATAAAAACTTGTCGAAAGATTTTGGAAGAGTTCCAGGAAAAGGAACTCAATTTTAGACCCTTTATCAAAATAACGAATATCCAAGATAAGCAAGTTTGTCAAAATAAATTCTTTTCTAAAACTAGGAAGCGTAACCTTGAGAACATTTGATCCCCCATGGGTGTCCCTCCTTCCGGTGATGAATCTAGGTCAATCTTTTAATGAGAGAAAAAAGCCATGTCATCCCATTACTCTCAAGAGAGGCAATCAAATGGTTGATCATCGAAGAGAAATCGGTTTTTTTAACCAAAACATTTCCTCAAACCCAAGAAAATGGAAAGAAAGGTTTCCATGATTTTAGTAAAACTTGTTCAACACCTTCATGAATGTATCTCAAATCGTGTTTGTTTTCACTTTATAGGGGTTCAAGGAAGTCAAGATTATACATTTTTAGTCACCAATGCTTCATCCTTGGAATGTTTCTCTACTATCTCCAAAGCTAGTGTCCATAGTGAACAAATGGTCATCTTGTCGAAATTTCTCCGCCCATCAAAATACTTCAAGAGAAATAAGCAAGTTTGATCCTTTTAGGTTGGCTTGGAGAGGAGATAGCACCTTCATGAAATGTTTTGTCGCTTGGGTACGCCAAGAACCCAATAGTGTTTCGACAAGAAAGTCAAGATTATACATTTCATAGGCTCGTTGGAATGCTCCCCGTCATCATCTTGAAATCTCTCGCATTCGCTGATCCTTTAGTTGGCTTGTCGCTTGGGTGAGGACTAATTTCATATTTCGTTTCCAAATTTCATAATTTTCACCAGAAAGTTGGTGTTCTTTGAGTGTACATTTCAGTCGATTAAAAGGTTGCGACATGCTGAACTGAAATAAATAACGATTTGCATAAGCACAAAATTATCACATAATTCGATCACATGAATCATATTAAAATCTCAAAAAAAATATAAACATGCATCAGCCAACATCTCAAAATAATTTAAATAAGTCACGTGGGGTGGGTCATTATTTAAACACATTCAAGCAGGTTACAAACAAGAAAGCAGTTACAAACCTTTAATATCCAGATTATTAGTTGGCTCCCACTTGACCAATATAAAATTGACAGGGACTTCGGGGAAGTATATGCTGAAAGTGTGTGTGCGTGTATTTTCAGAGTGTTTTTGAAAATGTTGTGAAACATATAAAACAACATATGATAGTGGAAGTATAAAAACACAGTGCAAAGGATTTCCAAAATTGTGTATAGTCTATAATAAGACTATACGAACCCATGGTTAACAACATCACTATAACAAGTAGTGAGATACACACAAATCTCTTACAAGATCCTAAAAGGTGTAGTGAAAAACCACACACAAAAAATCAATCTATTCAATAAAGTAACTAGTGATCTTATTCAACCTAAAACTTGATCTAATAAGATAAACACAATACTGATGGGATAGATTGTATTCCCTCGACCAGTACAAATAGAATAACAACGACCCTCACACTCCTACAAGAAACAATCACTCGGTTGTTCTCTCGGTTGTGTCTTGGATGTTACTCTCTTAAGTTTGGAGTATAGCAAATGAGATTTCACTTTAAATTAAACTTGAATGTCGACCAATGCAGTCTATTTATAGCCATTCGGACCAACTGCATTGTCCTATCCACTTGGTGTGGACAGCCTTGAAGATCTCCTACACTATCTCCGTGATCTTGGTGTAACCACCCATGATCTTTCTATTCTTACTCCATCAGTGAAACCGCTTGACAATATCTAAAATTGTCTTCAACCTGCAATGTAGGAAACATATAAAAACACATCTAATAAAACAGAGTCAGTGTTAGGATAAAGGGCAAATTTAAGATGTTGTGCAGAATGTTGTTCAACATATGGAACAACATCCGTGCAACATCAACAAACTCCCCCAATTTGGTCTTTCTACTACAACACACCTGATGTTAAAAACAACATCCGTACTTGTGTTAGGAAAGAAACAAATAATAGCCATTAAGAGAACAACTACTATTCAACCAAATCATAATTTAAAAGCAAACAACAAACACAAGCACTAAGTACATCAACAGTGTACTTAGGCCAAAGTATCCAACATAAAGTAAATGACAGAAACATAAACCTATCAACTAATTGTCCATTAACAGAGTTTATAAAGTAAAGAGCAGTAAATAAAATATTGCAATTCAGAAAGGAATTTTTATAGTGAAGTATTGAGAAGGACTGGGCCATTGGAATGACTGCATCTCCATAATCTGCAAATGCTCCCCCATACATAAAAAAACTCCCCCTGTCTTAAATCTGTTCACCAATTGTCATGACCATACATCTCATCAAGCAAAACAATACTCTCAGGAGACATATCCTCTCTGTCAGGAGTCTTTCTCAGATCTTCATCAGTGCTATCATCAGTTGTAAGGTCAATTGGTGCAGGGTCAGAAACAACTTGTTCAGCAGCAGCAACATTGAGTACATCATTCACTGCATCCTCCACAGCTTCATTCACAGCATCTTGTACAACATCCTCAACCTCTCTGTCTTCAGCATCATTTTGATCATCTTGTGCAAAGAAGACCACCATCATCATCCTCAATGAAGATTATCACCAAAGATCCGGTGCATCATCCTTCCCACCTGCATGGCCAGATGGATCAACTCCATCATCACCACCATCTTCAGGACCATCATCAGGTGATCCTCCCCCTGTTGGAGTAGAAAGCAGGCTTCTCCAGAAGGTTTGCTATTTAAGTAGAGCATCTATGTTCTGCTGGATGGATTGAATTTGATCAGTAATGAAATAATTAGTAAATGTGACAGAAGGGATACCATTACTTCTTGTGACTGTGTAAGGAATGTTGCCATCAGAATGGGCAACATTTTCTGTCTGCTGTTCAGGGTCTTCCATAGGTAGATCAACCACACGGTTTCCACATTTTAGAACTGGGGAAATCCCAAAGCTAGAGATAAAACCACTAATCTTCTCTCCTCTAGGTCTGTCAAACTCCAACTTATCCAAGAACTGACAGATCAAACTTGGATATGGGAAAATTCCACCATCACCATGTTTTCCAGCAAGAGACATCATATTATCAAATATGATTTGTCCCATATTAAACTTGTTTAGATGAACAATCTTGTAAAGCAGGAAAACCTGTTCTTTAGTAAGCACAGTGGAATTTCTAGAAGGATATCAGTTTGAGACCAACAATTTATGCATCACAGAATAGAGAGAAGTCAATTTTGCAGCAGAAAATTGCAATGTCCATTCAGAATATCTTCCACCAGTTTTCACAGACGACACTTCACCAATTTCTAGATCAATAGGTTCTTCCTCTACATTCTTAGTCCTTAGGAAAATGTTGATGAGCCTACGAGTGATGGTAACAACATTATACCTAAACCTTACTTTCTCATAATTTAAAGATTGTCTATTTCCACAACACTTCTTCAAATTAGCATAAAATTCAGCAACCCAAGGCACATAGTATGGTTTAACATATTGTAGAACATGTAGTAAGGATCTTTCCTATAGAACACCTATCATATTGTTGGCTTCAAATTCAGAAAGTTTAATGATTCTTTCATCAACAATATGTCTTTTCAGCATGGTTTTCACAACTCTAGACCTCCTATCAAATTCAATTCTATCATCAGGGTCAGAGTCAGATTCCATTACCTCATCAAAGAGTTGATCAAACTCATCATCAGTTTGATTTTCAGCAGACTCATCTTCCTGTACATTTTCACCAGCTTCACCATCTTTCTCAGAATCATCTTCTTCAACATCCATTTCTTCCTCAAACTCATCTGTCTCAGCTTCATCTTTCTCAGATTCCTCTCTCTCAGAATCATCTCTTTCAACATTCTCAGATGGTTTTGCAGCATCAGGAGTAGCATCCCCAGATGGTTCCTTTTGGTTCGTTTCTCTTTCTTTGCCATCAATTCCTCCATGGTTAAGTCATCATCTGAGTCTTTTGGCTCAGCAACAGGAACATCTAGAACAACCATTTCTTCATCTGAATCCTCTACAGTGATAGGATCATCAACACCACCATCACTCCTCTTAGGACGTTTTCCAGTGTAATCTACTTTCTTTCCAAGGTCCCTTTGTGAGACTCTCCTCTTTCCCCATTTTCCACCACCTATTTTTGGAGTCAATTGCTTCTTTCTCAACCGAATGTTCTTGAGTTTCTCCCCCAGTCCTTCTGAATCAGAGGAATTAGCTTTGTTCATCTTAACATCGGCCGTTTGAGTAGGGTTTTCAACAGGTTTGGGAGATGGTTCATCAGGAATTTCTGTGGTTAAGGGTTTAGCAGAAATATCAACAAAGTCATTAATGTTGACTTGTCTTTTGCCAACAAAAACATCAGGAAGAATAGGAAGGTTTTTCTCGAGCATCTGTTCGATGATCAGTCGAATCAGAGATTGAGGGGTATCTTCAGGAAATTCGTACGAAGTGGGTTTTGGTACGGATGAAGACGATGATCCACCAAAATTAGTGGAATCATAGTCTGGGTTTTGAGTAGCCATTTCTGCAAGTAGGTTCAGAGGGTTTGAAGTTTCTGGAGAAGAAGGGTTTGAACGATGAGGGTTTGCGTGTGAGTGTAAATGATCAGAAGAACTCGAAAGGTTTTGTTTATCAGCCATCCCACCTTTTTTTTTTTCCAATCACATAAAAGCAAATACAATTAAAATAATGTTATATGAAAAATAGGAGGGAAAATAAGTATATGACCGAAATAATTGAAATAACATAAGTAAAATCAACACAAACCTCGATTCCTATGTGCAACAACAAAGTTTTCAGCTTTCAGTAATGAACATCTCAGATAAATCGAACTTAAGTAGAGAAGAAAATGGAGGTTATTACACAAAACCACCAAGAAACCGATCAAACAAGAGTAACAACCCACTAAAACGCAAGTTAGTGATCGTGAGAATGTGTAAGAGACCGCCAAAAACATTTTTGAAAAACAGAGATCATATCCAAAATTAAATAAACTCATATCATTTCAAATAACTTGTTTAAATCGCAAAATTCAACTTATCCAGAACATTAATTGAATCATGTATGATAGATAAAGTTTGAATCATTTAATGTTTCACAAAATGTCGGCACACATATATCTCAACACTCAATTTTGCATGAAATTCATCATCAAAGTGTTGCATATTATGAATTTTCTTTTAAACACATGTTCACATTGATCCATCTTTTCAAAAGAGAACATCGTAGTCGCGAGCTCCGTGCCCCATAGTTACTCAATGGATTGTGAACAAACATGGATGTATATTTAATCACCTTTTGAAAAGAGAACATCGTAGTAGCGAGCTCCGTGTCCTATAGTTACTCAGTGATTATACATCTAAGTTGTGCTTTATTTTTCAATGCATTTAAGAGATATATGCCCAGGACTCTATATCTAAACCATGATTCAACAATAAGATCATAACTCTATCATTTAAAGTTTAAACATAAGTAAATCAGCAGACAAACTCATTATCAGAACCATAATGTTGCTTCAAATGTTGGAAACATTTGTCACAACATCTAGTGTTTATTTTCAGATATAGCAAAGACCAAGAGATTTTCTAAGTGAAGAAAACCTCTCATTATCAAGGGCTTTTGTGAAAATATCAGCAAGTTGTTTTTCAGTAGAAATGTGTTGGGAAATTTGTATTTTAGTTTTGATGGAAGTTCCAAAACAGGTTGTAATAGGACCAAATCGGACACATAATGGTATCGATGACTTAGAATCGATTAAGATGACCAACTGAAATGTATAGATAGCTGATGTAAAAGATAGGTCACATATTGAGGAGGAACTCAATATGTATAGGTCAGGTCGAAGTATCAGATGACCCAGATAAGGTCAAATGATCAGAAGACTAAGAACAAATCGAAGACAAGAAGTCGAGGAGATCGGTGAAGACAGAAGACATCGAAGACTCGGATGAACTCGAAGACTCGGATGAACTCAAGACTCGGATGAACTCAAGACTCGATGGACTGAATCTCGGATGAATCAAGACTCGATGAACTCAAGACTCAAGAATAAACTCAAGACTTAAGACGATTGAAGACACCGAGGCTCGAGAGTCACCAAGATCGAAAAGACTACCGAAGACTCGAAGACCTATATCGGTAGTCCGCATATTGAGCTAAGACAATCTGCATTAGAAGACTCAACAAGGTAGACTGATCAATTACTTGATCAAGTCATCTCACACCTGGCGTCAATCAAAAAGATACACTAGACAAGACGAATCTTCTACAAAAGGAATATCAATCGTCTAACGGACAAATTATCAAGTCACGGCCTCATGAAGCCAAGGAGAAAGCGACACGTGCACAAAAAGAGCTGACATTACGGGATTCGATGCTGCGGACATAAACAACGCTAATCATGCCTATGGCCACGCCGATAATCGGAGCACGTCATAATCATATCCTACAACCTACCTAATATAGCCCAAAATTAAAATTGCTCTCCAACGGCTCTTTAAATTTGAGGTCTATAAAATGGGATTGCTCGTCAATTGAAAAAAAAGAGAGGACACCAAAAAGAACGAACACCGGGATACCGAAAAAGAAGCAAAAACTACAGCAAAATCTCCGCTCGAAGAACACCATATTTGAAGATTATTCTTAGAGTGTTCATCCCATAGTTCTTAGCAAGAAATCCTATCCACTAGCATTTGGCTACCTAAAACACCAAGGATAGATTTCCAGTTGGAACCCTCAAACATTCTTTACCCAAACACAAGTTAGGTTAAGTTTGTTACCGCAAGATTTCAGACTAGGGATTCTAGTTTTTTGATTTTTAGTTCGATTGAGTATGAACTCGATAAACATCTGTTGAGTGTTGGACTAACACGGTAAACTAAGTCCAAGCAGGTTAAGATCGGTTAAGTTCGGTTAAGTTCGGTTAAGGTTAAACCCTTCTGAACCACTATAAAAAGTCTTGTGTGCAATTACTTGCTTTCTTTATTGATTTACACTATTCACACAACTGAGTTTAAAAGCGCATACATATTCTAGTTAAGCTCAGTCTGCACCAAGCAACTGATCTGATCAGGTTGACACCTTAGTCAGCTGGTTGAAAACTGACTTAAGAATCTGAATTGATAGAACTGGTTTTTCACACGGGTATTTACAAGATTCCGCACTCTCAGTTAAACTGACAGATATCAAACTGATCTGCCCTCAGGCACTCAGTAAGATTGAACATCAGTCCAAACTGATACACTAGCACTCTGATTAGGAAATCTGCAATCACACCTGATCCACACGAAAAGTTTTAGAAGTCTATTCACCCCTCCTCTCTAGACTTCTACCCTCAAAACTTGTTCGGGACCTACAAGTGGTATCTGAGCAGTGGTTCTACAGACCACTGGCTTTGAGTATCATCGATTCTTGAGGAAGAATCTTTGTGGTCATTTGAACAGATCTTGAAAAACCGTTTTCAAAACTCATTCATTTTCAAAATCACTCAGCATGGATAATGCCTCTGGTATGTATCATGATCTGCCTAAGTTTTCAATTGATGAGTATGCAGATTGGACTATATACATGTGTAATCATCTGGGATCGATAAGCGGCAGAATGATGGAAGTCATTGAACGAGGACCTATCATCATATATCACGATAACCTAGCAGTTGGAGGAGATCCAGATCATGCACCGGGAAGTCTTGTACGAAAAAGCCCAGCCCTGATGGATGCAGAAGAAAGAAAGCTGTATACTCTAGATACAATCGCCAGGCATATAATCATGAAGACGATGGATAAAGTCACCAAGGAGAAGATAAAGTATCTCAAAACTGCGAAACAAATGTGGGATACTCTTGCTGAGATGTGCGAAGGAAATGATCAGATCAAAGACAGCCGACTACAAGCTGAACTGGTGAAGTTCGAAAAGCTCAAAATGCTGCCCAACGAGACCATCAACGAGCTCGATGGGAGGATCACCATGTCAGTAAATAAGCTACGAGAACTTGGAAGAGAGATGTCAGACAAAGACATCAATTACAAGATACTGAGATCTCTCACCAAGAAATGGGACATGAAAGTCACGGTAATCAAGGATTGCCAAGACATTTCCAAGATGAAGCCAAGTAGCTTGTTCCTAAGCCTTAAAGCCCATGAGTTCGATTTAATCGAAAGAGGGCAAGCAGATGAAGACGAGACGCCTGCTGAAGCCTCAACATCTAAATCAGTTGCATTCAAAGCAACCATCAGCAGATCAAAGGCCACTAAACCTGTTGGAAACATAATGAGTCAAGCAGAATAGATCGCTCTGCTTATCAGGAAACTTGAAAGATCAAATACTCAACTTGGTAAGTATCGCAGTTTCTATAGAGACTATCAAGACAATAGAAGAAACAGGAGGCCAACTGACAGATCACTAGAAAGGAACAGATCTGATGACCGAAGAGATCACAGAGAAGAAAAGAAAAGAGATGATCTGTCAGATGAGAGAAGAGATAACAGATCTGACAGAAGGAGTTCAAATTACCATCAGAAAGGGAAGTCACCTGACAGATCCTACAGACGGAGTGACTCACCTGGCAGAGGAAGTTCCGTAGATCGAGGATCATGCTTCAACTGCGAGAAACCAGGTCACTACAGCACCGACTGCCCTGACCTGACTCCCAGAGAAAGAGAAGAGAAGCGAAACAGAAGAGAGCAACACGTCAGAGATAGAAAAGCCATGGTCACTGACACATCTGGAATTGATGATTCCTATCTGCCTTCCGAGGACTCTGGCTACTCATCCAGAGAAAACTTTTGTCGATAAGCGATCTTTGTTGACTTCCACGAACATGAAGATCTGATATTCTCTTCAGATGACGATGAAATCACTGATGGCCGGAGGAAGACCAACTGAGGTAACCTCCAAACCTTCGCCTTTTTCTATTTCCACACCGCTATTATTAGCACACCCGCCGAGAGATTGACTTGCAAAATCTACTCGAAAGCAATTGCTTGATGATCTCTCTGATGCAATAGACACTTATACAATAGTGGAAGCTGAAAATGACAAGCTAAGGATCAGAAATAATCAGCTTGTTAAAGAGAACGCCGATAAAAAGCTACTTGACTCGAAATCAAATTAAACCGCCGAAGGTAACTAAGGAACTTAACGTTCTGAAGGTTAAATCTTCTGATCAGGAGAAGCAGATCAAAGATCAGCTAGCAATCAACAAACAACAAGCTGATGATTTCAAAATCCTTCAAGCTAAATTTGATGAGCTATTCCGACTACATGAGAGTCTAAAATCTACTGAGGATAGTTTGCGCAAGAAAATAGAGGTTTTCACGAAGTCATCAAAAACCGTATATGAACACCTATTTTCGAAAGCCGACTAACAAGAAGGGAATTGGGTATGAGAATCCTTCTACATCCTCAAAAGCCCCGTTTGATTCACTTCAGAAGGGTGTAATCAAACGAGTCTCTGACAAAGATACACAAAAAGCTAAACATGTATCTGATAAGGGAAAAAGACCTGCTGAGCAAGTAAGGCAAGTGCCTAATCAGAAAAGGAACATAAATGAACCCCAACTGATTAAGCATCAACCTAGGAATCAATAGAAGAATCCAGTTCTTCTGAAGAAACCTCAACCTGATCAGCAGATTAGGTATCAGAAGAGACAACCTGTAAAAAGGAAATCTAATCTGAGACCCAATCAAGGTCAGCTGCCTAATAAGCAAGCTATAGGTAAACTGCAAAGACCATCTATGCCAAGAAGATATGAATCTTTCGATGGTAGCAGTCGTACCTACCCTTATAACCAGAGACCTAGGGCTACTGCACCTGAGCCACACTGGGTTAAAAGAAGACAAAATATAAAGAAAAATCCCAAGTCTTCTAAGTCACCCAAAGCTCACACGAATAATCATACTAATCAAAAAGCATATAAAGAGACGTATGATTATGTTGATATGTATGGGAGACAAATCAGACCTTCTAATCTATCTGATTATCATAGAAGTGCTCTGTTTGTGTGGATCCCTAAATCCACCACTAACCCCCAGGACCCAATTCCAAAGGGGTACCTAAAGCCCGATTCGATTGCGGGATCGCGTGGGGGACCGCCAACAAAGGAGGTGTACAAGCAACTATCCGGGTACATCGATAGTGGATGCTCAAGGCACATGACAGAAGCAAACATCTCCTTAGCTCTTACAAAGAACAAGAAGGCCCACGGTACTCTTTGGTGATGATAACTTTGGTTTTACCAAAGGATTCTAACCTTAGAGAATGATGATGTACAAGTAATCGGAGTCTCGATGTCGAAGGATTAAAGCATAATCTACTATCAAGATTATAATTTCTCGCGACAACGATTTCAAATATTGAGTTCTCGGCGACAAGTGTACGATAACGAATTGAGCTACTCAACAAATCCTCGCTAATCGTTCAAGAAAAGCACGATCTACACAAAGAAATTGAAACAATTTGCCCAAGAAATGCATGCTTAATTGTTAAGAGTTCCAAGAGTAGCGATTGGCTCGCACAAAAAGAATGAGTCATCCAACTTCAAGACTCTTAACAAGATAGCTAGGGTGCCTTTGGTTGAGGGAATTCCGAATGAGGTATTCTCTAAAGATCAGACATGTGCCGCATGTCAGAAGGGAAAACAAGTCAAAGCCTCATTCAAGGGAATACCTGGACCAGCATCTAGTAGAGTACTGCAACTACTCCATATGGATCTATTCGGACCAATTACACCATTCAGTCTCAGTGGACGCAAATATACTCTAGTAATCGTGGATGATTATTCCAAGTTTACTTGGGTTGTATTCTTATACAAGAAGAACGAGACAACGACAAAGATACTCGAGCTGCTCAAGAAGCTTCAAAACGAGAAGGGTGTCAGCATATTAAAAATCAGATCAGATAAAGGTACATAATTCCTGAATTCCTTTATTACTCTCAAGGAAGCTGCTCGCACTATGTTAGCTGAACATGCGACACCAAGCCGCTTTCAAGCGTATAATCAATCAATCGTGATGCCATACTCAGAACATATGTTCTCTGACTAAAACTCACTTCAAAACACCCTATGAACTGTGGAAGGGCAGAAAACCTCGTGTTTCATACTTTCATGTTTTTGGGTGCAAGTGTTTCATTCACAACAATGGGAAAAGTCAGTTGAAAACTTTTGAGGCCAAATCAGATGAGGGTATATTCTTAGGATATTCCTCATCCAGCAAGGCTTTCAGGGTTTACAACAAATGAACCCTAGTTGTGGAAGAAACACCCCATGTGGTCTTTGATGAGACATCCTCTGAACAAGAGAAATCTGCCTCAGAACAAGACGTACCAGATCAACCGCTACCTGATACGCAGAAAATGGATCAACTAAGCATCAATGAGAAAGAATCTTATCACGTAACAATGTATATCCCATAACTTGATCTTGCTGATTCACCAGGTCAATCAGACCCCAAGGTACGCACAACTGTCAGTGAAGAAGCTGATACAGCTGAGACAGTATCAACTGAACCATCTGGTTCAGGGGGAACTCCTGAAGTTCCTACGAACAGACATCAACACATGATGAGTCCAACATCAGCTGAGACATGTTCTTATCAATTAGATCATAATTCCGCACCACTCCCAATCACTAGTAATGAACTACTATTAGAAATGGATGATGTTCTCCAAACAGACGCACATCAGAAAAGAAGGACCTGGATTACCAGTCATCCAACTGATCTGATTATCGGAGACCCATCTGATAGAGTCAAAACTAGACATCAGATTGGTGAAAGTGCCATGTACTGTTGTTATCTATATTTGAAGGAACCAACTACAGTAGAGGAAGCTCTACAAGACGCGCAAGAGGAACTGGAACAGTTTGAGAGGAATCAAGTTTGGAAATTGGTGGACAGACCAACTCATCAAGACGTGATTGGCACGAAGTGGGTATTCAAGAACAAGAGAGATGAGAATAATGTCATAACCAGGAATAAGGCAAGACTTGTTGCTAAGGGGTATTCACAATCAGAAGGAATTGATTATGATGAGACCTTTGCACCAGTCGCTCGCCTAGAAGCCGTTCGGCTGTTTCTGGCATATGCTGCCCACAGAGGGTTCATTGTGTATCAGATGGATGTAAAGAGTGCATTCTTAAATGGGGTACTAGCAGAGGAAGTTTATGTCGAACAACCTCCAGGCTTTGAAAAAGGCAACCAAGTGTACCGTTTAAGGAAAGCTCTTTATGGCCTGAAACAAGCTCGTCGAGCTTGGTATGATACACTCTCTAAGTTCTTGATAGAAAATGGGTTCACTAAAGGAATAGTGGACAAAACCTTATTCAGAATAGAAGATGGAGAAGATATTCTGATGGTTCAGATTTACGTGGACGACATCATCTTCGGATCTCCCAACAAGAAGCTGTGTGAGAAGTTCAGCAAATTGATGCAAGGGAAGTTCGAGATGTCCATGATGGGTCAGATGAATTACTTTCTGGGTTTACAAGTCAAGCAGAGTACAGAAGGAATATTCATCTGCCAGGCGAAGTACACAAGGAATCTACTGGCAAAGTTTGGAGTTCAACATTGCAAGGAAGCCAGAATTCCCATGATGACCGGGTTCAAGATGGATCCAGATGAAGATGGTCAGAAAGTTAATCAGAGAGAATATAGGGCTCTGATTGGATCACTACTATACCCGACCGCCAAAGCGGACCGGTCATTACTTTTTCAAAGAGGTGTATGTGCGATTTCAAGCAAATCCAATGCAAAGTCACCTAGAAGCAGCTAAGCGGATTCTCAAGTATCCGAAAGGGACTGTAAACCTCGGTTTATTTTACCCATCGATGATAATCTAGAGTGAGTGGGTATTCGATTCTCGATTCTGGAGGTTGCGTAATCGTGAAAAGTCAACCTTAGGTTCATGTCGGTTTAAGAAATAAACCGATCTCTTGGTTTTCGAAAAGCGAGACATCGATTCGACATCTACTATCTTGAAGCGAAATATATGGCTGCGAAGTTGTTGTTCCCAACCGCCTGCTAAGTCGGCCGGTGAGGATTACAACATCGTAGCTAAGAACGTACCTATATTACGTGGCGATAATAGTCTTTATTGCAATCACTCGAGAATCTGTTCTACATACAAGATGTAAGCATGTGGATGTCGACACACCATTTTATCGAGATCACGTTGAAAAAAGAAGAATATCGGGATGGAAAAGATCCATCTTGACAAGCGAAAGTCGATATTCTAACCAAGCCACTAGCCGAGATCAGATTCAGAGAGTTATGCAACGAGCTAGGGCTTCTGGATCTCGGAGAAAGTGCACCAGAAATGATTGGTGGAATGATCTCCAGAACCAGTTGGTTAAAAGACTAACCAGGTTAAGAGGAATCAGTTGAGTTAAAAATCTCAACTGATCAGACGACCAGACGAGGAGCCGATCTGAAGTTTAGAAAATGAGCAGATCAGAAAGTCAGATAAGTAGCCAATCTAAAGTTCAGACAAGGAGCAGATCAGTTCAAGATATATCGACATAAGGGAACCGATCGATTGGAAGATTACTTTATAAGTCGATTAAAGCTGCAGTCAACAAGCAAGTCAAGTTTAAAGCTACAGATTGCATAAGTCAGAAGAAGCAACACAACAATGAAATAACAGAATTTTTCATTGATAAAGACCCGGAGGTCAGATTTACAAGTTACAAGTGATATCACAAGCTACCTACAAGCTACCTTCAAGTGGTATTACAAGCTACAAGTACAAGAAGACCCGGAGGTCAATACATAAACCATAAGCCCTAAGCAGACCCTAGGTAGGGAAGGAGAAAGAGAGTTCAAGGTATGATGCTCTCATTTTCCCTCGATCCTAGAAGGGGCGTCAGAGAGGCTTCTAGAATCCTGAGCCAATCTCAAAAGCTTCGGAGTGAGGAGCGAGAGAGGCTTTGAAGGATGTACAAGCCAGGAGCCCTTAGACTTGAGATCAACGGGCTCTCCAGCTGTTAAATGGGACACAGTGCCACAGGTTTGGTCACAAGGACCAAACAGACACTAGTGTCGCATGCAAAAATTGAGCTTGATATACGAAGATCAGCTGTTATCTGATCAAGATCGTATACCAAACTCACGTTTTGTTTCAGACTGAGTCTGTTGATGCTAATTCCGTCATCTCGATAGGCGCACAAGGTGCATACGGTTAGGAGAAGTGCCTTCTCATTTGCCTTAGCAGATCCGCCTCCATGGTGGTAAAGAAGCTTTGCATTGATCGTATGTGAAATCTTAGATGACGACGAAAGCAGTGTGAAGGAACACACATGGTTGATTTGAGAAGTTGAATTCATTGAAAAAGGGCTAAAGGTTCTCACCGGAAGTTTCACCGGAAATAAGGAACTCATCGGAAAAGCATGAAGTATATGCTAAAGAAGATGAATAGTTTATGTTGTGTTGTTTGCCTAAACACCCCATGCTAATTTATAGAAGGAAATTAGGGGTGTAAATGCAAATTTATTTTCTCAGAAGACCTTAAGAGAAATTTGCATCGACAACGTGTAAGGAACACGCGGCTAATGGTTGGATGAGTTGACGGTGTGAGTAATCACAGCGTATCTATGCCATTATTACGGAATGTCAAATCGCGCCGATTTGGGAATCGAGGCGACCTTTTGACTCCCCGAAGTAAATGTTTTGGCGGGAGTTGACTTCAGTAAATGCGGGCTGATTAGAAGAAGATTGAAGGATGAAGTGTATCAGATAAGTGGATCAGATAAGTGACGAAGTGTTTCAAGCAAGAATCTGATCATATGAGTAAGATATTGTTGGGAAATGCTTAAGGCAACCATCAGTAAGGTCAACAAATACCAGATCAGATCACAGTGGTAACTGGTTGATTACAATATCAATCAGTCAGATACGTTCTCTTATTTATCCCTTTCTGAATACCTTATATGTGTTATTTAAATAAAATGTTTTTACTCTGTTTTCACTTTATGACGCATGCTCTGCAAAACCTTTAATGCGGACTTGGGAATGTGGTTTTAATGCATTTTATTGCGAATTTTCGAGTCCAAAATATGAGAAGACTACTTTTCTCAACCGTGCGATCAAAATACCTTTTGGCCCACTAATCTCAGCCACTGATTTCAAAACACGAATACTTGAGTACTTTAGAAAGTTGTGCAAAAAGGTTTCCCTAACTACTATAAAATCCAAATCTTTCTCAGAAAACTTCTTTCCACTACTTCGTCTTCTCAAAATTCTTAAAAGATCAAAACTTTCAAAATCTTCAGAAAATTACTTTCGAAATCAATTGATTCTACTCTTCCGATTTCTAAATCATTCGAATCAATTTCTGCTAATTTCTTGTTGCATTATTTCAATTTCTATCTGATACCTAGGTTTAAAAGTTGTGATGCTATGTTTCTGTAATTTATTAGATCTAAACGCTTACTTGCTAAATTGATGCTAAAATTATTGGTTTGACTGAATTTATTGAAACATCTTACTCAAACTAAACATCAATTTGCATATCGTACAGAAATGGCATATCTTGTTCCACGACCGGGCCAAGGGAAAAAGTTCTGCAACTTTGCATCGATGAAGAAAGACATCATTGATGAAAAATATGTAGTCTTCACCATCACCTCAGATCCTGAATCGCTGGAAATTCTGGAGTGCTTGAGAGCGTGTGGGCTGGAACGATATTGCTCTACACACCTGAACATTGTCCACACACATGAAGCTCTAGATTTTTTATACAATCTACAGAGGGATGAAGACAATGATGCTGACCTGATTTCTTCCGTTGGCGGACTGGAAGTTCGAGTGTCGAATGACGATCTCCAGAGGATATTCGGTCTAACTCGAGGAAGCATCAATCCAGAGACCTACACAACTGATGTAGGAAAAAAGGAATTTCTTGAAGCCGAGCTGTTGAGACCTGCAAACAAGGAGAACACGACAAACGTCAAAGCCTCCTATTTGAAGAGAAAATATCGCCTTCTTCTTGAGATCGTTCAGAAGGTGATCATGTGCTCAACCTACAGTCTTGATGCAGTCACTTCGTATAAGATCAGTGTCATGGCTGCAATAATCAAGAAGGATTTAGATATAGATTGGTTGGGTATGGTCAAGGCACGACTGAGAAAAGACTCCGGGAAGTTCGAACTGACCCAGAGCAATGAAGTGTGCTTATCTTCCAAGTGCTCCTTCATACACAAAATCTCTATCATTCTGTTAGATAAGCTGCCACAGAATTATGAATGGAATGAGAATGGAGCGAAGATATATCAAGCAAAGCACAAGGCCATATTGGGCAAGGATGAGTCCTTACCTGGACAAGCTGATGACGATCCAACTCCTTATGTGCCCAAACCCAAGGGAGAAAAGAAGGGAAAATATAAGGCAACTGCATTGTCTGAAGTGCAGGAAAAGGTCGTTCCAGAGAAGAGGATGAAGAGGAAGGATCTGGCCAAGAAACCAGATGCTCAGCGGAAACGTCAGAAGAGAGTCACATCTCCTCTGAAGAATGCTCCAAGTTCTGCCCAGCAAGTTAGCAGAACGAAGGATCTGATGCAAGTATGATCAGAAGAAGAGATAGCAGTCCGCTCTGAGCCCACTATCAGGGAAGTAAGGGAAGAGCAGATGATCGCAGAAGAAGGAGAGAAATCTGTCAGAGGGACAACAATGGAGCAATCTGAGGAAGAATCACCATCTGATTCTCTGCCTCTAACCAAGATCTTCCAGAGAGCAAGATCGCCAACGCCCACTTCCAAATCACCATCACCCTCTCCTCAAAAATCATCACTACCACCCTCTCCCCACAAAATCTTCTCACCCTCACCCTCACCTATCAGATCACCAACATCTCCCACACCACCAATCAATGAACCTGTTCAGGAAACTGAACACCCTCAACACTGAAAAAACGAACCCAACCACAAATATCCCAATCTCCAATCAAGTCACAAGAACCCGAGAGATCCGACAAAGTCGAGTGTCCATCTCTCATAATCCTTCAACACCGTAATCGTGCTTGCTTCACTCGCCCGTAAAAGCCCCATCATAAGGATAATGAAGCAACAAATCAAGGAGTATCTGTTGGATCTATTCCCTGAATTGGATCAACATCCTGGCATCCAGCAACAAATAGAAGAGATTGTGTTCTGGAGGGATATCAGACTGAAAAGCATTGAAGAATTTCTGATTCTCATGACAACTCTGGGATCAGATTTCTTTGTAGACTTGGAGTTGAAATGCTTAAACAATGCTGGGATTGAAAGTGCTGTTGAATTGGCATCTGACGATGATATCAGATGTTTGATTCATGAAAGGTTCGGAATTGCTGATAACAGGGAGGAAACTGTTCAACCTCCTACAGATCATCATGGGAGTCAGCCGATGAACCAAGAATGGGTGCTGCAGATGAGACCCGACTTGGCAAGGCTTCAACATCTGACCAGACTGCTACGATGAGCTCTGATACCCTAGATCTTTATACTGAGAAGATTCAGGATGGGATCAAGGCTGCTATTGAAGACAAATTTGCAGCGCTCACAGCAGATCTGATGAAGCGATTTGAAGAAGAGCAAGCAAAACTAGTTGACAGAGAAAGAAGTCACACAGTTGGGATGCATAATGCCATCCTTTCTGAAGTAATGCAACTAATCAATCCTCTTGCCGAGAAGCTCAATCTCCAGTCTGACAAACTCAGAATTCAGACAGATATGCTCAATCAGACACAGGTACTATTGGAGAATGTCTGGGCATCTTTCGAGAAAACTAACAACCACATGGATATGGGTTGGAAATACTTTGTAGCTTCTGCAGAATGAGCAAGACAGGACATCAAAGTTGCTCTCAAACGCTTCTTGAAACTCCGCACTTTTCCGCCATCGCTCGGATCACCCCTCTTGTTGTCGAGGAACTCAGAGAGGAGATCACACGACAATTCAATGCTCTGAACCGCAAGATGTCCAACCTCTTTGATGAAACCAAAAAGGGGGAAGGACATGAGAATAAAGAGAAGAAAGAAAAAAAATGCATACGCTTGGTAACAATTACATTTCTACCAAAACCATCAGATCTAACTTGCAAACCACTCCATCTATCGATCTCGTTCTTTGAAGTGAAAGAAAACGCGGAGCAACATAGCAAAGAGATCAATCGAGCGTAAAATTGCTCTTTCGAGGTTATTGCCGAGTCGACAAGATTGAAGACTTTTCTTCGCTCGCATGTAAAAGAATGGAAATCGATGATCGTGCCAAGAGCCTTGAACTCGCTAAGAAATTAGTTGAAAGAAGATTTAACAAGATGAACCCGAGCGGACTCGAGGAGAAAGAAAGGCAAAGGCAAGATGATGAAAGAATCATGAAGATCGAGAGACAAGGCCAACTATTCTCTACCAAAAGCCGATGACTCTTTAACAAATTCAAGAGCAAACAAGACAGAGAATAAGAGAGGCCACCATCAAAAAGCGTATTAGCAGAGGCTAAGGGATCGAACATCGCTACATCCGGCGGAAGAGGAAGAACGGTTACCGCAGAGGAGATTGCTTGGGAGAAGAATGCCCTTCCAAAGACCTATTAAAGACATCCTTCAGTAGACGGCTAGATCTCGCTTCTGCAATGGGATCGATCGAGAGGAGAATGGTTGTGTGACATATACATCCTGGAGAAGATTCCGATTCATCAAGATTAGACTGAAAATGATGATGAATTCTGGAACTGGTTAGAAACGATGTATCCAGACTTCTACCAGACAGAGATGAAAGAAGGAAAGATCATGTCACTGATACTAGAAGCTCCACCCTTTGAACTACTCCTTCCACCTTTGCGTCCAGACAAAAAGCTAGATGCTGTAAAGTTCAAGAATGCCTACTATGGATTTGCTGAAAAAGGAGGGATCCATAGAAGAGAAGATCTGGACAAGCTGATGCAAAGGATGTACAAGATGTTTGCATCCCCAAAAGAGTCGCAAATGTTCAAGTACACCTGAGAAAGACAACTTGGAATCAGATGATAGGTACGCTTTTCATGTATTCTCTAATGCACACACCTATCTGAATGAAATATTCCATCTCTCTCTGATTCTAAGACAACATCTCATTGTCTTCTAAGGTATGTACTGATTTCATTATCTGAATTTCTATTCGTGGTATCTATTTTTCTGATTAAGTGTTTTGGTTCCATCAAAAAGGGGGAAATTGTTGGGAAATCAGATTTTAGTTTTGATGGAAGTTCCAAAACAAAGTTGTAATAGGACCAATCGGACACATTAGTTGACCGATGACTTAGAATCGATTAAGATGACCAAATTTGAAATGTATAGATAGCGGATGTAAAGATAGGTCACATATTGAGGGGAACTCAATATGTATAGGTCGTCAAGTATCGGATGACCGGATAAGGTCGATGATCGAAGACTAAGAACAAATCGAAGACAAGAAGTCGAAGATCGGTGAAGACAGAAGACATCAAGACTCGGATGAACCTCAAGACTCGGATGAACTCAAGACTCGGATGGACTCAAGACTCAGATGAACTCAAGACTCGGATGAACTCAAGACTCAAAGAATAAACCTCAAGACTCAAGACGATCAAGACACCGAGGCTTAGAGTCACCAAGATCGAAAAGACTACCGTAAGACTAAGACCTATATCGGTAGTCTGCGCATATTGAGCTAAGACAATCTGCATTAGAAGACTCAACAAGGTAGACTGATCAATTACTTGATCAAGTCAGCTCACACCTGGCGTCAATCAAAAAGATACACCAGACAAGACAAATCTTCTACAAAAGGAATATCAATCGTCTAACGGACAAATTACTGAAGTGCAGCCTCGCGAAGCCAAGGAGAAAGCGACACGTGCACAAAAAGAGCTGACATTACGGGATTCGACGCTGCAGACATAAACGGAACTAATCATGCCTACGGCCACGCCGATAATCGGAGCACGTCATAATCATATCCTACAACCTACCTAATATAGCCCGAAATTCAAATTGCTCTCCAACGGCTCTTTAAATTTGAGGTCTATAAAATGGGATTGCTCGTCAATTGAAAAAAAAAAAGGACACCAAAAAGAACGAACACGGAGATACCGAAAAAGAAGCAAAAACTACAGCAAAATCTCCGCTCGAAGAACACCATATTTGAAGATTATTCTTAGAGTGTTCATCCCATAGTTCTTAGCAAGAAATCCTATCCACTAGCATTTGGCTACCTAAAACACCAAGGATAGATTTCCAGTTGGAACCCTCAAACATTCTTTACCCAAACACAAGTTAGGTTAAGTTTGTTACCGCAAGATTTCAGACTAGGGATTCTAGTTTTTTGATTTCTAGTTCGGTTGAGTGTGAACTCGATAAACATCTGTTGAGTGTTGAACTAACATGGTAAACTAAGTCCAAGCAGGTTAAGATCGGTTAAGTTTGGTTAAGTTCGGTTAAGTTCGGTTAAGGTTCCCCTGTGTTAAGGGAAGAGTGGATGTAAGACGGGTTTCGTCTGAACCACTATAAAAAGTCTTGTGTGTAGTTACTTGCTTTCTTTATTGCTTTACACTATTCACACAACTGAGTTTAAAAGCGCATACATATTCTAGTTAAGCTCAGTCTGCACCAAGCAACTGATCTGATCAGGTTGACACCTTAGTCAGCTGGTTGAAAACTGACTTAAGAATCTGAATTGATAAAACTGGTTTTTCACACGGGTATTTACAAGCTTCCGCACTCTCAGTTAAACTGACAGATATCAAATTGATCTGCCCTCAGGCACTCAGTAAGATTGAACATCAGTCCAAACTGATACACTAGCACTCTGATCAGGAAATCTGCAATCACACCTGATCCGCACGAAAAGTTTTAGAAGTCTATTCACCCCTCCCCTCTAGACTTCTACCCTCAAAACTCGTTCGGGACCTACAAAATGTACTTTAACTTCATAACTTCTTTCTATACAAGATCTCTTATAAAGTGATGTTTTATACTTATATGCTTAGTCAAAGAATGTTGCACAAGATTCTTGGAAATATTGATGGCACTAGTATTATCATAATAAACAGTCAAAATACCACTTTCCAACCCATAATCATCAAACATCTTTTTAAGCCATAGCAGTTGAGTGCAGCAACTTCCAGCAGCAACATATTCAGATTCAGTTGTAGATTGTGAAACACAATTCTGTTTCTTACTGTGCCAGGATATAATGTTGTTTCCCATGTAGAAACATCATCCGCTAGTACTTTTTCTGTCATTACAATCACCTGCCCAATCTGCATCACTATAGCCAACTAAAGAGCAATTAGTATCCTTTGAGTACCAAATACCTAGATCACATGTTCCAGCTACATATCTTATAATTCTTTTCACAGAATTAAGATGTGATTCCTTAGGATTAGCTTGATATCTAGCACAAAGACAGACACTATACATATTATCAAGCCTACTAGAAGTTAAGTACAAAAGACTTCCAATCATTGATCTATACAAAGTAGGATCAACATCTTTTCCAGTCAAGTCTTTACTCAACTTTTGAGTTGAACCGATAGGGGTTTTCATAGTTTTAGCAGTTTCAAGACCAAACCTTTTCACCAAATTCTTAGCATATTTGTTTTGAGAAAACAAAATACCATTTTTTATTTGTTTGATTTGAAGACCTAAAAAGAAATCCAGTTCTCCAACCATGGACATTTCAAAGGTACATGTCATTTCTTTAACAAAACTCTCAAACATATCATTACAAGTTGAACCAAATACAATATCATCAATATATATTTGAGCAACCATGATATCATTCTCAGAATTTTTAATGAATAAAGTTCTATCAGCTTCACCTCTCAAAAATCCAAACTCAAGTAAGAAATCAGTAAGTCTACCATACCAAGCTCTAGGTTCTTGTTTTAGACCATACAAAGCTTTCTTTAATTTGTAAACATGATCAGGAAATTCCAGATTTTCAAAACCTTTAGGCTGTTCAACATAAACTTCATCATCCAGAATACCATTTAAGAAAGCAGCTTTAACATTCATTTGATGCAAGTTAATGTTAATGAAACATGCAATAGCAAGAAGTAATATAATAGATTCAATTCTAGCAACATGAGCAAATGTTTCATCAAAGTCTATTCCTTCAATCTGAGTATAACCTTGAGCAACCAATCTAGCCTTATTTCTCACAATATTACCAGATTCATCAGTTTTATTCTTGAAAATCCACTTTGTTCCTATGACATTAATATCAGAATTAGGTCTAGGTACAAGTGTCCAAACATCATTTCTTTCAAACTGATTAAGCTCTTCATGCATAACATTTATCCAGTTTTCATCATCAAGAGCTTCTTTCATATTTTTAGGTTCAATTTCAAAATGATAACACTCAAAAGTTACCTGATTGCATATGGATGACATGCAAACTGATCTTACAAGGTTATTGTTATGAATACACATTCTTCTTCTAGTTTGTACACCAGTGGTAGCTTCTCCAATGATCTGATCTGATGGATGACTTTTCATTATCTTTGTTGAGGGAACCAAATGTTTTGGATACTATGAATCTTGTGAAAGATTTTCAGTATTTGAACTTTTGGGTAATGTTACATCAGATGTTGATGGAACATTCTGATTCTGATCAACATTTTTACTATCTTAAGTGTCATCAGTATTTCTGGATACTTCTATCAAATCTGATATATTATCTTCAACACTTTTACCCGCAAGACTTGCAAGTTCATCAAATACCACATTTACAGATTCTTGCATTGTATCAGTTCTCATGTTGTAGATTCTATATGCCTTGGTATTCTTAGAATATCCTAAGAAAAATCCTTTATCACTCTTAGAATCAAACTTGTGCAACTGATCTCTATTATTCAAAATGTAACAAACACAACCAAACACATGAAAATATTTCAAATTTGATTTCTTTTTATTCAGAATCTCATAGGGAGTACAAGTACTACCAGAACGAATATAGACTCTATTCACAATGTGACAAGAAGTATTCAAAGCTTCAGCCCAGAATTTCTTAGAAAGACTTTTTGAGGTTAGCATAACTCTTGCCATTTCTTGCAAAGTTCTATTCTTTCTTTTAGCAATTCCATTTTATTGAGGAATTTTAGGTGAAAAAAACTCTTGCTAAATACCTTTCTTTTCACAAAAATTAGTAAACAAACTGTTTTCAAATTCTCTTACATGATCAGACCTTATCCTACTGATCTTTAAACATAAAACAGTTTTAAACCTTTTGTAAAGAATTTTGAACTCAGAAAAGGTATCTGATTTTTCTTTTAGAAAAATAACCCAAGTATATTTAGAAAAATCATCTACAAGAGCATATGAATACCTCTTTCCACCTAAACTTTCAGTTTCCATAGGACCCATTAGATCCATATGAATCAATTCACAACACCTGTTTGTTGTACATGCTGATAATATTTAATGTGTTGTCCTTACTTTCTTACCTTTCTGGCATGGTCCACTGATTTTTCCTTTTTCAAAGTTAAGATCAGGTAAACCAACAGCAGCACCTAGTTTATGCAAATTCTGAATACTTCTGTAATTAACATGACCAAGTTTTTGATGCCACAAAATAATATCATCTGCTTTAGCACTTTTACAAGCATGATTTGAACCAATCAAATAGCAATTATCAGCAGATCTTTTGCCAGTCATTAATCAATCATCATTTTTATCAAACACATAGCATGAATTCCTGTCAAACTTTACATGTAAACCATCATCACATAACTGACTAATACTAATCAGATTAGCAAGTAAACCTTTTACATGTAACACATTTGTCAACTTTGGAAAACCAGGAACATTCAATATTCATTTTCCAACAACTTTACCTTTTGAACCACCACCATATGTAGACATATAGTTAATTTGACCAGTCATGTGTCTAGAACAACCACTATCAAAGTACCAAGATCCAGGAACACATGCTTTCAAAGATATATACACAACATTACATAACATGTTCTTATGAATCAACCTTTTAGTGTTATTAATCTGTTTTATAGGGTGTTCAATTTTATCAGGTAAAAAAATTCCAGCTTTTAAGTCTCTTCTTAACTTAGAACAATAAGGACGAATATGACCTACTCCAGCACAATAAAAACAGACATACTCTTTAAACAAACCATCAGATTTCTTTTGTTTACCTTTCAAAGATTTAGGCAAAGAAGTTTCAGTTTTTACAAAAGAAATAGGTTCACAGGATAAAGGAGTATTCTCAGAAGTTTTCACAAAATCAAGTCCAGCATTATCAGATCTACCAATCATTAATGCCTCATTCAATTCAGTAGTGCTTGCAGAAAACTTTTTAAAACTAAGAGTAGTGCACTTGAGTTCATCTTTAAAAGAAGAAATTTCCACATCTTTTCTAGTTAAAAGAACTTCAAGCTTCAAAAGATTTTCTTTTAAATCTGAATTTTCTAAAGATAAGGAACTCAACACCTGTTTTTGAGATTCTAAATTAGTTTTAAACTTTAGATATTCAGAGTCACAATCAGCAGATTTTGATGTTTCAGCATTCAGAATAGTTCCAGCAAAATAGTTAATCTCAGAGTTATATTGACTAAATGTTGTTTCAGATGTTGTATGAACATCTGAATCTGCTTCAGACCAATAATCATCGAGATCATCATCAAATGTATCATCATAAACTATTCTAGCAGACATAGCACTTAGCTCACATTTACCAAAATCAGTTTCATCATCAGAATCATCACTTAAGGTAGCATTAAAGTTCATTTTCTTCCTAAGCATAGTATTAGCACATTCATTAGCATAATGACTATATCCAGAACATGCATCACATTTAACCTTTTTTCTGTACTCAGGATCATATTTGAACTTGTTATCCTTATTGAATTGTCTAGGTTGATTGAAACTGGAAGACTGACTTGGAACAAATTTTTTATCAGAGGGAGAAGGGTTTTGATTAAACTTATTGATTGAAATTGATCATTTGGTCTTCTGAACTTTCCTTTTAGAAAAGATTTGAATTGCTTAGTGATAAGAGCAAATTGTTCAGAAACATTTTCATCACATAAATCAGAAACATCATCATCAATTGCAACTTCAGTCGCATAAGGATGTTTACCAACATTATCAGAAGTTTCACCTCTAAAAGCAAGTACTTTCTTGTCTTTATCTTTCTCATGTTTATCATCATCTAACATATTTGAGTTAATCTCATAAGTTTTCAAAATATTTTTCAACTCATTTTGACTCAATAAATCAGTGTTCTTAGCCTCTTCTATTGCACATATTTTAGCATCAAATCGTTTAGGAACAGTTCTAAGTATTTTATTAACTAACCGAGTGTTGGAAATTGGATCACCAAGTGAGTGTGACTCATTAGCAATCTCACTCATCCTTTCATTGTATGATGAAATGTTCTCATCATCTTTAATCTTCAAGTTTTTAAACTTGGTTCCCAACATTCTGAGTCTAGTTCTTCGAATACTTTCTGATCCTTCACAATGTACCTGCAATATATCCCATGCATCCTTACAAGAAACACAGTTAGATATCAGTTTAAATAAAGAAACATCAGTAGCAGTAAAAATCGCATTAAGAGCTTTAGAATTGAAATTGGCCGATGTGCATTCATCATTGGACCAATCAATCTCCATTTTGACTTGTGAATCACCATCATTATCACCAACCGTCTTTGGTGGATTCCAACCAGACAACACACTATGTCATGCTCTCACATCTATAGACTTAATATACATGCGCATTTTAGGTTTCCAGTATGAGTAATTTGATCCATCCAAAATTGGAGGTTTTAAAGAAGGAGTCAGTGGATAATCCATTACAAAAACACACTTTAAACACAAGACCTTTAACTTAGTGTATCAAGTTTATGGCTCTGGCGCCAACTGAAAGTGTGTGTGCGTGTATTTTCAGAGTGTTGTTGAAAATGTTGTGAAACATTTAAAATAACATATGACAGCGGAAGTATAAAAACGCAGTGCAAAGGATTTCCAAAATTGTGTATAGTCTATAATAAGACTATACGAACCTCATGGTTAAAACATCACTATAACAAGTAGTGAGATACACACGAATCTATTACAAGATCCTAAAAGGTGTAGTGAAAAACCACACACCAAAAATCAATCTATTCAATCAAGTAACTAGTGATCTTATTCAACCTAAAACTTGATCTAATAAGATAAACACAATACTGATGGGAGAGATTGTATTCCCTCGACCAGTACAAATAGAATAACAACGACTCTCACACTCGTACAAGAAACAATCACTCGGTTGTTCTCTCGGTTGTGTCTTGGATGTTACTCTCTTAAGTTTGGAGTAGAGCAAATGGGATTTCACTTTAACTCAAACTTGAATGTCGACCAATGCAGTCTATTTATAGCCATTCGGACCAACTGCATTGTCCTATCCACTTGGTGTGGACAACCTTGAAGATCTCCTCCACTATCTCCATGATCTTGGTATAACCACCCATGATCTTTCTATTCTTACTCCATCAGTGCAACCGCTTGACAATATCTGAAATTGTCTTCAACCTGCAATGTTGGAAACATAGAAAAACACATCTAATAAAACGGAGTCAGTGTTAGGAGAAAGGACAAATTTAAGATGTTGTGCAGAATGTTGTTCAACATATGGAACAACATCCGTGCAACATCAACATATGCATATCAATTTTATACCTAAGTAATAACCATGATTAAATACATAATTATTATTTCGTTTTGAACGAGCCTCGTGGGGAGGGTCATTGTCGCCACTAATAATAATCCACAATAATCCGTTTGAAATTTATTCATGTGAAAGCTATCTTTTGACCGTCCCGTGAGGGGGAATTTCTCAAAAAGAATTCACAAATAAATAAATCATGGAGGTCAAAATTAATTCAATTTTATTATCCGGAATAAAATTATAAATTAATTATTTTTAAAACATACTTAGTAATTTTTGAAAGTGAGATTTTTCTAAAATAATTTCTCATGCATTACATATTCAAACATAATTAAATACGCACGAAAAATAAAGCAAACATCAAAACAAAAAATTAAACACATTGGGCACACATATCCAATTGTCACGGTTAATTTTTGTCATGTCTTGATCTTGAAAAATCATCTTCATAGCCTTCATCGTTCGTCTCGAAAAGCTCCCACTTGACGCAATATTTTTTTTTAAAAGCGTCCTCGCGTCTGAGTCGGCGACATCCATTGGGTAGCTCACGGCCCGGAATGCGTGTCGAACGTCGTGTCAACCATCATCGTACATTTCAATGCTCTCGGCGGGTATTCCGCATGCGCCGCCACTGCCTCGCCCACGAGCCTCGACCGACCATCCGCCCGCTGCGCTGTCCACTTCAGACTCTCGGCCCTACGATTCGCGTCCCACAGTCTCGGGTTGTTCCAAATGTCGCAGTGCGCCTGGCCCCGAAGTTCCGTACGGCCTTCGGCGGCTTCAGGCGCCCGCGTGTTCGAACACCTTCGCCCGGCCCGTGTGTGACCGCCTAGCACCTTGTGCTTTGGCTCGCGTACGTCCGGGCACTTGGTTGCCCGTCTTTAATTCTTCGTCTTCGTTCTCGATCCGGTTATAATTTATTTACAAAAAATAAATAAACCTAGATCTTGACTAGTCTATTACATTGATCAAATCAAACAAATCATAATCTACTCGTGGATTTTCTCATAAGGCAAAACGAATTCGAACGAATCGAATAAAAAATCACAATTTATATGCATGCATAAATAAACATTCATCAAATACCATGACAATTGGATACCTGCAAAAAAAATCTAGCAATTCTACTATCCAATTTCAAATTTAATGAACAACGAATTAAATTACAATCTAAAATTCAGAGTCCGAAACCGAGGCTCTAATACCAGTTGTTGGGGAATTAATTGCCCGGATCTATTCGGGGTGAATATTTAAATACAAATTTAATTCTAACAATTATTACTAGCATGAATTAATCCTATATTAATTCAAATAATAATTCAACAACAAATCATGCATACAAATTCGTCACATAAATCCTACACATGCGGAATTGCTAAGAGTTTACGTGAACTAACCTTTCGGAGTGACAACCATTGAGAAGATGTGTCTCGTTCACACGAACATACCAAAAGGTCTTCTCAAGTATTCCTTCGTCCTTGTCCAACAATCCGGTGGTAGGATGCTCGCGAACAATTAACAAAAAGAAAAATTAAATTATGTTGCACCACCTTTGTGGATTTCTAATTTTTCCAACACATGGAATTGCTTGGGGATGAAAAATTCATCCCCTATTTATAATAAGGAGGGTGGTCGAAATTTTAGGTGAGAATAAGATGAATTTTTTTTTTCTTGATCTCCAAGAAATCTTGAATATATCTCATATATTATTTTCTCCATAATTAAAATATTCCACAAAAATCCCACCTCCTTAATTTATGGAATTAATTTTCGAAAATAAGGGCCAAGATTTCCAAGATTGAGATCTTCTTGAATTTATGAGATATTCTTGTTTTCCAAGAATACATATCTTCCATAATATCTTTCCAAGAAAGTCAAGAAAGTCTTTCCTTCCTTATTTTACTCTTAATTTTCGAAAAACATCAAATAAATAGCCAAGTGGGAGATCTCTTGAATTTAATGAGATAAACTTGTATTCCAAGAATACTTATCCTCGTTCCATAACAAAATTCAAAGAAAATCTTTCTCCCCTTTTTTATTTATTATTTTCGAAAAAATAGAAAAATTAGGCTAACAATAATTTATTTTATTTTAAACATCTTTTAGTTATTGGACTTTATGTTTGGGCTACTTGAGGGGTCTTTAGGAGAATTAAGATTGGATCTTCTAATGGACCTTGAATTTTCAATATTGAGCCACAATATTATTCAAACCCATAAATATTAATTAATCCCACTACATAATTAATATTGCACTATCCATTTTAACCCATATTACTGTTAATATGGCTCCCGGTTATTATTTCTCGTGTTTAAGATTATCCAGTCCATTAATTAATTTAGGCCACTGAAACAACTTCACTTTAATTAATATTTTTTTCCTTGGTTCAGGAAACGGCTCAACATTATTATCCATACCGGAAACTAATTCCACTTGCAAGATTTAGTATGATAAAACTTTTGAGCCTCCCAAGGGGACAAATCAAACAAGACGTACTTGCACACGTTTCTCCGTATTAAATCTTAGCAATCGTCGTGTAACCAATAACATTGCCCAAGATATAAGGTATTGAATCTCATTGATTTTCTTCCCATCATAAGTCAAAGCAATGGTTATTAATTCCACACGGTCCTATTTAAGGGACGGGGATTAAGAAATAATAAACCACTGAGGTCAAATTCTTCTATATTCAGTACTGAAGAATTTATCCTCCTGTAGGTCTTATTCAATACATCATAATGTACTAGTGCAATCTCTTGGTCAAGACAAGTCAATCTGAGTCTTACACTTCAACCTTTCACGATGGATTGTTCATTTCCATTTGGGTTGTGAATTCTGTACTTTTAGTTACAAGGGACTATTAATTTAATATTATGTGATCTGATATCACTAAATTAACTACAATGTAACACGTACTATTTATTAAACAGTTATACAGTAAATATATATAACATTCAATGATATTTAAAGCATCAATGATAAATAATTTATTTTAGCAAATAAGACAAAAGTTCAGTTTAGTTATACAAAATAAAAATATACTTTTCTGTATAACCCCAACAGCTAAGCCACCTAGTTCTTCTTTCACTCCATCTAACCTCTAACTAGATTTCTTGCATTCGTGCTCACGTCGCCTCTCCCTTTGTTGGCAAATTTAATGAATCTTATTATGGCACAATTTGGTCAAATGATATTCGTATCATGTATAAGAACATATAAAATTTATCATTATAACAAAATCTCGTGTGAACTTGGATTCGCGGTGAATTCTATTTTTTTAATATCACTGTTGTGTAAAAAAACTATCACTGTTATACACAAAAACTGTCATTGTTGTGTATAAAAACTGATTGTTTGAAAAATAAAGCATTTTTTTAAAATAGTGATAGTTTTTGTACTCATAGTTTTTGTGCTCAACAATGGTATTTTTTGTATAACAGTGATATAGTTTATATATAGACCTGATTCACATGAGTGTTGCTCCACGCATATAACCCAATTCGTGTACATCTATAGAGAATTTTATCTAACACGTGTCCATCTATAGAGAATTTTATCTAACACGTGTCCTTCTCTTATCGATTTCAGCATATGTCGACAATTTAATGATTTTATTTTTTCACCACAAATTCCATAATATGTTTGAAGACATATAAAATTCTCTAGAATTGTAAAAGAAGATTATTCTAATTTTAAAAAATTTCAGGATATACATATACATATATTATATACATAAAGAATTATTGTGGGTTCTAGAGAATTTTACATAAACGTGGGGTCGAAAAAATTTGTATCATTTATTGAGTGAGCGAGTTAGTGTAAAAGACGAGTGATATACACTTTAAAAAATTCAAAAGTTATAAAATTACACTAAACTTTATTGAAAAAAATAAATTAATTAATATTTTAATACACGAAGATGCATGTTTCTTTTTTGAATTTACTACAAATGCTGCAACAATTGATACAAATTACCTTCCATTATTGCTAAGGGTGAAAACGGATCGGATATTTTCCGACCGATCCAGAACCGTATCCGGTCGGTATCGAATTCGGTATAAAAAATTAGTATCCGGATGGATACGAAATACATAATATCCGACCGTATTCGAGTTTTCCCATATTTTATCGGACATTATCCGGAAATAAATCAGGATATCCGAATTTTTTAATATATTTTATTTTATATTTTATATTAATATATATAATAATATAATATTATTACTTAATACTTATGTAATTTTATTAAGAAAATAGTCGGAAAAGTGTGGTGTTGTAGTCTCAACTTGAAAGTTCAGTATAATATTATATATGTCTTCTTAGGCGTTATGTTGTGCTGGAGTGATGATGGTTACGAAGGATATAGCTTTTAGTTTCATATTATTAGCAGTAGATATAATTTTTATAATTTGCATTAGAATTTCTATGAAATATTGCATAGGTAGTTTTTTTTTATGTGTTTCAATCACATTTTGATGATTTTCGTTTGAAATATATTATCCGATTATAGTTATTCAAATCCGGCCCGGATTCGTCCGATATCCGTCCCGTATCCGTATACCGAATATTTCGAATTCGTATCCGAATTCGACTTTTTCGTATCCGACTCCGAATTCGATAAAAAAATATGGTTTAGGATATGGTATAGGCACTATACGTCCGTATCCGATCCGTTTTCACCCCTAATTATTGCCAAGATGATTTTGCGACAATTGATACAAATTACCTTTCATTATTCCCAAGATGATTTTGCAGATTTGTAAAAGTTAAAAGTTTTTATAATACACCATTATTGTCAAGATGATTTCACAGATTTATAATATTTTATTATCTTTGCACCTAAACTTTTTATAATACTTGAACATGGATTGAGAAATTTCAAATGATGACGCTACTGCAACTACAAATGTTGCTACAACTCATACAAATTACCTTCCATTATTGTCAAGATGGTTTCACATATTTATAATGTTTTAATATCTTTACAAAATTTTGAAATTTCGAGACGAAAATCTTATATCACTTTTTCTTTTCTTTTTTTTTTTTTGATAGAAGAAAAAATTCAACAAGAGACAACTACATTAGCTCTTTTCGAACCAACTCTTCAATCCAACATGGAAAACCTAACTCGATCCAAGCATGAGGAACAGAGGAGGAACGAGCCAACTTCGCTAAACCGTGGGCGACCATATTCTGAGACCTGGGAACATAGGAAATGTCTTTCACTTCGATCATCTCTAAGTCCTCATGTAATTGTCGCAAAGTCACACCTTCGGGCCCCAAAAAAAAGATCTTTAAAATATGAATCGCATGAATTGAATCTCGAGTCCGTGAAAATATGCAATTCGACCGCGGAAATGGCTCGCGTACCAACAAGACTCCATGAAGAATAGCCGTGAGCTCTCCGCCAAGATCGAGCCCGGCGGGCTATTGGTTTACGAGACAAAGAACCTTGAGCTGCAATTCCCGATTGTACACAACCAAACCCACCGCGTATTCCTTCTTGTTGTCGTCAAAACTCGCGTCCACCTTCATTACATTGCCCGTGAAGTCTCCATCCCGACACCATCTAGGAATCGAGACAAAGAGTGCATGGAGAGTCATGGTCAAATTTGTTTGAGCAACAAAGAAAAGTCATGTTGATAGTGCAAGGCCCAATCAGCAGAAAATGTCCCTACACCTAATCCACCCTTCCCATGTTTGGAATCACAACGCTCCTTCCAGAAACCCCAGCAAACCATGATTATTTCTTCCAATGAAAGTATCTTCAAATCACATAGATCTTCGAGTATCTCCTGAGCATTCAAGGTATTAAAACTCTTAACATAGAACCAAAGACTGTAACGTTTCCATATAGGTCGTATCACGCGTAAGAAGAAAACATGTGCAAGATTCGCCAGAGCATTCCCACAAATGAAGCATATCGCGGTGAGCACGCGACATGGTGCCTCGTCGATTTCCTTCCGTCGCCACAAAGTCCCTCGCCATTTTCCAAGCAAAAATCCGAATCTTCGGCGGTGCACATAAGGACCAAATTTTTGCCCACCAGCTCTCCTCATAAGCCTGATTCGACAGCCCCAAGGCACTATCCGAACTCGGTTTCCATCGCCAGTAGCTTTTATACCCTGATTTCACTGAATATTTGCCCTTCTTTTCCGGCAACCAAAAACGAGAGTCATCCGATAAGGCAGGTAGAATAGGCGTGGTAAGAATTGCATCCACTTCCTACGGTAGGAATGCTTGTCTAATCGACTCATCCCATCGCCTAAAGGACGTAATGAAGCGAGAAAGAAATGACCCGGATCTAACACGGATGATATTTCACCTTCCTAATCCATGCACCCAAGCATCTTTGAATAGTCAATTGATTCACCATTCTTGACATTCCATCTCAGTCCTTTTACCAACAGATCCCGGCTCCAACAGATCGATCTCCACACATAGGATGCATTTGAGCCCATCTCAGCCTCCATAGTATCCACATGTTTGAAGTACTGTGCCTTAAAAAGACGAGCCACTAACGACATTGGATCAATAATAATCCGCCACATCTGTTTCGCCAAAAGAGCCATATTGAAGTGGGAAATTTTTCGAAAACCCATTCCCCCATCCTTTTTCGATTTACATAACTCATCCCAAGAGCACCAACGTAGCTTACTTCCCGCATCCTTCATACCCCACCAATATATGCAGCACATACGCTCTATATCCTCACATATCGTACCAGGTATCCGGAAACAAGACATTGCATAGGTCGGAACCGCCTGAATTACAAACTTGATTAATACCTCCCGCCCGCCTTCAGAAAATTATTTCGACTCTCAGCCGTCTATTTTCTTGGCCACTCTCTCCCGCAGGTATCCAAACTGGATTCGTTTGCTTCTTAATGAAAATGTTGGGAGCCCAAGATATATATCGTGTCCCTGGCAAATGGACATGTTCAATCACAAACGAATGCTCTCTTTAATTGGGTGTGGCGTATTGGGGCTGAAAGTGATGGCAGACTTCTCAAAATTCACCATCTGCCCAGAAGCCTGTTCGTATTGAGATAAGCAAGTTTCTAAATTATCACAATCCGATTGGGACGCCTTGAAGAAGACTAGACTGTCGTCAGCAAAGAATAAATGGGAGATGATTGGTGCACCCCTGGCAATTCTAATACCTCGGATAGCCTTTTCCCGGACCTTCCTCGAAATTAATGCCGACAACCCCTATGCACAAAGGACAAACAGGTATGGCGATAACGGATCACCCTGCCTCAGCCCACGAGACGGCTTCACATTTCCCACAATTCGCTCATTTATCCGGAAGGAGTAAGCAACTTAATCAACACAACGTAAGATTAAATTGATCCACAGCTCCGAAAAGCCCATCCGTCGCATCAGGCTGTCCAAATATTTCCATTCAATGCGATCATACGCCTTACTCATATCGAGTTTCAAAGCAGCATATCCATCGCAACTTTTTGTAGTACGGAGCCAGTGCATACACTCATATCCTATTAGAACATTGTCCGTGATAAGCCGACCCGGTATAAATGCACTTTGTGTGGGATCAATGATCTGCCCCATGATACCCCAAAATCTATTGGTAATAGCCCGTGCAATAATCTTATAATTCACGTTGCATAAACTAATTGGCCGAAAGTCCTTCATTTGCTTCGGTTCCTTAACTTTCGGGATTAAAGTTACCACCGTCCTATTCCAATCTTGCATTGAGGCACCGCCATTCAAGACCCCAAACACTTTACTAGACACATCCGCTTGAACCAAGTCCCAAGATTTTTGATAGAACAGAGCCGTAAAGCCACCTGGGCCCGGAGCTTTTGACGGGTTAAGATCGAATGTGGACTTCTTTACTTCCTCCAACGTGAAGGGAGACATTAAGATCGACTTCATCTCAGCGGTGACACAAGGCTCCACCGACTCAATCACTTCCTCAATCTCCCAAGTACTCGGGTCATGTGACGTAAAGAGTTGAGTAAAGAAGGAAGTAATAATACCTACCATCCCATCCGAATCTGTAGTCCAATCACCGCCTTCCACTTGCAATCCCTTGATATTATTGCGTTTTCTCCATGCTATGGCTAACGAGTGAAAATATTTAGTATATCTGTCCCCCGAAGTGAGCCATTGGTTTCGAGAGCGTTGCTGCCAGAACACCTCCTGTTGTGTGTATAATTTCTCTAGTTCCAATTCCAGCTTAGCAACCTCTTCCCTATCCCAGTGAACATCTGCCTCATTTAGTATCTTATTCAGCCTGCGATGCACCCGATCTATGCGATGCTTAGTGTGGCCAACTTTGTCTCTAGCCCAGTCCTGTAACAGTCGGCCACTGGTAAGCAGTTTATCCTGCAACGAGGTAACACCACTCACCGATTGTCAGATTTGTCCCACCACTTCCTCATATGTTTCCTCAAGCATCCACTTATTCTCAAACCGAAATGTGGAGGGGGCTGGTCTAACAAGGTCAGGCCGACAATGGTTGAAAAAGAGCTTAACCGGCCTATGATCAGAATGATAAAAATCCAGAGTGCAAGCCTCCATACCAGGGAATACATCAAACCAACCACCGTTGGCAAGGAATCTATCAAGTTTTTCGAGGATGAGATCATGGCCATGACGCTTATTCATCCATGTAAACCGAGGCCCCTTGGCTTGTATCTCGATTAAATCTAAGTTGTTCACCACATCCCGAAAATCATTCATTTGAGAAAGTGGTTTAAGGTCACCCACTTTCTTCTCCGAAGCATAAAAAATTTCAATAAATTCGCCTCCCACTAACCAAGCAATAGACCCAGTTAAAGGGGAGGCATTTAATTTACGAAGAAGCTCCCAAGAATGATTGCGAAGATGAGCACAAGGGTTTCCATAGAATCCCGTAAACCGCCAATCAGCATCCCGATAAGACACAATACAATCAATATGGCCAGGGGAGTAAGAGCGCAAAGAAACGTTTAATGATTCATCCCAAAACAGAAGTAAACCACCACTACGCCCACAGGCGTCCACACCCGCACAACCAACAAAATCAAAAATCGACTTCCAATGAGAACCCAAAACAGTAGGGATTTTAGACTCAACAATAAAAAGTAAAGAAGGACGATGTTCCGAGATAAGACCTTGGAGAGAATTGAACGCACGACGATTACCAAGACCCCGTGCGTTCCAGATAATGCAACTCATGGCATTAGGCGGGGTTGAAAGAAAATCGAAAGAATAAGGCAAAGCAAATTACTTGTATCAACATTGAATCACCAGTCGAGAGTTAAATAGCCAGAGAATACCAAGCGATCGGCACTGGTATCGCTTGAAGATCCACGCAATAACCAGAAAAATACTGATACTCGGGAGATCCAGAATCCCCACTATCAACACCGAGACCGCAAAATCAGTCCCCAATAAAATGGGAATCAGAATCAACTACGAGCAAATAAGAGGCTAGAGACCCGCACAACAACAGCAGAGGAGAACTCACAAAGAAGCAGGAAAATCCGCACGGAGGCGGCAGGAAGATCCGCACGTCGGCGGCGGAAGACCTCAAAAGGAGAAGGGAAATCCGCATGGTGGCGGCAGGAAGATCCGCACGGCAGCGGCGGAAGACCTCACTAGGAGAAGACCGCAAAATATTCTCGAATAATGATTTGGACACTTAACCACTAACTGGTTGAATAAAAAAAAAAACTTTTCTCTAATTACACAGAAGAAAAAAGTTGAATACTATTTTGATTCAGAGATCAAGAAATTTGCGGAAAAATCTTAGCTCGAAAAGTGTGGTGGAGCTATAATTTCCGATTTAATATCGCCGGCGAGCCGGACGTCGCGCCGGCTGACGACTGATTTGCTGTGGGGCAGCGCTACCGCCGACTTGAATAGGAAGAGTCGGGGAAGCTATCAGGCGAAGCCGCTGAGATCTGTTTTCTTGATGAATGAGAGTTAGTTTCAAAACAGAGAGTCAAGAGAAATCTCATATCACTTTCCACAAGATGATTTCACATATTTATAATACTTTAATATCTTTACAAAATTTCGAGATGAAAATCTCACATCACTTCCAGCTTCCATTATTGTCAAGATGATTCCGCAAATTTATAATATTTTATTATTTTTTCATAAATCGATCTTTTTAGAATTTTACTTTAAAACATACCCAATAAGATTTTCTTACCCAAAGTCATATTGATGGAGATGAGATCGCGATGAAGATCTCGATTTATTATAATCACGGTTTGATTAGGAAGTTTGTTATTAATGTAATTAATTTAATTTATTAGCATTTATTATATTTTCGTAATTAGTGTTAGGGTTTTCTTATTTAAGAATCAATCCTGTAAACGTATTATTCAGTTAAGTTGATTATGAAATTAAAATATTGAGAGTGTTTTCTCATATTATTTCTCTTTGCCGGTATTCCTATATATGAGAATCAACGGAGATTGAGAAGGTTCTGTTACGTTTTTTGATATTTTCTAGATGATCGTAATATGTTTTTTAGGTTTTCTGGAATAATATTGCTGATAATGTAAATTGCTTGAAGAACAAGATATGAAGATTTGAAGATATGAAGAAATAGGGAGAGAGAGAATTAGATAGGAGGAGAGGTAGTTAGAAGAGAGAGAATGATGTAAATTTTCTGATATTCTCATTCATCGGTCAGTGCCGTATTTTTAACTAACATTGGGGTCCACACAACAGTGGATATTCTTTAGGTAATTTAAAAACAAAATCTAAAATAGATAAAGGATATTCTAGATTATTCTAAATGTTTGGGCCCATTTACGGGAAGCCCAAACATTCCTTCATTCAGATAACCCGTTCAGATGATTTGGCTCAGGTATAACCTGAGCCTCAGTCTTTTCGCTCAGATAGATTGGCTCAGGTGGATCCTGAGCCTCAGTTTTCTCGTTCAGATAGATTGGCTCAGGTGGATCCTGAGCCTCAGTTTCTTATTTCTGCTTCTTTGGCTCAGGTGGATTCTGAGCCTCAGTTTCTTTGTTCAGTATCTTTGGCTCAGGTTGATCCTGAGCCTCAGGTTCCTCGTTCAGGTTTCCTACTGACGAAGGAACCCCTGTTTTTAACTCTCTTTTCGTACCCATCTCTTTACTCTTCATATTTCTCCCTGGTCTCGCAACAATACTCCCTCCAATGAAAGATCCTTGTCCCCAAGGATGGAATGTAGGAAAATTTTGCAGAACAAAGGCGGTATCTTTCCATGAATCAATTTTCCAATCTTCGGTAACCCAAAAGACACGAACCTGATCTTTCTCTTTTCCGCTTTCTAGGTATCGAAGTCGCTCTGTGACGTAGTAAGGTTGGATCGCAAAAAGGCCGTTGCTATCAACATCTGGAAGACTCTGTGAAGGTACATACTTATCCCCTATGTGTTTCTTGAGTAAAAAGACATGGAAGACGGGGTGAATCTTTGACCCAATTGGTAGATCTAATTTGTAAGCCACACTCCCTACCATTTGCAGGATTGTATAGGGGCCAAAGTATTTTGATGATAACTTCATATTCTTTCGGTATTGAATGAAATTCTGCCGAAAGGGTTGAAGTTTGAGAAAAACTTGGGTCTCCTACCTCGAAAACCCTCTCTTGTCTATGCTTGTCTGCTTGTACCTTCATGCGATTCTGTGCTTTGACTAGATTAGCCTTGACTTGCTGTATGATGTGTTGTCTGTGAGTAAGCAGATCTGTAACCTCCTCATTTGTTGAATCCAAATATGGCCCATAAGTGAATCCTGTAGGAGTATACCCGTAGAGAGCCTCAAAAGGTGTCATCCTCAGGCTTGAATGATAATTTGTGTTGTACCAGTATTCTGCCATGGGTAGCCACTTCAACCACTGCTTAGGGTTGTCACTTATTAAACACCTTAAGTACTGCTCCAAACATTGATTCACCCTTTCAGTCTGTCCATCAGATTGGGGGTGATAAGATGAACTTAGGTGTAATTGAGTTCCCACCAACTTAAATAGTTCCTTCCAAAAACAACTAGTAAATATTTTGTCCCTATCACTCACTATACTAGCTGGTAACCCATGCAGCTTATAGATAACATCCAAAAACACCTTAGCTAAAGATGTAGCAGTATATGGATGTGATAGGGCTATGAAATGTGAGTATTTAGTGAATCTGTCCACTATTACCCATATCACATTCTTTCCCCAAGAATTAGGAAGCCCCTCTATGAAATCCATAGAGATATGTGACCATGCTTGGTCTGGTATGGGTAAGGGTTGTAGGAGGCCAGGGTATAAACCTGGGCTTGACTTATTTCTGGCACATACTTCACACTTCTTGACCCACATCAACACATCATTTTTCATATTAGGCCAAAAAAACATCCTCTTAAGCCTCTGATAAGTTCCTCAGAACCCCCGCAATGCCCTCCATAGGGGTGTGGAGTGCATTTCGTAAAGGATTAAATCTCTTAATCCACCTATCGCTACCCACAACCAAAATTCTTTTTATATCTCGAAATGCCATTAGTGAACTGAAATAAGGGATAAGTTAGGATCGAGACCTTTGGCTTTGATGATTTCCTTAATGTAACCATCATCGATTGTAACTTAGCGGACTGATCCAACCAAGTTGGGACCATTGTAGATATAGCGAACAACCTGTTCTCCTTCCCGGATAATGCATCGGTTTATTGCTTTGTTCTCACTCCCCTTTTATACAAAATCTCATAGTCAAGACCCAAAGAACTTAGTAATCCATCTTTGTTGTAGTGGAGTTACCACCTTCCGTCCGAAGGTATTTCAAGATTGTTGGTCAGTCTTTATAGTGAATTTACGCCTTACAAGTAGTGTTTCCACTTCTCAATGGTCATTAGTACTGCCAAGAACTCCCTCTCATAGACAGAGAGTGCTTGGTTCCTTGGACACAAGGACTTACTCATGTAAGCAATGGACTTTCCTTCTTGCATGAGAACAACCCCAATTCCCTTCCCACTAAAGATCGGTTTCCACCACAAACCTCTTTGTGAAATCAGGTAATGCTAGCACAGGGACACTCACCATGGCTTCCTTCAACTTCTGAAAAGCTAGGTCTGCCTCAGGGTTCCATTTGAAACTGTCCTTCTTGAGTAAGGAAGTGAGTGGTTTGCTGATGAAACCATATCCCTTCACAAATTTCCTGTAATACCCTGTTAAGCCCAAAAAACTCCTTAGTTGTTTAATGGTTTGTGGTTTTGGCCATTGAACCATGCACTCAATCTTTCCTGGATCAGTGGCAACTCCATCTTTAGAAATTATGTGGCCCAAATACTCCACACTAGTCTGGCCAAAACTACATTTGCTTCTCTTAGCAAAAAAACTTATTGGCCCTCAAAAAGTTGTAAAACTGCTTCCAAGTGAACTAAATGTTGTGTTTCCTCGGTGCTGTAAATGAGGATATCATCAAAAAAGACCAACACAAATTTCCTCAAGTGATCCCTGAACACCTGATTCATCAGTGATTGAAATGTAGCAGGTGCATTGCACAACCCGAATGGCATCACTAGGAATTCATAATGACCATTATGGGTCCTGAAAGCGATCCAACCTATATGCTCCTTCTTCATTAGGATTTGAAAGTACCGACCTCAAATCTATCTTTGAAAAGATCTTAGCACCTTTAAGCTCATCTAATAACTCATCAATGATAGGAATAGGTAGTTGTGCTTGATTGTGAGTTCATTAAGGTACCAGAATCCACACATAGCCTCCAAAAGCCATCTTTTTTTTTCACCAAAATCACAATTGAAGCAAAATGGTTCTTTCTTGTGTTGAATTACTCCTCGTAGTCAAGAAATCCTTTAAAATCTTCTCAATCTCCTCCTTATGGCTGTGAGAAGTTCTATATGGATACTGTTGTTTAGGGATGCTCCCTGGTTTGAGTATAATCTGGTGTTCCACCCCCCTCCCTGGTGGTAATTCTACTGGTTCCTCAAATATATCCTTATAAGCTAGTAGTAGCTTATGTAATTCAGGATCATCTTCAGTGTGGGTAGGAGGTGCTGATGTAATTAAATACATCTCATTAACTTCCTTAAGGGCCTCTGTGTGGATCATCTGATACAATCCCACATCAGAAATCAACTTACATTCAACTGATGAAGTAAGTGCTTGTAGTTTCACCCTCTTCCCAAGCAAGTTGATCAAGCGAAAAGTCATCTTTTCATAGTCAAGCTCAATAGGTGTGCAAAATTTTAATCAATCCCCTCCTAGGATCAGATCACAACCCTCATTCTCCAACAGCCTCAGTTGGTAGGTGAATTGATGTCCCTGCATGTTCCAAGTGAAAGGATTCACTTGTTGTGAGTCGACCAACCTTTGCCCATTAAAGAACCTTCACCAATATGGGTTTAAGATCACCAATGGGCATTTTAGCCTTTTTAGAAGAAATTTTTTTGTATAAAACTCGTGGTGCTTTACTGAGTCTATGAGAATGTGGAGTTTGTGGTGTTCAAACTCCCCAAAAAGCCCTCATGGTAGTAACTCCATCTTTACCACTTAGAGCATTTAGTGACATCTGGACCTCTTCCATGATGTCAGCCCCATAAACAGCATGTTCCTCCCCTTCAGTGGTAGGAGAAGAGAAGGTTTGAGTATCTTCCTCTTCTTCTGCCAGAATCATGTATGAAATTCTCTGTTTGCATTTCTGACCATGCACAAAAGGTTCATCACAGTTGTAACATAGTCCTTTCTCCTTCCTAGCTGCCATCTCTATAGGAGATAAGATTTTGAAAGGTGGTTTCCCTTTACTGGCAGGGCCCCTAGTAGCATCACCCTTCTTCCACTGCATAAAATTAGAGTTAGAGTTAGGGTTAGGGTTAGGGTTAGGGTTAGGATTAGAAACCCTGAAATAGGGCTTAAGTTTTTTAGTTAGTGCAGCAGTAGTCTGATCTTGCTTCTTGCCCAATTTAATAGCATGTTGAAGTGTGGTAGGTTCAAACATGGTTACTGTAGCTTGTAGCTCTTCATTAAGTCCTCCAATGAAACTTGCCACAAAGTAGGTTTCTGAGAATACATCCCCAGTAACTATCAGCATACAAGCTGTCGGCTCCTCATACTTATCAACACAATCTTCATAGCTACCAGTTTGTTTGAGTTTGTTAAACTCAGAAATCACTGTAGAATCCTTAATCTCCTCAAATCTAGTTGAGAGAATAACAAAAAATTGTGCCCAAGTTAATTCCACATTTCTTTGATTGAAATTCTGAACCCATAGTGCTGCTTTACCCTCAAAATGGATAGTAGTCAAAGTGATTTTTTGTTGATCAGTCATACTGGGCATAAGCTTAAAATACCCATTGGATCTCAGTACCCATAACCTAGGTTTAGAGCCATCAAACCTAGGGAATTCGGTCTTAGGCACTGGGTTGTGAAATTGAGTACCATCAGTTAACCTCCTTGGAGATTCCTGATACTGATAGGATGATCCCCCACCAGCAGTTCCGTAGTCAGGCCCTCCACCACCAGATCCAAAGCTAGGACTCCCCAAAATAGAAGGCCCTTCATTGTTACCCTTGTCTTTTTCCATATTCAACAGTTGTAACTGCATAGCTGCCAAAGTGTTAGTCATAAGCTCAAATTTCTCTTCCATCTTGGTTGTTAAACCATGCATATTGTCTGTTAGCTTCCCTTCAACTGCTTCCAGCTTCATGGCTTCCGTTTGAATTAATAATTCCAGCTTTATGTGTGATTCTTGCAGATCTTTGGAGCGTGTTCCCTATGCCATGATCAAAACTTGGCTCTGGAATACCAAATGTTACGTTTTTTTATATTTTCTGGATGATCGTAATATGTTTTTGAGGTTTTCTGGAATAATATTGCTGATAATGTAAATTGCTTGAAGAACAAGATATGAAGATTTGAAGATATGAAGAAATAGGGAGAGAGGGAATTAGATAGGAGGAGAGGTAGTTAGAAGAGAGAGAATGATGTAAATTTTCTGATATTCTCATTCATCGGCCAGTGCCGTATTTGTAACTAACATTGGGGTCCACACAACAGTGGATATTCTTTAGGTAATTTAAAAATAAAATCTAAAATAGATAAATGATATTCTAGATTATTCTAAATGTTTTTGCCCATTTACGGGAAGCCCAAACCTTCCTTCATTCAGATAACCCGTTCAGGTGATTTGGCTCAGGTATAACCTGAGCCTCAGTCTTTTCGCTCAGATAGATTGGCTCAGGTGGATCCTGAGCCTCAATTTTCTCGTTCAGATAGATTAGCTCAGGTGGATCCTGAGCCTCGGTTCTTCTTTTCAAACTTCTTTTTGGGCTCGGTGGATCCCGAGCCCGGTTCTTTGTTCGATTATCTTTTGGCTCGGTGGATCCCGAGCCTCGTGTTCTCGTTCGGGTTTCCTCTTGTGAAGAACCCCCCGTTTTAACTCTTTTCGTACCCATCTCTTTACTCTTCATATTTCTCCCTGGTCTCGCAACAAGTTCGTTTATATTGTTCACGTTTCTCCCTGCATCAGTTGGTATCCAGAGTCACGGTACGCTCCTTTCGATCCTTCCCCGTCGTAATGCCCGGGAGATGAAGAAATTGAAAGATCAGATCGCGATTCTTGCCCAATCTATTCAGTCACTACGTGCACAACAAACAACGATTCACGACAGGGTTAGGGGTTACCTTCCACCTCACCGCCGCCGTGATTCACCGCCCTTGACTGGTTTTCCAGTACCTCTACCAGAATTTCACGGATGCAATAGACAAGATGATTGTCTATATTGGATCCAAACCTGTGAAAAAGTACTGGAGTTTCACAGAATTCCGATGGACCGCCGTGTTTCTATGGTGACAAAGAAACTCCAGGACCGCACCCCTTGTGGTGGCAACGCCTGAAATACGACCGATCCCGTCAAAGTAAACCCAAAATTACTGAATGGGACAAATTCAAAAAGCATTTCCACCGTGAGTTTCTCCCAACAAATTTCACACACCCAAATTTTCAGAAATCTCAAGATAGACAGGGTACCTGCAAGCGAAACCATCGCCGCCAGCCTCAAGGCACTGCATCTGCGCCCGAAGTAATAAAGTCGTCCGTCGATCGGCGCGCCTGATGCACCCACCGATTGGCGTCTCCATGTCGCGCCACCAGCCGCCACAACCGTGAACCGATGGCCACCCTCCACTGCCTTTCGCCAGATGGCCGCCGCTCAACGACCACGAACCCACGACGAATCGCCCCACCGCGAAGGACTCTGCAGCGGCAGTTCGTGCAGACCAGTGCGTTCTTGAATCCACTGTCCGTTGTGGTGCACTAGGCATTAATGGGCTTTGCAGGGAAAAGTTCTTTTTGGGTCATGACTTTGTATGGCCCAATGATTATTTCCATCAGGATGTGGACAATGACAACCGAAGTGGGCTCAATCTTTTTGTTAGTAAAGTTGGGCCTTTAAGAGAGTTGGAAGATGTTGGGCTTACCGTTGATGACCCTTTTATACATCACCGATCCAATTTTTTTAATAATGGGCCGGATGGTTATTTTGATAATAGGCCATTTCATTCTAGTAAGAGTGGGTCTTTTTCTACGTATGAAGTGGAAAGTCAACAACTTGTTCTTGTTGGTGAACTTGGGCCTTCCTATTTTCATGATATTTACGATGAAGAGGAGGAACAACTTGCAAGTGATTCCGTCCTTCTCATTTATGATACTGAGCCCGGTGAAGATTCTTGTTCAATTTATGATACGGACTCTGATGAGTTTTTTTTCAATTTATGAGACAAAGTACGAAGATATCTTAGTTCTAGAGAATCCATATCTTGACCCACAGGTTGATTTTGCATCGTAAAATAATTATTATTTTTATATTAATCATGATAGTTATTTTGTCGATTGCCCTTTGAAATCTCCATTTGCTTATCGCCTTAAAGTTTTGAGCCATACTCGAACGTCCGACATTTTTGAGCTTATTATCTGTTTGGTGGCTTTCTTTTATCCCTTTGGAGATGAGATCGATGCCGATTCGAGGACGAATCGTTTCAAAGAGGGAGAAAATGATGGAGATGAGATCTCGATGAAAATCTTGATTTATTATAATCACGGTTTGATTAGGAAGTTTGTTATTAATGTAATTAATTTAATTTATTAGCATTTATTATGTTTCCGTAATTAGTGTTAGGGTTTTCTTATTTAAGAGTCAGTCTTGTAAACGTATTATTCAGTTAAATTGATTATGAAATTAAAATATTGAGAGTGTTTTCTCATATTATTCCTCTTTGCCGGTATTCCTATGGGAATCAACGGAGATTGAGAAGATTCGTTTGTATTGTTCACGCTTTTCTCTGCATCACATATATAATACATTTTCATATTTTACCCACGAAAAAAACACAAAAAAGAATCATATATACTACTTGATATATATCCCATAAAATGTAAAACATATATATAAATATGAATAAGATCTTCTTAACCCAAGGCTATATCCCATGAAAAAAAAACACAAAAAAAAAAAAAAAATCATATATGCTACTTGGTGTATATCCCATAAAATGTAGAATATATATATAAATTTTCACAGAAAGATATAGATACCTAATAGAATCAATTAAAATTGATAGTTGTTTCAAAAATTTTCTGAAGGTATTTCAAATTTTAAATTTTTATTAGTTTGTTGTACACGAATTATGTTAATTAAATTTTTGAGTTAATATCAATTTGCAATATACAATTTTTTAATCCGACTGCAGGTAGCAATCTGATAAAAAAAAATTATACTATGCTCACTGTAACATGTACATTTTTATTTTTTATCAATTTACAACTGTCCAATGTGAAATATTGAAAACCTTTAGAGTCCAATTTGATAAAAGCATATTATATGTTGCAATCGGATAAAAAAAAATTATAAATCGATAAAAAAAAGTTACTCGAAAATTGATATTAAACCTAAATCTTATTGGGTATTACTCGAAAGAACAAATATTTTCCCCTTTCGACGTTTAGGCAAGTTTTGTACATATCATATAAATCAATACCAATTTTTAACAATATTAATTATTTGTATTGAATGATATTGAACGGTGTTAGATATTAGTTGCATTAATTATTTTCACTGAAAAATACTAATTGTGTACATATACACTATAATTAATTAAGTGCAACTAGTGTACAAAAAATATTTTAAAATGGAATTAAAAGAGTCAAACTTGATTATGATTGAAGTGCAGGACTTTGATCATCACGGTCATCTAAATCTAGTTTTCTTCTGGCGCCTTTCGATGACCTTAAATTGGTGAAAATATCAGATTTTGGGGTTTTTACCTTAAGAACAACTTGTTGCATTATACAATAGCAGGTGAACGCATGTTCCTATTTAAATGAGGAAAGTTTAAGATTATCAATATACACATATTTCATAAACGGTAAAGCTAAATGGGGTGAACACATTTGGGTGTGTAAATTTACCTTAAGACTTTTAAATGAAATTTTTTATACCCTACCGATTCATGCATCACCCTCACCAATATGCTACGATTTAGGGTTCATTATTTAGTGTTTATGGTGTATATGATTCATAAAAATTGAAATTATCACGATTTCATTAAGGGTAATTATGTCATTTTACCATTTTCACCCGGGGTTGATTCCTACCATTTAGCAACACCCTTTCATAAATTTATCAATGATCGAATTACAAAAATAAAAAATAACTCACTTTTTCATAAGACCCCCATGATGTGATCGAATCAATCTTATTCTCCACTTCGGTTTTGGTCAAATTATGATCTTGCTCTGCTAAAATGGCAACTGCTGCAATAATTGATGGCCGATTTTCTGCTACATTAATCTCTGCATATAATATTTATCTAACATTATATTGAGAATTTGTCTAAAATGAAAGAAATAATTGCATTTCTAAGTAATATATTACCTTCCATTATTGCCAAGATCAATTCCGCCGATCGAATTATCAATCCTTTATTATCTTGGCAGAATTTGGAGGCGAAATAATTGAGATAAGTAAAAGGAGTAGCAGAAATCATTTTCCAATCCAACTTTTTAAGAACTTTTATTTCCCTTTTTTGAAACAAACTTATATCAATCTCGTGTCCCATGTAATCTTTGATTGATTGTGCATAGGTTTCCTCCATTTTTGCAGCCAAACATAAACATACAGCCGATAAATTTTGAATAAATGACACATCTCCATCCTATGCCCCACATTATACAAAACAACACAAAATTATCCTATCAAGAAATATTGCTTGTATCATTTTATTACAAAGAAAAAGGCAAGTTCATACTCACAGGTAATGGGGTTATTCTTCTTGCAAGATAACGATCAAAATAAATCAGTGAGAGATAGGCAGTATTGTAACAATATCCAAAAATACTCATTTTCTGCAAACAAATTGAACAAAGATTCTTTTTAATATGAGTTAGTGGAGGAAACATGTTCACAATATGAAATTGATAATGTTATATGTATAAATTAATACCGTAACATTTATCAACGGATATATTTATATTTATAAATTAATACCATAATATTTATCAACTGATACCTTTACACAATAAACAAATTTTAAAGGTTTCTTTTAGATTAGATATCTCCAATTTTCAGGGAAAATTATCTTTTTTGTCCCGTAATTTTAACCTATTTTGATCGTGGTCTTACTAATTTATGAATTTTGATCTTGGTCCTATCACTTTACAAAATTTGACTTTTTCGTCCTATCACTTGCTAATAATTTATGGATTTTTATCTTGGTCTTATAACTTTACAAAATTCGACATTTTATATTTATAAACTAATATCATACTCCCTCTATGTTTATCACGTTTCTTTTTGTTGAATGGTTTAAAAAATAACATTAAAATAATAGATAGTGAATTTTTATAGTATTTAATGAATGATAAGTGAAGGTATGTGGGATAGTTGGGATGAAAAGTGAGGGGAATAATATTAAAACAATAGGTAATAGGAGTGTTGTTTTTTCCTTTTATGGAATGTGACGAACATAGCGGGACACCCATAAAAAGAAAACGTGACAAACATAGCGGGACGGAGGAATTAGTATTTATCAACTGATACCTTTACACAATAAACAAATTTTAAAAGTTTCTTTTTAGATTAGATATCTCCAATTTTCCAAAAAACAAAAGAAAAAATAAGGGAAAATTATCTTTTTTGTCCTGTAATTTTGATCCATTTTGATCGTGGTCTTACTAATTTGTGAATTTTGATCTTGGTCCTATAACTTTATAAAATTCGACTTTTTCGTCCCATCACTTGCTAATAATTTACGGATTTTGATCTTGGTCCTATAACTTTACAAAATTCGATATTTTAGTCCTGTAGCACGTAACTAGCAGGCGACAAGATGAAAAAATTGAATTTTGTAAAATTTATAAGACCTCGATCAAAACGCGTAAATTAATAGGACCACGATCAAAATTAGTCAAAGTTACCGGACAAAAAATTAATATTCGCGAAAAAAAATTAAGAAAACTTGTTCACAATATGAAAAAAATAACATTGCATTTACAAAATAATACCGTAACATTTATCAACTATTACCTTTACACTTATAAACTAATACCATACCATTTATGGGTGCAAATATTACATATTAGTTTATTTAAATAAAGGTAAAAGGTATCTGCTAATGAATATCATGGTGTTAGTATAGATCCAATTTTACCCAGTAAACAAATTTTAAGTTTGTCTTTTTACATTACCTATCTCCAATTTTCCAAAAAAACAAAAGAAAAAAGAATTAAGAAAAAACCCACTTGAAGAATCCACTTGATTGCATCCAAACGGGCAGATTTGAACCAACCAGTCGCAAAATTCTGATTATTTCCCGCTCGAAAATTCTTTTCTTTCTGGAACTGCAGTTGGATAAAATCAAAGTCAGATTCAGAACAAAACGGCAGGTTTTGGTGTGTGTCATCAAAGGGACTGTACAAAACGGAATCATCTTCTTCACACAAAAAATCAGCCAATAAGTACATTTTGATTTTTAGTAAGTGATAAATATTACAGAGATTCAGAAAAATATTCAGACTCAAAGAGCAGTTGCGAAATTACTGCCGCCAAAATTATATATGCGCACGTTTTGATTCCATCCCTTATTTCTGGGAATATTGTGTGGTACACTGATATTATATAAACCGTACATTTACTACCTTTTTTCTTTTAAATTATTTTAATTTTAATTAATTTATTCACATATATAATTTTTTATAAATATTCTATATAATAGGCCTAAATTTAGAAACCATTTATTTTTTCTACCAAAATTATTGCCGAATTGGAAAAAAAAAAACTCAAATAAATAATAATTTATAATTTGGAAAATATAATGAACCAAATTGGGAAAAAATTATGTGAAATAAATAATAATGGATAATTACTAGGTAACTACTAAAGATATATATATTATTTAAACCTTATTATAATTTAACTTAATATTTGAAAAGTAAATTTTATCTAAAATTCCCATCCTTTAGAATTAAAAAGTTGTACGCAAATTAAATGTTTAATATCTTCATGCAATTTGTTAATAATAAAAGTAAGTGATGAATGATTTTGTCTTAAATTCCAACATTTCAATGCGATTTATTAATAAAAGTAAATGATGAATGATTCTGTCATTAATACCAACATTTTCATGTAATAAATATTATTCCCTCCATTTTTTAATAGATGTCATTCTGGGGTTAATTTTTTAAGACAAAATAATGACATATTTTTTTTTTCAAAATTAACCTTAATTAATATTATTTAAATATTCTTAACAACAATTGTTATTAGCTGAAAAAATATACATATAATATTTTTATAGGAAATTTGAAATTTAAAATTACCATATTAAGGGTAAATATGAGATAAATGGGGATAAAATCCAGAAACGACATCTATTTTAAAAATATTTCAAAAGGCTAAAACAACATCTAATTAAAAATGGAGGGTGTATCATTTAAATTTTTTTTATCTATATTCTATATATTATTTAGAATTAATCTAATTTTCAATTATTTTTTCATATACACTATATTTGAATTACATTTTTTTTTTCTAAACTTATTTCTCCTATAAAATCACTACTATGTTCTTCCATTAAAACATTATTTTACTTTTTGAATTACAGAGGATCGAATTATTTCTTCTGTTACATGTTTGTGTATCTTACATTTTTATTTGTATTCTCTTTGCCTTTAATTTGAAATGGGAGACTTTCCTGTGAAATGTTAGTTAAAACAGAAAGGAGCTGAAAATTTACTGATCTTGTGTGCGTCAAACAGGGGTCAAGTGAATTTTTTCTTTAAAAAAAAAATCCACGAAAAGGCAAAATAGGAAATTCGCTCCCGGACTGGATTCCTATAAAGATAATGATGTGTTACTACGTGATGATGATTTTTTTTTTTTTACTAATTCAATGGTGTAATCTGGTTGTTTGGCTCATTACTTATGACAATTGGTTACAAATCAAAAGGAGAAGCAGATAAAAAGCAGAGGGGGAAGCATATGAAAATTAAAGGGGCGTCTTTTTGTTCATACAGTAACACACATTTCTCTTCATAGTAACACATCTTGACCATATAGTAACACAATTTTCAATACCCTACAAACATATATTTGCACTAAAAAACCATTGTGTTATTTGTCATTGCAGTATCACATACATGTACTTATAGTAACACATGTTTTCCCTTATAGTAACACAAATCTGGGAGCGAGTTCTGCTTTTGCGCGAATTTTATAAAAAAATGTGTTTGACCCAATTCGACCAGCATATAATCCATGAATTTTTCCCTCTGGGATTATGTGCTTATCCTTGTGACCCACGGGTCATGTTTCAAGGGTCCTTACTTGTAGTAACTGTTGGAATTTAGAGGCACATAATCACGTAAAACATACGGAAAGACAGTTCACCAACAATGAACACATTATTGCGTACAACGATTACAATAATCGTAACGAGTAAACTTACAGTAACTAGAGAAAATTCTTCTACTATAATATCCACGTAATCCCCTTCAACAAATCTGCACGGATTTGCCAGTGTTGAATTTCGAGTCGAATCAGCTAGGAAAATCCAACTCTTAATTTTATGGAGAAATTGTGAAGTGTAAAAACTTTTTGTGAAATCCCAAGAGCTAATATATATAGGGAGACCCAGCTTAAAACCTAAGCTAGCATGTTGGGAAATTAAAATCCTTTTAATTAATTAAATTAAACTTCTTTAATTTAATTCCATAAATATAAATCTCTACGGATTTAAATTCCATATATGACAAATCTCTACGATTTGTTTCCATATATATTAAATCCTACAATAATATTCCAAATATTATTATTGGGAATACTTGTTTAATTAAATCCAATTTAATTAAATATTAATAATAATTAATTCCAAATTAATCTATTATTAATTACTTCTCCATAAATTAAATATTAAATCCATTTTAATACTTAATCAACCAACTATAATCCGTCAAAGGGAATTACTTGTTGTGTGACCCATATGCCCTCATATATCGAGCAATTAGTCAAACTAACGGTCTTAATTGAACCCTAGACAATAAATCAGACATTCTCAATATATGAGTTACGTTGCGAGAAAGTGCAACTACCTGTAACTGAAACATGGGCTATTACGGTTCCCTCCTTTCATTCGCGAATACTCGATTAAGTCTTGAACATGATGAAGTGTCTATTCAAATAACTTAATCAATTTATCTCTAATCACTAATTGATCATGTATGTCACACTTAGCCATAAAGTCTAAGTTGACGTGCATCGGCCGATGACTTAGATCCAATTATGACGAGAAGATGAGTATTCTCTCTAAATCCACTTTGAGGAATGAATCCTTTTCTTGGCTCAACTACCACGCACATGCACTTCGTGATGAACCAAATCCAAGCCATATCTACCCATGGAAGGGTGCAAGCGTCGGTCATGGTCAAAGTTCATCATCCCACACATATTGTGTGTATTGACCTCAAGTCAAAGGAGTATTGCATCGCTCCCACTAATCGAGATATCCGTAGACACATATAGTGGAAATACATCAAACGGTTTCTCGGATGGGTATACCAATACCCTCTAAGGTATTTGTGCATCCATCATGAGATACCTAGTATCTCGTAGTAAGTGAGATCTTACTACACTCTCTAAGAGTATGATGCAGATTGCAAAATAATCTTCATTGCATCATCAATATCCCATTCTTGATGATCCTTGATCGGGGCTATTTGAGAATCATGCTTAAGTCATCTGAGTTCTCACAACCCCAATGACAACAATGACTCATGGGAACACTTGTACGAATAAATGCAAACAATCAAACATAATATTCAAACAAGTGTATTGACATACATTAATATTAAATGAACTATAATATTAAATCAAACTGAATATCATCGAGTATTATGTCCTTATAATAGATTGTCTCTAGGACACTAACAATAACAATCTCCCACTTGGACTAGAGTCAATCACTTACATGTCTAACCCCTTGACCATCAAATGTCTAGTGTGTACATGAACACTCAGTGTTTTGGTGAAAAGATCTGCCAAATTAAATATGTGGGAATACATTTTAATTATATTTCTCCTATTGTTATGATCTCCCGGATCAAATGATAAGTCTATGTACATGCTCGTTTATGCTTGTTGATCTCGGTTCCTTTGCTTGCGCAATCGCACCAGTGTTGTCTCAATAAAACTTTATTAGACAACTGGCACTCGGAACTACCCCTACTTCTCTTAAGAACTATAAAATCCAGACAGTCTCCTTGAAGCTTCTGTTGAATCTGCGGTCCTTTTGCTTGGAACTATTTCAACCGACCGCCTTATTATTGAGAGTTAAATGTAATCTAACCGTGATTTGTAATCATCATAGTCAGATTGGAAACTTGTGTCAGCATAACCAGTGACTACCATTTCTGACTGTCCACTATAGACAAGGAAACATTCTTTAGTTCGTCTAAGATACTTCAGAATGGTCTTGACAGCAATCCAGTGAGACTCACTCGGATTCTGTTGATGTCTATCAGTGATGTTGATAGCGTAGGCCACGTTTGACCTAGTGTAAGTCATGACGTACATGATTGACCCAATTGCATATGCATATGGGACATCTTTCATGTGCTTGATATCAACTTCAACAGAAGGACAATCCTTCTTTGACAGCTTTATCCCATGATTTGCCGATAGAGACCCTCTCTTAGAGTCCTCTATCGCAAAACGCTTCAACACCTTATCTACATATGTGGACTGTGACGGCCTCAATATCCTCTTGGATCTATCCCTGTGGATCTTGATCCCCAAGATGTAGCAGGCTTCACAAAGATCCTTCATCATGAAGGTCTTCGACAACCAATCTTCAACGGACTGCATTAACGGGATATTGTTTCTCAAATCAATATGTCGTCGACATATACGATTATAAAAACAATATTCTTCCCGTTGCGTCTACGATAAACGCAAGGATATTCCGAATTTCTGATATCAAATTGGATATTCCAACTCCTAGAAGCTTGCTTCAATCCATAAATATATCTCTTTAGCTTGCATACTAGATTAGAGTTTGTCTTAGATATAAAACCTTCCAATTGAGTCATAAACACTTCCTTATCAATGTTTCCATCGAGGAAAGCTATTTTGACATCCATCTTAGTGTGTTGCTATCACAAGTAAAATTCGAATGGACTTGATCTTTGCAACTGGTGAGAAGGTCTCATCACAGTCAATGCCTTCGCGTTGACTATAATCCTTTGCCACCATCCTAGCTTTGTAGGTTTGTACTTTGCCATTTGCACCAGTCTTGTGCTTGAAGACCCAATCGCAACATATGGGTCTAACCCCTTTAGGCAACTCAACCAAGTCCTAGACTTGATTGGTGTACATCGAGTCCATCTCGAATTTCATGGCTTCATGCCACTTCCCTGAATCAATATCTGATATTACTTCAGAATAAGTATTAGAATCATCCTTTTCCGGTATGTCCACATTAATGAGTTCCTCCAAGAGGTAACCGTATCTAACGGGCGTATTACGATTCCTAATTGACTTACGGAGCTGTGGTTGTGCAGGCTGTACATTCTGATCGTGAAAATTTTGTGGTGCGTTGATTTCATCAATGTCCGGAGAGTCCTCAAGAGCTACACTTTCAAAGCCTCTTGGGCAGGAGTTTGAAATATGTTGTTCTCATTCAGCCCACTTGGAGGTTCTTGCACTGACAAGCCTACTCCAATTACGCTCCCACTAGTTGAAAGACGATCACCTAGTGAAAGACTCCCACTGTGAAAGTTGTTGAATGCTCCCACCGATTCCTTGTCATGTTGCTTTGACAATATATCAGTCTCTTTGTTAATTTGTGGTTCTTGAATTTCTTCAAGTTCTATCAGCTTACGACCTTATTCCTTAAAGACATAGTCTTCTTCGAGGAACTTGGTCTGCCTAGAAATAATCACTGATTATTTCTCAGGTAGATAGAAGTAATATCCTTTAGTTTCTTTAGGATATCCCACAAAGTAACCCTTTTCATCTTTGAATTCCAACTTGTCGGTAAGCATTCTTTTCACAATCACGGGGCAACCCCATGTTAGATATGTGTAAAATTTGGCTTCTTGCCACACCATGGTTCATATGGTGTATGCTCAACCGATTTAGATGGAATCCTATTCAGAATGTAAATTGAGGTTTGTAACGCGTATCCCATAAGAATGTTGGAAGACAAGTGTTGTAACTAGCTAAAATCTGCATAGTTTAACAATGAATTTAACAAATAAAATAGCTAATAACAGTCAAAAGCTGTAAAGGAAACACGACAATTGATGACCCGGTTCATCCTTTGAATTACACTACGTCCGGGGGCATCCAAACCAGGTATAAGTGTATAATATATTTGCCTATACTGCTAAGATGTTCAACCCTTATAAATGTGACCTTATCGGTTTATTTATATTATACATCCCGCCTTCTAGATGGGAGATTACATAAGGAAAAGCGCCTGTTATGTGCCTTCAGTCCCGCAGATCGCCCTCTTCCTTGGTCTGATTCGAGATCGCCTCTTTAATGAGCGCCAATCGGGGGATGTAATTCCCGGGCGGATTGGCTGGCTTGCCGGATACTTTCCTTAATTGGATTTGATTATCCGTTACTTGTTCTAGGTCGGACTCCGACCTGGACGTTTTACTGGTGGATGTCGCATTGCGACCTTTGATAACTGCTTAGGTCACTACGCGACCTCCCTGTTTCTGCGACTTGGGTGTTTCGCCTTTCAGGGTGACCTCCCTTTGCTGACGCCACCTCGGAATGTTTCTCTTGGAATGCAACTATAGGGACCATGGGATAGTAATTTATTCCATGCTACGCATTGGGATATCGACTTGATCTCACGATTACCCCGGAATACGACTTCCTACCCCGAGTATTCGAAAAGTTACCTCGATTTTACGAATCGGCGCATCAGATTTCCTCGGTTTTTGAAGATTTGAAATGATGGCTCGCCAGGCTGATGACGTGAGGCGCTGCCAGAGGGTCCAATGGGATGCAGCGGTGACTTCCACGCGTGAATCTCGCGACTTCATTTGTCGGAGGGGCCCAAACAATAGAAAATTTACACTTTGGTCCTCCTCTTCCTTTTATAAATAGGCAGGGGAATTTGGTTTTCAAACACCTTTTCCCCCCTACGAGTGTCTTCTTATTTCTCCCCTTTTTCCGGTTAAATTCGTCAAGAAGATCCTTCATTTTTCTCGGTTTCAGACTTTGAAATCAGGTAAATATTTTTCAATCTCTCATCTTTTCCATGGCTTTTGGAATTTCTAGTTCTGTTTCTGCCCCACATCCCATGGTAGTTTCATCCTCCTCCGAGGATGATGTCCCGATTGCTCAGCGCCACCGTCTGAACTTTGGCTCCGCCGTGAGGTATGACAATGAGGGTTCTTCGGCCCGGTCCGTGGGCGACGGGAGGGAAGATGACACCAATGATGAACCGGTGGATAACTGGTTTTTGGAGGAGTTGGACGAGATTACCCATCTTCCTTCCCTGATATATTCTCCTCTCTTCCACTTCTCGAGGGCAGCGGCGCCGGCGGAGTCCCTCCGCCTGCTGATTATGGGGCTTATCAAATGAAGTCTTCGACTACGAAGTTATACCATCGATTGCCTCTTATAAGCGACACGAAAGGCCAATACCACAAGTCGGTAGCATCGCAATATGCTGCATCTGAGAGGAGGCACACGTCGGTGCTTTCGATAGCTATGTCTGGGCTTCGCTTACCGTCTGCATAAAGTGCCGCAGGATGTTCATTTCTATGCAGCGACCTCTGATGAAAGTGCCGACCAGCCTCCCCCGGGCATGATTGTTGTGAACGAGCCCACCATGGCGGCTGGAATTCATTTCCCGTTGCACCCGACCATCTCCCATTTGCTGGCGGCCTAGAATCTGAGCCTCACACAGATTACCCCGAACGGGTGGAGTTACATTATCTCCACTATGGTTATCTTTGGGGCCGCTTGAGGAGACCCTTGATCCGGGAGATCGGTTATGTGATGTCGCCCATCGCTCAGGCTAGAGGCTAAAGAGCTTGTTAGTGGGATCCCAAATAAGGTCGATGGATGGCACCATAAATGGTGGTTCGTCGTAGGAGCTTGGGAGTCGGTCCCTCTGTCCAACCCGTTATCAATCTGCGTTCCAACAGATTATGCAATCAGAGTGGAAAATGGTATACCTTTTTATGACCTTTATTTTTGGTTGTACTGATCTAATTCTTTTCTTATCTTGTAGTGTATACGCCACGGACTTCTAATCTTTATTGGGATTTCACCGAGGCATTCAAGACAGCACGAGATACACCCCCGAGTTGGCGAGACGTCGAGTCGCTGAACTCCGAGCTTGATCGTTTGGCGGCCGGATTGTACACCTATCCCCGCCACTTGTGGATCCCTTGTAAGTCTTCTGTTAACTTTACTTTGTTGCTCTTTGTAAGTTCGCGCTAAAGGTCTCAGGATTTTCTCGCAGATCCCGATATTTCGACCTACCGCCGTGAGCCTTCTGCTGCTAAAATGGCCTCCAGAACGAAATCGGTTCTTGGTTTTATGAGGCGTCAATTGAGCTCGGGTACCTCTGCAGGTTCCCCGGTCCAGACCCTACCTCCAGTTGCCGACAAGGGCAAGAAAAAGAAGACTACTGAATCTGCCCCAGCAGCTGGGGATCGTCCTCACAAGAGGGCGCGGGAGGAGACTGACTCCCATCGGTCCGGGTCTCACCGGGACACTGGAAGAGGCACCCCGATTTCCATCCCTCCACCGGCCTCGGCTCTGGTCGGGGGCCATCATCTGAACGATAATTCTTGGATCGGCTAGGATGAGGAGGTGATGAAGAGGTAAACCTTTGCCTTAGTATTTGCGAAATGTTATTTCGGAGCTAACAATCTAACTCGTCCCCTTTATTTTTTTTATATCGTAGCTCGGACCTGACGCCTCACAAGTTCTTGTCGGAGGTACTGAGCTTCTTGCGGTCGAGGCTCCCCATCCTGGATGGCTGTTGGGGTTATACTGGAAAGAATGCTTTTACTTTGTATAACCAAACTGAATTTCTGTCTTATTTACTGAAATAAATTATTTATCACTGATGATTTAAATATCATTGAATGTTACATATATTTACTGCATAACTGTTCAATAAATAGTACGTGTTACATTGTAGTTAATTTAGTGATACCAGATCACCGAAGATTAAATTAACAGTCCATTGTAACTAAAAGTACGCTGTTCAAGACCTAGATGAAAATGAACAATGGATCGTGAAAGGTTGAAGTGTAAGGCTCAGATTGACTTGTCTTGACCAAGAGATTACACTAGTGCATGACTGATGCATTGAATATGACTTACAGGAGGACAAATTCTTCAGCACTGAATTAGGAAGAATTAGACCTCAGTTGTACGTTATTTCTTAATCTTCGTCCCTTATAAGATCGTGTGTGGTTAGTAATTATTGCATTGACTTACAACGGGTAGAGAATCAATGAGATTCAATACTTTATATCTTGGGCAATATTATTGGTCACATGCGATTGCTAAGATTTAATACGAAGAATCGTGTGCAAGTACGCTTGTTCGATTTGCCCCCTTGGGAGGTTCATAAGATTTATCATACCAAATCTTGAAAGTGGAATTAGTTTCCGGTATGGATAATAATGTTGAACCGTTCCTTAACCAAGGACAAAAGATATTAATTAATGGAAAGCTATTTCAGTGGCTTGAATTAATTAATGGGCTAGATAATCTTAAACACGGGAAATAATAACCGGGAGCCATATTAACAGTAATATGGGTTAAGATGGATAGTGCAATATTAATTATGTAGTGGGATTAACTAATATTTATGGACTTGATTAATATTGTGGCTCAATATTGGAAATTCAAGATCCATTGGAAGGTTCAATCTTAATTCTCCTAAAGGCCCCTCAAGTAGCCCAAACATAAAGTCCAATAATTGAAAAAGTTGTTTAAAATAAAATAAATTATTGTTGCTTATTTTTCCAAAATTTTCGAAAATATTAAAGGAAGAAAGAGAAAAGATTTTCTTGATTTTCTTGGAAAGATTTTATGGAATATGTATTCTTGAAATACAAGATTATCCCATAAATTCAAGAGAAGTCAAAGATCCTATTTCTTCCCTATTTAATGAGAAATTTTTGAAAACCCCTTAATATAAGGAGGTGAGATTTTTATGGAATATTTTAATTATGGAGAAAAGAATATATTGGATATATTCAAGATTTCTTGGAGATCAAGAAAAAGATTTTCCCATCTTATTCCTAGGGCAAAAATCGGCCACCACCTAGTATTATAAACAGGGGATAAATTTTCATCCCCAAGTGCAATTCCATGTGTTGGAAAAATTAGAAATCCACAAAGGTGGTGCAACATAATTTTATTTTTCCCTTTTGTTAAATTGTTCGCGAGTTCCTACCACCGGATTGTTGAACGAGGATAAGGGAATACTTGAGAAGGTCTTTTGATGTGTTCGTGTGAACGAGATCCATCTTCTCAACGGTTGTCATTCGAGAGGTTAGTTCATGTAAACCCGTAGCAACTCCACATGCGTAGGATTTATGTGAACTGTTTATATGCATGATTTGTTGTTGAATTATTATTTGAATTAATATAGGATTAATTCATGCTAGTAATAATTGTTAGAATTAAATTTGTGTTGGGAGATGAATTTAATAAAAGATATATGATTTTGATTAAGATCCCAAAACCCCTGAGTATGACATGTTCAGAATGATCTTGATAGTTGAGTCGATTCGGTTTTAGAGTATTCGGGATGTTATCTCGCAAAATGTATAGTCGCAGATATAGTTCAAAGATAGGTTCGAAGACCTCAAGAACTCAAGATGAAATCGAGTAAACTCAAGACTCAAATGAAGATTCAAGATAAAAAAGCTTAATATGTCTCAGAAGACCCTGAAGACTTAGAAGACTCAAGACCTCAAGACTCGTAAGACTCAAGACGCAAGATCAAGATCAAGATCAAGATCAAGTATATCGGCGGCACAAGAATTCATCAAGACTCAAGAAGGTATCAATGCTCAAGATGAACTCAATGTTCCAAGGCATCAATATATCTATCCAAGGATGCAATATCGGTAAGATCGCGATTCCTTAGAAGAATAGATATTTGCCAAGACATTCAAATGCGCATAAAAGGAACTAAGTCAAGTATTGTTAAGGTTATATCAAACTCGTAGTTTGTAACTAAAGAGCTGCTGAAGGTATCCACCTTCAACCGAAACAAAAAAAGTAAAAAGAGGAAGACAACATCAGACTCATCGACAATCGACAAAGGATGTGTCGCAGAAAAAAGATGTCAAGTACAAAAGTTCCAGATCGCAAAAAGTGAAGACCGACTACATGAAAGGCTATTGCCTAAAACGTGTTAGGGGAGGTTCAAAACCCTAAATATAGCCGCTCTCACACACCATAAGAGGAAACTCACGGCTATCTCTCCAACGGATAGTTTTCAAAAGTGACCTTTGGTGTATGCCTATAAATCTTTTGTGACCCTCTACATTGTAAGGTTACGGAAATTTATACGCAACTCAAGAGCTCAAACTTATTCTTGTAAAAAGTGAAAGCACTCGAAAACCTAGAATTTCCCAAGTGCTTCTACATTGAAGAGAGATCACTATACTAAGCCTAGCTTGATAAGATTTATCCAAAGCTTAGTCGAGATATCCTAACCCTTTGCATTATGCTTCATTGTAAAGGATATCTCATCCTAGTTGGAAACCAACCGAGAAACCCCAAACCCTTGTGAAGGTAGTTGGAGGTGTTTTGTTGGTGAGAAGTGTTGTAAAGAGTTAGTAAACTACGCGAGTAGTCAAAAAAACTCTAGAGGAGAAGTTAGTAAACTACAGGTAGTCCGAAAGCTTGTTTGTGTTGAGTAAGTAAACTATGGAGGTAGTCAGAAAACTCAAGGTCGGGTTGAGTAAGTAAACTACGTGGAGTAATCAGAAAACTCAGGGCCGAGTTGAGCAAGTAAACTACGCGAGGTAGTCGAAAAGCTCGAGGTTGATAGTGAATTTCTCCGAGGATCGAGAGAGAGAGAGGATGTAGGAGCTTGAGTCTCGAACCACTATAATTGCTTTGTGTTGTTTATCGCTTTCTTATCTCGTGCTTATCCGCTGCATTGACTTGATTTTGAAAGCATACTTTTCATCGATATTCACCGAATCAATCCAATCGGTTGCATGTAAATTGAATCACGCCCAATCACTTATTTCATAAAGGGAAGGTTTTCAAAGAAAGCTAAAACGAGTATAAACTAAGGGCCAACCATTCCGCACATCCGAAAGTAGCTAGAATAGATAGTTACCAAACCGAACGCATTTTCTTACGGGGTTCATGAAGTTAGTTATCCGATCCAAGCAATTCAGGATCTCGACACTTCGGGACTCGGTTGGGATTATCCGAGGTATCCGAAAGCGACTTTCAGATCACTGCCTCGATGAGACTTTGACTCGGAGCGATCTCAGGCTTCTTAGAACCTAATCTTGGATTATCGACCCAAGGTGACCTCGAAGAAAAAAAGTTTTTAAAAAACCGAACACGCAGTATTCCCCCATACACGTGTAAGACTGCGTTTGCACCGGGACCAACAAGTGGTATCGAGCGGTGGTTCAATTTGACCACTCATTGTGGTTGACCAAAAGTTTTATTTTCAAAAATACTTGTGGGTCTATCCGAACTCGATCTTATTTGTTTGAAATTTTTTATTTTCAAAAGATCAAATAAAATGTCTTCTAAAAACTTCCCATGTTCTCGATAGAAAAACTATGATTTGTGGAGATCGAGAATGCAGAGCTCATCTCAGATTCTAAACATGAGCGTATGTGGAGAGTGGTCTCTCAAGGACCATTCCAATTTCATCGTGGGTGAATCCTGGGAGAATGTAAGATGAGAGAATTGATCCTAGAGTAGAATTTCTAAGTCCGATGACCAACCCGACTCTCGAGGAGAGAAAGTTAGTCAATCTGCACTACATTGCAAAAAGACACACACTATACAAGACAATTGATGATGGTGTGATGAGAATGATCTCTCAACGAATATTGCTAAAGAGATTTGGGATACACTAGTTGTTATGTGCCAAGGCACGATCATCATAAAAAGAAAACAAACTTTCAAAGGGCAATTGGAAAGTTTGACAGTTTTTGAAATGGATGATGGTGAATCAATAGACAAATTGGAAGTCGATTCACTAATCATGAATGATCTAAATGCACTTGGAAAGAAATATCCACAGAGAGAAGTTGCATTGAAAATTCTTAGAGGTCTTTCTAAGAAATGGGATATTCATGCAAATGGGTGATTGAAAACACCAAGAATATTAATTCAATGCCTTACCAACAAGTCTTCTCTCTCGAAATTTGAAGGCCTATGAATTTGTAATTGATAAGAAATCCAAAAAGGCTGACAGCAAAGATGACTCATCATCTAGTCAGAATGTGGCTTTTAAAGCCAAAGATAAAACCTTTAAAACTAGAGAGTCTGAGAACCCCCATGCCAAAAATCAGGATGAGCTTGAGGAAAAGCTAGCACTGATGGCAAGGAGGGTTGATAGACTTAATAGTAGATTTGGAAAATACAAAAGCTATTACAGAACCACAGGTACCAGAAGAAACCTGAGGGCAGATCAACTGAGAAGAAGAAGGACCTGAAAGCTAAAGGATCTTCATCCAAGAGGAAGGACTCCAAGTCCAAAGAAGAAAATGATCAGGATGATGATACCAACAGATGCTATAATTGCCAGAAGAAAGGTCACTTCCAGTATGATTGTCCAGATTTGAGTGCTAAGGAGAGAAGAGAAAGGCAAACTAAAAGAGACCAGAAGTTCTCTAGCAAAAAGGCCATGGTTGCAGAAGAAGAACACTCTGAGGAAGGATCTAGCTCTTCAGATGAAATATTCTCAGACAGTGAAAGTGATGACATCTGTCTGATGGCCATTGAGGAGGTAAACTCTTCTTTCTCTGTTGTTGCTCTTACACTAGCACAAGAGTTTTCAAGTTCCAATCGAAAATACTATTTTGACCGATGGATTCTTTTTTAACTGGATGAAGGACTATGCTATTTTGTAAGGATCTGCTAAATAGAACTCAAGAGCGTAATAAGAACTCGAAATGAAAAATCTAAAATGGAAAGACTTCTAGCAATATTGAAATCACTTCTCAATTAATGGGAGCTACCTTGAACCGGATGTTCAAAGTACAACTCTCGAGAAAGAGAAATTGATAATGACCCTAACCGAAAAAGCTAGAGAAATCCACTAAAGAGATTCATTTAATCGTAACTAAGTTCAATGACCTCTCCGAGAAGCATGAAACTCTACAGAATCAGGAGGATAGTGCATGTAAGAAGTTAACTCTATTGAATAATGCATCTAATCTAATAGATGAAATTCGAGTTATCGAGATCCGTGACTATAAAAACTGGATTGAGATTTATTCCAGGAACCTCACAAGGTCATCCAATGTCGCATCAAGTAGCAAGAAGACAATCTTTGTAAAACCAAAGGCACCTACACTTCAAAGTCAAGTAATGCCCAAGGTTGTAGACAAGGGAAAAAGACATATGGTCTCGGTAAAGCTGAATGATCAGGTTGGAAAGCCCAAACCTCGTAAAGGCTAGAAAACCCGAGAAATCGATTGAAAGTTTCAGTAAGTACTTCAAAGCCTCAAAGCTAAGAATGCAAACCCGAAAAGGCTCCATAATCGAACCATCGGAGAATCCTGGAGGAGAAACACTCAAATAGATATTCTCAACCGAAGAGACCAAGTCTTCAAGATCTTTGAAGACCAGATTTCAAAGATGCATAACCTGAACCTCACTTGCTTAAGGGTAAAGGTTATCTGAACCCAAGTCATCAAAGATTTAGACCGGCTGCACAAAAGCCAAAGCATCTGAACAGAAGGCCTGAACCAAAGAAGAATTCAAAGGCACATGTTCATGCTAAAGCTAGCACACATATACTGAAAACCGCTAAGGCACCCGAGAGTAGTGGATGTATATGTTGATGTTTATGGAAGACAAATTAGTCACTCTAAAGTGATTAGAGTTGTCAGGCATATTTGGATTCCGGAAGGTACAAATAACCTTGTAGGACCCTACACAAATTGGGTACCTAAGAATTGATCTGCTTTTTCGGGAGGAAAACAAGGGCACTAAGTCGATGAAAGATCACATGGCACCGATGAGCGAGATGAAAAAGCTCCCCGATGTATGGTATCTTGACAAAGGATGCTCAAGACATATGACAGATTCAAGAAGATGCTCAGTGACTATGTTTAACAAAGAGGCCCGCAGATCACTTTTGGAGATAACTCCAAGGGACAGACTGAAGGATATGGAACTTTGGAAGTCGACTCAGTTCATATCCATGGTGTTTCATATGTATCTGGATTGAAGCATAATTTGCTTTCAATTAGCCAATTCTGTGATAAAGGTTTTAATGTTGAGTTCTCTAAGAACTTATGTTTCGTGAAAGATGATACATCACGAAAAAGTTTTTTGACCGGGTACAAGAAAGGGAATGTGTATCTTCTTTGATTGGAGTTCAACTCCTAAAGATACATGTTTAGTTCTTAAAAGTTCCATAGATACCCGCTTTGTTATGGCATAAAAGAATGAATACCCTGAATTTTAAAACCCTGAACAAGCTTGCAAGATTAGCTCTTGTGAGAGGGTTGCCTAATGAAGTGTTCAGTAAGGAACACATTTGTGATGCGTGTCAGAAAGGAAAACAAGTTAAAGCATCATTTAAAAGCAAAGTAGAAGTTTCTAACGAGAGAATACTTCACTATCAGCATATGGATCTCTTTGGTCCTATAACACCAAAGAGTACCAATGGCGTAAAAATACACGCTAGTAGTAGTAGTTGATGACTACTCGAGATATACTTGGGACATATTCTTACTTTCGAAGAAGAAAGAGACTCGATAAAACCGCCAGAGTTAATGAAAAAGGCTCGAAGATGAGAAAAAATCGAGTGTGGTCAAAATCGATCCGACAAAAGGAACTCGAGTTTATAAATCATATCATATCTGATTATTGTGCAGAGAATGGAATTTCACATTAAACATCAGCTGCAAGGACCCCTCAACAAAATGGTGTTGCTGAAATAAGGAACAGGACTCTGAAAGAAGCTGCAAGGACAATGATTCTTTGGTTTGACATTCCTAAAAGGTTTTGAAATTTGAAGTTCGCCAACACCGCATGCTACTCTCAGAATAGATCCATGCTGACAAAGAGTCAAGGCAAAATGCCTTATGAACTTTGGAATGAAAGGAAGCCTCTTGTTTATTTCTTTTTCGTGTGTTTTGGTTGCAAGTGTTTCATACACAATAATGGTAAAGATCGGTTGAAAACATTTGATAGTAAAGTCGATGAAGGAATATTCTTAGATATTCGTTAGTAAAAGCTTTCAGAGTTTACAAATCGTAGGACTCTTTATTGTGGAGGAAACACCTCATGTTGTTTTTGATGAATCTACTTGTGTTCGTAAGAAAACAGAACATGATGCAAATGAATTGACTAAGAGGATCACCAGATTAAGCCCAAAAAAAAAGATAAATCATCCATCGAACCTCGAAGAAGAAGGTCACATTCTATGATTGAGTGACTCGGACTTCGATAAAGAAGTTCAGGATGGAAATCAGTTGGTGAGACTCAAAGAAAACCAACACTCGAATGGTGACCAATCCAACAGACACCCGCCTTCGCACTGTGGTATGTGATGCCAATGAAGATGTGGTCACAAATGAGGCAAATTTTGAAACTATCAACCAAAAGGGGAACAAATGTCTCGACAATGTTCTCAATAGAATTTCCCCGAGGAAGATGATTCCTTTCTCCTTTTCTCATTGTTTCTGAATTCAATTGAACTAACCGAACCTCACATTTCAAATGTTGATGATACTATCAAAAACAGGAACATCAAGAAGGAAATGGTTAGATAGTCATCCTACAAGTCGATTGTGGGTGATCTAACCAAAGGTGTTAAGACAAGAAGGTTCCATGGTGAGAGTGCACTATTCAAATTGCTTTTTATCGGAGAAAGAACTCTAATGAGATTGGTGAAGCTCTACAAGATTCTCATTGGATTATTCTTTATATGCAGATGAAATTTGAATCAATTCTCAAGGAATGAAGTATGGGGAGCTAGTAGATAAACCCGAAGGCACAATGTCATTGGAACCAAGTGGGTTTTCAAGTATAAAAGAGATGAAAACAACAACATTGTGAGAAACAAGGCAAGGCTTAGTTGCACAAGGTTATTCCCAAGAAGAAGGCTTGGATTATGATGAAACCTTTACTTGCTGCAAAGACTAGAAGCCATCGATTGTTTCTTGCATATGCTGCCCACATGAAGTTCACATACCATCAAATGGATGTGAAAAGTGCATTTAAGCGGTGTGCTTAAAGAAGAGGTTTATGGAACAACCTCCCGGTTTCAAACAGAATGACCAAGTTTACTGTGCTCGGATAAGCTTTTGTATGGTCTTAAGCAAGCACCCGAGCATGGTATGATACTCTTTCTCGGTTTCTTCTTGACCATGGTTTTGTCAAAAGGACTTGATAGAACTCTGTTCGGGATAGAGGATGGGAAAGATATCTTACTAGTTCGAGATATATGTTGATGACATCATTTTTTTGATCTCCAAATCATCACCGTGTGTGAAAAGTTTTCAACACCGATGAAAGGCAAGTTTGAGATGTCAATGATGGGAGAGATGAACTTTTTTCAGTCTTCAAGTGAAACAATCAAAGGAAGGAATATTCATCAACCAGCAAAGTACACCGTAGATCCGATTGCAAAATATGGTGTACAGATTGCAATGCGCTTAGGATTCCCTATGAATACTAACTACAAGATGGATCCTCGATTAGAAGGCAAATCAAGAAGCCATACCGATTATAGAGAATCATTGGATCATTGCTCTATCTCACGTTAAAGTAGGCCAGATATAACATTTGTTTGTTGGGATATGTGCAAGATACCAAGCTAATCCTAAAGGCTAGTCACATGGAGGTCGCCAAAAAGATACTAAGGTATCTTAAGGGCACAAATGAATAGAGGATTATGGTATCCAGCTGATGATAACCTTGAATTAACCGGTTACTCGGATCTTCGATTATGGAGGTTGCAGAATTGACAGGAAGTCTACTACAGGAACTTGTCAATTTCTGCGGGAGTAAATTGATATCTTGGTTTTCAAAGAAAAGGACCTCAAGAGACAACCAAGATTATCCGGCGTATCACATGGTCATAGAAGTTGTTGTGCTCCATTCTTTGGCTCGCATAACAATTGAGGGATTATAAAGTTGTAGCCAATGAAGTACCAATATTTTTTGTGACAATAATAATAGTGCATTGCTATTTCACAAAATCTGGTATTGCACACCAGATGCAAGCATGTGGATATCAGACATCACTTCATCAGAGATCATGTCGAGAAAAAGGACATAAGGATGGAGAAACTTGAGAAGGTTGAGACAATGATGGTCAAGGTTGCTCAGATGGAAGAAGCATTGGCCAATCAAGCTCAGAAGATGGAAAGTCTTAGTCACTCTTCAGAGCTGGTGCTAATCCAAAACACTCTGACCTCTCGGATGACCTCCATGGAAGAAAAGCCGAATGAAAAGCTTTGAGGAGTCAAAGTCGAAGCTCAATCTTTAAATGAAAAAAGCACCGTGGAGTCAACTGTGTTTCTAGAGGTGAAATTGGCGGAGAGGAATGAAGTAATGATTAAATCTGCTGTTGAGGAAATGAGCTCAGTGCTCATGACCAAGATGACAGAGATGTTCAAGGAAGCACTCTCTGGCCAGTTTGCCCACATGTCTGAAGAACTTTCTGTGGCTAAGAACCACATCAGAAGGATGGAAGATGAGCAAGATCAGATAGCAGGGGAGGTTCGCTGTGTGAGCAAAGAGCAATATCACATGGATACAACGCACTCTCCAGACTTCTTCCAAACTACGGTGCCAAGAAGGGGGAAAGACCAGGTGAGGACTTCAGGAAGTTATTGGCACGTACTTTGGAGAAGAAGGCTCAGAAAGATGCTAAATTGTACAACCTATCCAAAGCCTTCAAAGAAGTCGAAGCTACTAAGAAGTTGAAATTTGCTCAGGTAGAGAAGACCATCTACACTCGAGTTTCTAAGCAAACTATGCTTGAAGTTGCAAAAGAGAAACTGAGTGCTAGAACTAAGGTTGGAACAAGCCAGGTTGGTGCTGAATTGCCTATGAAAAGGAAAACCTTGGGAGTTGTTCAACCCGAAAAGCAAGCCGCAAAGGCTTCTTTGCCAATCCGCAGAAAAGCCGATTCGATGATGAAGGTATCAAGAATCTGAAGTCTCAACCTCGTAAGAAAGTCTTCAATACAAGGAATGCTCAAGACACTCCAAGAAGAACAAGCTAAGAAAGTCGCTGTTTGACCAAAGCGTGCGTCTGTGATCAAGAAAAAGATCAAGAGGTGTTGAAGCGAAGGAAAGGATTCAAGAAGTTTATGAGCAAAAGGAGAGAGACATCAAAAGAATCAAGTGGCCCCACGCTGATAAATGGATGCCTATCAAACTCAACGATATGTGGAAGAGGTCAAGAGAACCTTCGGTTCTACTATGATGTGCTTTCGAAAGGGAGAGGGAAAGCTCAGATCGTAATGAAGCTTTCATTGAATATCTCCTAACCTTCTATCCAAAGTATCTCCAAAGTTGGATAAACCTTGCGGATGAAGGAGAGGTGCAGATAGTAGCCCCTGGTCCATATTCCTATCCTCCTCCAAGACTTGGTAATGGCTTGGTGAATGAAAAGGCTATTACTCAAGAGATTGCTCAGTATGCTGGTCAGTGGGTTTAACAGGAAACAGTCTGGTCATCATCAAAGAGAGAAATGAGCTGAAGAAGAGATTCTTCGGAATGTTCGACCTGGAGGTACCCACTGATGAAATTGAAGTAATAGCAAATCAAGAGCAAGAAGAAGAGCAAAGAGCCAAATCAAGATCAAGATCAAGGCTCAAGATTCTGTAATCTTAAAATTTGTGTCTTTTTGATTTTTGTTGATAAACTCATTGTAATCTGTAATGGGATACCATTCATTAATGAAGATTTATCATTATGCTCAAAAGATAATATCTCATTATCTTATTTACATGTCTTTTATATTTGATATGCCCGATAATTAATGTCTCTGAATTAATTGTTTATGAAAAATTATTTAAGTATTTAGTGATGAACTATTAAAGAGATTCATCACTGAAGAAATTATTGAATAATTAATTGTTGGGAGACCCTCTGAAATTGTTGGGAAACTCATCATTAAAGGGGGAAGATTGTTGAAAAATTGTTAACCAATCTTGTAATAGGATAAACTGAAACCTGAGTATAGGTTATATGTTTTGTAACAAGATAGGTTTTGGCATCATCAAAAAGGGGGAAATTGTTGGGAGATGAATTTAAGAAAAGATATATGATTTTGATTAAGATCCCAAAACCCCCGAAAAAGGCGACATGTTCGTAATGATCTTGATAGTTGAGTCGATTCGGGCTTTTAGAGTATTCAGGATGTTATCTCAGAAATGTATAGTCAAGAGATATAGTTCAAAGATAGGTTCTCAAGACCTCAAGAACTCAAGATGAAATCGAAAGAATCAAGACTCAAAGATGAAGATTCAAAGATAAACAGCTAATATGTCTCGAGACCAAGACCCTCAAGACTCGTAAGACCCGAAGACCAAGACTCGAAGACTCAAGACGCAAGATCAAGATCAAGATCGAAGATCAAGAATACTGAAGGCACAAGAATTATCAAGACTCAAAGAAGGTATCAATGCTCAAGATGAACCCGAATGTTCCAAGGCAATCTAATATATCTATCCGGCGGATGCAATAATCGAGAAGATCGCGATTCCTTAGAAGAATAGATATTTGCCAAGACATTCAAATGCGCATAAAAAGGAACTAAGTCAAGTATTGTTAAGGTTATATCAAACCGTAGTTTGTAACCAAGAGCCGCTGAAGGTATCCACCTTCAACCGAAACAAAAAGTAAAAAAGAGGAAGACAACATCAGACTACATCGACATTAATCGATAAATGACAGTCGCAGTAAAAAGATGTCAAGTACAAAAAAGTTCCAGATCGCAAAAGTGAAGACCGGCTACATGAAAGGCTATTGCCTAAAACGTGTTAGGAGGTTCAAACCCTAAATATAGCCGCTCCTCACACACCATAAGAGGAAACTCACGGCTATCTCTCCAACGGATAGTTTTCAAAAAGTGACCTTGGTGTATGCCTATAAATACCGGGTGACCCTCTACATTGTAAGGTTACGAAAATTTATAATGCAACTCAAGAGCTCAAACTTATTCTTAGAAAAAGTGAAAGCACTCGAAAAACCTAGAATTTCCCAAGTGCTTCTACATTGAAGAGAGCTCACTATACTAAGCCTAGCTTGATAAGATTTATCCAAAGCTTAGTCGAGATATCCCAACCCTTTGCATTGTGCTTCATTGTAAAGGATATCTCATCCTAGTTGGAAACCAACCGAGAAACCCCAAACCCTTGTGAAGGTAGTTGGAGTGTGTTTGTTGGAGAAGTGTTGTAAAGAGTTAGTAAACTACGCGAGTAGTCGAAAAAACTCTAGAGGAGAAGTTAGTAAGCTGCCCATGTAGTCCCAAAGCTTGTTTGTGTTGAGTAAGTAAACTACGGAGGTAGTCGAAAAACTCAAGGTCGGGTTGAGTAAGTAAACTACGTGAGTAGTCGAAAAACTCAGTAGAAGTTGAGTAAGTAAACTACGCGAGGTAGTAAGAAATCTTAGAAGTTGATAGTGAATTTCTCTGAGGATCAGAGAGTGGATGTAGGAGCTTGAGTCTCCAACCACTATAATTGTGGTTGTTTATCGCTTTCCTTATCTCGGCTTATCCATTTGCATTGACTTGATTTTGAAAGCATACTTTTCATCGATATTCAGTTGGAATCAATCCAATCGGTTGCATGTAAATTGAATCACGCCCAATCACTATTTCATAAAGGGAAGGTTTTCAAAGAAAGCTAAAACGAGTATAAACTAAGGGGCCAACCATTCCGCATATCCGAGTAGCTAGAATAGATAGTTACCAAACCGAACGTATTTCTTCGAGGGGTTCAAGAAGTTAGTTATCCCATCCAAGCAATTCAGATCTCTCGACACTCGAGACTCGGTTGGATTATCTCGAGGTATCTGGCGTCGGGATCACTGCCTCAAGAGACTTTTGACACAGAGCGATCTGTGTTTCTCGAACCTAATCTTCGTGATTATCGACCCAAGCCGACCTCAAGAAGAAAAAAAGTTTTTAAAAAAACATTGAACACGCAGATTCCCCATACACGGTAAGACTCGTTTGCACCGGACCAACAGTGGTATCGAGCAAAGGGTTCAATTTGACCACTGGCCGTGTTGACCAAAAAGTTTTATTTTCAAAAATACTTGTGGTCTATCCGAATCGATCTTATTTGGTTGAAATTTTTTATTTTCAAAAGATCAGATAAAATGTCTTCTAAAAAACTTCCCATGTTCTCAGTAGAAAACTATGATTTGTGGAGATCGAGAATGCAGCTCATCTCCAGATTCTAAACATGAGCGTATGTGGAGAGTGGTCTCTCAAGGACCATTCCAATTTCATTATGGTGAATCCTGAGAGAACGAAGATGAGAGAATTGATCCTAGAGCAGAATTTCCTAAGTCCGATGACCAACCCGACTCTCGAGGAGAGAAAGTTAGTCAATCTAGACTACATTGCAAAAAGACACATTATACAAGATAATTGATGATGGTGTGATGAGAATGATCTCTCACTTTAATATTCGCTAAAGAGATTTGGGATACACTATGGTTATATGCCAAGGCAAGGCACGATCATATAAAAAAAACAAACTTTCAAAGGGCAATTGGAAAGTTTGACAGTTTTTGAAATGGATGATGGTGAATCAATAGACAAATTGGAAGTCAGATTCACTAGCATCATGAATGATCTAAATGCACTTGGAAAGAAATATCCACAGAGAGAAGTTGCATTGAAAATTCTTAGAGGTCTTTCTAAGAAATGGGATATTCATGCAGTGGTGATTGAAAACACCAAGAATATTAATTCAATGCCTTACCAACAAGTCTTCTCTGAGCTGAAGGCCTATGAATTTGTAATTGATAAGAAATCCAAAAAGGCTGACAGCAAAGATGACTCATCATCTAGTCAGAATGTGGCTTTTAAAGCCAAAGATAAAACCTTTAAAACTAGAGAGTCTGAGAACCCCCATGCCAAAAATCAGGATGAGCTTGAGGAAAAGCTAGCACTGATGGCAAGGAGGGTTGATAGACTTAATAGTAGATTTGGAAAATACAAAAGCTATTACAGAAACCACAGGTACCAGAAGAAACCTGAGGGCAGATCAACTGAGAAGAAGAAGGACCTGAAAGCTAAAGGATCTTCATCCAAGAGGAAGGACTCCAAGTCCAAAGAAGAAAATGATCGTGATGATGATACCAACAGATGCTATAATTTCCGTAAGAAAGGTCACTTCCAAAGATGATTGTCCGTTTTGAGTGCTAAGGAGAAGAGAAAGGCAAGCTAAAAAGAGACCGTAAGTTCTCTAGCAAAAAGGCCATGGTTGCGTAAGAAGAACACTCGAGGAAGGATCTAGCTCTTTTCAGATGAAATATTCTCGACAAAGGAAAGTGATGACATCTCGTCCGATGGCCATTGAGGAGGTAAACTCTTCTTTCTCTGTTGTTGCTCTACACTAAAGACAAGAGTTTTCAAGTTCCAATCAAAAAAAATATTTTGACTCGATGGATTCTTTTGAGAATCGATGAAGGACTATGCTTGTTTTGTAAGGATCGCTAAATAGAACTCAAGAGCGTAATAAGGAACCGAAAAGTCGAAAAATCTAAAATGGAAAGACTCTAGCAATATTGAAATCACTTCAATTAATGGGAGCTACCGATGAACAGATGTTCCGAAAGTACAACTCTCGAGAAAAGAGAAGTTGATAATGACCCTAACTGGGGCAAGCTAGAGAAATCCACTAAAAGAGATTCAAATAATCGTAACTAAGTTCAATGACCTCTCCGAGAAGCATGAAACTCTACAGAATCGTGGGAGGATAGTGCATGTAAGAAGTTAACTCTATTGAATAATGCATCTAATCTAATAGATGAAATTCAGAGTTATCGAGATCCGTGACTATAAAAACTGGATTGGGATTTATTCCAGGAGAACCTCACAAGGTCATCCGAATGTCGATCAAGTAGCAAGAAGACAATCTTTGTAAAACCAAAGGGCACCTACACTTCAAGTCAAGTAATGCCCAAGGTTGTAGACAATGGAAAAAGACATATGGTCTCAAAGAAGTCGAATGATCAGTTGGAAAGCCCAAACCTCGTAAAGGCTAGAAAACCCGAGAAATCGATTGGAAAGTTTCCTAGTATACTTCAAAGCCTCAAAGCTAAGAATGCAAACCCGAAGGCTCCACATCGAACCATCGGAGGAATCCTCGGATGAGAAACACTCAAAGAGATATTCTCAACCAAGAGACCAAGTCTTCAAGATCTTTGAAAAGACCCAGATTTCAAAGATGCATAACCCGAACCTCACTTGCTAAGGGTAAAGGTTATCCAACCCAAGTCATCAAAGATTTAGACCGTCAAAGACAAAAAGCCAAAGCATCCAATGTAAGGCCCGAACCAAAGAAGAATTCAAAGGCACATGTTCATGCTAAAGCTAGCACACATATACGTAAAAACCGCTAAGGTACCCAAGAGTAGTGGATGTATATGTTGATGTTTATGGAAGACAAATTAGTCACTCTAAAGTGATTAGAGTTGTCGCATATTTGGATTCCGAAAGGTACAAATTAACCTTGTAGGACCCTACACAAATTGGGTACCTAAGAATTGATCTGTTTTTCGGAGGGAAAAACAAGGGCACTAAGTCGATGAAAGATCACACGGCAATCGATGAAAGCAGAGATGAAAAATCTCCGATGTATGGTATCTTGACAAAGGATGCTCAAGACATATGACAGATTCAAGAAGATGCTCAAATGACTATGTTGAACAAAGAGGCCCGCGATATCACTTTTGGAGATAACTCCAAGGATGAGATCAAGGATATGGAACTTTGGAAGTCGACTTCGATTCATATCCATGGTGTTTCATATGTATCTGGATTGAAGCATAATTTGCTTTCAATTAGCCAATTCTGTGATAAAGGTTTTAATGTTGAGTTCTCTAAGAACTTATGTTTTAATGAAAGATGATACATCACAAAAAGTTTTGCTTTGGTACAAGAAAAGGAATGTGTATCTTCTTTGATTGGAGTTCAACTCCTAAAGATACATGTTTAGTTGCTAAAAGTTCCATAGATACCAGTTGGTTATGGCATAAAAGAATGAATCACCTGAATTTTAAAACCCTGAACAAGCTTGCAAGATTAGCTCTTGTGAGAGCGTTGCCTAATGAAGTGTTCAAGAAGGAACACATTTGTGATGCGGTCGAAAAGGAAAACAAGTTAAAGCATCATTTAAAAAGCAAAGTAGAAGTTTCTCCTGAGAGAATACTTCAGCTATTGCATATGGATCTCTTTGGTCCTATAACACCAGTGAGTACCAATGGCAGAAAATACACGCTAGTAGTAGTTGATGACTACTCGAGATATACTTGGGTCATATTCTTACTCAGTAAGAAAGAGACTCAGATAAAACTGCCAGAGTTACTGAAAAGGCTCGGTATTGAGAAAAATCCGAGTGTGGTCAAAATCGATCCGACAAAGGAACCGAGTTTATAAATCATATCATATCCGATTATTGTGCGAGAATGGAATTTCACATTAAACATCACCGCAAAGGACCCCTCAACAAAATGGTGTTCTTTGAAAGAAGGAACAGGACTCGAAAGAAGTTCGAGGACAATGATTGCCGGGTTTACATTCCTAAAAGGTTTTAATTTTCCAAAACACCGCATGCTACTCTCGTAATAGATCCATGCTGACAAAGAGTCAAGGCAAAATGCCTTATGAACTTTGGAATGAAAGGAAGCCTCTTGTTTATTTCTTTCGTGTGTTTGGTTGCAAGTGTTTCATACACAATAATGGTAAAGATCGAGTTGAAAACATTTGATAGTAAAAGCCGATGAAGGAATATTCTTAGGATATTCGAAGTTAGTAAAGCTTTCGAGTTTACAACCCAGAGGACTCTTATTGTGGAGGAAACACCTCATGTTGTTTTTGATGAATCTACTTGTGTTCAGAAGAAACAGGAACATGATGCAAATGAATTGACTAAGAGGATCACCAGATTAAGCCTGAAACAGAAAGATAAATCATCCACTGAACCTGAAAAGAAGAAGTCAGTCACATTCTATGATTGGAGTGACTCAGACTCGATAAAGAAGTTCAGATGGAAATCAAAGTTGGTGAGACTCAGAAAACCAACACTCAATGGTGACCAATCTGAATGGACACCGCCTCGCACTTCGTATGTGATGCCAATGAAGATGTGGTCACAGCTGAGGCAAATTTTGAAACTATCAACCAAAGGGGAACAAATGTCTCTGACAATGTTCTGAATAGAATTTCCCCTGAGGAAGATGATTCCCTTTCTCCTTTTCTGTTGTTTCCTGAATTCACTGAACTAACTGAACCTCACATTTCAAATGTTGATGATACTATCAAACAGAACATCAAGAAGGAAATGGTTAGATAGTCATCCTACAAGTCGATTGTGGGTGATCTAACCGGGTTGGTGTTAAGACAAGAAGGTTCCATGGTGAGAGTGCACTATTCAAATTTCTTCTGTCGAGAAAAAGAACTCTTGAGATTGGTGAAGCTCTACAAGATTCTCATTGATTATTGCTATGCAAGATGAAATTTGAATCAATTCTCAAGGAATGAAGTATGGGAGCTAGTAGATAGACCGTAAAGGCACAATGTCATTGGAACCAAGTGGGTTTTCAAGAATAAAAGAGATGAAAACAACAACATTGTGAGAAACAAGGCAAGGCTAGTTGTACAAGGTTATTCCCAAGAAGAAGGCTTGGATTATGATGAAACCTTTGCACCTGTTGCAAGACTAGAAGCCATCGATTGTTTCTTGCATATATGCTTACCACATGAAGTTCACGATCTATCAAATGGATGTGAAAAGTGCATTTCTGAACGGTGTGCTTAAAGAAGAGGTTTATGTGGAACAACCTCCGGGTTCAAAACAGAATGACCAAGTTTACAGGCTCAGATAAGCTTTGTATGGTCTTAAGCAAGCACCCAGAGCATGGTATGATACTCTTTCTCGGTTTCTTCTTGACCATGGTTTTGTCAAAGGGATCATTGATAGAACTCGCTCAGGATAGAGGATGGGAAAGATATCTTACTGGTTCAGATATATGTTGATGACATCATTTTTGAATCTCCAAATCATCACCGTGGTGAAAAGTTTTCAACAATCGATGAAAGGCAAGTTTGAGATGTCAATGATGGGAGAGATGAACTTTTTCTAGGTCTTCAAGTGAAACAATCAAAGGAAGGAATATTCATCAACCAGCAAAGTACACCGAGATCCGATTGCAAAATATGGTGTACAGACTTGCAATGCGCTTAGATTCCTATGAATACTAACTACAAGATGGATCCTCGATTAAGGCAAATCCGTCGGTTCATACCGATTATAGAGGAATCATTGATCATTGCTCTATCTCACGTTAAAGCAGGCGGATATAACATTTGGTTGTTGGGATATGTGCAAGATACCGTTAATCCTAAGGCTAGTCACATGGAGGTCGCCAAAAAGATACTAAGGTATCTTAAGGGCACAAATGAATAGAGGATTATGGTATCCAAATGATGATAACCTTTGAATTAACCGGTTACTCGGATGTCGATTATGGAGGTTGCGTAATTGACAGGAAGTCTACTACAGGAACTTGTCAATTTCTAGGGAGTAAGTTGATATCTTGGTTTTCAAAGAAATGGACCTCGATGTGAGCAACCAAGATTATCGAAAATACATGGTCGCAGAAGTCGTTGTGCTTTCATTCTTTGGCTCAGACAACAATTGAGGGATTATAAAGTTGTAGCCAATGAAGTACCAATATTTTGTGACAATAATAGTGTCATTGCTATTTCACAAAATGCGTATTGCACACCGATGCAAGCATGTGGATATCGACATCACTTCATCAGAGATCATGTCGAGAAAAAGGACATAAGGATGGAGAAACTTGAGAAGGTTGATCCAATGATGGTCAAGGTTGCTCAGATGGAAGAAGCATTGGCCAATCAAGCTCAGAAGATGGAAAGTCTTAGTCACTCTTCAGAGCTGGTGCTAATCCAAAACACTCGACCTCTGGGATGACCTCCATGGAAGAAAAGTTTGAATGAAAAAGCGAGGGAGTCAAAGTTTGAGCTCGATCTTTAAAATGAAATGTATACCGTGGAGTCAACTGTGGTTTCTAGAGGTGAAATTAAGGAGAGGAATGAAGTAATGATTAAATCATTGTTGAGGAAATGAGCTCAAAGGTTTTCATGACCAAGATGACAGAGATGTTCACGAAGCACTCTCCGCCGCTTTGCCCACATGTCTGAAGAACTTTCTGTGGCTAAGAACCACATCAGAAGGATGGAAGATGAGCAAGATCAGATAGCAGGGGAGGTTCGCTGTGTGAGCAAAGAGCAATATCACATGGATACAACACTCTCCAGACTTCTTCCAAACTACTATGCAAGAAGGGGAAAGACCAAAGCAGGACTTCGTAAGTTATTGGCACGTACTTTGGAGAAGAAGGCTCAGAAAGATGCTAAATTGTACAACCTATCCAAAGCCTTCAAAGAAGTCGAAGCTACTAAGAAGTTGAAATTTGCTCAGGTAGAGAAGACCATCTACACTCGAGTTTCTAAGCAAACTATGCTTGAAGTTGCAAAAGAGAAACTGAGTGCTAGGACTAAGGTTGGAACAAGCCAGGTTGGTGCTGAATTGCCTATGAAAAGGAAAACCTTGGGAGTTGTTCAACCTGAAAGCAAGCGTGCAAAGGCTTCTAAGCCAATCCAGAGAAAGCTGATTCTGGATGATGAAGGTACTGAAGAATCTGAGTCTCAACCTCAGAAGAAAGTCTTCAATACAAGGAATGCTCTGAAGACACTCCAAGAAGAACAAGCTAAGAAAGCTGTCGTTTCAGTCTCAGGCGTGCCTGTGATCAAGAAAAAGACTGAAGAGGAGTTGAAGCGAAGGAGTGGATTCAAGAAGTTTGCGAGCAAAAGGAGAGAAACATCAAAAGCACTGAAGTGGCCCCACGTTGATAAATGGATGCCTATCAAACTCAACGATATGTGGGAAGAGGTCAAGAGAACCTTCTGGTTCTACTATGATGTGCTTTCGTGGGAGGAGAGGGAAAGCTCGATCGTAATGAAGCTTTCATTGAATATCTCCTAACCTTCTATCCAAAGTATCTCCAAAGTTGGATAAACCTTGCGGATGAAGGAGAGGTGCAGATAGTAGCCCCTGGTCCATATTCCTATCCTCCTCCAAGACTTGGTAATGGCTTGGTGAATGAAAAGGCTATTACTCAAGAGATTGCTCAAGATCTTTGGTCAAATAGGTGGTTTAACAGAAAATACCGTCATCATCAAAGAGAGAAATGAGCTGAAGAAGAGATTCTTTGGAATGTTCGACCTGGAGGTACCCACTGATGAAATTGAAGAAATAGCAAACTGAAGAGCAAGAAGAGCAGAAGAGCCAAATCAGAAGACTGAAGACTGAAGGCTCAGAAGATTCTGTAATCTTAAAATTTTTGTCTTTTTGATTTTTGTTGATAAACTCATTGTAATCTGTAATGGGATACCATTCATTAATGAAGATTTATCATTATGCTCAAAAGATAATATCTCATTATCTTATTTACATGTCTTTTATATTTGATATGCCTGATACGAATGTCTCTGAATTAATTGTTTATGAAAAATTATTTAAGTATTTAGTGATGAACTATTAAAGAGATTCATTACTGAAGAAATTATTGAATAATTAATTGTTGGGAGACCCTCTGAAATTGTTGGGAAACTCATCATTAAAGGGGGAAGATTGTTGAAAAATTGTTAACCAATCTTGTAATAGGATAAACTGAAACCTGAGTATAGGTTATATGTTTTGTAACAAGATAGGTTTTGGCATCATCAAAAAGGGGGAAATTGTTGGGAGATGAATTTAAGAAAAGATATATGATTTTGATTAAGATCCCAAAACCCCTGAGTATGACATGTTCAGAATGATCTTGATAGTTAGTCGAGATTCGCTTTTAGAGTATTCGGATGTTATCTCGCAAAAATGTATAGTCGTGAGATATAGTTCAAAGATAGGTTCTCAAGACCTCAAGAACTTCGAAGATGAAATCGAAAAATCGAAGACTCAAAGATGAAGATTCAAGACAAACAAGCAATATGTCTCGAAGACCTCAAGAGTCGTAAGACCTAAGACTCAAGACTCAAGACTCAAGACGCAAGATCAAGATCAAGATCAAGATCAAGAATACCGGCACAAGAATTATCAAGACTCAAGAAGGTATCAATGCTCAAGAGATGAACTCAATGTTCCAAGGCACCAATATATCTATCTCAAGGATGCAATATCGAGAAGATCGCGATTCCTAGAAGAATAGATATTTGCCAAGACATTCAAATGCGCATAAAAAAGGAACTAAGTCAAGTATTGTTAAGGTTATATCAAACTCGAGTTTGTAACTAAAGAGCCGCTGAAGGTATCCACCTTCAACCGAAACAAAAGTAAAAAGAGGAAGACAACATCGTACCATACCGGACAATCGATAAAGGATGTGTCGCAGTAAAAAGATGTCAAGTACAAAAGTTCCAGATCGCAAAAAAGTAAGACCGACACATGAAAGGCTATTGCCTAAAACGTGTTAGGAGGTTCAAACCCTAAATATAGCCGCTCTCACACACCATAAGAGGAAACTCACGGGTTATCTCTCCAACGGATAGTTTTCAAAAAGTGACCTTTGGTGTATGCCTATAAATACCGGTGACCCTCACATTGTAAGGTTACGGAAATTTATACATAACTCAAGAGCTCAAACTTATTCTTGTAAAAGTGAAAAGCACTTTCGAAAAACCTAGAATTTCCCAAGTGCTTACATTGAAGAGAGCTCACTATACTAAGCCTAGCTTGATAAGATTTATCCAAAGCTTAGTCGAGATATCCTAACCCTTTGCATTGTGCTTCATTGTAAAGGATATCTCATCCTAGTTGAAACCAACCGAGAAACCCCAAACCCTTGTGAAGGTAGTTGGAGGTGTTTGTTGGTGAGAAGTGTTGTAAAGAGTTAGTAAACCACGCCGGAGTAGTCGAAAAACTCTAGAGGAGAAGTTAGTAAGCTGCTGTGGGTAGTCTCAAAGCTTGTTTGTGTTGAGTAAGTAAACCACGGAGGTAGTCGAAAACTCAAGGTCGGGTTGAGTAACTAAACCACGGAGTAGTCGTAAAACCCGCGGCCGAGTTGAGTAAGTAAACTACGCGAGGTAGTCGAAAAGCTCGGTTGATAGTGAATTTCTCTCGAGGATCGAGAGAGCCGATGTAGGAGCTTGAGTCTCGAACCACTATAATTGTTTGTGTTGTTTATCGCTTTCCTTATCTCAGGCTTATCTGTTGCATTGACTTGATTTTGAAAGCATACTTTTCATCGATATTCGGGCCGAATCAATCCAATCGGGTTGCATGTAAATTGAATCACAACCTAATCACTATTTCATAAAGGAAGGTTTTCAAAGAAAGCTAAAACGAGTATAAACAAAGGGCCAACCATTCCAAGACATCTCGAGTAAATAGAACAACAGATAGTTACCAAACCGAACGCATTTCTCTTCCGAGGGTTCAAGAGTTAGTTATCCGATCCAAGCAATTACGATCTCGACACTCGTGACTCAGGTTGATTATCTCGAGGTATCTGGAAAGCAAACAGATCATCTGCTCAATGAGACTTTGACTCAGAGCGATCTACGTGCTTCTCGAACCTAATCTTCGTGATTATCGACCCAAGTCGACCTCGAAGAAGAAAAAAAGTTTTAAAAAAAAAAAAAAATCAACACGTGTATTCCCCCCCATACACGTGTAAGACTCGTTTGCACCGGGACCAACAATTTGTATTTAAATATTCATCACGAATAGATCCGGGCAATTAATTCCCCAACAATGGTGACCCTGATGATTAGCCCCACTACTTGACGAGGACAATGAACAATGTTCCACGAGTGTGGACGAAGGACGACCACTCCACTGCTCATCGTCAAAAGGTCACGGGCAACATGTACTCTTCGGCCGGTCGTCCACTGAAGAAGGCCCTTTATATGGAGAAGGCTTGTGCTCAATCTGAAGTTAGAGCTCTCCGACTAGAAGGCGTGTCTTGCGATTTATCTATGAGTAAGCCAAAGCTGCAAGCAAACACCCATGAGGTGCGTAAAATTTGGAGGTCGAAAAGTCTGATCTGGCTAAGAGGGTCCAGGAGCTCGAGGAGCAACTGAAGAGTGCCGAGGGCATGTTGGTGGCAGAGAGGGATGTTGTGGCCCTACTGGGGCGGGAGATTTAATTTTAGCGATTCCGAGATCAAGGCTAAGCCGGGTCACGAAGAGGGAGGGGGCCAAGCAGATCAAGAGCAAAATGTTAATTTTGCTTACGCCTGCGGCGGTGGTCTGGGCCATCCGGCTATCCGCCGGTGCCCCGGATGCCGATTTTTTTCAACCTCGCCTCTCGAGCCGCCGCTTAGGTCGAGCCTACTTTGCTGATCCCGACGCTGCGTGCTCGAAATTAAGGACTTGGAGTGATTTGGTATTGACCTGTCCTTCTTTCCCAATTAGAGTGGGAATGTGCTCCCCACTCCTAATCCTGACAAGATGCAGCCGGCAGATTCTCAAGGTGGTCCTGAAACCTCGATTTCGGTGAGGCTCGGAGGCCGATGAGGTCAGCTGAGGCCTCGGGTGCAGGCCACAAATGGCCTCTAGGGGAGGTGTTTACCAGCCCAAGATTCGATAGATTAGCTGCCCACATATCCGCCAGTGTTATTCAACAACAATTAGGTGGGCAGCCTTTGAACATAGTCATGATGATCTTGATGGGATTCGATGTTCTAAGAATGATAACATCAAGAATCCTGATAAGAAAAAGGAGATGGAGAAGTTGTTGAACCCCATCCCCAACAGTATTTTTGATCAGCATCCCCCGAAGTAGTACCAAGAATCCCGATAAGAAAAAGGAGATTGAGAAGTTGAACCTCATCCTCAACAGTACTTTTGATCAGCATCCCCCGAAGTCGATTGTCACTAATGAGTCGTCTAGGAATTAAATCTTGGTGAAGTGCTAGTCGTTTTAGTATCCAGATGTACTTTTACTTTCCTATTGGCTTTTGGCCGCCTGATGTAGTTTGCCTTCGGGCTTTCCGATGTAATTCAACTTTCGTATTTCTTAGTGTATCGATCTTCGGTCCTTTGTTATTAATGAATGTTCTCTTCACTTTATTGTGCCGACCTGATTTCCTTACGCGACTTTCTTTTTGCATCTGTTCTTATTGTCTTATTGTCATTGCGACGTGGTTGTGAACTATGCTTAGTCGTCTTACAAAATTTGGGGAGGGTCGCACCATTTAAGGTGGCGACCTCGCCGCAAGTATGTCGAAAGTCATTCTTAGGGAAGTCGATATTGTACATATGCAACTTCCCTTAGTTTAACACAGCATGAAAAAGAAAACATTATTATTATATAGACCGAAAATCCTTCAAAGAGGCGACTCCAACTTATTGATAGTATTTCTTCATATGGCAAGCGTTCCACGGGAATTGAGCTGGGGAACCGTCCGGATTCTCAAGTTCGTATGCCCCATTGGCTAATACTCATGTGACCTTGTATGGTCCTTCCCAGTTCGAACCAAAGACTCATTTGGCTACTCCCGGTGTCTTCTTCAAGACCAGGTCGCCGATCTTGAATTGTCGAATCCGCACTCTCGAATTGTAATATTTTTTCGATTGCTGCTTATATCTAGCATTTCTTATGTTGGCCTCTAGCCTTTTCTCTTCGAGTAGATCCAAGTCCCTGGCTAAGGCCTCCTCATTGTGATCGATTGCAACCTGAGATGTACGTAATGTCTGAAACTCAAATTCTGAGGGAATCACCGCCTCTGTGCCGAAAGCCATCGAGTATGGGTTCTCTCCTGTTGAGTTTTGGCACATTGTTCTGTACGACCATAGTACATCTGGCAGTTCGCTGGCCCACTTTCCCTTCTTATCTTTGATCTTGGCTTTCAAAGTGTGTTTGATAATTTTGTTCACTGCTTCGACCTGCCCGTTAGATTGGGGATGATATGGGGTCGAGAAGAGCTTGGTGATTTTCCATTTCCTGAAAAAACTTTCGATCTTGAACCCGACAAATTGTTTCCCATTATCAGATATGATTGCTTGGGGTAGGCAGAATCTGCAAATGATGTTCCGCCAGATGTACTTAATGACATGCTCTTGATCTATGGTTGCCAAAGCTTCAGTCTCGCCCATTTTGTGAAATAGCCCACTACAACTAAAGCGTGCTTGGTGAGCCAGGTCAGAGGAAGCGTCCGATGATATCTATCCCCACTTCGCAAAATGGCGGACCGAGAATCGCGGAAAGTTCTCCGGGCGACTTTTGATAGAAGGGGCATGGATTTGGCACTTGTGACATCGTCTTGCAAATATCAGTGCATCGGCTCGTAAAGTGGGCCAAAAATATCCTTGTCTAGTCACCTTGTGTGTGAGCGATTGTCCCCCAACATGGTTTCCGCATACCCCATTGTGTATATCATGTAGGATAATTTGTCCTTGTTCTTGCGTAACGCATCGGAGCAAGGGTATGCTTAAGCCCCTCACCATTGATCATAGTATATCTGGATGCTCGGGTTGTAGCCGCTTTTGCCCGAATTCTATCCACCCCAAGAATGTCCCTGACATCAAGTAATGTCGATGATAGAGTCATCCACCAGTAGGGGGGCATCGAGTGTAGCGGCCGAGGTATTTGTAGTGGAAGGTGGGAGCTTTAGTGAGGGTGACATCCTTCATCTCTGCTGCCCTCCGGTTTCAAGTCGTCTAATGCATCGGCTCATGAAGTTCGCGATCTCTTTGCACCAACTTGATGTGAATTTGTTCAACTTCAGCACAATGTTTTGATTGACCTCCTAGTAGGCGACATTCTTTCATCCTCGGCCCGACACTCCTAATACTTGAATGCTACAAAGTAGTCGGAAATACCTGGAGCTTTTTTATGCCCATGGCTATGGACATTTCCAGGCCGCTAATGAGTGCCTCATACTCTGCTTCGTTGTTGGTAGCGGGAAATTCGAAAGCGATGGCATTACGAAAGATGTTCCATCCGGGCTAATCGATTAAGACGCCCGCCCTTGATTTATTAGCCTTCGCGGACCCATCCATGTATAACTCCCAAGGCGGGTTGGTTGTACCGCTATCCCCCGGTGGGAAATTTAGCTCGACAAGGAAATTGGCCAATGCTTGAGCTTTAATCGCAGGTCGTGGTGCGTACATTACACCATATGGCCCGACTTCATTAGCCATTTTTGAGGCACCGGCGATGTATCGGTCGATGGAGAATGTTATGAGGGGTAAGGAGGTGAGGACTTCGACCTGATGATCGAAGAAATATGGCCTCAACTTTCGCACGCTCATTACTAGAGCGTAGGCTAACTTTTCCATGTGGGGGTACCGTTGCTCGGTCTCGCTCAGTGCTTGGCTTACAAAGTAAATGGGAAGGTGAGCGACCTTCGCTTCGACGAGTACCGCTGGCCGAGTTTTCTCTTTCGACTAAATCTAAATAAAAAAGTTTCTCTCCGGGGATTGGCTTGGCCAGTATTCTGATAATGGCCAAGTAGTCCTTGATCTTGTCAAGTGCTTCTTGGCTCTCCATCGTTCACTTGAACTTTGACTTTCTCCGGATCATGTCGAACATGGGTTTGCATTTATCCCCCGTTCTAGAGATAAACCTGTTCAAAGCGGCTAAGCACTCGGTTAACCTTTGGATCTCCTTCACTGTTCTTGGCGCCCCCATGTCTAGAATAGCTTGTATTTTGCTGGATTTGCCTCAATCCCCCGCTTGCTAACTAGATGGCCCAAAAATTTGCCCGACTCGACCCCAAAATTGCATTTCTTCAGATTGAGCCTCATGTTGTACCTTCCAAGGACCTCGAAGGTCTGTGCGAGGTGCATTAGATGATCCTCCTTTCGTAAACTTTTGACGACGATGTCATCTACGTATACCTCTACCGACTTGCCTATCTGCTCGGCGAACATGTGGTTGACTAGTCTCGATGGGCATGGCTCGCATTTTTAAGCCGGGGGCATTCTCTTCCAGCAATACATGTTCTTTTCGGTTGAATGCATCCATGAAAGACATCATTTCATGTCCCGCCGTGTTGTCAATTAAATGGTCAATGTGCGGCATTGGAAAGAAATCTTTGGGCATGCCTCATTGAGGTCGGTGAAATCGATGCAAAGTCACCAAGTCCCATTTGATTTTTTCACAAGTACAACATTGGCTACCCATCGCGATTGGTCAGCTTGCATGATCAAATCATTATCTAGTAACTTTTTCACCTCCTCCGCGAGGGCAGCATATTTCTCTGGGCCAAATTTTCTTCTTTTTTGAGCTATTGGTCTTCTCGTTGGATCAATATATAGGCGGTGGCATGCGATCTGAGGATCGATTCTGACCATGTCCTTGTGCGACCAAGCAAAAACATCCAAGTTTTTCTTCAGGAAATCGATCACATCCATCCTTAGGTCGTTGGAAATTTTGGACCCAATAATCACTTCCAACTCAGGCCGAGTTGGATCCACTTGAATTCTTTCGAGCTCTTCCCCAGGCACTGCCCTGGGTCCTTCCACTCTTGGGTCGTCTATTTTAGCTTCGAGCATGAATTCTTCTGGTTCGGGACCCAACCTAGGGTTGAGATCCTCGTGCTTTCTCTTGTTTATCTTTTCATCGGTTAATTCGTTGTTGCATCTTTCGTTGTTTAACATCATTACTTGATGGCCAGGTGTGTGCATTGAATTGAAATAAGACACAAAGTAAAGCAAACATCCTCTATCATCCACTTGGTCACCTTTAACGATGCCAACAATCCCACTCTTGGTGGAGAATTTTACACAGAAGTAATATGTGGAGGACGCAACAAACTCATGCTCAAACGGCCTTCCGAGGAAACCGTTGTAGGTGCTCGGGAGGTCGATTACAAGGAAATCTAGAAGCCTAGTATTCCTAAACTTTTCATCTATAGTGGACACCAGCTCCACAGACAAGCGAATCATACCCAGAGGCTTGATAGTTGCGTTCCCAATGCCTTTCACCGTGTGGTCGCATGGGGTGATGTATGCTTCGTAATCGCCGAGTTTGTCCAAGGTCTTTTTGAACAGAATATTGTAAAAAGCCCCACCATCGACCAGCAATCGACACACGGTGGTTCCCATGATGTTGGTCTTGATGACAAGCGGGTCAATGTTAGGGTAAATAATCCTGGCCTTGTCGACCTCCCCGAACTCGATCTTATGAGTTTCTTCGGTGACAGCTAAGATGGGCAAGACCATTTTCTGGGCATTTTCCATTGCCCCGATCTTCGCCTTCATTCTTCATTTTGATGAGGAGGCAGGGGAGAGGCCCCCTATTGTGGCGAGAGGCGAGATTGTATGGATGACGCGACCTCCCACACCTTCGGGCATTGGAGGTACAGGCAGCTCGCCCCGTGCTCCCCCGTGAATGGGATCTCCTTGGGCTTGTTCTCCTTGATGGGGTTGACGATCCTGAGGTTGGCCATGCCCATCTCGGCCGTTTGTGCGGGGGTTCGTGACAAACTCGTTCAGATGTCCATCTTCGTAGAGTTTCCACAGCTGCTTCAAGAGATCCCTGCATTCACTAGTGTAATGCCCCTTCTGCGCATGATAGTGACAGAACTTGTTGGGGTTTTCTTTGCTTTTGTCCTTGATGGGGCGGGGAGCGTGCAGCATGTCCCATCCTTGGATTTGGGCATATATATGACCGGGCGTCATACCTAATACCTCCATCAGCTTCACCGAAATGAATTCTTCAAACGGCTTGAAGCTGTTGGGTGCCTTGTACTAGCCCTGGTTTTCTTGGAATTCTTCTTTGGTTCTGTGACTTCTTTTGTCTCCGAGAGTCGGGACTCTAACAATTCCATGGTGTGGATGAGATCGCTAGCGCGCTTCCGAAATTTGACGTAGCTGGTAGGGTAATCTGTAGTCAAACGTCACCAAAGCTTGGTCCCCTTTCTGAGGCCTGAGACGGCCCCCAACAGCTTAGCCTCATCCCTTATGGGGTCACCCTCGATGATAAGCCGGTCGATCCTTTTGACATAGGATTGATCTCGATTTCCCTTGGTTGGTCGTATTCATGAGTCGCTATCTAGTTATGGCCTGGGCGCTTAAGGCGTTAGAGTGACTTAGGAACAATCAAGCCAATTGTTCTAAAGTGTCCACCGAGAAGGCTGGTAAGGAAGTGTACCACATATGGGCTTGGTCGCTCAGTGTCAAGGAAAACAACCTACACTTTGTCGCGTCCGACGCCCCCATCGAGGCCATGTATGAATTGTACTTAGCCACATGGACCTTGGGATCCCGTTGTAGCGATCTAGAGCCGCTATGCTGATTTTCCTCTGGGTGGGGGCCAGAGTAACCATCGTTCCTAATGGAGAGTCTGGGATGGTGAGACCATCGTCTACTCTCGTGGAACTATTCTGGTCCCCCACCTTTTCCATCAATTGTTGGACAGTTCTTGCCAAATAAGGCGACCCAAGATCGCGCTGGGTTGTTGGGTCGTTCATCATCCCGCGCCACCCCTCGCTTGATTGTTTGAGCCACTCGGAATACCTCCATGATGTATGTTTAAGGCCATGATTAGGTCCTTCTCCACCTGTTCCGCGGGGCGTGGATGGGAACGGGCTTTATCACCATCTTCCGTCGGAGCTTTCCGGGCAGCCTGACTTCCGAGGCGGGTGAACACATTATTCGACGCCGCTGGTCTTTCCAAGGCCCGATTAGTCCGAACGATTACATGTTTGGCCGCATTGTAAGCCAATTGACCTGTGGATCGTCCCTTTTTGATCATGATGCCCTTGCCTTTGGAGGTTCCGGCATCGTGAATGGTCTTTTTGGCCAAGGGTTGATCCCCCTCGCCTTCCATGAACGGGCGCTTCTTGTTGAGGATAGCAATGACCGCCTTGGCATCCTCTGGGGTCTGGACCAGGTTCCACCAATTGGCTGAGCCTGTCGGGGCTGCCCGATGGGTGCGGTGGGAACTCTGTGACGCCTCAACACCATCACGTGCTTCCACTTCATTGAAAAGGGGAGTGTTTCCTTGGTTGGCCGCCATTGCTATTTCTTCGAAGGGTGGGCTTTTCTAGAACTGGATTAGTTCTTCAAGAAAATGAATTAGTATTTCCCACAGACGGCGCCAATTGTTGTAACTAGCTAAAATCTGCCTATTTTAACAATGAATTTAACAAATAAAATAGCTAATAACAGTCAAAAGCTGTAAAGGAAACACGATAATTGATGACCCGGTTCGTCCTTTGAATTAGACTACGTCCGGGGGCGTCCAAGCCAGGTATAAGTGTATAATATATTTGCTTATACTGCTAAGATGTTCAACCCTTACAAATGTGACCTTATCGGTCTATTTATACTATACATCCCACCTTCTAGACGGGAGATTACATAAGGAAAAGCGCCCGTTATGTGCCTTCAGTCCCGCAGATCGCCCGCTTCCTTGGTCTGATTCGAGATCACCCCTTTAATGAGTACCAATCGGGGGATGGAATTTCCGGGCGGATTGGCTGGCTTGCCGGATGCTTTCCTTAATTGGATCTGGTTGTCCATTACTTGTTCTAGGTCGGACTCCGACCTGGACGTTTTACTGGTGGATGTCACATTGCGACCTTTGATACCTGCTTAGGTCGCTACGCGTCCTCCCTGTTTCTGCGACTTGGGTGTTTCACCTTTCAGGGTGACCTCCCTTTGCTGACGCCACCTCGGAATGTTTCTCTTGGAATGCAACTATAGGGGCCATGGGATAGTAATTTATTCCATGCTACAACAACAGGAAAAGCTCATCATGGACCTTACCATGTCTAACAAGGTTTGGTTTCTCCTCTCGGACACACCTTTCATTGAGGTGTTCCGGGAGGAGTCCATTGTGACTGGATTCCATATAACTCCAAGTAATCATTGAATTCATGGCTAAGGTATTCACCTCCTAGATCCGATCGAAGAGTCTTGATACTCTTACCAAGTTGCTTCTCTACTTCAGCCTTAAACTCTTTGAATTTCTCAAAAGATTCGAATTTGTGTTTTATAAGATACACGTATGCGTATCTTGAGAAATCATCAGTAAAAGTGATGAAGTATCCGAAGTGACCCCTAGCTAGAGTGGGCAATGATCCACAAACATCGTTGCAGATCAACTCTAGAACTTCTTTGGCATGCATCCCTTTCCCAGAAAAGGGTCTATTGATCATCTTGCCCATGAGATAAGATTCAAAATCTCTATGAGACTCATAGTCGAATAGGGTTAAGTAGTCTAACTTTCTTAACCTTGCAATTCTTTTCTCATTTACATGATCAAGTTCTACAATGTCATAAGTAAGTCAGGTTTTCATGATTACTAAGTTTGAGTCTTTTATTTTGTATATTAAGAACATTATATCCATAATGTAACAAAAAACATGTTGCGAGTAATAGAAAAAAACTAAATGACAATCATTAAGTTCTAATCTAAAATCAAAGGGTAAGTCTTACACATAAGTCCCCACACGTCAGTTAGCAACTCTTGCTCCGTTTCCACGTGTAAGACGACTTCACCCGCCCTAACTGCCCTATGACACATGAGTCCTTTCACATTAGTGCAAATGTGAGAGCCACATCAGGTATCGAATACTAAGCAGTTAGCTCTATTAGTGGACATGTTTATCTTAATAACAAACATACATGTTCTAGTGCTAGAAGCACCTAGTGTCTTCTTTTCAGCAACCAAAACCTTACAGTCCTTCTTCCGGTGCCCTCTTCTACTTACAGTAGAGGCACACATCCTTGTTTACCCGCTCCTTCTTTTGAACACCATCTTAGTGATAGTGAACTCAAAAGTCTTGAGCACATTGTGAAGTTCAGGCACGGTCGCATCCGTCTTATTCATATTGTAGTTCACAATGAAGCTAAAATATGAATCCAGGAGCAACTGGAGGATAGCATAGATGAAAACGTTGGTATTTTAGCTCAATGCCTAAATTACCAAGTTTCTAAATTATGCCTATCATCATTAGCATATGAGATGAAATTTTCCCTTCTTCAGCTAACCGACATCTGAACAGATCTCTCATCACTTCATAAATCTCAGAATGAGATTCACAATAAAAGAGATCCTTCAGATGCTGGAGCATCTAGAAGAGATCCATTTTCTTACGTTGCACATGTATATTGGGAGTCATGTCGAGCAACATCACACACTGAGCCTAGGAAGCATCCTCTTGATGCTTCTTCTGAGCTGCTACGTCAAACGTGGTTGTCTCAGAGTACCAGCCTTAAGGGTAACTGGGATATACGTGTCCAACACGTACTCAATCTTTTCTTGCCTTAGCACCAAACACATGTTTCGGTGCCAGTCCAGAAAATTTGGCCTAGCCAATTTAGTTTGTTTCCAAAACACATCTCAATAACAGTTATACATTTCAACTAACCAAGAGAAATAAAATAAAACGGGAATTAAACACATAATTCCTATGATCAATATTCAACAATCAAAATAAACATGGCCTTTCTTTTGTGTTTATTTTGTCTCCATTATTTTCACATATTCAATGACCTCATCAGAAGAATATGAATTTATATCTAATATAAATTATAATGGACTAGGATCCACATTCCTACTATCATAATCCCAGCGATGGCTCATCATTACAATAACATAACTGGTTGGTCTCCAAACCAATTGCAAAATTGCAATTCCTAGTTTGTCGAACCTAGTTCGACTGATGTCACTTACCCTTTGTTTCCCCGCGAGGGCTAGCGAAACAAAATTAAGTTGGTTTATAACCATCAAGCAGAGACATTTCATGCCCCTATAAAAGTCTCGTTAGATGTAGATCCGAGCAAAAGATAAGGGTCTTTAAGTACTCATTGGAACGAAATATCCGATTTACTTTTAATTTTGATGGAAGACATCTTATCAAATTAATGAGAAAACTATATGTTAGTGAGGAACGTTTTAAAGACGGGGTATTAATTGCTTAATCGAGATCCAACATGTTAACCTATATCACATTTGAGCAATTATTGGGCGTCGCCTATCCAAACATGATTTATATACGGACTAACACTTACATGGGTGTCGTCTACCCAAACAATAATACTGCCCGACAAGTATTGGGCGACACCTACCCAAACAATTATAATGCGAATGTAAAAGGCGTTAACAGAATATAAAACATGTTAACCAAGTGGGAATTAATAACCCGTTTAATCATTTAAACCATAATTTTAAAATCCAATTTTAAAATCTAATTTTAAAATCAAGTTTTAATAATTAAATTCATTATTAATATTTTGACCTTTAATTAATCCAATTAATTAAGTCCGTCATTAGTCCAACTAATACGTTTTAGTGAGATTTAATAATTCTTTTAAAAATGAATTTAAATTTAATTAAAGATTCATTTTATGATTATTAAAAAAATGATTAATCCAACTAATCGTCTCGGTCCAACCGAAATTTTAATCTCAGAATTATATCCAATAAAATTCCAAAATTTAATTTTAATTTATTTTAATCATGGGGGCTCAGGTGCAATTTCTAAAATTTGCACGGGAGGGCCTGTCTCAAATCGAATTTGCAAAACAGTCCCCCTACATCATCACCCAACCAATTCGAATCCAATTCGAAATCCAAACACCCAATTAACCCAAAGATTCATAATCAAAATCGCATCACAATTAATCAAATTAATTCATCCATTCAATCCAACCAAGGAACCAAAACAATCGAAACAGTCCAGGTTCCAAATGAAGATGAACAAAATAGGCAAGGCGATGTGACGAGGTTCAGCCAGCAATCCGACGCGGGTCGCTAACGCAACGCCTGTTAGTGTTAGTGTCCTAGAGACAATCCTTTGTAAGGACATAATACTTGATGATATTCAGTTTGAATTAATGTTATAGTTAACTTAATATTAATGTATGGAAATACGCTTGTTTGAATATTATGTTTGATTGTGAGAACTCAGATGAGTTCTCACAATCCCATGAGTCATTGTTGTCATTGAGGTTGTGAGAACTCAGATGACTTAAGCATGATTCTCAAATAGCCCCGATCAAGGATCATCAAGAATGGGATATTGATGAAGCAATGGAGATTGGTGTGCAATCTGCATCATACTCTTAGAGAGTGTAGTAAGATCTCACTTACTACGAGATACTAGGTATCTCATGATGGATGCACAAATACCTTAGAGGATATTGGTATACCCATCCAAGAAACCGTTTTGATGTAGTTCCACTATATGTGTCTACGGGTGTCTCGGTTAGTGGGAGCGATCCGATACTCCTTTGACTTGAGGTCAATACGCACGACATGTGTGGGATGATGAACTTTGACCATGACCGACGCTTGCACCCGTCTATGGGTAGATATGACTTGGATTGGATTCATTACGAGGTGCATGTGCGTGGTAATTGAGGCAAGAATAAGATTCATTCCTCAAAGTGGATTTAGAGAGAATACTCATCTTCTCATCATAATTGGATCAAAGTCATCGGCCGATGCACGTCAACTTAGACTTTGTGGCTAAGTGTGATATACATGATCAATTAGTGATTGGAGATAAATTGATTAAGTTATTTGAATAGACACTTCATCATGTTCAAGACTTAATCGAGTATTTGCGAATGAAATGAGGAAATCGTAATAGCCCATGTTTCAATTACAGGTAGTTGCACATTTTCTCGCAACGTACTTCATATATTGAGAATGTTTGATTTATTGTCTAGGTTCAATTAAGATTGTTAGTTTGACTAATCGCTCGATATATGAGGGTCTATGGGTCACACAACAAGTAATGGTTGTTTACTAATTATAGTTGATTGATTAAATGTTAAATTAGATTTAATATTTAATTTATGGAGAAGAAATTAATAATAGATTAATTTGAAATTAATTATTGTTAATATTTAATTAAATTAGATTTAATTAAATAAGAATTCCAAATAATAATATTTGGAAAATTATTGTAGGATTTAATATATATGGAAACAAATCATAGAGATTTGTCATATATGGAATTTAAATCCGTAGAGATTTTTATATGTGGGAAATAAATCTAAGAGATTTATTTAAATAAAGATTAGGGATTTTATTTCCTAATTAGGTTAGCTTGAGACTTAAGCTGATCCTCTCCTATATATATGAGCTCTTGGGAATTCATTGTTGGGAAAATTATGGGTGCTTGGATCTATTCGAGATGATTTTAAATTCATATTCAAATTAAATAATTAATTACTAACATTAATTAATCCTAAATCAATTCAACATAATAATTAAACAACATGCGTACCGTAATTCACGTAAATCCTAAACATGAACTAGGAACATACGGACATACCTCTTGTAGAGTTACGAGATTATCTACAAAGTGTCTTCCCAAATATGTCCCAACCCAACGAATAACTTGGGTGGGAGGATTCGCATGGATCTTTAATAAGAGAAAACAAAAAATATTATCTTACCATCTTTTTTGGATTTCTAATATTTCCAACACATGAAATTGCCCAAATTAAAAATTCATCCCTAAAATAGGGAGTCCATTTTTAACGGAAAATAAGGAAGAAAATCTTTTTCTTGGTCTCCAAGAAATCTTGAATGTATCTCATATATTCTTTTCTCCTAATTAAATTTTCCATAAAAATCTCTTCCCTTTTTATCCCATTTTTTTTAAAATAACAAGAAAAAAGAATCAAAAAAAACTTCTTGAATTTATGGGATAATTATGTATTCCTACAATATTTATCTCTTTCCATAAAATATCTACAAGAAAATCAAGATAATCTTTTCACATGGAATTTTTTCAAAAATTATCTTTGGGAAATGTTAAAAATTCATTCCCTCTCTTTCATTAATTGGACTTTATTTTTGGCCTATTTGATTTTTAAAATTAAGATTAGACCTTCAATGGACTATGAAGCTCTAATATTGGGCGAAATATTATTCAAGTTCATTAATATTAATTTACTCCAATAAAATTAATATTGAATATATCCATCTTATTCTTTTCGATTTCACTATAATATGGCTCCGGTCAAATTTTTCCATTTAAGATTATATTAGTTCATTAATTAATTAAGCATAACAAGCTTTATATTAATTAATATCTTTGTCCTTGGAGTAAAAACAACTCGAATTATCCATCTTAAATTTCCCTTTGCAATATTTGGTGCGATAAAGGTTAAAGCTCACCAAGGGACAAATCAAGCAAGACGATTTTCGATTCTCCGTATTAAATGTCAGCAATCATCATGTAATTAATAATATTGGCCAAGATATAAGGTATCGAATTACATTGACTCTCTTTCCATCATAAGTCAAAGCAATAGTTATTAATTTCACACGATCCTATTTAAGGGACGGAGATTAAGAAACAACACACCACTGAGGTCTAATTCTTGTATATTCAGTACCGAAGAATTTGTCCTCCTGTAGGTCCTTATTCAGTGCACCTAAATGCGCTAGTGTAATCCCTTGGTCAAGACAAGTCAATCTAGGTCTTACACTTCAACCTTTCATGATGGTTTATTCATTTCCATCTAGGTTTTGAATTTTGTACTTAATTACGAGGAGCTGTTAATTTGATCTTCCGTGATCTGGTATCACCAAATTAACTACAACGTAATACGTACTGACTTATTGAACGAATTTGCAATAAATATATATAACATTCATTCATATTTAATGCAACAGCGATTAATAGTTTATTTCAGTAAATAAATAACAAAATTCAGTTTGGTTATACAAAGTAAAAACATACTTTTCAGTATAACCCCAACATTCATAATACGTGAATTCATATTTCTCCATAAAATCTCTAAGTTAGATTTTTCCTAGCAAATTCATCTCGAGGATTCAACACTGGCAAATATGTGCGAGTTAGTAAATGATTGTTATGTGATACCATAGTTGAGGAATCCGTGTACAAATTGTTGTAAAAATTTTATTTACATTTACTCGTATTTAATTATGCAATTAATTGTTCGTTGTTGGTGAACTATTTAATTCCGCTGCACATGTATTACGTGATTACGTGCCTCTAAATTCCAACAGTAGTATCAGAGCTTCAGGCTCTTGATTTGATGTATAGTTGAATTAGTTTTAAATTAAAAGTTTTTTTTATTTAAAACCGGTGTACGGTTGTTTTGTTTGACAAAATGGCACCCCTTGAATTTTGTTTGGCTGGTTCGTCTTCCTCAAGGAGTCGAGGGTTCTCTGGGAAACCCCCTTTGGGGTTATACTAAAAAGTATGCTTTTACTTTGTATAATCAAATTGAAGTTTCTTATTTATTTACTGAAATAAATTATTTAATCACTGTTGCATTAAATATGAATGAATGTTATATATGTTTATTGCAAACCCGTTCAATAAGACAGTACATATTACGTTGTAGTTAATTGGTGATACCCAATCACTGAAGATCAAATTAACAGCCCTCGTAATTATGTACAAATTCACAACCCAGATGGAAATGAACGAACCATCATGAACGGTTGAAATGTGAGACCCAGATTGACTTGTCTTGACCAAGGGATCACACTAGCACATTTAGGTGCGTTGAATGAGGACCTCTGGTGAGGACAAATTCTTTGGTCTTGAATATAAGAAATTAGACCTCGCAGGTGCGTTATTTCTTAATCTTCGTCCCTTAAATAGGATCGTGTGAAATTAATAACAATTGCTTTGATTTATGATGGGAAGAGAGTCAATGCGATTCGATACCTTATATATTGGGCAATATTATTAATTACATGACGATTGCTGACATTTAATACGGAGAATCGCGTGCAAGCACGTCTTGCTTGATTTGTCCCCTTGGTGGGCTCATATCCTTTATCATACCAAATCTTGCAAGTGAAAATTTATTTTCGGTATGGATAATAAAGCTGAGTTATCTTTACTTCAAGGACAAAGATATTAATTAATATAAATCTTGTTCAGTGGCTTAATTAATTAATGGACTAATATAATCTTAAACGCGAAAAATAATGACCTGGAGCCATATTATAGTGAAATCGTAATATGGGTTAAGATGGATAGTTCAATATTAATTTTATAATGGAGTAAATTAATATTAATGGACTTGAATAATATTTGGCCCAATATTAGAGCTTCATAGTCCATTGAAGGTCCAATCTTAATTCTCCTAAAGGCTTCTCAAATAGCCCAAAATAAAGTCCAATTAATGAGAGAGAGAAGAAAATATTCTTGCTATATTTCCAAGCAAGATTTTTGAAAATTTGTATATTAAAAGAAAGAAAAGATTGTCTTGGTTTTCTTGTAGATATTTTATGGAAAGAGATAATTATTGTAGGAATACATAATTATCCCATAAATTCAAGAAGTCAAATCTTGACTCCTTTAATATTGTAGTTTTCGAAAATTATGAGGTAGAAGAGGGGAAGAGATTTTTATGGAAAATTTAATTAAGAAGAAAATAATATAAAAGATATATTCAAGATTTCTTGGAGACCAAGAAAATATTTTCTTCCTTATTTTCGTAGACCTAATTTTCGCCCCCCTCCTCCCTATGTTGGGGTTATACTGGAAATTATGTTTTTACTTTGTATAACCAAACTGAATTTCTGTCTTATTTACTGAAATAAATTATTTATCACTGATGCTTTAAATATCATTGAATGTTACATATATTTACTACATAATTGTTCAATAAATAGTACGTGTTACATTGTAGTTAATTTAGTGATACCAAATCACATAAGATTAAATTAACAGTCCCTTGTAACTAAAAGTACGCTATTCACGACCTAGATGGAAATGAACAATCCATCATGAAAGGTTAAAGTGTAATTGACCAAGAGATTACACTAGTGCATGACTGATGCAATCGAATAGGACCTCCAAAGAGGATAAATTCTTCAAAGATTTGAACTAGGAAGAATTAGACCTCGATGGTTCGTTATTTCTTAATCTTCATCCTTAAATAGGATCGTGTGTGGTTAGTAATTATTGCTTTGACTTATGACGGGTAGAGAATCAATTAGATTCAATACTTTATATCTTGGACAATATTATTGGTCACACGCGATTGCTAAGATTTTATACGAAGAATCGCAAGTGCAAGCAAATCTTTGTTCGATTTGCCCCTTTGGGAGGTTCATAAGATTTATCATACCAAATCTTGCAAGGGAACTAGTTTCCCAGATGGATAATAATGTTGAACCATTCATTAACCAAGGACAAAAGATATTGATTAATGGAAAGCTATTTCAAATGGCTTGAATTAATTAATGGGCTAGATAATCTTAAACACGAAAAAAAATAATAGCAGAGCCATATTAATTGATAATATGGGTTAAGATGGATAGTGCAATATTAATTATGTAGTGGGATTAATTAATATTTATGGGTTTGAATAATATTGTGGCTCAATATGATAATTTAAGATTCATTGGAAGGTCTAATCTTAATTCTCCTAAAGGCCCCTCAAGTAGACCAAACATAAAGTCCAATAACTGAAAAAGGTGTTTAAAAATAAAATAAATTTTGTTGCCTATTTTTCCTGTTTATTCGAAAATAATAAATAAAAGAGGGAGAAATATTTTCTTTGAATTTTGTTATGGAATGAAGATAAGTATTCTTGGAATACAAGATTATCTCATTAAATTCAAGAAATCTCCCAATTGGTTATTTATTGTGAGATTTTCAAAAATTTTGAATGAATAAGGGAAAGAAAGATTTTCTTGATTTTCTTGAAAAGATATTATGGTAGATATGTATTCTTGTAATACAAGTATATCTCATAAATTCAAGAAGATCCAAATCTTGGTTACTTTTTCCTTAAAATTTTGAAATATCCCATAACAAGAGGAGTTGGGATATTTGTGGAATATTTTAATTATGGAGAAAAGAATATATGAGATATATTCAAGATTTCTTGGAGATCAAGAAAAAGATTTTTCCATATTATTTTATTCCAAAATTTTGACCAACCCTCCCTCTATAAATAGGTGATGATTCTTTCATCCCCAGCTGCAATTCCATGTGTTGGAAAAATTAGAAATCCACAAAGGTGGAGCAACATAATTTTATTTTCCCTTTTGTTAATTGTTTGTGAGTTTCCTTCCACCGGATTGACGAGCAAGGGCTAGGGAATATTTGGGATGGCTTTTTGGTGTGTTCTTATCAACCGAGTCCATTGCCATTCCAAACAGGTTAGTTCACGTAAACCCATAGCAATTCCGCATGCGTAGGATTTATGTGAACTGTTTATATGCATGATTTGTTGTTGAATTATTATTTGAATTAATATAGAATTAATTCATGCTAGTAATAATTGTTAGAATTAAATTTGTATTTAAATATTCATCCCGAATAGATCCGGGCAATTTATTCCCAAACAACTGGTATCAGAGCCTCGGTTTCGGGCTCTGAGTTTTAAATTGTAATTTAATTCGTTTTCATTAAATTTGAAATTGGATAGTAGAATTGCTAGATCTTTTTTGCAGGTATCCAATTGTCATGGTATTTGATGAATGTTTATATTTATGCATGCATATAAATTGTGGTTTTTAATTCGATTCGTTCGAATTCGTTTTGCCTCGTGAGAAAAACCACGAGTAGATTAGGATTTGTTTGATTCGTTCAATGTAATAGACTAGTCTAGATCTAGGTTTATTTATTTTTTGTAAATAAATTACAACCGGATCGTGAGACAAGACGAAGATGATGGATAAAAGATGGATGGATCCGGACCGGTGCCGCGGCAAAGACGGCAAGACGGGCGCTGGGCGAGGCCGAGGGCCGAAAAGGCTGGGATCACAATCGACCAACACGGATAGCGCGTGCACCGTGGCGCGATCGGCGGGCATAGGCGGGCGCGAGTGAGGCGACATGGGTGCGGATCGGTATGGGTGGGCTCGTGCTGGAATGCGCGACGCCTGCCGAGATCCTCCTAGGGGTGCCGCTTAAAGGGGACATCTTGCCGCTTAGGCGACGTCTTGTGCACTTCAGAAATACACAAGACGGGTCCACTCGACACGGCCGGAGGAGTGCTAAAGGGCACTTGGACCCATGAAATGGGTCGATGATGTTGCTTAACGTGATGATCTTTTCGAGACGAATGATGAAGACAAAGAAGACGATTTCTTGAGATCAAGACATGACAAAATTAACCGTGACAATTGGATATATGTGCCCAATGTGTTTAATTTTGTTTTGATGTTTATGCATTATTTTATGCTTATTTAAATTATGTTTGAATTTGCGATGCATGAGAAAATATTTTGAAAAATCTCACATTCAAAAATTACTAAGTATGTTTAAATAATTAATTGATAATTTTATTCTGGATAATAAAATTAAATTAATTTTGACCTCCATGATTTATTTATTTGTGAATTCTTTTGGAGAAATTCCCCCCACGGGACGGTCAAAAGATGACTTTCACATGAATAAATTCCAAACGGATGATTGTGGATTATTATTAGTGGCGACGATGACCCTCCCCACGAGGCTCGTTCAAAGTGAAATAATAATTTTGTATTTAATCATGGTTATTACTTAGGTATAAAATTGATATGCATATACTTCCCCGAAGTCCCTGTCAATTTTATATTGGTCAAGTGGGAGCCAATTATTAATCAGGATATTAAAGGTTTGTAACTGTTTTCTTGTTTGTAACCTGCTTGAATGTGTTTAAATAATGACCCACCCCACGTGGCTTATTTAAACTATTTTGAGATGTTGGCTGATGCATGTTCATATTTTTTTTTTGAGATTTTAATATGATACATGTGATCGAATTTTGTGATAAATTTGTGCTTATGCAAATAGTTATTTATTTCAGTTCAACATGTCTTAACCTTTTAATCCACTGTTAATATACTTAAAGTCAATAGAATTATATGGGAAACTATGTTGATTGGAAACGAAAAATTATGATTGTCCTAACTGCACAAAAGCACAAGTGGATTCTTGACACACCAAAAGTCAAATGAGTCAACTGACGAGTCAAAAATGCGGGGCTCGTCAGATCACCTTGCGAGAGATATTGTTGCTGAAAAAGGTGGAGGGCAACCCCGTAAGGGATTACATCCTCAAAATTGATGGCTCATCTGAACAAACTTGAGGATCTGGGTGCAGATTATTAACTAGAGACCCAAATCGATTTGCTACTCCACTCTTTGCCCAAAAGTTTTGAGCACTTTGGCCTCGCTAGCTGATTTGTTGTAAACTTTGGTCACGGCAGATGTGTTGATGGGGCACAAAACTCAAGCTTTAACAACAAGTGGTCCGTCTTTCATCTTCTAGGCCAAGGGAAGGCAAGAAGAAGAAGAGGACCTAAAGCCATAAGCAATCAAACTCAACTATTGCCAAGGGCAATGGTAAGATAAGGAATGCTGGTGGTGTCAAGGAAAATCCAAAGGGGAAGTGCTTCAAACAACGGTAAGGACAATGGAGGTTTGCCTGTTCCAACCCCAAAAGGGCCGGAATGAAAGGTAATTCTCCCGCACTAGTTGTTGAAACTTGTTTAGCGGCGTATACTTCTCATTCATGGGTAGTTGATACGGGATCCACTGATCATGTTTGCTTCACGAGGTCAAGCTGACCAGGCAACTTAGTGGGGAGTGAGATCCTCATAACACCGGGCGATCTTCTGAGAGTGGCGGTGAAGCGATGGGAGAAGTGCATTTATCTATTAGTGATAAAATTTTAGTTTTAAGAGATGTTCTTTATGTTCCCGCTTTTAGAAAGAATTCACTTTCGGTTTCTAAAATTCTTTTTGATGGATCTTGAAGTTTCTTCTAATAAGAATGACATCATTTATCAAAAGGATGAGTGTATCTGTTATGGGATATTGATGAACAAATCTCTATACTATTATATGTGCACACCAACTCACGAAATACATCCTATAACACACGACTATTTTCGATAAAAGAAAACGTTCATCAGACGTGAACAAGACACTTCTGTGGCATCTCAGATTGGGACATATTAATCCAAAAAAGGATTCAAAGGTTGGTAGAAGATGGTTCATTGGAGTCTCTCCGTTTGAACCAATCCCAACTTCATAATCATGTTTGGAGGGTAAAATTACCAAGAGGGCATTCGAGCCAAGGGAATAGAGCCAAAGAAGTGTTAGAAATCGCTCACACGCACGTATGTGGTCCAATGTCAATCAAAGCAAGAGGAGGTTATGAGTATTTCATCACCTTTATTGATAATTACTCAAGGTACGGCTATATTTTCCTTATGAAGCATAAATCTGAGACCTTTGACAAATTCAAAGAATTTAAGGCTCAAGCAGAGAATCATAGGGAAAAATGTATCAAGTCTCTACGATCTGATCATGGAGGCGAGTACCTCAACGATGAGTTTTTGAACTACTTGTCAGATTAAGGGATTGTATCCCAGCTAACTGCACCTAGAACCCCTCAACAAAATGGGGTTGCAGAGCGAAGAAACAGAACTCTTTTAGAAATGGTTAGATCAATGATGAGTTTTGCGGACCTACCCAAGTCGTTCTGGGGTCATGCCTTGGAAACAGCGACTTATATTCTGAACTTGGTGCCATTCAAATCGGTTCCCATTACTCCCAAAGAATTGTGGACCGGGCGCAAGCCCAGTTTGAGACACATGAGAATTTGGGGGTGTTTGGCCTATGTGTTGGACAAGGAAGCCGGGAAATTGGATCCTCTATCAGAATTAAGGTTGTTTATAGGATACCCCGAGGGAACAAAAGGGTGTATGTTCTATGGTCCCGAATATCAAAAGGTGGTAATAAGCACCCACTTTAGATTTTTGGAAGAAGACTATATGAACGAAAGAAAACCCGTAAGTGAGATTACCTTAAATGAGCTAAGGGGCTAACCTCGATTACAACTATACAAGATGACATACCAAACGACACACTTACACAACCGGAACCTCATCGTAATGGGAGGGTTGTAAGACAGCCCGAGAGATTCATGGGGATAGGAGAGTCCTCGGACTTAATCCCCGGTCAAGATGAATCAGACCCATGGACATATGACGAGGCAATCCAAGACAAGGATGAGGTTTCTTGGCAAATAATAATGAAAGCCGAAATGAGTTCTATGGATCATAACAAAGTGTGGGAGCTAATCGAGCCACTTAATGGAGTCAAACCCATTAGTTGCAAGTGGGTATACAAGAGAAAAAGAGGACCGGACGGGAAGGTGAAAACCTTCAAGGCAAGGCTTGTGGCTAAAGGTTATACTCAGAAAGAAGGGATCGACTATGAGGAAACCTTTTTCGCCAGAAAGAATGCTCAAGTCCATCCGAATTCTCTTGTCGATTCTTCACAAGATCTCGATTTTGAAGTCCGCAAATGGATGTCAAGACGGCTTTCATTAACTGAAGTCTTGAATAGGAAATCTATATGCAACAACCCCAAGGCTTCATTGAAAAAGGCCAAGAACACCTAGTTTGTAAGCTCAAGAAGTCCATCTACGGACTCAAACAAGCATCCAGAGCTTGGAACCAGTGTTTTGATCAAGTAATAAAGTTTTATGGGTTTGATCAAAATGAAAGTCTGAAAGTTGTGTGTACAAAAAGCGTGTCGGAAACGCATTGGTATTCTTAGTACTATCGTGAGATTTACATTCGCTCATCCGAATGATGTAAAGGTGTTGTCAGACGTAAGGGCATGGCTTTCAAAATAGTTTGATATGAAGGACTTAGGGAAAGCCGGGCACATCCTTGGGATCAAATCACTCGAGATCGCAAAGAAAATGATGATAGGCTTATCGCAAGCTTCATATATAGACATTGTCTTGAAGCGATTCAGCATGCAGATTCCAAGAAAGGCTTCGTACCTTTCAGACATGGAATCCATCTATCCAAGGAAATGTGCCCTAAGACACAAAAAGGAGATAGATGACATGAAATGCATTCCTTATGCTTCGGCTGTTGGAAGCCTTATGTATGCAATGTTGTGCACGAGATCGGATATCTGCTTTGTCGTTGGCATGGTGGCAAGATATCAAAGTAACCCGGGGAAGGAGCATTGGACGGCAGTTAAAAACATTCTGAAGTATCTGAAAAGAACTCGAGATAGAATGTTGGTTTATCAGTCAGATAGTCTAATCCCCATCGGTTACACGGACTTGGATTTCCAATCAGACTTAGATTCGGAAAATCTACCTCCGATAGTGTTTTTTTTGGAGGGAGGAGCCATGACATGGAGAAGTTAAGCGAAAATGCATCGCCGATTCTACCATGGAAGCCGAATATGTAGGCTAACTGCGGCAAATGAAAAAGCGATTTGGCTCAAGAACTTCCTAGTGGACTTGGATGTAGTTCCGAATTTGCCCAAAGACAATCACTATTTATTGTGATAATCTTTGGAGCGATTTACTTGCAAATTCAAGGGAACCAAGAGCCCACAAAAACCGAAAGAAACACATTGAAAGGAAATACCATCTTATACGAGAAATCATTAAGAGAGAAGATATAGAGGTGGCAAAGATCGCGTCAGAAGACAACCTATCAGATCCATTCACAAAGGGTCTGCCTCAGAATACATTCGAGAGACATGTGGAAGGAATGGGTGTCAAGACCGTTTACAATCTGCTTTGAGTATAAGTGGGAGATATTATTAGGTTCGTGTAGGTGACATTAGATGTCACGACAGAACTACACGAGACATGTTGTAGTATACTTAAAAAGCGGACTTTGAGTATAAGTGGGAGATTGTTGGGGTTATATTTTGAAAGTATGTTTTTACTTTGTATAACCAAACCGAATTTCTGTCTTATTTACTGAAATAAATTATTTATCACTGATGCTTTAAATATCATTGAATGTTACATATATTTACTGCATAATTGTTCAATAAATAGTACGTGTTACATTGTAGTTAATTTAGTGATACCAGATCACAGAAGATTAAATTAACAGTCCATTGTAACTAAAAGTACGCTATTCACGACCTAGATGGAAATGAACAATCCATCGTGAAAGGTTGAAGTGTAAGGCTCAGATTGGCTTGTCTTGACCAAGAGATTACACTAGTGCATGACTGATGCACTGAATAGGACCTACAGGAGGATAAATTCTTCAGATTTGACTAGGAAGAATTAGACCTCGGTGGGTTCGTTATTTCTTAATCTTCGTCCCTTAAATAGGATCGTGTGTGGTTAGTAATTATTGCTTTGACTTATGACGGGTAAAGAATCAATGAGATTCAATACTTTATATCTTGGGCAATATTATTGGTCACATGCGTTTGCTAAGATTTAATACAAAGAATTGTGTGCAAGTACGCTTGTTCGATTTGCCCCCTTGGGAGGTTCATAAGATTTATCATACCAAATCTTGCAAGTGGAACTAGTTTCCGGTATGAATAATAATGTTGAACCATTCCTTAACCAAGGACAAAAGATATTGATTAATGGAAAGCTATTTCAGTGGCTTGAATTAATTAATGGGCTAGATAATCTTAAACACGGGAAAAAATAACCGGCAACCATATTAACAGTAATATGGGTTAAGATGGATAGTGCAATATTAATTATGTAGTGGGATTAATTAATATTTATGGGCTTGAATAATATTGTGGCTCAATATGATAATTTAAGATTCATTGGAAGATCCAATCTTAATTCTCCTAAAGGCCCCTCAAGTAGCCCATATATAAAGTCCAATAACTGAAAAAGGTGTTTAAAAATAAAATAAATTTTGTTGCCTAGTTTTCCTATTTATTCAAAAATAATAAATAAAAGAGGGAGAAAGATTTTCTTTGAATTTTGTTATGGAATGAAGATAAGTATTCTTGGAATACAAGATTATCTCATTAAATTCAAGAAATCTCCCACTTGGTTATTTATTGTGAGATTTTCGAAAATTTTGAATGAATAAGGGAAAGAAAGATTTTCTTGATTTTCTTGAAAATATATTATGGAAGATATGTATTCTTGTAATACAAGTATATCTCATAAATTCAAGAAGATCCAAATCTTGGTTACTTTTTCCTTAAAATTTCGAAATATACCATAACAAGAGGAGTTGAGATTTTTGTGGAATATTTTAATTATGGAGAAAATAATATATGAGATATATTCAAGATTTCTTGGAGATCAAGAAAAAAAATTTCCCATATTATTTTATCCCAAAATTTCGACCAACCCTCCCTCTATAAATAGGGGATGATTCTTTCATCCCCAGCTGCAATTCCATGTGTTTGAGAAATTAGAAATTCACAAAGGTGGTGCAACATAATTTTATTTCCCCTTTTGTTAATTGTTCGGCGAGTTTCCTTCCACCGTATTGACGAGCAAGGGCTAGGGAATACTTGGGAAGGCTTTTTGGTGTGTTCTTATCAACCGAGTCCATTGTCATTCCAAACAACGTAAACCCGTAGCAATTCCGCATGCCTAGGATTATGTGAACTGTTTATATGCATGATTTGTTGTTGAATTATTATTTGAATTAATATAGGATTAATACATGCTAGTAATAATTGTTAGAATTAAATTTGTATTTAAATATTCATCCCGAATAGATTCGGACAATTAATTCCCCAACACCCTATTTATAGGGGATGAGCTCTTAATTCCCAAGTGCAATTCCATGTGTTGGAAATATTAGAAATCCACAAAGGTGGTAGCAAAATATTTAATTTCTCTCCCATTAAAATCGTTCGTGCAAATCCTCCCACCGGGTTACGTTCGTGGACTTGGGGATATATTTGGGAAGGCTCTTGGGTTGATCCATCGTCTCAAATCTTGTCTCTACAAGAGGTTAGTAATCCCGTAACTCCTAGTTCCGCATGTTTAGGATTTACGTGAATTATGTGTATGCATGATGTTTAATTATTATGTTGAATTAATTTAGGATTAATTCATGTTAGTAATTATTTGTTTAATTTAAATATGTATTTAAAAATCATCTCGAATAGATCCGGGCACCCTAATTTCCCAACAACTGGTATCAAAGCTCTGGTTTTGAGCTCTGATTTTTTTAAAATTGTTATTTAAATTGTTGAACATTAAATTGAAATTGGATAGTAGAATTCTTTAGATCTGCTTTTTGCGGTATCCAATTGTCATGGTATTTAATGTGTTTTATTTTCATGCGTATGAATGAATGGTTTTTAATTCGACTCGTTCGAATTTATTTTCTCGTGAGAAAATCCACGAGTAGATTATGCTATTTGATTTGTTCAATGTAATAGACTAGTCTAGATTTAAGGTATTTATTTTTCGTTAAATAAATTATAACCTGATTGGAGACAAAGACGGAGACGAGTTAAAGACGGATCCGGAATCGTACGTGGGCGACGTGATCCGCGCAAAACGTGTCAAGGGAGGCAAGCGCGCGGACGACGCCACACGCACGGGCCTAAGCGCTAAGCGCCAAGGCCGATCGCCCAGTGACGCCAAGACGGGCATAAGCGCGACGTCTGGCGCTTGGCGGACAGCGCTCAAGGGCGCGGCCAAGGTCGCCGAGGCCACCGATCTTCGCCGAGAGCCATGGCACACTAGGACGTCTTGCTGCGCCTTTAAGCGCATAAACGCAGGCGGTCCGGCGGATCTTGGCGGGCATCCCGCTCGAGAAATTGGCGTGTGGTATTTTCAAGACGGAGTTCTTTTCGAGACGAACGAGTGGGAGAAATTCAAGACGGTGTTTCTTCAAAATCAAGCCAAGGAAAATTAAACCATGACATTTGGATAATTTGTGCCCAATGTGTTTATTTTCTGTTTTGCTTGATTTATTGTTGTTGTATTTTCTTGTGTTTTATTTAATTTGTTTAAATGTGTTTGCATGAGAATTGCCCAACGAAAAATCTCAAATTCAAAAAATTACTAAGTTTGTTTAAAAAATTTGTTTTGATTTAATTTTGATTTTTATTTATTTGAAATCTTTTGGAGAAATTCCCCTACGGGAAGGTCAAAAGATAGCTTTCACATGAATAAATTCCCAAAAGGATGACTGTGAATTATTATTAGTGGCGACGATGACCCTCCCACGAGGCTCGATCAAAGCGAAGTAATAGTTCTGTATTTAATCATGGTTATTACTTAGGTATAAAATTGATATTTATATACTTCTCCTAAGTCCTTGTCAATTTTATAATGGTCAAGTGGGAGCCGACTATTAATTTTCTTTAAAATTAAAGGTTTGTAATTGTTCTTGTTTGTAACCTGCTTGAATGTGATTTAAATGATGACCCTCCCACGAGGCTCATTTAAATTTGTACTGATAGTTGATTAGAACATAAACCCTTATAGAAACTTTCTTAAACATTTCACTTGTATACGAGGAAATAAAGTAGATCACTTTTCATACGTAACACTTGTATCATAACTTCCAAAATATTTTCAACCCATAAAGATCTTTTCATGACTACTTGGAAGTCATTTCATAAATGTTCACATCAAAACATAACTTATTCCTTTCTTCCTTTCATAACTTGTCATGTCAAAGCATGTCTTCCTCTTCTTTCATAACTTACAAAATTTGATGTGAGTCATAATTCTTTAAAATATTTTCATATCATAACCCCACGTAAAAACTTTAAAAACACGCACATACCTCGAGGGTGCTCGGCTTGCTGCAGTAGACACATTTTCCCACTTTACTTTTCTTCTCAAATATAAAATATGTTTTTCACTCCATTAGAAACATTGAAAGGAAAAAAAAAGTTTATCTTCTTTTCATAAAGAATTTTGAAAGAGAGCTTCAAATAAATTATTTTATCCGAAGAGTTCAACATAAGCTCTGATACCACCTGTAACGTCCCGTTTCCAGAATGAAGCCCTTTGCAATTTAAACACTCTAGATCCGATTTGCCACTTTAGTGAAAATCTGAGCCTAAAAATTTCTTTTAAAATAAAACAATAAAACTTAGACTAACATTTCGCAGCGGTAAGTAAAGTAAGATTGAAAATCAGTATGATTAAAGCATGGAGAGTCGTTTAATACATACACCAAGAAATAGGGTGGAATTATAAATTTGACAATCTTTTAAAGATACATAAACAACTTAACCCTCATAAAGTAGTTTAACAATTTCGAAAGATAAAATGACTTAATAATTAACAGTAACAACTTCATAATTATGGGAAACTCCGTGTCTACAGCAAACTTCGGCCCTCTCGATCATAACTTGAAAATATAAAACTGTAGGGGTGTGAGATAAAAATCTCAGTGTAATGACCCGTACGCTATTACACAGATTAAAGATCCTAGTATCAAATTTACCATATACATATACATATAGTATGCACGAGTTGTTTATGCCCATACGTATTCATGACAACTATTATGTCGTAGGTACGCACGAGTTTCTCATGCCCATACCCTTAGGTACGCACGAGTTTCTGATGCCCATACCATATTCATGTCGACTATTATGTCGTAGGTATGCATGAGTTTCTGATGTCCATACCCTTAGGTACGCACGAGTTTTTGATGCCCATACCATATTCATGTCGACTATTATGTTGTAGGTATGCACGAGTTGTTCATGCCCATACCGATATTCATGTCGACTATTATGTCATAGGTATGCACGAGTTGTTCATGCCCATACCGATATTCATGTTGGCACAGTGGTCGTAGTATCATAGTGGCTTACTAATACAGCGTATTCATGGGACCTGGAGGTCTTTAATTTTTGTAAAAGTTTACATAAAGATAACCATAGAATACACTAACAGTCCATGTAACATTAACAACTGCAATACGGATAGTGTCACCCACATTTTGAACTTTTAAAGTAAAGCTAAACTCTTTGAAAACGTGAGATGAGGGCGAAACATAGACGTCCGAGTTCTGGCCACACTCTTATTCAGAAATCATTAAGTTTTATCGAAGATTCATTCGTGAGTTTAACGTGGACGTTAAGCTCTATTCCTTAGGGTTTTCACATTCAAAACATACACATAAGCATATCATTCACAATTAACCACATAAGTATAGGGAGTTGACTTCTAAGGATTTGATTGAACAAACATTTCCATTTACCAAAAAAAACCCAACAGTTTTTGCAAAAATCTTTTTAAAAAAATACTTTGACTACTCATAAAAATCCAAAATATTATATATGTAGGGACATATTTGCATATAGAACATGTTCACAGCTTGAAATTTCCATAAAAGTAATCGAGTAATTAAATTCTAATTTTCAATTTCAAACAGGTTGTTTAACTTGGAAAATTTTAATAAAATACTTTGGCTCTTAAATAAATTCCCCAAAAATTAAATTAGCTACCCAACATCATATAGAATATAGCTTAGACAAAAGTATAAGATATCAAGCCTTGAATTTAGAATAGGGGACTGAACATGCAGTTTCATAGCCAACACTACAAAAATCCAAATAAAATACCAAAATATCGAAATAAAACGCAACCTTTTCTAGATATGATCTTGATCAAGTATAGAATCTATCCAAAACAAGTCCCATGTAAAAACATTCTCCCAAAGTCCATTCCTCTTCGTTTTCCCGAAACATAACATAAACCAACCAGTTTTCTTGCAAGATTTTTAACTAATAAACCATACATCCAAAAATTACTGAATTTTAGCATATGGTAGAAGACATCATCTAGAACATCACTAAATATTTCATAATTTTATAACTAGCCGATAATTAAATAAAAATCGTACAAGTTCACTGTTTTTCTTACCTTGATTGAGCTTTTGGACTTTAAACACTTAGAACCCCTTGTGAAAACTTGATAGGAGTGTTGGATGAATTTGATGATTTTAGAGAATGGAGAAAGGGGGGCGGCCAATATGGAGAAAAAAAAAAGATAACACTTAGTTAATTAATTAAAACTAATGGAGATAAGTTTGGACCAAGTGGATGAACATAGAAAAAATCTAGATATTATTTAAGAACCTTCCTAATCTTACCAATTATCCCATGTGATATAATACATTAAATATTAATATATATTAAGTTATAGTTAGTTAAAATAATACTAAGAGTGTAAAAGGAAAATTTTGGTTTCCTTAATTACATATATTTACATGGAACAATTTATAAACATAGTTTAAAATATCATTTGGTAACCCGATTTTATTTTGACGATACATGATTGTCGTCATCGGATTTAGATTTTGAGAAATATTTTATTAATCAAACCTTTGAACTTATTTATTTCCATATAGTGCTAGGAGTGCTTCAGGCTCAGATTGCTCGTTTCGTCCTCCTGAAAATAAAATTCTTGAAACAAAATTCATCTCACATTAGAATAAAATTAAACATTTAAACTTCCATTAAAACCTCGTATTTTTTTGGTTCGGGGTATTACAGTTCTATTGTTTAATTTTCACATATAACAGAAGATGTTCAAAAAGCCCTTGAGTTATGTGATATTTTGATCAATATCAGATATTGATTCAGGGAAGTGGCATGAACCCATGAAATCAGAGATGGACTCGATGTACACCAATCAAGTCTGGGACTTGGTTGAGTTGCCTGAAGGGGTTAGACCCATATGTTACGATTGGGTCTTCAAGGTCAAGACCATGATGCAAATGACAAAGTACAAACCTACAAAGCTAGGTTAGTGGCGAAGGGTTATAGTCAACGCGAAGGCATTGACTGTGACTGAGACCTTCTCACCAGTTGCAAAGATCAAGTCCATTCGAATTTTACTTGCGATAGAAGCACACTATGATTATGAGATTTGGCAGATGGACGTCAAAATAGCTTTTGTCAATGGCAACATTGATAAAGAAATGTTTATGACTCAATCGGAAGGTTTTATATCTAAGTCAAATTCTTATCTAGTATGTAAGCTAAAGAAGTCCATCTATGGATTGAAGCAAGCTTCTAGGAGTTGAAATATCCGATTTGATGAAGCTATCAAGTCCTTTTGACTTCATCATTAATTTGGAAGATTCTTGTGTTTATCGTAAACGCAGCTGGGAAGAATATTATTTTTCAAAATCGGGTATGTCGATGACATATTGATTTTGGGAAACAATATCCCATTAATGTAGTCCATTAAAGATTTGTTTTAAAGACCTTCATGATGAAGGGTCTTGGTGAAGCCTGCTACATCCTAGGGATCAAGATCCACAAGGATAGATCCAAGAGGATGTTGGGGATGTCACAGTTCACCTATGTAGACAAGGTGTTGAAGCGTTTTGCGATGAATAACACTAAGAGAAATCGTCAAATCGTGGGAAAAAGCTATCAAAGAAGGATTGTCCTTCTGTTGAAGCTGATATCAAGCACATGAAAGATGTCCCATATGCATATGCAATTGGGTCAATCATGTACGCCATGACTTGCACTAGGCCAAACGTGGGCTACGCTATCAACATCAGTGGTGGATACCAACAGAATCCTGGTGAGTCTCACTGGATTGATGTCAAGACCGTTATGAAGTATCTCAGATGAACTAAAGAATGTTTTCTTGTCTATGGTGGACAGTCAGAACTAGTAGTGACTAGTTAAGCTGACACAAGTTTCCAATCCGACTGTGATGATAACAAATCACAGTCAGGTTACGTTTCACTCTCAATAATGAGGCGGTCAGTTGGAATAGTTCTAAGCAAAAGGATCGAAGATTCAACAACCGAAGTTGAGTACATTGCTGTATCAGAAGCCTCACGGAGGCTGTCTGGATTTTATAGTTCTTAAGAGAACTAGGGGTAGTTCTGAGTGCCAGTTGTCTAATAAAGTTAAGACAACGTTGGTGCGAATGCGCAAGCAAAGGAACCGAGATCAGAAAACAGAAACAAACATGTACCTAGACTTATCATTTGATCCGAGAGATCATAAGGATAGGAAAAATGGAATTCAAATGTATTCCCACATATTTAATTTGGAAGATCATTTCATCAAAACACTGAGTGTTCATGTACACACTAGTCATTTGATGGTCTAGGGGTTAGACATGTAGGTGATTGACTCTAGTCCAAGTGGGAGATTGTTAGTGTTAGTGTCCTAGAGACAATATATTGTAAGGACATAATACTCGATGATATTCAATTTGATTTAATATTATAGTTCACTTAATATTAATGTATGACAATACACTTGTTTGAATATTATGTTTGATTGTTTGCATTTATTCGTACAAGTGTTCCCATGAGTCATTGTTGCCATTGAGGTTGTGAGAACTCATATGACTTAAGTATGATTCTCAAATAGCCCCGATCAAGGATCATCAAGAATGGGATATTGATGATGCAATGGAGATTGGTGTGCGATCTTACTCTTAGAGAGTGTAGTAAGATCTCACTTACTACGAGATATTAGGTATCTCATGATGGATGCACAAATACCTTAGAGGGTATTGGTATACCCATTCGAGAAATCGTTTGATGTATTTCCACTATATGTGTCTACCGGTGTCTCGGTTAGTGGAAGTGATGCGATACTCCTTTGACTTGAGGTCAATACGCACGACATGTGTGAAGTGATGAACTTTAACCATGACCGACGCTTGCACCCTTCCATGGGTAGATATGGCTTGAATTTGGTTCATCACGAAGTATATGTGCGTGGTAGTTGAGCCAAGAATATGATTCATTCCTCAATGTGAATTTAGAGAGAATACTCATCTTCTCATCGTAATTGGATCAAAGGCATCGGCCGATGCACGTCAACTTAGACTTTGTGACTAAGTGTGACATATATGATCGATTAGTGATTAGAGATAATATGATTAAGTTATTTGAATAGACACTTCATCATGTTCAAGACTTAATAGAGTATTCGCAAATGAAAGGAGGAAATCATAATAGCCCATGTTTCAGTTACAGGTAGTTGCATGTTTCTCGCAACGTACCTCATATATTGAGAATGTCTGATTTATTGTCTAGGGTTCAATTAAGACCGTTAGTTTGACTAATCGCTCGATATATGAGGGCCTATGGGTCACACGACAAGTAATTCCCTTTTACGGATTACAGTTGGTTGATTAAATGTTAAATTGGATTTAATATTTAATTTATGGAGAATTAATTAATAATAGATTAATTTGGAATTAATTATTATTAATATTTAATTAAATTGAATTTAATTAAATAGGATTCCCAATAATAATATATGAAATATTATTATAGGATTTAATATATATGGAATCAAATCCGTAGAGATTTGATATACATGGGAATTAAATCCGTAGAGATTTTATATATGGAAATTAAATCAATGGGATTTAATTTACAAGATTAGGGATTTTATTTCCTAATCAGGTTAGCTTAAGATTTAAGCTGGGCTTCTCCTATATATATGAGCTCTTGGGAATTCACAAACGACGTTAATTCATTATTCTCTCCATAAGATCTAGAGTTAGAATTTTCCTAGCAAATTCATCTCGGGATTTAACGCAAGTCCGTGATTGGGGATTACGTGGATACCATTGTAGAGAAATATGCTTACGGTTTACTGTAAGGTTTCTCGTCATATTTATACGTATTCAATTATGCAATTAATTGTTCGTTGTTGATGAACTGTTTATTTCCGCTGTGCATGTATTACGTGTTTACGTGCCTCTAAATTCCAACAGTGGTATCAGAGCTTCAGGCTCTAGCACTATTTCCTTGAGAACGTTTTATTTCGGCATCAATATCTTAATGGGCTTATACGTTTTCCATGACTTTAATAAGTCGATTGTTGCATATTCTTTTTAACCTTTTATTTTCAATTTATTGTGTGTGTATAGTGTTATTCATTTCATCTCTGGGTAATCTTATCTCAAGTGGTTAAATTGCTTGAATACATATTAAATATGGACCGTTTTAACCTTTCTGAATAAGATTAGTTTAGTGTAGTCAAATAGCAACCTTAACCAACTTTGTATTGCTTATTCCAAGCTGGAATTTTTTTTCAGCAAACATATCTAAATAGATCTTGCTTTCTGGCTTGTGGATTTTATGTTCTTCTTTGCTCCTTACAAACCTCACTCATTCTTTTTACTTTCTCCCCATCTTATATAGGATAAACCTGAGTGAAAAAGACAATCAGTTGCACCCATAAAAAAGACCACTCTTTATCTTTGTTTACAAATCCTTGAGTTTTCTAATTATCTTTTCAGATTGAAAATATGGGAACGACAGCTGCAAATGATAAGTTTCACGTTCATGCCGTTGATGAAAGCTTGATTAACAGAAAACTGATTGGGAGGCTACTCAAATTTCTTCTTTCCAAGGTGTCCAATGTACTTTTTCAATTTGAGCAATAGGGTTTGATTTTCTTTAATTTATTTTGGTTAAAAATGGGAGTTTTTTCTTTTCTTTTAGCTTGTCTACAACCAGTGACGGAGCCAGGATTTTCGACCAGGGGGGTCCGACTTATAGGAGAAAAAAAGTTTTTTGGTTCTATAGCATTTCTGTAATCTGTTTTTCGTCCCAAAAAATTTAAATGTTTAATTTTTATCTCATAACTATTTATATTGTCCAATGTTGGTCCCATTTTCACAAAAAATTGAAAATTTTATCATTTTTTATCATGCACAACTTACGAGTCGGTTAAAATTGAGGGTTTACGAGCTCGTAGCTAACAAAGACGTTGACTATTAAACAAAAACTCATTTTTAAAAAAATTAGAAAGAAAAAGAGAAACTTCCTCCTAAGTTGCGGAAAAAATGAAATTTTATTTAACAGTCAGCGTTCACGCCAGCTACGAGCTTAGAAACTCCCAATTTTAATCGATACGTGACTTGCGTGTGACCGAAAATTATAAAATTTTATGTGTTTCAGTCAAAATAGGACCAAAATTGAACATTTGAGATAGCTATGAGACCAAATTTATATTAGATAGTTAATTTTTTTTTAAACGAAAAATGAATTACAAGAAAGTTATGAGACCAAAAAACTTTTTTCTCCAACTAATATTAATAAAAGTATACGAAAATAAAAGTTTAAAACATGAACATAAACCAATATCTATACTTATATAATATAAATTTTAAATGTAATTACATGACATTAAACTATAACATTCATCTTCGACTTTTCATGATTTGGAAGTATTGCATGATTGTTTTTTTACTATCTTTTTTAAAAATATTTTTTATGTATACAACCAAACAATTATCTTATTGATTAAGTAGTGAACTCTAGATAAGTTGCATTGTTGAAAATGCTATTCCCACTGTAATTGTGGCAACGGAAGATCAATGATGAGTTAACAAGCAAATAAACAAATGAAAATACAATATGATTTTTATTATAGCAACAATCTTTTGAGTAAGACCTCCTATTCAAGTAACCGAGAAATTTTCATATAAACTCACGTCAACAATAAAATCCCCTAATTGACTGTCAAGTTCAAATAGAACAACTTAGTTTTATTTAAACATATATATGTGATTAAATATTTTTTTATACTATATAAATGTAATATTACTAAAAATACCCTGGAAATTTTCAAAATCTCAGGGGCCCAGTGCCCCCCTGTACCCTTCGCTCCGTCCCTGTCTACAACCATGTTACTGTTAAGTTTTTGTTTCTATTGGGGTTGAACATACCCACAGCGGTAGTCTCATTTTCCTGTTCTTTATTTTCTGTCTGATAAATCTAAAACTCATTCTCCCAGATATGTTGCATGAAATATGCTGATGAAAGCTATTACTTTGGATAGTCAAGCAGGGAAGAGGCTTCGTGCCACAATATTGGAGTGTGTAAAGGTACCACTAATTTCAGGCTCTAAAACTGCGTCTATTGACTAATCTAAGGGAGCTAAAAGTGTACTGTTTTCTTGTGTTAATTTGTAATTTTGTTTAATGCCCAAGTTCTAATTTTACATTATGAAAAATTTATTCTGAACTTCAGTTATTATGTGAGCTCAGGGAGAAAATTGCTACCGTCGGTCAAGTGCTGGCTTTGAATTTTATATCGTTGCTTTAACCATACTTTCACGTTAAACGTTTATATAGTATAGTTCTTATTTGATCCAACATTATTTACTTTAGTTAATGATTGAAACACTAGAAAAGTTTGGTTGATTCATTAACTTGAGTCAAGTTGTCCCTCTACATTTTCTTAACATTTGAAAGTTCTCTCCATGTGTGTAGAGTTTGATTACGTCTTGCAAATTTTGACACTTGATTATGCAGTAATTTAGAGATAGAAAACCCTTATGGTGCAAGTATATTTTGGCTTCAATTCTAATATTTAATTTGTTATGCATGATCTATGGAGGTGCATAACACTGAAAAATGGATCTTTTGGATATTTACTGAGGCAATTATTTGTCAATTAAAGACCATATGCTATAAGGATTTTTTAATTTTTTCTCTCTTGAAGGTATGTAGTAAATTTAAACTGTATATTGAAGCACATGGCACTTTTTTATACCTGTCTTAGGTCGATGCTATTATAAGGGTACAAGAATATGATGACGCTAAGTTTTCTAATTATAGTGTTTAATATGCCTGATGATTGAAGTATTCTAACTATAGTGTTTCATATGCCTGATGATTGTTGCTCATAAAAGTTTAACTTCTTTGCTGTAAAATTGGGGAAATGACAATCAGTCCATCTTAGAACTTAACTGTCATGCATATAACAAAAATTCAGAGTGAGATTTTGATATGACATATTGTCAGTACTTAGTGGACGTGAGATGATTGTTGGCATTTTCAATCGATCCTAGAACTCACTATGTAAGTTTGTTCTCTTTCATTGTAACATTTTGTTTTATAGTTTATTCTTTTAAGATGAATCTAACTACACCTGTCTTGCAGTCTTTTTAAGAAGATGATGAATGCTCGAATAACACCAACTACAATCTTGTCTTCTCAATCTTTTCTCATTCATCTGCTGCTTATTTCTGTTTTCCTTTTATCAAGAGAAGGATGACATTTTTAACATTATCTTTCGGAAATTGGTCATGAAGTTGATGAAAGGTGTATCGTGGAATATGATTACATGAGCTTTGAAAGTCTGGAGAGCTGTTAAGAAATGTTGTTTACATGAGCATTGAAAGTGTTTGTTCCTCACAGAGCAATCTTTTGTTTGAAACATCCACATTTTAGAATTTAATTGGAGAACTTTTTTTGCCCTTTTTTCTATGATCAATGTTTATTCAAATGCATTTCATTGATTGGAGGTTGTGATTGCAAGAATGATAATAGTGAACTTATATATGATGTATATTATAACATTGAGCTTTAGTAATTAACACAGATGGCAAACTGCAAAGTAGATGGATTAACTTTGAACTAATTTATAATCAAAATACTCATTTTGTAAAATCGAATTTTGAGTTAATTTACTTATTATTTACATATAACATGCAACACAATAAATTATGTGCAACGTGGAAGCACGTGGTAAATTTCTAGTTCTAATAAAATTACTCACCACCTCCCCTGATTTATATATATCACATAAAAAATTAATGAAAAACACCATTAACTTATTTTTATATCAAATGAGCAACTATGAAAAAAATTGCAAAAATTGTCAGCCTATGAAAGCTAAGTTATTTTATTTTGAATGTTTATTTTAAAATAATTAACTAATATTTTTAATTCTATTTAATAATCTTTCTATATTTTAGGTTGTATATAATTTACTAATTGACTTTAAAATCAGATTTTTATATAATCTTATAATTTCAAAAATTATTTTTATATTTTAATTCGGTAATCAAATCCAAATATAAAACTTAGATAAACATAATAATTTTTTTAAAAATAAAGTTTGACAAATACGATAATGTTTATGGTTTATTTTTTAGTATTGATAGTTTGAATAGTGAACCGAAATTAACAGTAGAGTGAAGTGAGTTAACTCTAGTTCTTAATTTTGTAAGTATATATAGTTATTTGAAGAAATTTTAATTTAGTGTTATACAATATTTTGCATTGTTTATGATTTAGGGTTCGATGACTCGACTAGTGAACCGAGACTCACAATAGCAAAATAATGAAAATAATTTTAAAAAAAAAAACATATCTAATTATATTGAAAATAGAATTTAGATGAACATATAGTTTGAATAAATTTTAATTTAGAGTGGTATGATAAGTAACACTTAGAAATTAGAATAATATAGTGGTGTATTTATAATAAATATTCCAAAATTTTATAAGATATATACTAATGTATAAGTGGTATTTATGAATATATACACCAAATATTTATGAGATATATTTAATTATATTCCAATATTTTAAAGACATGTTCTAAATGTTTATACAATATATTTCGTATGACAAAATCTTGCATCAAACGGTATTATACATGAGACGAGTTACACCTAGTGCACATAAGACCCACTCTTATGTATATAATTATTGACAAGATAGAGTTAAGGTACTTAAATGAAATTAATTTAATTTAATTTAATTTTTAAGTTAGTAATTTTTTAAAAGACATTCAAATTAAGACATGTCGATGACGAAAAATTAACTCATTTAATATATATAATATATATTATATAGACAAAATAATTTCTTAAGTCACTTAACAATTTAAATAGTAAATTTAGGAAATCATGTTTTCTACTAAAATTTTAAATATAATATTCCAAATATATTTAAAAATTGAACATGTGTATAAAATACTAAATTATTTTTAATTTATTTTAAAAAGAATTGATACTCATAATTTTTTTCAACTCATATTATGCGTAATATAATTCTAATGTGTGTGTATATATATGAGAAACTCATCTTCATGACATTGTTCCTCTAAATATTGTACTTAGAAATGTGTCAATAATATTGTTCTTGGAACATAAAAATATGTTTTATTGGAAAAAAAACATCTATCAACTTAAGTTACATGAATATTTTTTTTCTTTCAAATATCACTGAAGTGCATATGCATTATCATTGTTATGCATTTGAAGGGTCGTTATTTAAAATTCTAATATTTAATTTAAACCAAATATTATTTTTAAATGACTCTATAATAATTTATAATTATTTTACAAAACTAAGAAATATTATAAATATGTATTTATTCATAAGTTAATTCTTAAACAAGTAAGAATAAGTTAATTTGCAGTTCATATATTATATATAACTCACTAGTTTGATTGAACAGAATCCATTTGTCTGTTTTTAGCCTTTCAGTAAAAAATGCCACTAAATTATTGTGTGTAATATTAATTTTTGGAGGGTGTGGCCTTTATAAGGTTGTAGACCCTCTTTTTTTTTTTTTGAGTAAATAATTTTGATTCAACATTTTTTATTGTTTTTCAAATTGGGGGAGAATTCGAGAATAAATTAATTAAGACAATAAATTAAGGGGAGAAATCAATGAGTAGTATTTAAGGGCATGTTCGTTTTGCGACTACCACGAACGGATTTTGACTATACAATCTCAAATGACTTTCTTTTCAATATTCAAAAAAAGTATTTTGAAATCCTACATCATCCACCTCTAGTACTATTACTGCACCCTACACCCTACACTCCCATCCTATTTTGAAATAAATAATTTGCTATATATGTATATATATCCTCACAAATAATAATCCCCTCACTTTTACACAATTTCCAACACATCACATTCATTCAATCATTACAACAATAATATAATAATACAAATCAATCAACTTTTTCTCCATCCTATATAATCATATCCTATAAAATCTCCAACAAACGCATACTCAACTTTTTGAATAGAATTTTAAAATTCAAGGACTTTGAAGTCCAGAATTTTCTACGCCCACTGTAAGCCCACAACGAACATATCCCAATGTTTTATTTTTATTTTTGGAGTTTTATCAATTCAGGGCCTGAAAGATAGTAAAACTATAAATTTAAGGCCTGAAAGATTTTTCCTATCGATTCAAGGCCTGAAAGATAGAAAACTATCAATTCAGGGCCTGAAAGATAGAAACTATCAATTCGAGGCTTATAAATTTTAAGGTCATGTTTGGCACTAAAACCCTGAACACTAAACCCTAAACCCTAAATGATGAACCCTAAACCTTGAACCATGAACCCTAAACCCCTTGAACCGTAAACCTTTAACCGTAAACCCTAAAAATTTAAAAAATAAGAACATGAAATAAGGATATGAAATATAAGTGTCAAACATGACCTTAAAAGTGTGAGCCTCAAATTGATAATTTTTATCTTTCAGGCCCTGGATCGATAGTTTTCTATCTTTCAGACCTTGAATCGATAGGAAAAAATTTTAAGGCCTTAAATTGATAGTTTTATCATCTTTCAAGCCCTGAATTGACATTTTTCCTTTATTTTTTTATTAGGTGGGTTGTGGGTCACTTGACTTTTTTCCATTTCCGTTGACTCGTGCCCTTATTTTACGTTGCTCGGGAATTCTGCTGTATTATGCCCTAAATTAGGTTTCTAAGTAGAACATTGCAAATTGAAGATTTTCGTCACTCTGATTTCAAATTGAAGAATGAGTTTCTCTTTCTCCATCAACTCTAAATCCCAATCCAATCGTGTCAAGAAAACCACAGCCTCCTCCGTTTTCGATGCCGCCAAAACCGATTCGTCGGCCGTTACCTACGTCAGCGAATTCCGAGCCGACGAAGCTCCACCACCTTCGGATTCCATGACCAAACCGATCCCGCCGCTTCCTAACGCGTGGCGCCCCAATAAAAAGCTCAAAAATCTCCCCACTCTTCCACAGCTTTCCCAATCGAACGGCGGTGATTCCGCCCTTCAATTCGAGCTGGACCCCGGTTCGAATCCCGAGCCCTCGGATAGTTCTATGGGGTTTGGTCTCAATCTCCGCCAACCGTCGGCCACCGGAAGCGATGTTCCAAATCCCAGTCGCGGTGAAACAATTTTGGATTTGGAGTTGAGGAGATTGAAGGAGGATTTGGATAATCTTCCGGAGGTTCCTGAATTTGATGAATATGATGATGTTTCTGTTGAGGGATTTGGAGCTGCTGTGCTTTCTGGATATGGTTGGAAAGAGGGTAGAGGCATTGGCCGTAATGCTAAAGAGGATGTCAAAGTTTCTGAGGTTATAAGGAAGGCAGGGAGGGGAGGGTTAGGATTTACTGGGGAATTGCTAGGGAGTAATATTAATACTAATGGTAATGCTGGTGATGATCTTAAAGCTAAAGCTAGGCCGGAGAAGAGGGAGGACGGGAAAGTTAAGAAAGGGTATGGTGTGGGGAAAGAGGTGCGGATAGTGAATGGGAGGGAGATGGGGATGAAAGGTAAAATTGTGGAGGTGAGAGATGGTGGAGATCTATTGGTTTTGAGGCTAACGAAGAGCGACGAGAAGGTTAAAATTCGAACTAGGGATGTAGCAGAAGTGGGTTCTTTAGAAGAGGAGAAGTGTCTAAGAAAATTGAAGGAGTTGAAAGTTAGAACAAAAAATGTTGATGATAAGGATAGAAATCTTTCTCGAACGAGGGAGCGAAAAGAAGAGAAGGCAAGAAGTGAGAGGGTAAATTGGCTGAGGAATCATATAAGGGTCAGGGTTATCAATCAGAAGTTGAAGGGTGGAAGATTATACTTGAAAAAGGGAGTGATAATGGATGTTGTGGGGCCTGGGGTGTGTGACATATCGATTGATCAGAGCAACGAATTAGTACAAGGGGTAGACCAGGAATTTTTAGAGACTGCCCTCCCGAAACGTGGAGGGCCAGTTATTGTGTTGTACGGTAGGCACAAGGGTGTGTATGGGAACCTGTTGGAGCGCGATTCTGAGAAGGAGATGGGTGTGGTTAGAGATGCAGATACACATGAGTTGCTAAATGTGAAGCTTGAGGAGATTGCTGAGTACACTGGAGATCCAAGTGATATCGGTTATTAAGTTGCTTCCACCTTAAGCACGAGGCCGACATATTTTTGGATAGTGCATGCTGGTGGTGGGGGTAATTAAGCCTTTATGTCAGCCATTTCTATATGGATTGTGAATTTCTATTTATGATGATCTTGTTTTTACAAATGCGATTTAATGTGTATTACTATGATGAAGTCCTTTTCTTGTGGATCATGTGTCATGGAGATTTTATATGATTTTGAAATGATTAGGCAATTAGTGTAGCTAATAATTTCAGGCCTAACGTCTGACCTCAGAACATTTAGTTGGTGAACTGTTTTTTTTTTTTCTTTTTTTTTTCCCTTCAGTTACACAGCACTATGAATCTCATGTCAAACTGTTATTATGCAGAACCCAGTGGTCTTCTATGAAATCTCAGGACTGCAAATTTTCTATTGACATTGTGTAGTGTTCACTGATATGCATATTTTAGCTGAATGAATCATGAAACTTGAGGAACTAGTAGAAAACTTCAGTTTCCCTCTTTAAGTCTTAAGATCATTAATTTCATCTTCCATCCCCGTACTTGTGTAGTTATTTCTGTCAACAAAATTAATTTACTTGGGCATGCATGTAAAGAAATCTGTTCAAAAAGAAGAGAAAGAATTGCATTTCAGTTGTACGTCGAAACTGATTCCTGGCATGTGATCTAGATGGTTACGTGTATGAATGAGATAAACACTATATTACCTATGGCTACAACATCGTACGGAAATCTAAGATCCTGTTCCCATCATTTGGTTACTCTTGATTGAAATAAATAATATGTATATTCAAAATCTCACATATCTGCTGTTTATTTTATTCCTTAGTTTGGTATTATAGATTCTCAGTATCTAGCTGTCTAATTCCCAATTGAGATAACTGGCCAAGATTTTGTATTATTTTACATGCTATCATCATCAGAACTTGTATTCTGAACATTGAATCTGTTGAGTACCGGTAAGGGTATAGTATTCAATATTCTGAATGATCTTCCAGAACCCATTGTTCTATCCTTCATTCTTCCAACGTCTTTGCATACATTATCTAATATGGACAGAAAATCTCGTATAACAATGAACATTCGTAATGGGTGGGCCTCCTGTTTTGCATCATCCCCATGGAAATACTGAGTTACCTCTTTCACCAATGATAAGGCCTTCCTTTCTTCAGCCTTAACCCTTGAAATTTCATCAACAGCCTCTTCAAGAAAAAATTTCATCGATTCAATAAATTTGTCTTGCATGATTTCATTCTGGTATTTCAGAACCTGTCTGACTTTCTGAAGTCCCTGTTCGAGTTTAGACACATAGCTACTCAAAACATCGGAGTCCATACCTGCTGCCTTTTTTACGTTGCCAAGCTCTTTGCTTAACCCTGCTACAACTTGCAACCCTTGCTTGTAACACTCCTCTTCGTTAAATTTGAAGTTGCTTTTGTGTGAAAGATTTTCACTAGGGGTAGTATTGGTTTTTGCTCCTTCTGACCTGATAATCTCTTGGACGACAAAGTGAAGTAAGGTTGTCTTACCATCGGTTCCTTTTATGTCAACCAATTTCAACAGAGTATCCAATTTGAAAGCTTTTGCATCACCACGATTAGTACCATTATTCATGCGATTTCCTGTCCTTAGAACAGCTTCAAGGAGTTTCAGAAATAGGCGGCTGTTCTTCAACTCTTCACTTGCTTCCTGCATTGCATATAAGCTAGTGTGTGAGAATTTGTCGGAGAACTTGAGGTTTACAGCTAGGCAAATACTACTATGTACTAGTTGCACCATGCAACTGAATTGCATATTAAATTAGTATTAGTTGTTTTACTAAACAGTATTCGTTGGTCAGTATTCGTTGTTTTCATTGAACAGTATTAGGTCTGCACCAGTTGTACTGTGCAGCTGCTGCACCTAAGTCAAGTGTTACTCTTACAGCTAATCTTTTCGTGAAAATTCCTTCATATACCAAGTGATGTTGTAGCAGTAAATTAAATGGATTAATTTGTAGTACCTCTAGGGTTTGAAAAGACTTCCTCAAATATTTTACTTCTGAACTGAAGTTTGCTCTATAAAGCATTGCCTCCACTCTTCTAAAGGCAAATGGAATATCAAGTATGGCCTTGAGGAATCTCTCTGCTGTGCCTAATTTAGAGATATCATCATTGAAGTCTTTAAGTTTTATCTCTTCTTCCTTGCTTGGTGCCATCTTTACTAATGTCTCAAAAAGCTCTGGACCCAACCCTTCCGGATTTCCTGCAGCACCAAAACAAAAAAAATTCACCGGTTAGTATCAAGCTATTATATATTCCTTTTTCTTAATTATGATATGCATTTAGTTTAGAATACAAAACAGTATGGATGAACTTAGCATCAAACACCAGGACAAGTGGACAACGGTCCCATCTCATATGCAATGTGGTGTTTATTTCATTGTGTGTACTTTTGCATGACTTAATATGCTGTTATACAATTAATCATATGATTGTGTATTCATGCTAAGGAATGAAAGGAATCAAACCTCTCTAATGAAGACATGCAAAAATTATAAGACAGTGAACAACCATGTATGGATATATGATTTAGTAAAGTGGCCTTATTTCAAGTCTGATGAAGAATGTGCTTTCATCAAAATTATAAGACATTCCTTGGTTTTCGCTTTTAACTCTCTTAGCTAATAGCTCCTTCAATGTTCTATCCTCCCAACTGCTCCTATACATGGGAGTTTGGAACAAAAGTACGTAGATATATGTTTGAACCTCAATTTTGTTAATTAATCTCTTTCTTTTGAGTCTTTGTTTGAAACTTCTGATCGTTCTTATGTTTATTATAACTTTAGACCTTGATTTTGATTATGTTTCAAATGTGTTTGGAGTTGCTTTGCTATTTGTGTCAGCATGTTTCCTTCTGAAAGTGTGGAAGGTTGTATGTTTAACATGGAGAAGTTTACAACAAAGAAGGCTTAGGTAGCAATGTTAAAAACTGCATACTTTGGGTGGGAAAGGGTAATTACACCTATACTTTAGGTAGGAAACAGAAGCCATTTTACTTCTCAGGTTGTGTATTCATTTACAAGATAAATTTTATCTTTTCTGTAGTTAGTATTGTTTGGCTCGCCTAACATACATCATTTTTAAAAATATCTAATGTCTTGAATCTGCATTTATCAGGTGAATTTGGAAAATCATACGTACCATCTAAAAGTGCTTCAGAGACCTCCTCTCGTGTCACATTAAATGCACGAAGTAGAATGGCAATGTTCTGGGACTTCTTTGAATCCAGTATTCTAATTTCCTGCTTAAAAGAAGGGAGCACAAACTTTCTAGTTGCTTCTCTGGGTACTGAACTTATAGAGTTACACCCAAATAGTGTCTCCACTGCATCCTCATTTAACCTGCAAATACATACATAAATACCTATATATATAAATGATATTCAGAGCATCATTAATTCCATTGAAAAAGCTTTATGTTCACTAACTTGAATGAAGGTGCCTTAAACTGGTCCCAAACTGTAGCTTTGTTTTCGGTAGCTTGTACTTTGTCCCAATGCAAATGCTTCATTTTGGGTCTTGTTCCATCCCTGTCTTCACCTTTATCAACCTCTTCAACAGGCCTTATCTTCTCAGACGATGGGCTAGGACTCCTTGACCATGACCTCATCAGTTTCTTCGGAACTGGTAAAGGGGTATGTTTCTTTGCATCCCCATTTTTTCTTGGGATTGAAAGTGGGGGTGGTGGTGGTGGGGGGAGGTGGGATTGGGGTTTTGCATACCTTCTGCTCGTAATTGCTTATTGGTTGATGTTGTAATCTGTGTGGCGATGCTGAAAATTTGCTCCTCTTGGGAGAATATGAAAGTGTTTTGCTAGGCTGTGATGGCCCCAAGGAAGTTGTAGGTGGTGGTGATGGTAAAGGCGGCCATGATTGCTTGATTGGTGGTATCATAACAGGCCTCGTTTCTGGGGATGATGATGCGGAAAAACGAGATTTTGGCGGTGTTCTCTTGGAATGTGGTACTAAATTAGAAATATGACTATCTGGCCTAGCTTGGCCTGAACTAGGTGATGTTTTTTGTGAAGCGAAAAAACGGGCATCATGGCTTTCATCGTCTGATGATGACATGGGGAGTGGTGAATTGATTCTGAAAGGGGGTGATGGGGATTTTGCCAGAGGTGGCAGGGGCTGAAGGTCGGGGCTCGGTCTATAATGATAGGATATTTTTCCCGCATTCAGCTTACTGTACGGTGAGTCATCGACTAAACCCCTGGTGGACGGCTCTGCTGTCTCGACGCAATGGAAAGTGGACGGTGGGATTCTCGATTCTTCATTGATCGTTCTTGAATTTCCAGGAACGAGCTTCTGGGACGACTCCAGGTGATTTGCACGGTTCTTGTACAGGTAGAATGCAAGCGCTGACAGCATTCCCACGGTTAAAATTGTCGATAATGCAATGATTGCTAGTTTCTTTGTCGGATTGGTGGTGGTGGATGGACGTGCTGGAACAGGAGTCGTAACAGCTGTACCGATCGCCGGTAATGGTGGGGGTTGCTGATCCACCGTGGGTCCCGTCGGAAGCTCGTTGGAGAATGGCAGTTGCTGGTCGTCGTCTGGTAAATCTGGAGCAAGGGGTGGAGGGGGTGCTGCTGAATTCTCTGGCATGAACAAAGGTTGGTGTAAAACTCTCCTGTTTTTCTTCTCATATTCAAAACCATTGATTATTTGGAAAAATGTGAGGGGCAATATGATAGAGAGAATGGTGATACAATGAGCTCTCATCATTCTTTCCTTCTTTTGATTTAGTGCCTTTTTTCCCAGAATGCCAGTTTTAGAGCAAAAGAAAGGGGAGAGAGAGAGATCAAGATGCTTTCTCTTGTGAATGATCTTTAATAATCTTCACTTTTTTTTTTTTTTTTACAAATTGTTTTCTATTTTACTGCAACAAAGTTACTAGCCACACGTTGGCAGCATATATGTTTCTTGTCCTCTCTCTGATGATGCTAATAGAGTACTAAGTTCTTGATTTTTTTTATTCTGTTCTTGAATGTGTATTAATTGTGAAGGAAATGGCTTTTGGTCTTCATTTCTATGTATAGATGAAGTTATGTGTTGTCCAACTCTTCAAGTTACTCTCCTAAAAAGAAGAAAATAGAGTACGAATGGTGTTCAATTTACGCCACCTAAAGTGTATTTATTGTTATAAACATATGGATAATGGTATAATCAATTTGTAAAATGATACAGATCATATAATTTAAGTGCTATAAATACTCCTTAAATAATATGGAGAGTAATTTTTCATACTAGCTGTTTATTCTGTGATTCATTTCACTTATATTGACGTGACAATTTTTTTTGAACTAGTTATTCCGTGCAACTGATATTTTGATAAAAAAAAATGGAAATGCATAATTTGAGGCATCAGTTCATGATACAGAAAGAATTACTATCTCCGTCACAATTCTTTATTCATAGTTATTGTACTCTCGTGTTTTAACGAGCGAATATTTTATTAGTATTTAAAATGATAAAATAATTTTTTAGAAGACATAATAGAGGAGAGATATATTTATCATATTCTTTTTTTAAAAGTCACTTTATCATTTTCAATATTAATAAATAATTTGTTCACTAAAACACGAGAAAAAAAGTGATGTGAAGATAAAGTTGGGACGGAGGAAGTAGTTTTTATGATGCACAATATTAGCATTTTTACAATATACGATTAACATTGTTCATTTTATAATTTATATTATTTTATCACACGTTAATATGTTTCTGCCGCTTTATTCTTTGATTTGCATAAAAATATAAAAAATTAAAATTTGATTAAATTTTCTAATTAAATTGCATCAATCAATTGCACGGTGCGGCTAAGCGTTGTTAATCTTAGTTAAGGTTATATTTTTTTATGGTTACTATTTTGTGGATGGATTGCTGGTTAGTGAAGCAACTTGCTACATCTGATTCAACCCAATACAATCATCAAACACTTTGTATTTAATCGAAGAAATTATACTATAAACTTGAATTATTTGATTAATTTCACTTATTTCTAATATATTTTTTTAAATCACTAAACTTGACCCGTATTATACTTTAAATAGGGTTAAATACCATGAATTAAAAACAAAGTTCATAACATGCATGAACCAGTTCTATACAAGTTTTTGTCTTAATAGAAATATACCAAATACGATCAATAGTACACATGTTAATGCTCATGATAATATATTATTATTGGATTATACGTCATGTAATTGATAATATTACAAATATATCAGATGAAACATCATTTTCATTACAAAATGGGCGTTGCTTTACAGCATTAACTTGTTAAGGAGATTAATATTAAAATAAATAAATTAAGATTTATATAGCTTGTTCCATATAAAAGTTGGAAATTCTTGTATTCATTTCCCACGTCAAGCATCATCCATCTTTGCTTCTGTTTGATGACTTGGGACAATCTTTCAATTGCCTTTCGCATCATATATGTGTGTGAGAGAGATGCTTTAAGGACAATTTTGACAAATCAAGTGGGATTTAACTTGTTTCTAAAAGGAAAAAAAAAGTGGGATTTAACTTGCGAGTCGAATTAAAACAATATGCAAAAGAAAAGAGAAATTTTGTTTGGTAACAGTCAAAATTTGGGGGAGTCGAAATTAAATTTAATGATGAATGCACTAATGTCTTGTTTGTTTTCTAGGATGGGAAGTGAATTTTGGAATTTTAAATTTTAGATCCTTATTTATTTATTTAAATTCTCCAAAATTCTACTTTATAATATTTATTTATACCTATTTAACATTTTTCAAACACAATTTTTAATACACTATAAATCATCTATCATACATTTTTTAATTATTATTATCTATTCAATTCAATACTCGCTCTTTATAAGGAAGGAGTCAAAATAGATATGTACATTAATGTATATCGCGTGATTATTGGGATTAATCTTTTTAATTAATGTGTATCACCAAATTAGTGGGATTGAGGTAATTGGGGGATTACGTACGCATGTCATGCTAATCTCTATTTAAATGTACATATGCTGTAAATATTTGTATCAAGTCAATACATAATACTTATTTTCTATATGGTATCACGAAGGTTTTGATCTACGACCTAAACCCTATTATACTCTCCGCTTCCCTATAGCCGTCCTTAACTAGACACCGCCATGTCTACCAGCACTCTCAATACCTCCACTGTTGCTGCTCCGACGGGACCTCCAGTTGTCCCGACCACAACCCATCATCATTTACCCATCAAGCTCTCTCACAACAATTACCCGTCGTGGAGAGCGCATCTCGTGGCCCTCCTTCACGGCCACAATCTGCTGGGGTATATTGATGGCCAGAAGCCATGCCCGCAGCCTCTTGACGATGACTCCAATACTGCTGCGATTGAACACTGGCACCGTCAGGACCAACTCCTGCTTGCTGCAATTTTCGGATCTCTTGATTCCAGTGTTCTGCCCTTGGCGTCCACAGCCGTGACCTCTGTCGAAGCGTGGGCTATACTCACTCGTCTTTTTGCGAGTCGTTCCCGTTTTCGCGTCAACCAACTTAAGAGCAAATTGCATCGCATCTCGATCGGTTCCTGTTCTATCACTGAATTCCTTCACTACGTGAAGGCGAAGGCGGATGAACTCGCCTTGATTGATCAACCGGTGATTTTCGACGATCTCACCCTATTCGTTATCAATGGACTAGGACCTGAATATGGTATGATTGTTGGTCCTATCCGCACTCGTGAAACACCCCTGCGATTTGAGGAACTTCACGACCTTTTGGTTGAGCATGAAACATCGATCAAAAACCAGGAAGCTAGTCAACGTCAGTTACTTGCCACTGCCAACAATGCCCAAAATTCATCACGTGGGTCTTCTTCTCATCGCGGTAATGGGGGTCGTGGAAATTACCGCGACAATAACAACACTCGATCTCATTCGAACCAACGTGGTGGTGGTTCAAACTTTGGTCATTCTTCTGGACGCGGGTCGAACCAGAACCGAGGTGGAAACAATTCGGGGTCTCACTCCAACCCTCCCCGCCCTCCTGTGGTTTGCCAACTCTGTGGATTCAACGGACATGCAGCACCGACTTGTCGTCGCCTCCAGTACTCAGCGAACTTTGCTTCGCCTATGGCTAGCCATTCCCGGAGGTGCATGAAGGAACTTTACTCGTTATTGTTGGCTTTGTCCATTGAATGCTAAGTCTCAAGTGGCAACTATTTTTCCACAATTCCGTTCTTTGGTTGAAAATCAATTTGGGCACACTATACGTAACTTTTTCACGGATAATGGTGGGGAGTTTCTTGCCTTGCGTAAATTTCTGGTTAATTGTGGTATTTCATGGTTGACAACGGCGCCGCACACACCACAACAAAACAACATGTCCGAATGTCGTAATCGACATATTCTCGAGATCGGTCGGGCACTCCTTCACCATGCTTCTCTTCCCGATGAATATTGGTCCCATGCTTTGCAAACTGCAGTTTATTTGATCAATCGAATGCCTACGCCCTTACTCGGTAAGAAGAGTCCGTATAAATTATTATTTCGAGCAAAACCCAATTATTCAAAATTAGGGATCTTCGGTTGTCTTTGTTTTCCTTGGTTACGTCCGTACTTACCGGGTAAATTAACACCACCATCATTGCCTTGCATTTTTATTGGTTATTCAACCTCTCAAAATGCTTATAAATGTTATGACTCACTCTCTGGGCGAATTTATTTGTCTCGCCATGTGCAATTCTTAGAGGCTGAATTTCCTGGCAAATTATTAAAGTCTCCCACACCATCTGCTCCTGTGCCAAAACGTGGCAACTTCACATTGCCCTTATTACCCGAGCCTCCAACCTTGTCATCACATGCACTTGACTTAGCTACAGAAAGCTCGTCCATATCTCTCTCTGGCCCAAATCCATCTCCATCACGATCGGTGCCCAATGAGAGCTCCTCGCATCAACAACAGTCAATGCCCCCAGCATCTCAAACACCGCCAACTATGCCTATCGAACCTCACAACATGCCACCCCAGAGAACACATACGATGAGTACCCGGAGTCAAAATAACATTTACAGGCCCAAATAATTATTTGCTGCTACCAAACATCCCCATCCGAACGATATTGAACCATCCACTGTTCAACAGGCACTCGACTCTCCACAATGGCGGACAGCCATGGCTGATGAACTCATTGCTCTTCATCAACATGGAACGTGGGATTTAGTTGAGCCTCCATCGTCTGGAAACATCATTGGCTGCAAGTGGGTGTTTAGAATCAAAAGGAAGCCCGATGGCTCGGTGGATAAATACAAAGCCCGTTTAGTTGCTAAAGGCTTCAACCAACGTCCCGGTATTGATTTTAGAGACATTTAGACCGGTTGTTAAGCCAATAACCATCCGAACAGTTTTATCTTTGGCACTTCTGTTTAAGTGGTCTCTTCGTCAACTCGATGTGAGTAATGCATTCTTATACGGGAAACTTGACTTGCCAGTTTATATGACTCAGCCTCCTGGGTTCAAGGATAAAACTTAACCAGGTCATGTCTGTTTACTCCGACGGACACTTTACGGACTTCGTCAAGCACCTCGTGCTTGGTACAATGCTCTCAGCTCGGCCCTTGTAGCATTCGGTTTCGTTCAATCCCGTGCTGACAGCTCTTTGTTTACATTACACAAAGATCAACTTCGCCTCTTTGTGTTAGTGTATGTTGATGATCTGATTATCACAAGATCATGTGATAAGAAAATCCAGGCACTCACTCAGCATCTTAGCGACTCATTTGCAATAAAAGACTTGGGACCACTATCAAATTTCCTGGGCATTGAGGTTGCACAATGCAAAGAGGGCTTATTCCTCTCTCAACACAAGTACACGCTTGATCTCTTACGGCGTCACAAACTTGATGGTGCAAAGGCTGTTTGCACACCTATATCCTCCAAGTCTGTTTCGTCTACCGGATTGGTAGATAGCACCGAATACAGAAGTGCAATTGGCGGGCTTCAGTACCTGACGATCACTCGACCGGACATCGCTTTTACCATCAATAAATTGGCTCAGCACATGGCTTCGCCTTCACCGTCACACTGGGATGCTGTCAAAAGATTATTCCGCTACTTGAAGGGATCACTACATCATGGGTTACTTCTTCGTCCGTCTTCCCAGCTCACACTTACTACTTATTCGGACTCGGACTTCGCTGGTGATCTTGGTGATTGCAAGTCCACATCAGCTTACATTATATTCCTCGGATCAAATCCAATTTCTTGGCGTTCCCGCAAGCAATCTGGAGTTGCTCGGTCCTCTACTGAGGACGAGTACAGGGCATTAGCAGCAGCAGCATCTGAAGTCTGTTGACTTCATCATCTGTTTCAAGATCTCGGCATCGCAACGGTGTCCACCCCACGCCTTCTATGTGATAATATGGGGGCAACCCGTTTGGCCTTGAATCTGGTACAACATTCCCGCATGAAACACATCGTGATAGACTTGCACTTTGTTCGCGACCTTGCTAGCAAAGGTCATCTTGCAGTCTCTTACGTAAACACTCTCGATCAATTGGCAGACCTCCTCACCAAACCACTTGCTCGAGCCCATTTTCAGCTTCTGCGTTCCAAAATTTCCATCGCCGACGGGACGTCAATTTTGTGGGGGCGTATAAGGAAGGAGTCTAAATAGATATGTACATTAATGTATATCGCGTGATTATTGGGATTAATCTTTTTAATTAATGTGTATCACCAAATTAATGGGATTGAGGTAATTGGGGGATTACGTACGCATGTCATGCTAACCTTTATTTAAATGTACATATGATGTAAACATTTGTATCAAGTCAATACAGAATACTTATTTTCTATACTCTCCACATTGTTTACTTTATTTTCATCATATATATATATATATATATATATACACATTAATTATTACACAATCATTCAATCACTGCTACATTATTTTTACAATATAATATTAATTCTATCATCTACTTTTTAAAAATCATACTCTATCAAATCCTACAAAATACACATTCTCAAGCATATACAAAAAAGTAACACTCATGTGAACCAGGTTCATACATGAATTATATCACTGTTATGCACAAAAACTTTTATTATTTAAAAATATAAAATATTTTTTACACAGTGATAGTTTTTGTACATAACAGTGAGAGTTTTTATATTGAGAAAGGGTATACATAGCAGTATAACCTGAATGTTCCGAGGCACTGAATAATATCTATCTGAAGGCTACAAAACTGAGAAAAACGCGAATACTCAGAAAAATAGATATTGCCCAAGACATTCACATGCAGACAAAAAGAACTAAGACTAAGTGTTGTTAAGGTTATATCACTCAGAGATATTGACCAAAAAGAGCTGTTATGTTTGTCTACATTTACTGAAGACAAGAACCAATCAGAGGAAGATAGCACTGTACTTTACTGACACTGAAAGCGACAAGTCACTGAAGCATGTCAGTAGTACTATGTTCCAGACTGCAAAAAGTGGTGAGTGGCTACATTAAAGCATATTGCCTAAAACATGTTAGGGAGTATTCAAACCCTAAAAATAGTCGTTCATCAAACACCATAAGAGGAAACTCATGAAGCTATCTCCTCCAACGGATAGTTTTTCAAGAGTGACCTTGGTGATTGCCTATAAATAATAGTGACCCTCTACATTGAAGGTTACGGGAAATTTGTAAGCAACTCAAGAGCTCAATCTTATTATTGAAAATTGAAGCACTCGAAAACCCAAGAATTTCCCAAGTGCTTTACATTGAAGAGAGCTCATTCACTAAGTCTAGTTTGATAAGATATATCCACAGCTTAGTAGAGATATCCTAGCCTTTGCATTATACTTATTGTAAAGGATATCTCATCCTAGTTGGAAACAAACCAGGATCCCCAAACCCTTTGTAAGGTAGTTTGAGTGTGATTGTTGGTGAGTTGGAGTTGTAAAGAGTTAGTAAACTACAAGGAGGTAGTCAGAAAACTCTAGAGAAGAAGTGAGTAAAATATCTTGGATAGTAAAAAAGCTTGTGTGTGTTTGAGTTAGTAAACTACAGTGAGGTAGTCAGAAAACTCAAAGTAGAAAGGTTAGTAAACTACATTGAGGTAGTCAGAAAACCTTAGGAAGTGGTTAAAGAATTTCTCTAAAGATCAGAGAGAGTGGACGTAGGAGCTTGAGTCTCTGAACCACTATAATTGTTGTGTTGTTTGCTTTCTGTACTGCATTGTTATCTGTTGTATATCTTTAACTGAAAGCATAATTTTCTGATATTCAGTTGGAATCAATCCACTGAACTTGCATCTAAATGATCACAGCCTTAATCACTGTTTCATTAAAAGGAAGGTTTTCAGCAAAGCTAAAAATGAGTATAAACTTAGGGCCAACCATTCCGCACACTTGAGTAGCTAGAACAGATAGTTACCAAAAACCCAACAAACTCTACCGGGGTTCAAGAAGATAGTTATCTCGATCCAAGCAAACTCGGATCTCTGAAAAAACTCGAGCTTCGGTTGGGATAATCTGAGGCTTCGAAAAACTCGACTTCGGGATCATTGTCTCAGGTAGACTTTGACTCAGGGCGATCTGTGCTTCTCAGGGCCAAATCATCAGGACAACCAGACCCATCTGACCTCAGTGAAAGAAAAGTTTTAAAAATCACTGAACACGTGTATTCCCCCCCCCATACACATGTGAGACTCGTTAGCACCGGGACCAACAAGTGGTATCAGAGCGGGAGTTCAAAAGGTTCACTTATTTCAAAGTGACCACCTGAACTGATCTATTTTTAAACCCGTCTTCTTTGACCGATACCAACAAGTGGTATCGAGAGCGATGGTTCAACTTGACCACTGCTTTGTTGACCATAGTCTAACTTGCTGAAAGACTCTGGTGGTCTACTGAACATATCTATTTGCTGAAATCTTACAAGGCTCAGACATTATACCTTCTAAGAAACTTCCCATGTTCTCAGTTGAGAGCTACGATTTATGGAGATTAAGAATGCAGGCTCATCTGTATTCAAAGCATGAAAGAATGTGGAGAGTGGTTTCTGAAGGACCATTCAAATTCACTGTTGTGAATCCCAGGATTACTGAAACTGAGAGAAATGATCCCAGAACTGAATTTCCAAAGTCTGATGATCAACTTACTCCTGATGAGAGAAAGTTAGTCAATCTTGACTATATTGCTAAAGATACTTTATATAACACTATTGATGACGGTATTATGGGGATGATTTCTCATTGTAATACTGCCAAAGAAATATGGGACACAATTGATGTGATGTGCCAAGGCACAGATCATATTAAAGAAAACAAACTTTTTGTTGCTATTGGAAAGTTTGATAGCTTTGAAATGGAAGATGGTGAATCCATTGACAAACTTGAAGTCAGATTCACTAGCATAATGAATGATCTAAATGCTCTTGGGAAAAGATACCCACAGAGAGAAGTGGCATTGAAAATTCTTAGAGGAATATCTAAGAAATGGGATATACATGCTGTGGTGATTGAAAACACCAAAAATATTGATTCAATGCCATACCAACAAGTTTTCTCTGAGCTGAAAGCTTATGAGTTTGTAATTGACAAGAAATCAAAGAAATCTGACAGTAAAGATGATTCGTCATCTAGCAAGAATGTGGCTTTCAAGGCCAAAGAGAAATCTCAGAAGTCTAGAGAGTTCGAGAACTCACTTGCCAAAAAATCGGGGATGAGCTAGAGGATAAGCTAAAGACCGATGGCAAGGAGGTTTGAAAGACTTAATAAAGAGAGCATGGAAAATATAAAAAATATTACAGGAATCACAGGTACCAAAGAGACTCAAAAGTTGAGGACAGATCCACTGAGAAAAGAAAGGACCAGAAAGCTGAATGATCTTCATCCAAAAAGAATGACTCCAAGACTAAGGAGGAAAGTGATCAAGATGATGATGCCAACAGATGCTACAACTGTCAAAAGAGAGGTCACTTTCAATATGACTGTCCTGAGCTAAGTGCTAAAGAGAGAAAGGAGAGACAATCCAAGAGAGACAAGAAGTTCTCAAGCAAGAAAGCCATGATTGCAAAAGAGGAAGAACAGTCTGAAGAAGGCTTCAGTTCCTCAGATGAGATGTTCTCAGATAGTGACAGTGATGATATCTGTCTAATGGTTGTGGAGGAGGTAAATTCTTCTATCTCTGTTGTTGCTCCTACACAAGCACATGAGTTCTCAAGTTCTACTATAGACAGTAATTTTGACCTGATGGATTCTTTTGAGAATCTTATGAAGGACTAATCGTATTACAAAAGAAAGTCGCTCAATGTAAAAGATCGAAATCGGAACAAGGGAACAAGGACAAAAGACCAACCTCAAGACTTTTCGAGAATCTAAGGCTTATGAAGGGAAAGACTCTAAAAATGCCGAGATCACTTCTCAAAGGGAGAAAATCCAAGATGGAGAACTCTTGATGAACTAGATGTTACAAAAAGAAAGTTCAAAGAACTCAACTCTTAAAAGAATTGAAAATGAGAAGGTGATAGAGACCACGAATGAAAAGAAAAGAGAAAAACAGTTCGAGAAATCAACTAAGGGTAAAGGAGGAGATTCAAAACATTTTTATCTAAGGCTTTGTTCAAACAAGTGGCGATATAAAGAAAATCAAATTCTTGAGAGTTCAATGACCTCTTTGAGAAGCATGAAACTCTAAAGAAAGTGTGAGGATAGTCTTGAAAACATATACCACTCGAGAAAGTTAGCTCTAAAGGATACAATTATGTTATGTGAACCATCTAAAGTTTCTAGATGAAATTGAGTTATCCATGTCCTCGACACCACAATTTTCGTGAGCAACCCAACTATAAAAGGATTTTGGATACATTCAAAAGAAAAACACTTGAACAAAAGAACCTCAAGAATGAAGGTCTTTATTCATTCATTCTTCTAACAAAGTCAAACACTTAAGGCACCTAGATGGTTCTTTTGTTAAACAAGGAGAAAATGGCACCCAATCTTCTTAGAGTTATTAGATCAAAAGATGATAACTTTGGTAGGACCCTAAAAATGTGTTACTAAGAACTAAAGAGTTTTAGACAAAGACAATCACCTAAATTTAAAAGACTAAAAAACTTGTGGACCTATGGTTTTGATGACTATGTTGAGCAAAAAACTCGAATGTTTCATTCTTAAGAAAGGATAGAAGATGGGAAAACTTTCTATCTCTTACTTGTTGATTTATGTAGATGACATCATATTTGGATCTCCAAATCAATGAAAATTTCAAAACCCTTGTGTGAAAAAGTTTTCTACACATGTTTGTGATGGTAAAGATCGAGATTTCGATGAAAAGGAAAGTTTGAGATGTCAATGATGGGGAGATAAATTTCTTTCTTGGACTTGGTGAAAACTTGCAGAAAACTTAGAATCCAAGGAATCTTCATCAATCAAGCCGAAAGTACACCATGGTGAAATCGATCCGAAAGTTGCAAAGTATGGTGTCGATAATTAATTAACTCATGGAAAAATGCGATTAGAATTCCCATGAATACTAACTAAAAGATGGATCCTTTGATCACAAAAGGCAAATCGATAAATCATCTTGAAAAATGACCGATTATAGAGGATCATTGGATCATCTATATATCTCAAAGTGAAAGTATGCCCGATATAACATTTCTTTGTTGGGATATGTGGTGCAAAACAAAAGATACCAAGCTAATCCTAATCTAATTAGTCACATGGAAGTTTTCAAAAAAAGATTAAAAGAATGATAAAATCAGTCAAAAGAAATATCTTAAAGGCAATGATCGTGAATGAGGATTATGGTATCGGTTTGATGATAACCTTGAATTAACTTGGTTATTCATACTCCATTTATTTCTAATATGTAATGAAGATTATGGAGGATGTAAATTGACGAAGTCTACCATGATTCAGGAACTTGTCAATTTCTTGGAAGTAAGTGATATCATGGTTTTCAAAAAAATAGACCTCGAAAAGAACCTCATTGAGATTGAAGAAGCTTACAAGATCATTTAGATTACTACTGATGAAGGCTTGAATACATGGAAGTTTGGGAAGGGATCACCTTGTGATGTGATTGGAACTCTTTAGTTCGAATAACAACAATTGAGGGATTATAAGATTATAGTCAATGAAGTTATTCCTATATTTTGTGATAATAATAAACCTGCTTATTGCTATTACACAAAATCCTTGAATATCTATCAAAAAATTCAAACAAATCTCTCATTGGATGATGTAAGCATGTTGATATCGTGACATCACTTCATTTGAAGCTAATCTAGATCATGTTGAGAAGAAAAGACATCGAGGATGAAGAAAATTCATGAGTTCACAAGATCTAATAAAGAAAAGATAAAGGGAAGAGAAATGATATCTTGACTAAACCTTTGGTGAGAATCAAATCAAGATTTCGGGAACTATCGATTGAGTTAGGGATGTTGGATCCAGTGTATAGAAGCAAATCTAAAAATTGAAGGTTTTCGGATGCATGAAGTTTTCTCGATCAAATATAAATACGATTTTCTTGAGAAACTTCGAGATAAAATTGAAAATCTTAAACCCTGAAATTTGAGTCTTGGGAAACTTCGGATATCCTCAAAGATCAAGATCTTTCCAGATTATTATCTTGATCTCGAAAACAAGCTTGAAAAAGTCTTCAGTATGGATTTGAATGTGACATTTTATCAAGGTCAAAAAGTTCTTCCTTCCTTCTAAAGGCCGATAGAATGAAAAAAACCATTAGTCAAAGCCAAATCATCTAGCCTTTCCAAAACCGAAGTAATGACTATATGCAATGCATTTATTGTCCAATCCTAAGCTTAGAATCTCATCCTAATCATTGGCAATAAATAACAAAAACACTGAAGGAATATTTTTGGGGTGGGCCTTTGAAATTCTCAAAATAGTCAATGGTCCATGAAGAAGAGTCCCGAATGAATTAATCCTTTGTTCATTAATCACCAATAAGGTTAAATTGGTGGCGTAATATTCGTGAAATCGTCCCTTTCATATACCCGATTAAAAACTAAATCGGTTATTAATAATCAACCGTCTTCGATTTCTTCAATCTATAAGCAATTTTTCACGAATCAAATCCTTTTTCCATATCCATTGAAGAAATTCTTTCAAAGCCCAATTTCAACAACCTTCGGTTTTCAAAACAAGTTTACAGCTTCTAAAACCTCTCATTTGCCCCAGTATGGTAAACCCTTTCTCGATTTCTTATCGTTCTTATCAAAACCCCTTCACCCAAAAAATTCTTCAAAATGAAAGTTCTTACTTGTTGTTTTATGATAAATCTTTTAATTTCTAACAAGCGATTGTGTGAAAAGTTTTCTACCAAGTGAAAGTTGTTTCAATGATGGGGAGATGAATTTCTTTCTTGGACTTAAATGAAACAACATAAGGAAGGAATCTTCATCAATCAAGCAAAAGTACACCGAGATCGATTGCAAAGTATGGTGTCAACATGATAAATTCCCATGAATACTAACTACAAGATGGATCTGGTCAGCGAAGGCTCACAAACATCTTGATTATAGAGGATCATTGAATCAACCAGAAGTAGGCACGAATATTCAAAAGAGGTAATCGAATTTATCTCTAATTTAAAAATAGACGAGGAGGATCAATTGATAGAGTCACAAATTACATGGTTTTCTCATTTGGAGCATAGCTCAAAATATGTCGATTTTGTGAGGGAATTGTATATAATTTCTAAGAACCTTAATGACGTATATGAGTTGAGCAATAGAGGAGAAGACCCTACAATGTATATGATGGGTAGGGAACAAGAGTATCTTGATAAGATTACACAGCATCCTATTAAGTTTGAAGCATGTTGATTTCTAAAATAAAAGGCATTTGAAGCCTAAGTATAAGAGTTTTTGACTTTTTATTTATATAGTGAGTAAATGTATAATGAGTCAAAAAAATCCGGTTTTCGGGATGTTTTGAACAAATTAAAATTGCATGAAAAATTTGAGATTAATGGCGGTCTATTGAAGATTCACCCATCACCGCATTCAACTTTTTCAAGGTTATTTAATTAGTGGTGAGTGATCAATTGTCAAAACAAGTCCGAAGGAAAGTGAACGGTTAGTCAATGGTAGTGCGGTTGTCAATTAAAAGGAAAAAATCCTACATTCAACCAAGATAGCATTCATCTTGGAGATGTGCCGAGAGGAAGAAGATATTTTTGCCAACTCCTCACCCTTTCCAAAGTCCAAGATCCTCTTCAAGCCAACTACATCAAAAAGAACTTTGAAAAACTTGCAAGGAAAAGAAGAAATCGTTGTTTCACAGAAATGAATGCAACACAGGAAGAGCGTTGCTTGCAAACAAGCCCATCAAACCGGGGAAGGCTCAAAAGGAGGTGAAGAGAGAAAAAAATAGAAGCCCTAAAGAAGAAAACACTTCTCTTTGGAGCATAGCTAAAATATATCGATTTTGTGAGGAAATTGTATATAATTCCTAAGAACCTTAATAATGAGATGAGGAGGAAGAAGAGTATATGATGGGTAAGTCCAACTTGAGGGTTTGAGGCCAAATAAAAAAGGCATTTGAAGCAAAAATCTCCATTGTAAATGTATAATGGCAGTCGCGGATTTGAACAAATTAATGCTCAAGAACAAATGGCGAGGAACATTCAACCTGTGTTCTCTAAGGTTCTTGAAACATCTCTAAGCTCATTAAAGGAAAAATCCTACAAGATTTCATCTTGGGATGTCTTGATATTCAAGGGACCTCGGGTTTCTTTGAAAGGAGGAGATGCCTGCTCGCTGACTCGAAAAAACAAAAGCCCATCAAGAAGCCTCAATGAGCTGAAAGAGATTTTGAATTTGGACATGCTCCTCGAAAGAACCATTCTTAGATCCTTGAGACTGAAGCCAATCCTTTGAACCCGAAAGCCCGGTTTCTAGAAGGGAGAGGCGAAGAGACCGAGTGGCGAAACAAAATTAAAATCTTTCATTTTGGGCCAGTGCCCGAACAAATCTGAGCTCATATCCTCGACCTTCAGGATCTCTTCTTTTCTCAGATATTCGAGGACCACGGTCTACTACATTCAACCAAACTCTCTGCGTAAATGCTTAACATTGCCTCCTTCAGAGGAGAGGACCTGTGGAATGAAGAGATTGCGATCTCTTCTCTTGATTGAGTTCTCCCAAACTCGGGAAGACCAAGCCTCCGGATGAAAGTTCTGATTTTGATGAGTTCTCCGTCAAGAAAAAAGCGGTTGGTCAAAAAATGAAGGAAGCTGATGTTGGTGCCTCGAGCTCAAAAGATCAAGATCAAGAAGGGGACCAACAAGGAAATGCTGAGAAGCAATCTCTAGTGGAGAAAAGTACTGATGCTGGTCAGCCTGATATCTCACATCCTCAGACTGAAGTTAGTACTCTTCAGGTAACTTTTGGCACTACTAAAAATTATGCCAAAGCTACTGAAATTCCTATCTTTAAATCTATTATGTCTGATATGCAGACTGAGGCTCAGGTGGAGACTGAAGCCCAGGTGGAGACTGAGGCTCAGGTGGAGCACCCAGCTCAGAAGGAACAACAAGTGATATATGCTCCAGAGATTGACTTCAGTCCTATAGTGGACAAGCTGGAGAAGGTTGTGCTAATAGTGGAGAAAGTTGTTCAAATTGAAGAAACATTGGCTAACCAATCCCAGAATCTAGAGAACCTGAGTTCATCTTCAGAATTGATACAACTTCAGACATCTCTTACTGACAAAACGACTGCCATAGAAGGGAAGATAGATGGAGTCAAAGCTGAGCTGAATGCAGAGATGAAGCAAATGTATCAAGAGAGAACTTCATATCTTGAAGCCAAGCTGGTGGAGAAAAATGATCAGATGATCAAGAGTGCTATTGAGGAAATGGGCTCCCTGCTCATGACCAAGATGACAGACATGCTGAAAGATGTATTCTCCAACCAGTTTGCACCTTTGTCTAGAGAGTTCTCAATGGCCAAGAACCATATGATGAGGCTAGAGGACGAGCATGACCAGTTGGCTGGAGAAGTGCGAAGTATCAGTAAAGAGCAATATCACATGGATACTGCACTGTCTCAACTTCTTCCAAGGTATGGTGCCAAAAAGGGGGAAAGGCCTGGAGGCAAGCTGAAGGAGTTGTTGGCACAAACCTTGAAGAAGAAGGCAGATAAGGAAGCTGAAAAGAAAATTCTTGCTGAAGCCTTAAAAGAAGTAGAAGCCACTGAGAAGCTCAAGTTCAAACAAACTGAAGAGCCAATCTACACTCATGTTTCTGAGCAAACAATTCAGGAAGCTATCTCTGAAAAACTGAGTGGTAGAAGAATAGTAGAAATAAGCCAAGCCGGTGCAGAGCAAGCCAAACCAATCAAGAGAAAAGCTGTGGCATTTGTTGAACCAGAGAAGAAAAGAGCTAAAGCTTCAAAGGCTACTCAAAGAAAATTAATCATTGATTTTGAAGAGTCAGAAGAAGAAGCTGGAAAAGAAGTCTTCGACACAAGAAAAGCTCTGAGATCACTTCAAGTGGAAAAAGAAAAGAAAATTGCTGCTTCTGTATCAGGAGTTCCCTTAATAAGGAAGAAGAAAGAAGAAGAGCAGAAACATAGAAGTGATTTCAAGAAGTTCCTGAGCAAAAGGAGGGGTACTGCTAAAGCTCAGAAGTGGCCGCACATTGATAAATGGATGTCTATCTAATTCAATGATGCATGGGAGGAGATAAAGAGAACCTTCTGGTTCTATTCTGAAATTCTGAGGGAATGGAGGGGGACAAGCTCATATATGAATGAAGCCTTCATAGAGTACTTATTAACTTTCTATCCGAAGTACCTGCAGAGTTGGATTAACTTAGCAGATGAAGGTAATGCTCAAATAGTTGCCCCTGGTCCATATATCTACCCTGCTCCAAGACTAGAGAATGGCTTAGTGAATGAGACAGTCATTTCTCAAGAAATTGCTCAGTATGCCATCCAATTAGGACTGACAGGAAACAACCCAGATATCATCAAAGAAAGGGATGAACTGAAGAAGAGATATTATGGGATATTCAACCTGGAGGTGCCTGAGGATGAGGTTGAAGAAGATTGAAGAGCTAATTGAAGATAGAAGACTGAAGCTGAAGACTGAAGACTAAAGACTGAAGACTCTTTGTACTTCTTTTGCTTTTGTTTTTTGATAAATTCATTGTACTCTGTAACTTCTATCTCACAATCAATGAAAATTTATCTTTATGCTCAAAGATAATATCTCATTATCTTTTTACATGTCTTTTATATTTGATATGTCTTTGTGGTGAATTTGTTGAAAGAAATTTGTCATTCTTGGATTGTAATAGGAAAAACTGAAACCTGAGTATAGGTTAAGTGTTTCTGTAACAAGATGGTTTTGACATCATCAAAAAGGGGGAAATTGTTGGGAGATAAATTTAATAAAGAAGATTTTGATTAGATCCCAAAACCCCTGAGTATGACATGTTCAGGATAATCTTGATAGTTGAGTCAGGATTCAGTTTAGAGTGTTCAGGATGTTATCTGCACCATGTATAGTCAGCAGATATAGATCGGGTTAAATTCAAGATTCTCGAAGACTCAAGAAGTTTCAAGACTCAAGATGAAACTAAAGAATCAAGTCTCGATGAAATCGAGAAATCAAGACTCAAGATGAAATCGAGAAATCAAGACTCAAGATGAAATCGAGAAATCAAGACTCAAAAGATAATCAAGATATCTCCGAAAGACTCGAAGACAAGACTCAAGACTCGGAAGATATCAAGACTTTGAAGACTCAAGACTCGAAGATATCAAGATTCGAGAAGATATCAAGACACTCAAGATTCTCAAGACTCGATAATCTCATCAATGCTCAAGATAACCCAATGTTCCAAGGCACTGAATAATATCTATCTGAAGGCTACAAAACTGAGAAAAAAATGAATACTCAGAAAAATAGATATTGCCCAAGACATTCATATGCAGACAAAAGGAACTAAGGCTAAGTGTTGTTAAGGTTATATCACTCAGAAATATTGACCAAAAAGAGCCGTTATGTTTGTCTACATTTACTGAAGGCAAGAACCAATCAGAGGAAGACAACACTGTACTTTACTAACACTGAAAGCGACAGGTCACTGAAGCATGTCAGTAGTACTATGTTCCAGACTGCAAAAAGTGGTGAGTGGCTACATTAAAGCATATTGCCTAAAACATGCTAGGGAGTATTCAAACCCTAAAAATAGCCGTTCATCAAACACCATAAGAGGAAACTCATGAAGCTATCTCCTCCAATGGATAGTTTTTCAAGAGTGACCTTGGTGATTGCCTTTAAATACTAGTGACCCTCTACATTGAAGGTTACGGGAAATTTGTAAGCAACTCAAGAGCTCAATCTTATTATTGAAAATTGAAGCACTCGAAAACCCAAGAATTTCCCAAGTGCTTTACATTGAAGAGAGCTCATTCACTAAGCCTAGTTTGATAAGATATATTCAAAGCTTAGTAGAGATATCCTAGCCTTTGCATTATACTTATTGTAAAGGATATCTCATCCTAGTTGGAAACCAACCAGAAACCCCAAACCCTTTGTAAGGTAGTTTGAGTGTGATTGTTGGTGAGTTGGAGTTGTAAAGAGTTAGTAAACTACAAGGAGGTAGTCAGAAAACTCTAGAGAAGAAGTGAGTAAACTATCTTGGATAGTCAGAAAGCTTGTGTGTGTTTGAGTTAGTAAACTACAGTGAGGTAGTCAGAAAACTCAAAGTAGAAAGGTTAGTAAACTACATTGAGGTAGTCAGAAAACCTTAGGAAGTGGTTAAGGAATTTCTCTGAAGACCAGAGAGAGTGGACGTAGGAGCTTGAGTGTCTGAACCACTATAATTGCTGTGTTGTTTGCTTTCTGTACTGCATTGTTATCTGTTGCATATCTTTAACTGAAAGCATAATTTTCTGATATTCAGTTGGAATAAATCCACTGAACTTGCATCTAACTGATCACAGCCTTAATCATTGTTTCATTAAAAGGAATGTTTTCAGCAAAGCTAAAAACGAGTATAAACTTAGGGTCAACCATTCCGCACACTTGAGTAGCTAGAACAGATAGTTACCAAACTGAACAAACTCTACTGAGGGTTCAGTAAGATAGTTATCTGATCCAAGCAGCTCAGGATCTCTGGAAAACTCAGGCTCAGTTGGGATAATCTGAGGCTTCTGAAAGCAGCTCAGGATCATTGTCTCAGGTAGACTTTGACTCTGGGCGATCTGTGCTTCTCAGGGCCAAATCATCAGGACAACCTGACCCATCTGACCTCAGTGAAAGAAAAGTTATAAAAATCACTGAACACGTGTATTCCCCCCCATACACGTGTGAGACTCGTTAGCACCGGGACCTACAAAGACCTATGATATATATTTGATAAAATTAAGGGATTAAGTTTTTTGTAGTCTAAACTTTGCTCCGTTTTGAAATTGGTTCCCATTATTTTGACTTTTTTTATTTTGGTCTTGTAAGTTATCATTTTTTTTTAAATTAGTCTTTTAACCTGCTGTAACATGTCACAAAACAGGTAATCACCACCTATTTAATTATTTTGGTTTTTCCTTTAATTTCGAAATGTCACATAATCTTTTATAATCCTAATAATTTTGGATCAAGATTTTTCTGTGTATTTTTTTAGAGAGGAAGAGTGGTTTATTTATACAATCAAATATAATTAACGTATTTAAATTTTTTTTTTGAGAAGACAATCAATTACAATAGTTTCTTAACATAATCAATTACAATAATTTCTTCTACCATCGGGCACATGGCAGTGAATTCCTTCTGGGCATATGGCAGCGAATTTCTTCTACGAATTCCTTCTACCATCGGGCACATGGCAGCGTCATTTCATCTCGCTGTTGACCGGAACCGCAATCACCACAAGAGGGAGACCACCCGAAACTGCAACTCGAAACCGCAACCGCACCGCAACCGGAATCGTAACCTAACAACAGGGGGACCACCACCCCACAAGAGAGGGACCACCACGAGAGGGAATATTCCCTCTCCGTGTCTCGAACCCGGGACCTCAAAGTCTCAGGTGGTGGAGCTCTAACCACTTGAGCTATCCACACTTGACAATTAACGTATTTAATTAATAATATTATATTCTATAAATGAGTTATATTATATATATATACATATATATATATATATATTAAAAGAGATAAAAAAAAAAAAAAAGAGAAAGTCACGTCCCCATTCAAAGTAATGTAACAAAAAAAGCCTAATGAAATAGTAAATGCAATGCAATGCCTTAACTTAAATGGACTACATAACATAATATGTCGCACCCCATTTTTCCATCACCAAAATCAAATATCAACTTTTTCAAAAAAAAAAAAAATCAAATTATCATCATCAAAGAATTAAAGATTCAATCAATTCTGAGAAATTCCAGCCAATATTGAGAGACTTGGTAAAAAAAAAAAAGAACCAACTAATTAGCTCAAAGTTAGGAAACTATATCTATCTAAGATACCCATGTAGATATCATTCAATAATCCGTAGGCAAAGTATAGTGTGAACAAATTTTATGGTGAAACTGGTTAAGGAGTGTGACTTATATTATTAAAGTGTGTGACTTTTTACTGTAAAGTGTGTTACTTTTTACTATAAAGAGTATTACTCATAAAAGTGAAGGGTGTGACTTATATTATAGCAAATAGTGTTGTAGTGATAACTGAAGTGTGTGACTTATATTACTAAAGTGTATGTCTGAAAAAAAAAAACCAGTTTCACGATGAACAAGTTTCACAGCATACCAACTCTTGTCCGTAACGTGGATAATCTGATAATTCAATTCGTTGAACAGCTTCATCAGATTTCTTTGCTTCACATTGGAAAAGTAACAAGATTGAAGATGGGAGAGATTGGTACTCCTTTGATACCTCTTAGTGGTTTTAGACGCTTAAAAGTAAGATTACATTTACAATTTTCTTCTATGTTGCAATCATTGTTGCCTGAAAGTCATTATACATTGTTGCTCTGTGGTTACATTGTATAACCTTATATGCATATGGTTACATTGTTGCTCTGTTTTTAAGTTAATGTTAGTTGCGGAATTATACCCATCAAATGTTTGATAAAATGTATCAACCAATTAATATGTATTGAGGATTGAAGATAATTAGCTCAGCTTGTCTATTTGTGTTGCATGTGTGCGTACTTTTGGTCTTACATTGCTATATAGTGGTTCGAATTTCTAGTTCATTTTATGCTGCGGAAAACCTTCAAAATCTAAGTGCATAAATTAAAATTAATTTTTAGTGTCATTCGTATTTTTTTTACAAAATGAAGAAGGTGTACAACAACTCTAAACTTCATTTTATTTTTAAATTTAAGTCATATAAAAGTTTAAAGAAGAGAGATTTGGAATTATATACCATTGACGGTAAATGTCTTAACTTATTGCTTGTATTGCATGTAAGGATTAACATTTTATTTGTAAAGTGTTGATCCATACAAACAATAGTAATAGTGGTGTACGGTGAACATGATGCACATAATACCTTCTCTTCAGTAGATATGTAGTTATTTACTTAAAGTAAAATAATAACAATGCATTCTGATGCAGGGGGCGCATAAATTAACGAAAAACACCTTCTAAAATGCCTTGATTCAACAATTGAATGTCGTAAAATAGGCAAACAGGGAAACCCCATTTTCTAATTCATTATTCAACTGAATAAAACTTTTACAGGACTGTAGGGACGGATCTAAAATTTAATGGTGGGGTGGGCTGAATTTTTTTGAAGTTTCGTCACATTAAAATTTAATATTTACGTGTAATATTTTTTTAATATATTAATTTAGGTGGTGTTATATGGGCTTTCAAAACATAAAACTCAATCAATAATTAAGTCCGAATTTATCTATATTTTTAACAAAGTATATTCCAAAAGATTGGTTTTCATTTATAAAATATGTTGATTTACCATTAATAAATACTAGTAATATTTAGTTAAATTGAGGTTTCTAAATTAAATATAAAATAAAAAATAATATTGTGCTAGGCTTAAATTCGTGTATTAAATTTTATTCAGATATTATACACTAATATATAACAGGTTAGTGGGGACTTGCACTGGGCTGGAGCCCGATGCAGCCCCCTAGATGATACGAGATTGCTTTCGCGATCTCATCTCCATCACATTCTTTACAAAATCGATTTTTGATGCTATAAAATTAAATTTTCTTGCATGGTTAGAATGGTTAGAATGTTGCAGCTCTTTACAATTCTACATGAGCAACAAGATACTTTATCTAATCCTTCATTTATGTAGATATTATCTTAGATTATTTTTTTTAAAATAAATTGGGCATCGATTGATTTACATGTGAATTTATTTTTGTTGAGTAATAATATCATTAAGATATTATATATAAATAAAAAAGGGTCTAATTATACATTTGTAGGATCTAGAATGGACAAAAGCTGGATGTTGCTTGAGGATGGAAGATTACCTGAATATGAGAATGGAGTTAATCAGTTTTTAGATTTTGCATATTCGTCGATTGAATCATCCAAAGAGATCAGATGTCCTTGTAGAAAATGCAATAATGTGTATTTCAAAAGGCGAGATGATGTGGAAGCTGATTTGTTCGTGAATGGAATATTGAAGACTTATGCTACATGGATATTTCATGGCGAAGAAGTTGATGAATCTGATGTTGAAGAGTTTGATTTGGATGAAGATGATGAAATTGATGAAATTGAGTTAGACAAGTAACACTCATGTGAATCGGAGAAGCCACAATGAAAAATGAGAATGCAGTACCTAAGTCTAATAAATTTATGAGATTATTGAAAAATTCGGATAAAAAATTATATCCAAATTGCAAAAGTTTCGGTAAGTATCCAGGTTGTAAAGAAATATGAATGCTTTTAAATTATTTGAATTTATTGGTCTTGCATGTGTGCGTACGTTTGGTCTTGCATTGCTATTCCTTTTTCTATTCCTATTCCTATTCCTATTTAAATTATAGTGGTTTGAACTTTTAGTTCTATTCCTATTTCTATTCCTATTCCTATTCATATTCCTATTCCTATTGTCATTTATAATTAAAATTTTCAAACTCTAGAAATAATTTTTAATTTTTTTTTTCAATATTATCTTTCATAGTTTAAAAAAATAATAATATAAAAATATTTTGTAAAGTTTGAACACAGATCATTAATAAGCTCTCGACTGCTTCTAGCTCAAAAGTTGTTGGAATGTTGCTTGAGGATAGAGTTGCTGAAAATCTTTAGGCAACTTTGACATTTAATGGGCCCGTGGAAATGCATAACAGCCTGTTCGATTTTCCTTTTTCACTTTTTGTATTTTATTGGTGTTCCATCTTGTCGATCTTTAACACATGACCTAGAATATAGTGGTTCGTTAGATATTTTTAATTATTTTAAATGTCATTCATCTATATTATAGAATATAAAGTGAAACGTCAATTATGGAACAAGTTCTCATTCCCATAGCAGCTGCCTGCCTTCTTCAATCCATGTGTTGAATATGTGGACTTAATTAATGGGCTTGAACTTGATCAATTCATAAGCCTTACAATTTTCAGATTTTTGTATGCTGACTTCATTTGCAAATGGGCTTGATAAATGGGCGCCCAACTTGCTGGAATGGGCCTCCAGCTTTGGTCTTAATTTTAATTCCCACTCGATTTATTTCTTCAATTGAGTGCAACAAATGATAGACGCGTGCTTTACTTTAAAAAATCTCATTTCACCTGTAAAAATTATAATATAAATATTTTTCTCATTTCAAGTGCAATGTGAATTAAATGAATATAAATACACGAAATTCTATCAAATTAAGTAAATAAATCACATAAATTTCGAGCAATTTTTACGCTAATCAAGTCTGTATTTAAAAATGTATCACTTTTTTAAAAGTGATAACTTTAATTAAAAAGTGATAATATTTTCTCATTGACCATCCCTTTTTACTAAACCATAGTCCCTTTTCAATTAAAACGTTATCAGTTTTCAATTTTTGGTTTAATGAGGGATTGCATGGTGAATAGGGTTTAGATTTTTTATAGCACTGTAACTTTGCTTCGTTTTGAAATTGGTTCGATTATTTTGACTTTTTGATTTTGGTTCTATAAGTTATCAAAATTTTTGAAATTAATCATTTAACCTGTTATAGTAGGTCACCAAACAGGTAACTGTCACATATGTAATTATTTTGTTTTTTTCTTTAATTTCAAAATGCCACCTTAATTTTTTTAATCCAAATAATTTGTGTCGGGATTTTTTTTCGTATTTTTTTAGAAAGGGAGAGTGGTTTTCTGCGTTTATTGATTAAATTTTTTTTTGGGGTCAATTTAGACCCAGTAAATCGACCCGATTCGCTTTGTCTTTTAATATACAAATTGTTTTAAACCCGACCTAAAACCCGACCAAAATTATTAGGATTAAAAAAGTTCAAGTGGCGCTTCGAAATTAAATAGAAAAATAAAATTATTACATATGTGGTATTTACCTGCTTAGTAACCTGCTGCAGCAGGTGAAAAGTATCAATTTCAAAATTTTAGAAAATTTACAAATCTAAAATAAAAAAGTCAAAACAATTGAAATCCAATTTCAAAACAATACAAAATGACAGGACTACAAAAAAATATAATTCCTAGTGAATATTTACTTATGGGGTACTTAAAAATATATCACTTTTAAATTATGTTATAATATCACTTCTCGAAAAGTAGACTTAATTGAAAAAGTGATAATATTTTCTCATAAAAGTGACTATCACATCTCACTAAAGCATCATCATTTTTCACTCAAAATATTACTCGCTCGATCCGCAAAAAATATGCTTAGAGGGTTAAAACATGTTTTACAAAAAGATAGATTAAGTTTATTTATGAATAATATAATTAATTATGAGTAAAATATAATGATAACTTGAGTAATTAAGTAATAGTTGTACAATAATGATAAAAAAAATTGTGCACATAGATGAATTTAATTTATCTTTCCGTAAAACATATTTCAGCCTTTTGAGCATACTATTGGGACGGGGGAGTATCCTTTTTCAACTTTTATTTAATAGAAGGGAATGAAAAAAAATCTTAACTAATGGATGGTACTTAAAAATGTACTCCCTACGTCCTAATTTAGATTGATCACTTTCCGTAAATATGTGTCCTAATTTAGATTGGTCATTTCCTAAAAAGAAAATAAAACAACTTTATTTACAAAACAATACCCCTTATAAACAACACTTATTTACATCACATGTCACTCTACTACACACACTAAATCCATTTTACATCATTTAATACTAATAAATAACATTTTTTACAAGTTGAATTGACATTCATACCCCTCCACCAAACCCACTTTATACCATTTAATATTATTATTTTTTATTTTTCTTAAACTCCGAATCTACAATACATAGATAATTAAAATTAGGACGAAGGGAGTATCAATTTTTGAAATTTGATAACTTTAACTATAAAGGTGATAATGCTTTCTTATAGAAGAGATTATCATTTTTCACTAAACCATCATCAATTTTCACCTCAAACATTATCACTTCTAAATATTCAGTTAATATGATGGAATTGTCGGGAATTTTTAATAAATATATAGTATTACATAAAAATGATATATTTTATTAATTTTTTTAAAGTGAAAAATGATATTGTTCAACTTAAAGACGATTCACATATTGAACATGTAATTACAAAGTGATAATATTAAAGCCAAAAGTAATTGCGTTCAAGTAAGAAATGAAACGTATATTTTTAAAATATAAGCCAGAAGTAATAATTTTTTATTCGAAAAGCTTGTTCAAATTAAAAGATGAGTATATTTGAACATATGAATCAAAATTGACACATTTTTAATAAAAATGTAATTGACGCATTTTTTTATTGAAATGTGATAGTACATTTTAGGTGAAAAGTGATATGTTTGTAAAACTAATTTTGAATCACGTATTTGTTTAGAAATTTCATATTTCACAAAGTTAAAATGAGGAAAATGTGCGTTGGTATTCTTTTTATATGTTTCCTCCAAAAACACATGGTCTGCAGCTGCCAAGTGTTGTAACAATTATTTTCCTTCTTTCAATAATTTTGATGAATAATATTAGAATTGGTTAGAAAATTTTAAATGTTATATAAATTCAGATCAAGTTTAATGGGTTGGAGAAGTGTAGCAACCCCAATTCAAATTAGGCAAGGTTTTATATGCATGTATTATATGCAACATGCAATTCAAATGTATTTTTGAAACACATAATTTATTTTATTAAAATATATAACTTATTTATATTGAATCTTGCATCTTAATTTCACTGACACAAATTGTACATTTTAAAATAAAGTTGAGGTGCACGGTATACTTATTACGCGGAAGATCTACTCTTCAAATTATAATTATTTCGTCTTTTCTAATTATTTTCTCAACAGTTGGTATGCTGTGAAATTTGTTCACCGTAATTTTTTATTTTTTTACAGGCATAACTCTTTAGTAATAAAAGTCACACCCTACAATTATCATTACGATACCCTATGCATCCGTAATTTTTTTTAATTTTTTTACAGGCATAACTCTTTAGTAATATAAGTCACACCCTACAATTATCATTACGATACTCTATGATATAATATAAGTCACACCCTTCACTTTTATGAGTATTACCCTTTATAGTAAAAAGTCACACCCTTTATAATAAAAGATCATACTCTTTAGTAATATAAGTCACACTCCTTAACCAATTTCACCGTGAAACTTGTTCACCCTATACTTTATCTTTTCTCAATTCTTTCGCATTTTCTTAATTACTGGTTAGCCAGTTAGGGAACCTATGTTTTAAAAATCGGAACCGGAAGTTGAGCCGAACGACCCCAAAAAAAGGCTGGACCGGGGTCAGATCGGTTGGGTCGGATTGAATCGGATTGAGCCGGTGTGACGTCATAATAAATATTATATATATATATATATATAGTATACATGATTTTTAAAAAAAATTCAAAATATTGAGTATGATAAGTGAATATAAAGCATCTAAAGTCACTTCAAACTTAAATTTCTAAACATAAGAGAAATGTCCATTAACATAAATAGTTCCAACTTCCAAGTTTCAACTCCCAAACATAATAGAAATGTCAACAACAATACAAAATTTACAAAAAGGCCCATTTTTTATTTTTTTGGTTTTTTGGGGAAAACCGACGGTTCACCGGTTCCCGATTTTCACCAATTTTCACCGGTTTTTTCGGTTTGATTTTTGCCTAGGCGTCTTAATAGCTATTCTAGGCACCCCTATTGAGCCGCCTAACAGCGGTTCTCCGATCCAACCGGTCCGACCGGCCGATTGGACCCGTATTTTAAAACATAGTAGGGAACCCTAATAATACCCATGCACCTTTATGCTTTACGGAAAGCCTGATAAAGGGGCCTTTTCAGTTTAGGTTTGGAAATTAGTACATCAGCTTTTTAAGGCTAATGATAATCTGATGACCCCTCTCATTGACTTAGATTAATATTCCAAAACCAATTATTTAATTCTTTTATTAATTTCATATTAATACAATTGGAACACTAAGTTTCATGATTAACTATGTTCCTCAGTTGGCCAATGAACTAAGCTTGCTTTGAGTATTTGGTTAATGGTTATATGGATAATAAATGGTAATTATAAATAGGAACCCTCATACGGTTTCTCTCTTCTTTTCCAACACAAAAATCTTACAAGATACCATTTAAAAATTAAATTTTAAGAGTATCACAAAAATCTGCAACAGTATCATACATGCTTTTATGATACTTCAATCATAACGCATCACTTTATTATGTGTAATATGTATCAATTTTTTTTTTGTCAGCCAAAGAAAACTTCATTACGTAAAAAGTGGGGTACAAGGGGTACACTCTCCCTTACAAATGAGGTACAAATGAAGGAGACAATTCTCAGAACCACTAGTCCTAGGTAGGATTATACTATAATCATACCGATACACAGAAAGGATTAGCTCGCCAAATCATAAAAGGAATCTCCCTATCTTTTACCATTTTTGCCGTTATCCAAGACCAAGTTCTTGCTATAATTTCATTTGTTGTTCTCATAACATCCAACTCTTTTCTTTCTAACACCAATTCATTTCTTTTATTCCAAATGGTCCAAACTACTCCTATCAAAATTGAGGAAGCGATGTTACCTTTCCGGAGAGGTCCGAACATAGCTCCATGTTGAAGAAAATTGATGTAAGTATCTTCGTGAGGAACCATATTCACTTGAGTCCACCTGTAAATGTTACTCCAAATTTGCGATGAGACCTTACATGTGAAGAATAGATGGGATGTTGTTTCATCAGCTTCTCCACATAAAGGATATGAAACGTCGCCATTTTCGTCGATGATCTTCCTTTTCTTCAAATTATCTCTCGTTGGTAGTCTTTGCTTGATAATCTTCCATGCAATTGCTTGAGCTCGTTTCGGTGTTGAGCTGCCCCATAAGTTCTTTAAAACCTTCTTTTTTTTTGCGATTTGTTTCCGGATCAGCAGTACCCAGCATCAATTTGTAAGCCATGTTCGTCGAAAATAAGCCATTTGGAGATCCATTCCAGCTCCAAATGTCTTCTTTCCCCCGATCAAGAGTGTACATGTTAATGCATTGTAACAAAAGATTAAGTTGTGCCTCCTCGCTAGCTCTCAACCTCCTTATCCACGTCAAGTCCCAAACCCACCCCCTCCCCAAACCACCTCCCCATCTCACTAATTTTACCCTCTTGCTTACCGCTAATTCTAAAAAGTCTAGGAAAAGTCACTCTCAAAGCCTCTTCCCCCACCCACACATCGTCCCAAAACTGAGTTTTATCCCCCTTACCCACTATCTATCTTAATTCCGACACCATACCTACACCCTCCTTATTCATATACAACTTACTAATGTCTTTCCACCAACCCGAAGCGTTTACATTCCTCCTTCTCCCTCTACTCACTCTCTCCCCCCCCTCTATCCCTATTATCACAAAATCACTCGTATTTCGATTTCACTACCCTCACCCAAAGCCTATTAGTGTCATTCACAAATCTCCATACCCATTTCCTAACTAGAGCACAATTGAATCTTCCCACCTCCTTAATACCTAGACCCCGCAACTTTTTTCTTCGCACACTTCCCCCCATCCTACCCAAGGTGTTTTGTTACGAGACTCACATCCCCCCATAGAAAATCTCTTTGGATTTGCGTGATTTCCTTAACTATGTTCTTAGGTATACGGTAAAAGGATAAACAGTGTAACGGGATCGCTGATAAAACTGCTTGAATCTAGGTAATTCTTCCGCCAAATGAGATATGTTTGTTGCTCCATTTCGCCAACCTCTTTCGGATTTTGTCCGTCACATTTTTCCAAGACTCCTCCTGTTGGGGTTATACTGGAAAGTATGTTTTTACTTTGTATAACCAAACTGGATTTCTGTCTTATTTACTGAAATAAATTATTTATCACTGATGCTTTAAATATCATTGAATGTTACATATATTTACTGCATAACAGTTCAATAAATAGTATGTGTTACATTGTAGTTAATTTAGTGATACCAGATCACAGAAGATTAAATTAACAGTCCCTTGTAACTAAAAGTACACTATTCACGACCTAGATGGAAATGAACAATCCATCGTGAAAGGTTGAAGTGTAAGGCTCAGATTGGCTTGTCTTGACCAAGAGATTACATTAGTGCATGACTGATGCACTGAACAGGACCTACAGGAGGATAAATTCTTCAGCACTGAACTAGGAAGAATTAGACCTCAGTGGTTCGTTATTTCTTAATCTTCGTCTCTTAAATAGGATCGTGTGTGGTTAGTAATTATTGCTTTGACTTATGACGGGTAGAGAATCAATGAGATTCAATACTTTATATCTTGGGCAATATTATTGGTCACATGCGATTGCTAAGATTTAATACGAAGAATCGTGTGCAAGTACGCTTGTTCGATTTGGCCCCTTGGGAGGTTCATAAGATTTATCATACCAAATCTTGCAAGTGAAACTAGTTTCCGGTATGGATAATAATGTTGAACCATTCCTTAACCAAGGACAAAAGATATTGATTAATGGAAAGTTATTTTAGTGGCTTGAATTAATTAATAGGCTAGATAATCTTAAACACGGGAAATAATAACCGGGAGCCATATTAACAGTAATATGAGTTAAGATGGATAGTGCAATATTAATTATGTAGTGGGATTAATTAATATTTATGGGCTTGAATAATATTGTGGCTCAATATTGATAATTCAAGATCCATTGAAAGATCCAATCTTAATTCTCCTAAAGGCCCTTCAAGTAGCCCAAACATAAAGTCCAATAACTGAAAAAAGTGTTTAAAAATAAAATAAATTTTGTTGCCTATTTTTCCTATTTATTCGAAAATGATAAATAAAACAGGGAGAAAGATTTTCTTTGAATTTTGTTATGGAATGGAGATAAGTATTCTTGGAATACAAGATTATCTCATTAAATTCAAGAAATCTCCCACTTGGTTATTTATTGTGAGATTTTCGAAAATTTTGAATGAATAAGGGAAAAAAAGATTTTCTTGATTTTCTTGAAAAGATATTATGGAAGATATGTATTCTTGTAATATAAGTATATCTCATAAATTCAAGAAGATCCAAATCTTGGTTTTTTTTTCCTTAAAATTTCGAAATATCTCATAACAAGAGGAGTTGGGAATTTTGTGGAATATTTTAATTATGGAGAAAAGAATATATGATATATATTCAAGATTTCTTGGAGATCAAGAAAAAAATTTTCCCATATTATTTTATCCCAAAATTTCGACCAACCCTCCCTCTATAAATAGGGGATGATTCTTTCATCCCCAGCGGCAATTCCATGTGTTGGAAAAATTAGAAATCCACAAAGGTGGTGCAACATAATTTTATTTTCCCTTTTGTTAATTGTTCGCGGGTTTCCTTCCACCGGATTGACGAGCAAGGGCTAGGGAATACTTGTGAAGGCTTTTTGGTGTGTTCTTATCAACCGAGTCCATTGTCATTCCAAACAGGTTAGTTCACGTAAACCCATAGCAATTCCACATGTGTAGGATTTATGTGAACTGTTTATATGCATGATTTGTTGTTGAATTATTATTTGAATTAATATAGGATTAATTCATGCTATTAATAATTGTTAGAATTAAATTTGTATTTAAATATTCATCCCGAATAGATCCGGACAATTAATTCTCCAACACCTCCTTCTTATGGTTAACCCCCACGTTCATTCCGAGATAAGTGAAAGGTGCAGACCCGATTTCGCACCCCTGAATTCTGCTCATACTCTCCATTGTGTTGCTGTCCACATTGAAACCCCACAAAGAACTTTTGTAGAAATTAACTTTCAGCCCTTAAATGAGTTCAAACAACCTCAAGATATGCTTAATGGTGTAAATGTTCCTGAATTTACTTGGGCACGAGAAGACATAAATTTGCAACAAGCTAGAATTCCATCGGGATTTGCAATAAATTTGCGACAAGCTAGAATTCCATCGGGATTTGCAACAAGACATAAATTGTAGGTGTGTAATATGTATCAATTGATAAATGTATCAATATGAATCACTTACCAAAAAGACATAAATTTGCAACAAGCTAGAATTCCATCGGGATTTGCAATAAATTTGCGACGGGGTAGTTGTGTTAGAAAATCAGCGTCAAAAGTTGCTCTCTCGACGCGACGAACATTAAATCATCTCTTAAAAGGTGGTAAATTTGGACTCAAAATCCAGTTGCCATTATTTTAGTCCTCCAATGGAGACTCAAATTAGAACTCAAAATACCACAAGTGGATAGTTTTCACCCTCAAAACTGAACTCAAACCACTTTTCAACCTTTTCTTTTTATCATTTTCATTCATTTTTATTTAGATTTAGATTTAGATTTATAATTTAATTTAAAAAGATGTGACTGAATTTAGTGTTTTTTTTTCTTTGAAATCAATTTGTTTTATTATTTTGTATTAATTTAAAATATCTATGAAATCACTTTTTAAATTCCTTTTAAATCACTTTTCAATTTTATTTAATTTAAACATAAATGTGAAATTATATATTCAATTATAAATAAATAATTAATAAAAAATAAAAATATTCTAAGAGAATATTATAATTGAGTTAAATTTTGAGTTAAACGGTTGAGAATGATTTTACCGTTTAATAAATTTGATGGCAAATTGATGATTTTGCAGACAATTTGCCACCAGGGATTGGAGATGCCCTTATAATTTATAAAGAAACGCTTACTTAATATTTGCGACGATCAACAACTGTTATGGAATTACTAGGACAACTCGTCTACCTAGCGGAATTATGTCCGAAAATAATATTCCCTCCATCTCGATTTAGATTGCACAGTTATAAACAACATAAATTTTAATAAAAATATTGTTTGTTAGTATTAAATGATGTAAAGTTGGTTTGGTGGAGGGATATATATATATATGTCCTTTCTACTTTATGTAAAAAAAGTATTTTATGTGTAAGGGATATTTTGTAAATATAGTGACATGTAGTGTAAATAAGAGATGTAATAATGATAATAGGAGTAGTCAATTTGAATTGTTCTAATTGTACCTAATTATAGCATAATATATCTTGTTGTAATTGTAGAGATTTCATTTCCGTAAATATCTCTGTAATATCCTATTATTAATAAATCACCATTTTAGTCACTCTATGGTTTTGTTCCAAATTACGAAAACTCCAGGCCATTTGATTGTCGGGTATATCCTTGTTCGCCCCCGCCGCTGCAATTTCTCCTCTCCTCCATGGCTGAATGTTTTGACATAATGGGCTTTCTAGATGGATCGATGCCCTCTCCTCCTTCGACCATCACATCTGCTGCGGGCGTTGAGTCTACCAATCCCGCGTTCATCGAGTGGCGCAAGAAAGACAAGAAATTACTTGGAGTTCTATTTACTTCTCTCACGCCGGAAGCGATGTCCGAAGTTATCGATTGTACATCGTCCCGTGATGCCTGGATGGTTCTCGCCAGCATCTACGCCAGCATCCGAATCCCGCACTTATCAATTGTGCCAGGAGTTGTTATCTCTTCGTCGTAATGATCTCACGGTCGAAGAATATGGCAGAAAATTCAAAACCCTATGCGATGAACTCGCCGGGCATAGGTCGTCCCGTACCCGAAGCGGGCAAAACATATCGATCTTGATTATCATTTTGTTCAAGAACTGGTGTCCGCGGGTAAAATTTCTACACGTTTTGTTCCATCGGATCTTCAGCTAGCCGACATCTTTACTAAAGAATTGTTACGTCCTGCCTTTGAATTCTTGAGATTCAAGTTTTGCGTTTGCCTCCATCCCACGCAATGCTTGCAGAAGGGGGAGGGGGGACGGTAATAGTGATAATAGGAGTAGTTAATTTAAATTATTCTAATTGTACATAATTATAGCATAATATCTTTTGTTGTAATTGTAGAGATTTTCTTTCCGTAAATATCTCTGTAATCTCCTATTATTAATAATATGTTTTCCAATCACCTCATTAATGGTGATCCCAATCATGTTCTCACAAAATGTTTGTAAAAAATATTTTTAAGTGTGTAAAATTATTTTATTTTTATTTTAAAAAATAATAAAACAAAATAAAAACGTCTAATTAAAAAAAACGTGCAAAATAAATTAGGGCGATGGGAGTATATATAAATAATTAAATATCGCAATGAATATTTTTGTCCCTCACTTTTGTAAACGGATCAAAGTTCTTTTAAAAATTAAAAATAGACAATTATGGATATTATTGAGATGTAGGGTCTACATGATGGTCCAATTGAATGGGTGGCCCTGTTACAGTGAAGCCTAATAATTATGAATGAAAACAAGGCATAGAAGAAGACATGTACACTGAAGGGAAATCTCTAGAACTCAGAAATTCCATGAAATGAAATCAATACTTTATTTCTTCTCTTTCAAACATTATGCATGATAAACTGTTCCCATGAAATCAATCAAAAATTATTAATATGTTAAAAAAGAAATTCAAATGAAGTTAGTGAGTAACTCGATAAAACAATTTAAAACGTCCACTTTTTTTTTTTTTTTTTTTTTTTAAATGATGGAATTAACTCATGAACCTGGCAAGATATGTAGTGATCTTTCTAACCATTTGAGTTTATTCTACTCAAATCCACTCCTTATTTTATATTATAACTTTTTCTATCGAATAAAAAAGTTGACAAATTGTCATTCTTGACCAATTTAAAATTGCTTTAATTAGATTTTTTTTTTTTTTTCAGTTTTTTACTTGACCCGGATCCAACCCCACCCGACCGAACTCTACCCGAAAGTGGTTCTAAGTTCACCCGACCTAAATGGGTTTAGATTTTTCAATTTTTTCAATTTTTTTATTATTCTTTTTAACTCGGTCTGGACCCAACCCGACCCGATCCGAACCAGGCCAAAGTGGTTCATGGCTCACCCAACTCGAATGGTTTAGGGTTAGGGTTCATGGTTCATCTAAATTAAAATTGAATCAAATTGCACCAATTGCGGGGCACACAAGCATCACTCAAAAAAGTTGGCTAGTATTCACTAATTAAATTAGAGAAAATTACTAAGAGATACAAGTTTTGAGATCAACTTACTAATAGATACAAAATGAATTGCATATGCCGTCAATATTACATATGAAAATGTAAATGTATATACATAGGTACAACTATTTTGTACCTATTAATAATTTACAATACTGAAATGTACTTAATTATCAATAAGTCTTTCATTAAATTAGAATACAAGGAATATTTTAACCCATGCAATTAAAAATTACATATACAATATTTGAGATAAAATAAGATAGTTCAAGTAGTTTAAAACATCCCTGTCCAAAAGATTATGGATTTGAATTATTAATTAATTCAAATCAATCTATAAAAAAACATGAAATAACTCAAGACGTTAGAAAGATCACTATCTATACATACGTTGCACTCTTTATCTGACATTACAATGTCCCTCACACAAAAATGTTTTTCACTTTTATTTTTTATGTAGATAGGAAGAGAGATATCATAGTTGTTTAAAGTGAATAGGGTTTGGTCAAAGTCCAAATGATGAATTAAATGAATAGTAGTGACATCTCAAATTAAATGATTTGGACACTTAACCATTAGCTGGTTGAATAAAATGAATTAGAAATGTCCAAAATAGCAATGTGTATGTAGGGTCTTAAGCAACCATGCACCACCAAAATGTTGTCCACTTACAATGATGCATCTGATATTTATAACTCTACCACAATATCTACCAATTACCAAGATTGCAGGGATCTTATAATAACCATATTCAAGAATTTATAAGAGTAAGACCAAAAAATTTAGGCATTCAAAGCCCTTTCAACTATCAATTTTTATTTTGAAAGATTTTTTTTTTTAAAAATATATTAAAAATCTCTTAAACTATCAACTTTTATTTCGAAAGATTTCTAAATTATTTTTTTTATTTTAAAAAGTTCTTAGATTATATAATTTTTTATTTATAAGGCCTTTTTTTATAGTTTGTTAGAGACGCTTTTTTTTTTTTTTTTTTTGGATTGATCTGAAAATAATAGCATTGAAATTGAGATGATGTGTCATTTTTTATCGAAAAATATTAAGCTAACTAAGAAAAATATGGTTCAGGAGTCTTTCGAAATAAAATTTGATAGTTTAAGGACTTTTTAAATAAAATTAATTTAGGGGCCTTTAGAAATAAAATGTGATAGTTCAGGGGTCTTTTAATGCATTATATCAAAATTTTAGTTTAGATACATTTATGTACCATAAATATTTGTATATGAGACTTGTTGAGAGACATGTTTTTACTGCTTATCAATTACTAGCAAGTCTCATGAACAAATTTGCACAGTGAAAGTTAATGAGTATTCAAATTAAAAATTTACAAAACCAAAATTGATCCGAAAATATTGAGTTGGATTGGCATATCCCTTCAAATTTACAACCAAGTGTTCTGAATTCTTAACATTTTCTTAATTATTAATGAAGTTTAACCGTGCACTGCCATGTGAGAATTTCACCAGAGTGTCCCATAATATACTTTGTAAAATAATCTGCATAGTAATGAAAAGGCGATAGAATAAATTAGAATATATTTTAGCACTTTATAAGCTTTGGAATTAGTTTATTTAGTTTAAAGTTTAGATTCTAAAACAAGGAGAAAGAAACGGAGGGACAACGTCCGGAGACAAGGTTTTGAAATCTCGATACTGATTTTAAGTATTTTAATCAGCTTAAAATATTAAATTTTATTTAAAAGATATTGAAATAATCTAGAACTATCTAAATTTGTCAAAATGTCTACAATATTTTGTTAAGAAGAATAGAGTCACTTTTGGTGTATACACGCACCAATCCAAATTTGTCTTAATCTAAACCCTAACCCCAAATAGTGAATCTTAAATCATATATGAACCATTCTGGACCGGTGAACCATGAACCACTTGGTCCGAGTGAACCATGAACCACTCGGGCCGGGTTTCGGGTCGGGTCTGGTATTGAAAAATTAAAAAAAAAATCTAAAACTGAAATTAAAGTTAAAAAGAAAAAACCAAACCTAAAAAAAAAAAAAAAGTTAAAACTAAAAAAAAAAATAGAAAAAAAAGTTTTAAAATTAAATTGCACCAATTCTATTGGTGCAAGTACTGTAGTCTGAGGAAGAATTTGCCGAAAAATAAGTCTCAAAAGAGGGAAAAAAACTCCTAGTAGAAGTGTTTCTCAAATGTAAAGTGTTGTCCATCCAAAGGCATCTATACAATTCAAGTGTATTTTAAAACGTGTAACTTGTTTTAATAAAATATATAACTTGTTTACACTGAAATTAAAAGATTAGTAAATTTATGGTGAAATTTGTTCATAGTATGAAATTTATATCATTACACATATATAAACAAATATCATAACACTTATCAATTGATACCATTACATTTGTTAATATTAAATGTTATATATATTAATTTATAACAAAGAGTAGTATCAATTTATAAATTGAATGATATCAATTTTATAATATGAACGAACAGGGGCGGATTTATTAAGAGGCAAGACATGTCAAATGCTTGCCTCAACTTTTTCTTTTAATATATTATGTATATTTTTATTTTTTAAAATTTTAAATGTATTTTTAAAATTAATTATAAACACTAATTAATTTTAGGATATAATATTTTTCTTTCAACTCAATCAATTCAAGCTTCTACTGTTATTATTTTTTCAAGTCTATTAATTTCTTTGCGCAAGTCCATAATTTATCTGTCGTGTAAGATGAAGTCCGAATAAAAAAAATTCTAATTTTGATGGTTATTATATGAATATTAATTTTGATTTTATTTTAAATTGTAGTGGTGATAGACCATATTTAATCAAAATAATTTTCATATGGTGCTACTATATTCCACTATTCACTCAGAACTTTTGAATTCATTATGATTTTCACATTTATATGATATGCATCACTATTAGCTAAGTTTGAAGAATCAATTGTTTTGCATACAAAATTGTTAAAATTATTCTCGCATTCATATGATATGTACGAGAACATAAAGTTTTTTAATAATTGTGTCTTGGCTGGACATAAAGTCTGCGTCCGCCCCTGTGAACGAGTATCCTAGGAAAAACTGTATTAAAGAAATATCTAAAATAATCTAAAACCTTACAAAATTTGTCAAGATATGTACATTATTTTGTTAAGGAAAATAAATCTCAAAAGAGAAATAAAAAACTCATAGTAGGAGTGTTTCTCAAATAAAAAGTCTTGTATTCATTGACTGCATTGACAATTTAAGTGTATTTTTTTAAACTTGTAATTTATATAATTGAAATATTTAACTTATTTTATACTAAATAAATTGCATATTTCAGTGTAAATAAGTTGAATTAGTGAAACAAATTGAACGTTTCAGAAATACTGTTAAGTGGTAGTGCATAGGAGACATGCTCTTTTTAAAAAACCATAAACTTCCTATTTATTTCTCCTTTGTTATCTTTTATTTTTTTTTATATTCTTTGTGCCTATTATTTTTTTTCACAATAAATTTAATTTACACGAACAACTGACCGTACAAGAGATCAATGCACTTTTTCCAATTTAATAAAGAAAAATAAATAAGTAATCCGACAAATTCTCATGACAGAATCTTTGAGAAGATGCTGCTGCAAATTAATGTCAGTAGAGGCAAGGCTTAATTAAAATATTATTTTCAAGCATCTCATCTCATTGGACAATATATTATTTTAAAAATTGTATTTAATCAACCTAGACTGCACATTAATACATGCAGGTCGTGTATATAATCAAGTGCATCGTGCGTTCATAATGCATTTTAGAACCGTACAATTTGTTATATTAAAAATATAATTTATTTATATTGAATCTTGTAATTATTAATATAGAAAAATAATATCACAGTTCAGTATAAATAAATTGTATTTATCAATATAATAAGTTACACGATTCTAAAATATATTATAAATAGACAGTACATCTACATGTACATGAGATCCATCCTACGTGCAAATGTTGAAAGATTGTGAGGATATGGTCATACCAAAATTAATTATTTTAAAAATAAGGGATATTTGTAGAATTTTTGTGTCATTGGGAGTAGAAGATTGGGGGGCATGGCATGTGATGTAGAAGGAATAAAACAGTCTGGATAAGAGAAAAGGAACGTGGTCACTATTTGCCCACTAGAGGTGAAAGGGGAGATGTTCATTAATTTTATTTATTCATACTTATTTATTAGGATTCAACCAAAAATAAGTAGTATTATTCCACATATATATTAAATTTTCCGAGTCTTAAATGTTAGCTATGATAAAAGAATAGGTCCCGCGAGAGTTAATCTAACGTGCATCTAGGTGCGCCACGCATTTATAGTATATTTTAAAAACATACAATTTATTTTACAGAAATATATAATTTATTTAAACTGAACCGTACAATTATTTTTTTACATTAATAAATTGCACGATTCATTGGAAACACGTTGCATCTTACAGTATAATAAGTTGCATGTTTCTAAAATGCAATATGAGTGCATGGTGCATCTGGATGCATATAAGACTTAGCCCTCCAGTAAAACTTGTTCATCATAAAATTGATTTCATGTATATTTATAAATACGGCTCTTCAGCAGTATATTTTTTATGATGTAAGTCATACCCTTCAATTATCACTACAAATACCCATGTTATAATATATGCTATATTCTTCAAGTATCACAAATATATATTTATTACAATAAAAAATTATACCCTTTATTTATCATGACTAATACCCTTTAATAATATAAATTTTACTCATTAATCAGTTTTACGAATTCCTTGTGTTCCTTATACTTTCCCATGATAAAAACATATTGACAAATTCATATGATCGAGTTATGTAGCTAGCCCTGATAAAAATATATTGACAAATTTATATGATCGTTATGTATCTACTAGTATTATAATTTGAAATTTGGATTTTATGTTGTACAATACCATGCTTTGTAAGTAGATCTATACGAGTCTATAGTGCTTTTTTAATTGAATAGCACAATATTATGTTGTCCTGAACTTAAAAACATAATAAATCTAATTAAATTTATTGAACAATATGGTGTTGTACAATACATATTTATATTATATTTATAGGAAATGGAAAAAAATTGTATAAAAAAAGCCGGATCGGTAACATTAATTATCTCTTATCTACTAAAGGTGAATCACCTTCTATTTTTATAAATCCTCTATTTCAAACTCTAAAAAATCTATGAAGAGTTATTCATGTTAGTTTAATATTTAAATTTTAATCATTCATTTTTTAAGAACAATTTTGATTTTTTAAATAGTTTATGCGTTTAAATTACATCTTAGTCATCAATTATCTAATTTTTAATATAGTACATCCATCTATTGTAAATTAGGGTTAATACTGGCACGTCTCCCCACATACTACGCGAGATTGAAAATAATATTTATATTATTAATTTTAGATTAAATACTTCAAACCTTTAATTAGTTTGGTTAATTCAATTCTAGATGTACCTTTTATTTTCTAATATTGTATGTGTATATTTTCATTTATTTCTTATTATAAATTATAAATTATGTAGTATTTATCTAATATAATATGTCTATGCAAAGAAGAATGATGGATGAAGGAAGACGTAGACTGATAGAAAATAAAAAAATACATATCGTATTTATTATATTTGTGATAAAAAGTAATATAGTATTACATGATAAAAATATTTCAAATATTTTTTTAGTTTGATTCATTCAATTTACTTATAATCATGTTTTTATTGTTAAATTAAAAATAAAATATATTATTAAATGTAATATTTTTAATTATGTAGCATCCGTTATTTACTAATTGGGAATCAACCCCACCTCTCTAATCACTTTATTTAAAAGATACTCAATTTCTATACAATGTATTATTTATAGTACTTATATTATTTAATTTTTAATTTGAACCATTAGATTTATTAGTATTGGTCTTAACCTTTCAACAATTTTTCTAGGGTAAAATAAAAAAATATCCACCATATTTATAATTTTTGTGATAAAAAAATAATATTACATGATTAATCATATTTTAATTTTAATTTGATTCATTCAATTTACTTATAGTCATATTTTTATTGTTAAACTATAAATATGATATGTATTATTAAATGTAACATACTTATAGTCATATTTTTAATAGAGACACACTTCCATGAAATGGTTTCATGGTGAGACAAAATATAATTTAGATATGACGTTTTAACACTTTGAAAAGCGTGGGTGTTGATTTTTGCTACTTTGTACTCTGTTTATGCATGAGTCAGTTTCATATGTAGTTTTGTTAATTTAATATTATTTTTATAATATAATTTTATATTCAACCCACGTAACTCGCGGGGTTATGACCTAATTATTGCTATTTGTTACGTTAGAAAGACTATTAATTAAGTTCACCACCACCAAGAGTTGTTTTGTCAATAAAATGCTAAGTACCTCCATTATGATCTCTTAGATCAAGGAGAGGGTCACTAGAGGTGGCATACAAGATGCTTCAAGTCAAGACATACTTACAAGGAAAGCGTTCAAGAGATTATGGAAGAGTTATGCTCAAGGCATGCTCAAGCGATTGTGTGGAAGCTGACGAAGGATAACTTGTTAAAAAGGGGGAGCAGTATCGACCTCGGTAATTCACTTTGCCCCCTTTGTAATGCGGATGACGAAAATATTGCTCACCGCTTTTTCTATTTCCTTTCTCGTCTGAAATCTGGTCCAAATGCTATCAATGGCTTAACATTGCGATGGTGGCACACTCAAACCCGCTCAATCATTTCCTTCGACATGGTTCGATTCTTGGTAATGGGAAAGCTATTAAAAATCGCGGATACTGTGTGGATTGGGATTGCGTGGGCCATCTAGAATTTTAGGAACGATCGAGTGTTCAATAATGGCGAGACCAGCACGTCCAAAGCATGGGAAGGAATCGTGGCAAGAATATGGTCTTGGTTGTCCATCAAGAATTGTCTGCATACTAGTTCATTCCGGGAATGGCTTTGCAATTCATTTATGTTGTCGTAATTCTCTGTTCTAGTAAGTAACGAGGACTCCTTTGGCCAGTAATAATTTTGAAATTCCGTCCCACGACTTTTTTGGAATTTGTGATTCCTTTGCTGAGGAAAACTATGGAACACCCTTTTTGTGAGAGAACTGCTCCGCTGCCGAAATCTGAAGCGCCCGTTTTGATTATAAATTCCTCTTCGAAATTTGGCAAAGCAAGGATAGGTGTTGAGCTCATCGCCTCATGTGACCACTGGAACTTGTTCTTCTTAGTGAGGTTGTGCAACGGTCTCGTCTTCTCTCCATATTTTGCACAAATTTTCCAGTAGTATCCTGCCAACCCAAGAAAACCCCTTAGTTCGGTCACGTTCTTAAGGACCGACCAGTTTCCAACAACTTCGATATGAAGTGACCTAAGTACCCCACTTCTCTAACCCCAAAGAAGCACTTTGAACGTTTAATTACAAACTCATTCTCTTTTAAATAACTAAAATCGTTCGAAGATGCACAAGATGATCTTTTTCAATACAACTATATATTAAAATATCATCAAACAACACTAATACAAATTTTCCCAAATAGGGACGAAAAATATGATTCATTATTTCTTGAAACGTACAAGGTATATTGCATAAGTCAAAGAGCATTACCAAATATTCGTAATGACCTTTTGAGTCCAAATCGCCATTTGGTGCACGTCTTCCGTGAGAGAATTCCGTCTCATCTAAAAGCTCGAGCTTGTAGAGAGGGTTGGGAATAATCTATTTATTTAATTTCCCTCAACACTCCACCTCACTCGTGGGCCGAATTATTGTCTCTGCTATCTGGAGAGGAGGCCCAACAGAATGGACAATTTAAATGGGTGGAGTGCTTCCACGGGAATCGAACCCACAACCTGGGCTCTGATACCATGAGATAATTCCGCCTCATCTAAAAGCTCGAGCTTTTTAGAGAGGGTCGGGAATAATCTATTTATTTAATTTCCCTCAACACTCCCCCGACACTTTCGTGGGTAATCATTGCTTCCGCTCTTTGGAGGGAGGCCCGACAGAATGGACAATTTAAATGGGTGGAGTGCTTCCACGGAATCGAACCCACAACCCGCTCGATACTATGAGAGAATTCCGTCTCATCTAAAAAGCTCGAAACAGGTAGAGAGAGTCGGGAATACTCAATTTATTTAATTTCCCTCAACATTCCGGATGAACATGAATCTGTCATCGTCCCGGCTGTGATCCCTTAGTTGCACTGACACAGCCTTCATCGTGCCATTCAACTCCTCAATTGACTCTTCAATGAGTTCGAAGTGTCTGCGATTCGAAACCATGCTTGTACGATCGTTACAAGGCTCTGGTGTAAATTGATGAGAGAGGAATTCTATTAATTCAAGCACAACTCTGCCAATAGTAAGATTACTGGAAAATTGTTGCCGCAATAGCGTTCACTCAAAAAAATGTCGTCTCAAATGCAAAAACAACGATAATTAAACAAAGTCTCCAAAACCTAATTGTTAAGCCCATATGCGGACATAAATCAGAAAAAGGAAATAAATATGCATAAAATGAATTAACTAATAATTATCATATCTAGGAAATCTATATCAATTAGAATCAATTTCCCGTTCTTGCCGCTCTCCATCACTTTCTTCTTTCGTAAGTTTTACCAAAATCTCGTGTGTTTGATCCATATGGTAAGTTCCCATCAAAGTGCTTTAGAGACACATACACTCACTGTCTCAAAAAACTGAGGAGCCTTTAAGTTTTTAAATATTACTATTTGATCATGACTCGATGATTCGTTGTGATTCAGATTAATGACATAGTCGATTTGACAAATCGATTCCGGAAAGGGTGCAAGCAGTTCAATGCAACAGGTCGAATATGTGGTGCAACCTACTCCATCAAATTATGGCTCTGATCAAAGGACTCGATCTAACACGATCTAGATCCGCACGAAACCTAACTATGCACCTATCTGCACAAAGATGCTATAACTTTTCATTTCCTACTCAATCATTATTATGTATTCATATTTGTATTTTTATTCCTTTGTCCAAAAGAGATTGAAATATATCTTTTAATTCATTGATAATTTCAGATTTAGAATGATCTTAAATTTAAAAAAAAATGTAACGGGGGACAATTGTTGTAGTCCATAAATACATATATAGAGTATGAAAAAATTTCATCTTACTAATAAAAAGTGTACCTCTTATTTCAATTTTATTTCGTCCTAATTTCAAGTCATTTTCCAAATACACTTCAACAATGCTTACCTTTAAAGGGATTATTTTTCATCATCGCAAACATTTTATAAGAAGGTCTCACATAATTCTTTATGATTTATAATTTATTATAGGCAAAAAAAATTATGAGACCATCTCATTGTGCAACCAGTATCATTTTCCATTAGAAATGTTATCACTTTTTAAAGTAAAATGCATCTAACTTTTCAAAATTTTACATGAAAAATATGGTTAAAGAAATCTTCTAAAATATCATGTTGATGTATCGGATTCGTACTACCGCCCGCTTAAAGGGTGCGATTCGCATATTTGTGAATCCGGTTGTCATCCGATGAATCGACACGTAAATAAATAAATAAAAAAAATTAATAGGCTTTATGAATCTAGTGTGTGAATCCAGCTACAATAAAACCTCTATAAGTTAAAAACACTCTAAACTAATATTCCTCCGTCCCACCAAAAACGTACTCCCATTTCGTTTTGACATATTTATTTGGAAAGATAAATTAAGTTCATTTATGAATATCATAATTGATTGTGATTAAGTATAATGATAACTTGAGTAATTAAGTGATTGTTGGACGATGAAGATAAAAAAATTTGTGTCCATAAACGTGCTTTAATTTACCTTTCCGCATAAACATGTCAAAAACTAAAATGAAATGTTGTTGGTGGACGGAGGAGTAATTTTCACGGTCCCGATTTGGTCCGTAAAAAATTCGGATAAGATGATAAGATAATTTTATTTTTTGATAAACCCCTATACAAATTAGTGGTCCCATCAATATCATAAATTAATAATTTCTCCAAATTATAAAAATATCTAGGTTAATTTAGTAAAATAAGAAGATATTATTAATTGTTTCTTGGTTAAATTCAAATTTACTTGGAGCTCTTCTCTAACTTTTCTTATCCAATCTTCTCAAATTTCACAAAAAGTTGTGAAATGTTACGATGCTATAAGTGCTTATTTCCGTCATCGATTCTATAGGTATTGCATCATCCTTGTAGTTATCCTTTAAATTATTCTAGATGATGGTTGCTATAATTTTTTCTAAGTCTCGAACTTTAGAACATGTATCATTTTTACCCCAAAGAATCCAAATGCTATTAACATTCACTTTGTTGCGTAACCAAGACCATTTATCACCGCCTCTAGTTTTTTAAATACCAATGTTGTGATCATTTAAATTTCTTGACCTTTCATTTGCTCAATTGCATTTTGCAATGTCGAAGTAATTTGCTATAAGCGTTTTGGTGAACATTCATCGCGTCTTTGAAGAGACTCTTTTTAAATTAATAAATTATTAATTTATAGATAAATTAATACCTCTTTGAAATAATAAATTTTTTCTCGGTTCCAACAATATTAGTTTATTTGTAGATGATTTAACATGTCATGTTATTAAGAATTGATACATTATTTCAATTGAATTTTATTATGTAATGTAATTTAAATTGACAATGTGATTTTAGATTCGCCTTCATTATTATGATGATATATATTGGCCAATAAACTACTAGACAAAAATAAAAAAGAAAAGAAAAGAAAAAAAACTAAAACCATAAGACCACAAGAAGCCCCAGGGTTTGAGCCCCCACTAAAAACCTTCCTAAAGTAAAACCCTCCTTAGGGCAAAACCTCCGGTAAGGAAAAAGGAAACCCCTAAAAAATAAAGGCATTACCCCGCAAAGACGAAGGTAACCCTTGTTAGTGAAGTTAATGAACAATACTGAAAATAATCTTTGTTCATATCTCGAAAACAAAACATCTAACAGGAAATCCGGGCAAAACCCGGTCCATTGATGATCTAAATGCATCTTAGCCAAACGATCCGCACCTTGGCTTCACGATAAATGTGTGAAACTCGGATATTAAGAACATGCCTATAGTCCCTAACACGGCTCCAAACCGCTTTTGTAAACGCCATGGAACTGTCAAGGGACACTGAATGAAAGCCTGAACCGCAAGATGTGAGTCCGACTCAATCCATAGATTAAACCAACCCTTCCCAGCAGCATACTTAATGACATAAAAACAAGCCAAAAGCTTTGCCTCAAAGGGGTTGCAAATCCCCGTTGCAAGACAAACCCCCGCAACAAAGAAACCACGAGAATTACGGAATAAGAGCCCGGCATAACCAGTCTCATGAGAAGAGGAGACGCTAGCATCAACGTTCACCTTGTACCAGCCTGAAAGCGGCGGAACCCAACGGAACCCAAGACAACGAGACGGTTCCCGAGACTGATGATATTATTGTTGTTTTGTTATTTGATTAGATTAAATTATTGAATATGCTTAAGTTTTGGATGAGAAGTAAAAATGTGAGTTACATTGGTACGTCCGATTTTTGAAATTTTAAAATATTATATATAATAAAATATAAATAAACAGACTTATTCTTACCGAATTGCATCCTATTTTTTTTTTTAAAATTGTATCCGTGTATCCGTTTTGTATTGCCCCGCACTCACGTTGTTGTACCCGTGTAACATAGTCTAGAAGTGATGCATTATATATTTTTTAAACTTGATACACCTTACATTAAAAAGTGACGTTGAGACGGTTTCACACAAGATTTGTTCTATATTAAAATGAGGATAATTTTTAACTGCACTTTCAATCAATATAAGTTGTTTCCATCGAAAAATATCAATTGATTAGTATTAATTATTTTTACCTATTTTTTTTTTTGAAAACATTAAATTTTTTTAATTATACACTAATTCCATATCGTAAAATTGGTGTACAAGATACATATTCTAAAATTAAAAAGCACGTGCGTACACATAATTTCCAGAAAATCTAACCAGTAAAGCTCTGCACTTGTCCAACGATACTCTCGAAATTAGTATATTGTTTTCTAAAGTATGAAACATTAGTGCGAATTTTTAAAACTAATAGAAAACATTATAAGTACTAATGTGAGATACATGTTTGTCGTGTTCTTACTTTTTATTAACAAACTCTTCAGAAACTTATTCATTACTAGGTTTTTTGACATGTGCGTTGCACGTGACCCGTGCAATTGTGTTACGATTTTTCATGTTTAGTGGTACATGTTGTTTATCAAACAAAGTTTAAATTTCTACGATAAAAGAAGTTGATTTTTGGAGTTTTTTTTTAGAGAGTGGTGAAATTATTGAGCTCATATCTAATCATCAAAATGATATGAAATTGTGATGATATTTCTGGTCAATTGAATCATCCTATTAATTTTTATGATTATCATGTAAGACCTTTCTATTCTTAATATTATAGCTTGTTACTGCTCTTTCTGTAGTCCCAAATTCGTAATGACAAAATTAATGTCTTTGTAACTGATCTGGTCTCAGAAACAATGTTCCACTATTCCTTTAATTTGGTGCAATTTTTTTTTTCTTCAATGACAATTAAAATGGGATGGATGTAGTTTTTTTTTATTTTTTATTTCCACCTAATTTTCTACATAGTCATATTCCATGGACAATTTTAATTTAGTGGTTTCCTTGGATGAGCACAATATTGCAAAACTTAAGCATTAAGGTCTTTATTTTTTGTTTTTGCATACTATCTTTTTAACAACTTACATATCCCAAATCATTTAGAAATCCCTGACAATCTGTCTAACTAATATAGTTTGACCAAGCGTAAATTGCTCCAAAAATAATTTCCACACTCTTGTCATTTTTTAATATAATATAGATATAGATAGATAAAAAAATAACAATAAAATAAATAATAATAAAATACCGGTTGAAAAATATCCCCCCCGTCCCAAAGAAACGTGCATGTTTACTGTTTTCACGTATTTTTGCGAGCGGGTTTTTTTATTAATATTTGAAATGATAAAATATTTTTTAAAAGATGCATTTAATAGATGAGAGGTAGATCTATGATAATCTCTTTTAAAACCACTTTATCATTTGAAATACTAATAAATAACTCGCTCACAAAAACTCGATAATAAAGGTTGTGTGCACGTTTAGTCGGGACGGAGGTAGTAATTGATAAGAATTGTAAATGAAATTGGAAAATTAAAAGACATCAATTGTAAAAGGGGATAATGAAAATTAATAACAAAATAAATAATAAATTAAAATATGGGGTGTAAATGATCAAGATTAAAAAGAGCAAGGGTAAATTGGTCCAAAAATGATTTATACACTCTTGTCACTTTTTAATATAGTATAGATAAAATGATACTATTACTAATGCAGGGAGAAGCGTGAACAATAACAACAATCTTCTCAATCTCCGTTAATTTTCATTGGAATACCGATAAAGAAGAATAAAACGAGAAACTCTCGATTTCTTTAATTCATATTAATAAACAACTTAACTGAATCAAAAAGTTACGAATGACTGTTTAAATAATAAAATTCTAACACTAATTACGGAAAGATAATAAATGCTAATAAATTAAATTAATTATTAATTTTCTAATTAAATCGTGATTATAATTAATTAAGATCGCTAACGAGATCTCGCTCTCCACCATTCTCTCCTTTTGAAACGATTAAGCCCTAATCGGCCAAGATCGATTTCGTCTTCAGAGGGATGAAAGAAAATCATCCAGTTTGGCTCTGATACCAACTGATGCAGGGAGAAGCGTGAACGAACGAACAACCTTCTCAATCTCCGTTGATTCCTATTGGAATACCGTCAAAGAGGAATATAAGAGAAACTATCTCTCAATAACTTTAATTCATATTCAACTTAACTGGATGAAAATGTTACAAATGACTTGCTTAAATAATAAAACTTTAACACTAATTACGGAAAGATAATAAATGCTAATAAATTACATTAATTATTAATTTCCTAGTTAAATCGTGATTATCTCATCTCCATCATTCTCTCCCTATTTGAAACGATTCACCCTCGAATCGGCATCGATCTCGTCTTCAGAGGGATGAAAGAAAATCATCAAGTGTGGCTCTGATACCAACTAATGCAGGGAGAAGCGTGAACGAACGAATAACCTTCTCAATCTCCGTTGATTCCTATTGGAATACCGACAAAGAGGAATATAAGAGAAACTATCTCAATAACTTTAATTCATATTCAACTTAATCGGATGAAAATGTTACAAATGACTTGCTTAAATAATAAAACTCTAACACTAATTACTTTAATTATAATAAATGCTATTAAATTATAAGAATTACTAATTTTCTAATTAAATCGTGATTATAATTAATAAAGATTTTCATCGCGATCTCATCTCCATCAATTACACTTATAAATTAATATCACTACTTTTATAAAGTAATACTAATAACATTTAATATTATGATCTTAGTTTATAAATGTAATAATATCAGTTGATAAATAAAGGGTAATAATTTATAAGTGTAATGCTATATATTTCATATTATGAACATATTTTAGGGAAGATCTACTCTTTTATTAATAGATGTGTTAGGTGCGAATTGTATTGGCTGAGTATTTCTTATCACAAATTCTAATTAAGGTGAAATTGTTTATTATGGGATTGATATAATTATAATTATAATTATAAATTGATGCTATTATTATTTTTATAAATTAATATTTAAAATATTTATTATTATCATATCAATTTATAAATATAATAATATTAATTAATAAATATTATTATATTTATTTATAAATTTTATATTATAAATAAATTACTCATTTTTTGTTCTCATTGGCTAATTGCCTCTCGTTATTAATATTAATTAACCTTTTTCGATTAAAAAAAAAAGTTCTACGTGCAAAAATATGATATATATATATATATTGACAAAGTATAGGGTGAACAAATTTCACGGTAAAACTGATCAAGAAGTGTGACTTATATTACTAAAGAATGTGATTTTTTACTATAAAGGATATTACTTATAAAAGTAAAGGGTGTGATTTATATTATAGGAGAGGATGTCGTAGTGATAACTGAAGGGTGCGACTTATATTACTAAAGGGTGTAACGTATATTACTAAAGAGTACGCTTATTATAAAAAAATAATAAATTTCATGATAAACAAGTTTCACATCACACCCACCAACTCATATATTTTTGGAGAACTTTGGAATTAAATATGTACATTCAAATATTATGTCCAACCGTGTGAGGGTTGATGTTAATAATATAAAAGTTTAAATATGATAACTTAATAATATAAAAATATTACCGTCTGATGATCGTGAGACGATCTCAGTTATATACTACTTCGAATATTCACATTTTAGACATCAATGTGTCTTTTTCTCTTTGAAAGAGACATCACTGTGTTAATCCCACCATTAATCAATTTCTTTATTGGATCTCTACTTTAATTTAAATACTTTAACATCTGCATTTTAAATTTGGGATGTTATATATATATATATATATATATATATATATATATTATAATATAATAAAAGAGTAGGTCTCATGTGCACCAAGTGCACCGTGCACTTTGTAGTGTATTTTAAAATCTTGTAACTTATTGCATTGAAACACATAACTTATTTACATTAAATCATACATTTTATTTCTCATATTAATAGTTGTATGATTTAATTTATACAAGTTGCATATTTTAGTGCAACAAGTTGCATGTATCTAAAATACACTATAGATTGCACGGTGCACCTGCATGACGCATACAAAAACATAGCCGTAATATAATACTAGTAATTAAGTAAAGAGACACACTTTTGTGAACCGTGTATGTACATGAACTCTATCGTTGTTATCCACAAGCTCTATCACTGATATGCATAAACTTTATCACTGTTTAAAAAATAAAATATTTTTTAAGTACTAATAATATTTATACATAACAATAATACAATTCATATGTAATAGTAATAATATACATGTATAATAATAATATTGAAAAAATAGAGTTAAATGTGAATCAGAGTTCGCATAAATTTTTATCTCTAAGTTAAAAAAGGGAACATATAGTGCGAGTGTAATATAATTGTAATAAAAAAATAGTAGGTCTAATATGCATCTATGTGCATGTGCATCATGCACTCCTAGTGCATTTTAAAAAAATGCAACTTATTATATCGAAAGATACAATTTATTTACACTGAACCGTGTAATTATATTTTCATATTAAATATTGCATAATTTAGTGTAAATAAATTAAAATTTTCAATATAATAAATTATATATTTTTAAAATGCAATATGAGTGCACAATATACCTAAATGCACACAAAACTTAATAGTACTAGATTGAGCCACGGAACTTAGAGTGGGTCTCATGTGCACCTGGGTGCACTGTGCACTCATAGTGCATCTTAGAAGCGTGCAACTATACAAAATAGAAACGTGCAACTATTCCAAACAAAAGCATGCAGCTATGTTCTTATATTAACAATTGCACTTTTTTGTATAAATAAGTTACACCTTTCAGCGTAATAAATTACATACTTCTAAAATATACTATAAGTGCACGTTGCACTATAAGACCTAGCCCCGAACCTATAGTGCGAGTGTAATATAAGTATATAACTAAATCCCAACTCCAAAGTAAACAGTAATGACGTGACCCATATGATCCCTTCACATATTTTAACACGCACAATTTTACTTGTTTATTTGCAATTTTGCAAACCAAATTTCTTTTTCTTTCTTAACGCACTTACAATAATACAGCGTTGGATGCCATTATTATCAAAGTACGCGACTAAAATATGGATATGTCGCTTTCTCTCCTGACACCACAGAATATGTGTAATTTAATGAGGGTGTTGGAGAGAGTTTTAAAGAGAAATAACAGGTTAGAGAGAGTTTTAAAGAGGGAAAATACCCCTCTCCAAAATAGTCGTCGGGAACTGCTTAACGAGAGATATTTTAAACCCTCGTTAAATTAACGAGGGCTTTGGCGAGAGTCTGACGCGTGTCAGATTGACGAGGGCCCGCTGCCCTCTCCAAATTGCCGTATAAAAATACGGTCGTCAATTCCCTCGCACAGTTAACGAGGGCGGCAGAACCCTCGTTAATTTTGCACGCAAATTTGGCGAGGGTTAATGGCCCTCGTCCAATTAAACGAGCAGTTTAACAAGGCTTTTTAGCCCTCGTTATCTGGAAGAAAAAATTACCTCGTTATCTGGAAGAAAAAATTAAAATTGTATCCGGTGGTATTCGAACCCGCGCTGCAAGCCCTCCAAGGCGCCCACACAACCACTGGGACACACGAGTCTGGTACTGTAGCAACATTAATTGGGCGATTTTCGCCCCCATGTGGTATCGAACACGCGACCTCCCGGTATGTGGAGGCCTTTGCGTGTTTTGCCAAACCCTTTGGGCACGACTTGTTACTTGTCAATAGTGCCTTTCTAATCCTTTCTAATTATATATATTATATATGTATGTATTGTATATTTATGTAATATGTCTTATACATGTATGTGTTATGTTATGTATTATATATTATATATTATATATGTATCATTTCTTATATATTTATTATATATATTTGATTAAAATATTTATAATAAAATTAAAAATATATAATTTATATTCTTTTATATATTTGTTAACAAATAAAAAAAATTTAAAATGATATTTTAATATTCTATATATATATATATATATTGTACACTATATTTACTAACACTATATTCTTTTATATGTATACTCGTTTTACTATATATATCACTCGTTTTAATAACATATATATCTTTTTGTTAATTATTATTAAAATATATATTGTTAATAAAATTATTTTAATAATCACTTTAATTTATATTCTCTTTCACTATATTAAATAACACGTGCACATGTATATACACTTGTATTGATCGTTTTCATTATAATATTTTTTAAAAATTTGTAAAATAGTTACTTTTATATTCTTTTTTCAACATTAATTAACCTACATGTGCAAATTAAATATATATATACTAAATCTCATAGACTAACACCAATTCTCATAAACTAATTGGAGAGATCCATCAACAATATTCATAAATGATCATAACAAACAAATGTGACAAATATTCAAAAATTAAAACAAGTGACATAAAGTATTCAGAAATACAAAATCATCAAGATAGCTATTCGTCATTCAAATCTAAATTATCATCATCATCTTCTTCTTCATTGTTGGGATTGGTGATGAGAAGATCACTAAATGCAATATTTGAACGATGTCGAGCACGAGCCGCCGAACCACTGGGACCAGGAGCAGGAGGGGCGCCGGTAGGAAGAGGATTCACGGGAATAGTAGAATACCCACTGAGAGAGACATTCGGATATGATGGATAAAGTGATAAGGGGAAATAAGGCGCCGAATGGCCCTAACCCCTGGGTACCAGGATTAACTCCGAGAGAGTACCTACCGACCACTACCACCACCGCTAGCTAAATAGTCCCACAGTAAAGAGTCCCGCCACCAATAAATAAATCCTAGGACTAAAAAATCGCCACGCCATGGAATATCCGCTGGAAAAAAATCCTGTTCGGCCGCCGGGGAAAAATCCCGCCTGCTGCTGGGAAAATCCCGCCATGGAATAAATCCCACCGACCGCTTGAAAAAAAACCCCCGCCTTTCCGCCGAGGGTAAATCCCATTGGATGGGTTGACCTGGAACCCCGATAATATGCAAGCATTTCCTGGTGCATAAGTTGCTCCCGCCGCTCCATTTCTCGGCGATAACCCGCTTCCTCGCCAAGCCGAATTTCTCTTGAAACTTCCTAGCCATCTCCACGCTTGTCATTCTTGCGCCAACAAACGCTCCATATCAATCATGAGTAAATGCCAATACTAGTGCCACTTGAGCTCCCACCTGGCCCAGACTGAATGCGCCCCATGTTCGTCATTTGACCGAATCCTTTATGCTTTTCGTGGGCGTATGACACATGTTCTATATACAACTGGCTCAACTTTTTCTTTTTCTCCTTCTCGTTTGCTGGCTGCTCGGGTAACTGGCTGAGTGACTCCCTCACAACTCTCTGAAATACAAATATTTTGACATTTAAAATTAAATATATTATTAACTCCTTAACTAAGTAGTACATATTCAAACACTTACAAGTGTGTCTTCCATGTCGGTGTACGTGACATCCTTTCCTTCTTTTTCGTGAAAATGTGTCACGAGGTCCAATTTAGTTGGGAGGCTTCCATTTGTCTTAAACTGAATTTAGATGCCGATTGTTAATAATTAATTATTATTGTAATCAAATAATTAAAATATCACAAAAACTACTTACCCATTCCCATGCAACTTCGCAGCTCCATTTGAACCTCCTCTATGCTTACCCTTTGGACAACCTATTTAAATTAATTAATCGATCGCTCTTAGCTTTCACCTCCTAAGGTCCCAAGATTGCCTTCAAAGCATTCCATACACGCTCATCCCACGGGGGCTTTATAGTCTCATTATTAGCGCTCAACCGCTTTCCAACGATTGAGAAGATCGTAATATCGCTTACTTGCCCTCGATTTCCATTTATCATGGATGACCTTCTTATCCTCAAATTTCACTCATCCCATAATGACTTCCCTAACAAAAAAATATATGAACGACATTAAATTAGGATGTTACAAATATCACAAAAATATGAGATTAGTTAACATATATACCTAAAAGATTTCCCACCACTGCCTTTTCGCTTTGCTTGGACACCTTGGCGAAAATGAAGCCACCCAACTACACGTGTTTGACATGATATTTCTAATAATTCTTGATACTTTATTAGAGGACATCAACCCGTAAAATTAAAAGATTGTTACACACACATATATATAATTAAATATTATTGAAATAAACTTGGCTCAAGATGGTATATATAACATACACTCCCTGAACGCCCGTATAACTAATGGGTGGATGGTGGAGCATGGTTGGCCAATTCCGTGCCTCTTGTTGGTCGTCGCCCTCTTCGCTCATCGATTCTTCATTTGTATCATCATCGCCATCTTCGCTCATCGATTCATCATTATCAAGATTCGGATTGGTATTCGAGTAGTCTCTTCATCTTCTTCATTGTCACGTGATGTGGAACTAGATCTACTTGTTCTATTTCTTCTAAATATACGATTGTCCAATCCTGCAAAACCTCTAGCCATCTCAGAAAAATTGGTTAAATAAATTAAATATTCAAAGATGGATAATATATAATGCATAATTAAAAACAAGTGCACATCATCATATATAATTAAAATAACTCATATAATTAAAAACAAGTGCAAACAGTCATATAATTAAAACAAGTATCACAACACATCATCAAAGAAAACAAGTGCAAACAATCATATAATTCATCAATCATCAATCATCAATCATCAATCATCATCATCATCATCATCATCATCATCATCATCATCATCATCATCATCATCATCATCATCATCATCATCATCATCATCATCATCATCATCTTCTTCTTCTTCTTCTTCTTCTTCTTCTTCTTCTTCTTCTTCTTCTTCTTCTTCTTCTTCTTCTTCTTCTTCATCATCTTCATCATCTTCCTCAACTAGTGCAGAGTTCAAATCTACCAAAACGACAGGATCATCATCTGCTTGCACATTCATTTGGAATGATATGTCGCCCCTCTTTGAATGGGGAAGCTCGGTTCTACATTTGATCAATTTCCACTAATGATCTCGGCTTGGTGGTGCAAACAAACCCACCAATCTACGCCTACCACAGATCCCGGTACTTTTGCAATAATAAACTTGACCGCTTGACTTACTAACACGAATGGATCAAAACGGCCATATCGTCCCTCTCTCGAATTAATGTCCACGAAGTTTATAATCGATGTACTTGTTCCTCGTGACACGGTTGGATCAAACCACTCACACTTAAACAACACCAAGAGGGTACAAAATATCGGCAGAGTAATTGCATCGATGGAGATACTTCACGAGGCACATTGAGAGGTACATTGTGTCGCCTCATCAGCACATGCTCCTCAAAATAATGAGAACAGAACATTGATACTTCTTTTGTTAAATAAACATTCGCAATTGAAGCTTCCACATGTGCTTTGTTACCCACACTTAACTTTAATTTGTGAAGATACCTAATTCGATTCATTGGATGAGTTGAATAGATTACCTCTCAAATGGATACATCCATCTATATTGTACTGGACTAGGAATTTTTGCTTCATATGCAAGATGGACAGGTAGATGCTCCATCGAATTAAAGAAGCTGGGTGGAAATATCTATTCCAACTTGCACAAGATCACCGGGATCTCATTGTCCAACCGAGTCATGTTTTCTACAGTAATGGTCCTTGATGTCAACTTCTTGAAGAACAAACTGATTTCAGTGATGGCTTGCCAAACCTTAGCCGGTAGAATCTCACTAAAGCAATTGGGAGTAGTCTCTTTAAATACGTGATAATCATGACTCTTCATCCCAAACATCTTCAATTTTTTCCCATTTCACGACGAGACAAATTGGACACATAGTTATCGGAAATTTCAACTCATCTACCCATTTGCGCACCATATCTTTGTGTTTTTTTATCAAGGGAATAAGAAGCTTTGGGTACTTTTCTCAGACGCGACATTTCGCAACGATCGCCGACGACGAGATTCATTAAGTTCATCCTTGAATTTAGTTGTGTCCTTTGTTTTTCCTTCGACATTCATCACCGTGTAGAATAGATTATCAAACACATTTTTTTCGATGTGCATCACATCCAAATTGTGCCTGATCAACAGGGAGCTCCAATATGGCAAATCCCAGAAAATACTTTTCTTCTTCCAACCACATTGTAAGCCTTTGTTGTGAACATCAACACTCCAACTCATACCTTCATCAATCCAATCCAATCAATTTGCTGAAGGATCTGATCACCTGTAAGAATGGGAGGTGGATCATCATGAACTGCTACATTCTTTCTGAATGCATTCTTGTTCCTTCGGTATGGATGACGACTATCTAAGAACTTACGATGGTTGTCAAACCACGATCGCTTCTGACCGAGCCCTCGATCGAAAGCCTTCGAAGATAATCACGTGACAAAGGTGGACAAGCAAGCCTTCCAGCTGTGCTCCATCCAGACAACATCGAGTAGGCTGGAAAGTTACTGATGGTCCAGATTAGTGCAGCTCGCATCGAAAAATTATGTTTTGTAGCAACATCATACGTTACCACTCCATGTTCCCATAAAAATTGCAAATCACGGATCAGTGGTTGCAAAAATACGTCCAATTTATCCTTTGGATTTGTTGGACCAGGCACCAGAATCGTAAGAAACATGAACTGATCCTTCATGCACAACCATGGGGGTAGATTGTACGGTGTCACTATCACTGGCCATGATGAATATTGTTTTCCGTGCGCCCCAAACAGTTGAAACCCATCAGTGCTCAAGCCCAACCTCATGTTTCGAATTTCAGAAGCAAATGCAGGATGCGACTGGTTCAAGTGTTTCCAAGCCTGTGAGTCTGCAGGGTGACGCATAACACCTGGGTGGTCATTAGAGCAATGTGCATGCCATGTCATATCCTTCGTGATTAAGATTTGACCGATACAATCTTTTACTGAATCGAGGAATGATAGGAAAATAGAACATCTCCTTAAAGGACGGTTCTTTTTCAGTCGACCATTCACGTCACGTCTAGCAGGTTTGAATCGTGACCGTTAGCAAAACTTACAATTTTCAAGTTCGTCGTCCGCACCCCAAAAATATAACATGCGCTTATGTGAACAACAATGGATCCTCCCACCGGAAGACCCATCTCACTCATCGCTTGTTTGCTATCGTAAAATTTCTTGGGCACCGACTATTCGCATAAAAAGCACTAATCGCATCAACCATTTGATTATAGCCCTTTTCGTGATATCTGTTTTTCGGTTTTTATATTCAAAGAACAGGCATTGTATGACAATAAATCAGTGAGTGGGATTCGCAACCGACATTATATCCCGACTCATTTGCCGCGAAAACATGTTATAAAAAAAAGTGCGGCATGCTCATTAGGAGGTTCTTCATTAGGGGCTCATCATCCACATTTAAGTGGGGACCCGAGGTTAAGTCCGTCATCATATCGCGATACGAGGTACATCCAAATGTCTCGTTAACCGGCCCATGTAAAGTCGACGTAGATGGTTGATCAACATGTTGACCCCAAATTTCCTCACCATGAAAAACCCAATTGCAATAATTGGGCATGAACCCATTTCTATACAAATGACTTTTCACGTAATCAAGTGAATGGAGCATCTTATTCCGACATCTAAATTTGTTGCAGGGACACCTAATCTTTCCCTGATTCATCCAATTCGGATTACTAGTGGCGAAATCTATAAATGATTCTAGTCCATTGTAAAATTTAAGATATCATGCCATTAATCGATCTTGGACCGTACATCCAACGAAACGCGAGAATAATCCATATCAATCTGTTTCACGTCTACGAATTAATTAATATTCAAAAGTCTAATTAATAATTAATATTTCCTAAAATTTTTGGCAGAGTTTCGTTTTATTTTATCATATTCCCCAATTAATCATGATTCTACGTGCATCCATTTCCGACTTAATCAATTAAAATTAATTAAGTCGGAACGCACATCTTCTACAAGAACCAATAACCAACATCTATTCCTCCACTCCAACGTAATTAACATATATTTAACACCAAAACTAGTTATATATATTAAATAAACTAAATTATGCTAATTATACTAAATTAATATACACATGTTAATTAAGCTAAATTACTAATAATAATTCTAAATAATGAACCAACTAATACTAAACAATTAATACTAATTAACAATAAAACAAACTAATACTAATTAACGATTAAAATACATACTAAACAATTTAACAACTAATACTAATTAATTAATTAAACAATAAAAGAACTAATACTAAACTAAATAATATAATAACTAATACTAATTAACTAAACAACAAAACAACTAATTATACTAAATAATATAACAATAATTATAATACTAATTTATTTAACAACAAAACAACTAATATATAATTAATTAACAACTAATACTAAACAGTTCTCCAACTAATACTAAACAATTATGCAACTAATACTAAACAATTAAGCAACTAAGCAACTAATACTTATAAACGATTAGATAACTCGAAAATATACCTTAAATCGACCCGATATTCGTCTGGAATCGCCTCTCCGTCTTCTCTCGTCCGCCCAAAATCCGAAACTGGACAAATGAACTGCTCGGTGGTTTATATAGAGAGGGGCGAGGGTTTTGGCGAGGGTTTAGGCCCTCGTTAATTGACAAGGGAAACCGCGCTGCTGACCGTTACTGGTCAGCGAGGGCCTTTTGAAATTGGCGAGGGTTTAAAACCCTCGCTAAATGCGCGCCAGCCTCCGTGAGGGTTAAAAACCCTCGCTAAATGCGCATCGAAAATTGGCGAGGGATTTAACCCTAGCCAAATGTGCATCGAAATTTGGCGAGGGTTTTAACCCTCGCAAATTTGAAATGGTAGTTAAAACACTCGCTGACCTGTACCCTCTTTAAAACCCTCGCCAATTGAAGAGGGTTCCGTTCCCCTCTTTAAATCCCCTCGTTAAATCCACAATATTTTGTAGTGTAAATAACTTAACTATGACATACATTTATGTAAAAATATAGATATAATGTATCAAAAGGTCCTGAATTATCACTTTTTATTTTGAAACTCTTTTGAATTACTTGATGTCGAAGAGAAAGAGGAAGATGATTTGATTTTCGAGTTAGATGACATTGAAGAAAATAGGGAAAACATTGAATTGTGTTTGGTTAGAAAATTCCTCACTGACCAATCTGTCAATTTCAATATTCTCAAAAGCGGAATAACGAGTTTTTGGCGTCCGAAGAAAGGAGTCACCATTAAGGAGATCGGATCAGGGAGGATGCTCTTTCAATTCTATCACCCGCTGGATTTGAAACGGGTTATGGACGACAATCCATGGATTTTTGGAAATTATCCGCTATTAACCCATGCTTGGCTTTGGGAGAAATTCCACTCCACGTTCCGCTAAATAAAATCCCTTTTTGGGTTCGTGTGGAAAAAGTTTCAGCCGGTTTATTCACGGAGAAAGTAGGGCGTATGTTGGGGAATTTCATCGGAAAGTTTATGGAGTATGACGGCTCAAATATAGTGTCTGTGTGGCTGAATTTAATGCGAATACGTGTTGAGATTGATACAACAAAACCCCTCAAACGCAAGAAAAGTATGAAACTTGCAAACGGTACTTCATTGACTATAGAATTCAAATATGAGGGACTGAATCTGTTTTGCTTTATTTATGGTATGTTGGACCGCAAGGAAAGCTATTGCGATATTGTGTCCGATTCTAAAGGGGGAGCGATCGAAAAGGGTTGGGGTCCAGATTTGAAGGTAACTGACCGAAGTGGAAAACCGATGAGAGGTGATCAAGGTCAAAGCGATGGGATCGATAATGACAGGAGATTTTCCAGTCATAATCACGATGGTGAGGGAACATCCAGGAATTGTGGATGTTAAACTGAAAGTGGCGAAAAATCAAGAAAATTGAATAATGCCATGATTGTCGCAAATCACATTAATAATAATGTGACTAGGGGTGGAGGAAATACCGAAAATACCGGTATACCGCACTTACCGTACTGAAAATATCGATTTTATCGAAATTTTCAAGATATCAAAATTTTCCGATGCGCAGATTTCATACAAAATTTTCGTTATAATCAAATATTTTGATATACTGAAATATCGGTATGTAATATTGACATACCAAAAATTTCGGTATGCGGAAATTTTGGTATACCGAATTTTCGGTACGACAACGGTATGACATTTTTTGGTATCGAAAATTTCGGTACGGTAACGATATGACGAGAAAATTTTTGTTATTCCGTACCGTCCACCCCTAAATGTGACGAATTATGGGCGACCTTCGAGTAACACATCTGTTTTGAAACCGATGACTTTAAATCCTATCTATGATACAACCGTGTTGGAGGAGTGAAGTGACGAATATACCCTTGATGTTAAAAAACACAAAAGAGTAGCCAACCTGCATAAATTATCCCATGCTTTAACATACAACCATGAAGAGATAGAGAACAAAGATGAGGAGATTGTTGTGGGACATAACCATTTTTTAACGACGGGCCCCGGCCAGGGCTCGACCGACAGTAGTGGTTAACCATTTTATTGATATTTTTAGTTAAATTATTTTTAAGAATTTTTTTATAAAATATTTTTCAGATTTTTAAACTTTTAAAAAAATTTGGAAACCTATTTTAAAAATAATTAAAAAATTGTTAAATAATTTTTGAAATTTTCTATCCTTTTGAATTTATTTATATTTTTAAGATTTAATGTATTTTTTTAATAATATTTTTAGAGTTTTTTTTTAAATTTTTTCATATTTTTGTTTAATTGATTTATTTATTTAATTATTTTTAAAGATTTAATTGGTTTTTTAAAATTTCAATTTTAATTAGATTATTTTAGATTTTTTATTATTTTTTAATGTTTAAAATTTTAAAATAAAAATTGACAAAAATGGCACAGTGAACATTTTGGGTGATATGTTGTTACCAATAAAAGGATGATTAAATATATATATATATATATATATATATATATATATATATATATATATATATATATCCCTATTTTACTGACAGAGATAATGAGGTTTATTTGTTTATATGTTGTTTTGTGATTGAATTGGATGATATGTGTCATTTTTAGAAAGTGTTCATTCAAGTGTCATTACTGATAATATTATGTGACATCATAATATAAAATTGATGAAAAATAATAGGAATGATGTGTCAACTAATTATATCATTAATGGTATTAATTGATTGTCAAAATATTCTTGATTATGTTAGTTAAATATTTGTTTCCTTTTCCCCTTTTTTGTTTTTTTTTTAAATGGTGCAATAATGAATGATATATTATCATTATATGTTGTTGATTTTACAGGGGAAGGTCTATACTAATCACTCATGTATAATAAAAAACAATCTGTAATATATAATATATTATTTAGATTATTTCTATAATCAAAATTAAGATAGTAATAAAAACATGCAACATAAATTTTAAGTAAAATTTTAATTTTAGAATTTCTCAAATAAACCCAAAAAAATAATAAAAATAATAATAACTTATCTTTTACTTTTTTAAATTTATAATATCGCAATTTTCATTATTATATAAGTATAATTTATAATATATTTTTAATTTTTAAATACATAACATGCTATGCACTAGTGGAAAATCAGAGACTAAAATCAAAGTCAATTATGAGGTGTGCGTAAAGGATTTTAGGGTTGCTTAGAGGAATTTGAGGTGTAGCTAATGATAATCTTTTACAATTTGTTCCGATAACTAAAAAAAATTGAGTATGAACTAAAAGAAAACCGAATCAATTCCTAGGCAATTTTTTCAAGTTTGTTGGTATTTTTGGCAAGTTTGCTCATTTTTTGAAGTATTTTCAAACTCATAGAACGTACAAGCAGTGATGAGGTAGCTTTGTATATTATCTTGTTTGTGTTTAATTATCGTGTGTCGTTGTTCCGGTTAGTAAAATATTTTATAGATCAAGAAAACAAGTAATACAATATTATACTAACTTGGGTTTTTTTGAATAAAAAGGCGAGGTAAGATCGACCGTCAATAACAATTAATCCAACCATCAAATTTAAAATCTAAAAGGTTTGAAATTAATGACTTGCCACCTGTTGTAACAAATGTCGTACTAACCATCACTCTGCATCGTACTAGTCATCCTTTTGCGTCGTACCGTCGTACTGTTATAATAAATTTAATTATTTAAAAAGTATAATTATAAATTTACTAATTTATCCTTATTTAATTTATAAAAAAAAACTATTTTTAATTAAAAATCATTAATTCTCTAGGTTACAACAATTCAATTCATTTTAATTCGTCCATCCGTGAGTTGAGAAAACAATTCCACCAAAGACCTAATTTCCTCCACCACCATCACATGACCCGGTTTTATATCTATAGTCTACGAGATATTGTCTAAATTTTAAGTTTTAAATCAAAGTAAAATCAAAATTATAAACAAAAATTTAACATTAATTCATCCCTAAATCGTCCCTAATCAAAACCTCACGACTATTCCCTTCAAAAAAAAAAAACCTTACGACTATTCAACCTAATCATCAATCAAATCCTGTTTCATGGTAGAAAATGTTTTAAATCTATGTCAATATCATCCCAAATTTCTGATACTTTTCTTAATAAAATTAATCCATCATCAAATTCAAACCCCTTTTTATTTCTCCGTTAATTACATGGGCACCCAAAAGCATTGTTCAGCAATCAATTAAACCTCCGTGCAAATTTATCTTTGACGTCATGCTCTACGATTTTGTAGAGAATATAGAGATAAAAAACTTAGGATGGAGTTATTGTTTTTGTGATTAGGAAGGATTCGGAGGAGAAATAAAACAAAAAAATAATGAAGAAAAACAATTTGTTTATGATGAATATTGAACATAAATTAATGTGTAGGTAAGAAACAGATATCAATGAAGATAAATATTTCTGCTAGTTTTACAGGCTGATCAATCTCATATCATCTTGAATTTTAATTTGTTTTTAAAATTATTAATTAATGTCAGTAATTGAAATGAATTGAATTGAAAAAAAAATTAAAAAGGTTAATTTTCCAAGAAGAAATTAGGGTTCTTCATTTAGTTTGAGGAAGAAACAAGAAAGGAAGTATACGTGATGGGGAAGAAAGTGGTTAATCCTATATGTTTAATTATTTTATTTAACATAAATAGAAATGATTATTAAGCCTATTATGGTAATTAGAAAAATATAATTTAAAAAATAATTTAAAGATATCAAATAAAGACAACTGCGTGGTAGATTAAGACGGCCAGAAGATCGACGTCACGTGGTAGCGATTGTAGAAATCTGATTGTCATTCAATACGATCATGATCTGCTTTCTCTAAAAACACCCTACTAACTTTTCCAATCAAAAGAAAATAGTCTCATCCGAATTAAGAGAGAAAGAGAAGTGAGATAGATTATGTAATATATTGTTCACTTCAATAGCATATAACAAAAGACAAATTTATGTAAATTCGTGTTCACGTGAATACTTTTTTCTTCAAGTATCACGGTTGTGTATACATATTATCACTATTATAAATACATATTATCAACGTTCATATTATTAATGTTGTTTATACATATTATCACTGTTATAAATACAAAGTGTCACAATTTTAAATTTAGACATAGTCTAGTATGAAAATTTTCATACATGAAAACACTTTAATTTACAACCAAATTCTGTAATTGGTGAAGGTAAGATAAAATTGAGTGGTTCATGGTTCACTTTCCCAAGTTGATTCACGTTCACCCCCGCCCCTAATATGTCATAATTTAGGGTTCATTATTTAGTGTTTAGGGTGCAGATGATTGATTTATGATAATTTTATAGATTTTTATACATGAAAATTTTCACACTAGACCTACTTTTAAATTTATAAATAGTGACATTTTTTTATACATAATATTGATAATATATATGTATAACAGTGATATTAAAAAGAAAAATGACGTGAACCCGATTCACATGATACCCTATTTCAAAAACATATAGAATATTTTAAGAAATTATTTTATGGAAGACTAAAAAAATTAAAATTAATGAATACTTATATTACGACTTTTGGCAGAATTAATTTGACATATATATGGGAAATGGTGATATTCATATGGTATAAAAAGGCGTAGTGTATGGAGTAAAAAGGGGGTGTTTGTGGTGGGGCGGTGGTGCTGATTCTAAAGCGATAGATGAGACTGCAACCTTTCTGAAACTGGACTTTTGTGAATACATGCTGTTGCAATGGTGGCTAACAAAGATTAAAGACAACTCATCTTTTCTTGCTTTGGTTTTTTGCTGCCTCTCTCATTTTTAAATCATGACTGTGTAGGGTTTTCTTCTTCCCCTGCTTTTCTTCCCCAAAGTTGCAATCCTGTTCTAGCTCCCCATTTCGAAATTAAGAGGTGAGTTCGTGTGATTTTAGAGATTTAAGATTGTGGGTTTAGTTAATTTATGGTTTATTTGCTGTCAATTTTAAGATGCCTGATTTGTTACCATGTTTTACATTTGGGGTGTGGTTAATTTAGGTTAAATGAATTCTTGATTTGGGGATTCAGCTATTTGTTTTGGAGTACTTATTTCGGGAAAACCCATCAATTTCTTTTGCTTGAAAACTCCTTTTTCAAGGAAGAAATATGTTTACAGTGTTTTCCAAAACTAGGTGGATTCTCTTTGTCTGAGATTTTAATGGTGGTTCTCCTCCCATTAACAGGTTCTCCAACTTCATAGGTGCAGTAAATCTTGTTGATTCTTGGTTATGATTTCTGAAACATTACTCCAGATTTTATGCTGTGTGTTTGTGATAAGCATATATACTGGTGATAAGGGAGATTGGTGGTGCTAGATTGGTGCACGTGGGCCCGTATTTTTATTTTATTTTTATAGGGGATATTGAGCATATCCAGCAAGCTGGTATTCCAAATTTGTTGTTGAGGTTTTAGTGATTGAAATCTGGGAGTTGCTGTTTAATAGGAAGGAGCTAAGATTTGATATTTTGGAGGTGAATTGAATATTAGCTTATCAAAATGAAGTTTATGAAACTTGGATCAAAGCCGGATCGGTTTCTGACCGATGGGGACACTATCAGGTTTGCTATATCTGTTGATGAATCCTTGTTTCTGTACTTTAAATGTTGTTATGAGGTAGATGTTTGTTTTGTGTGTGTGTGATAAATGCACCAATTTTTTTTTCTATTTTTGTATTTGAATATTGATACGAACTAGGTAATATGTTTAGTGAATGGAGATTCTGGACTCGAATTTTGACTCAAATGTTGGAGTAAGTCTCTGGTGAAACTTGTTCATAATAAAAAATTATAGTTGTACATTTACAAATTAATACCACTGCACTTATCAACTGATACCATTACACTTATAAACTAAGATAATTTTATTAAATGTTATTGGTATTGGTTTATAAGAGTAGTGATATTAGTTTATAAGTGTAATGATATCAATTTCATACTATGAAAAAGTTCCACAGAAGTGTTTGTGCAAATGCTGGCATGTATTTTGGTTGAATCATCTTCCCTCACAATTTATTGCCAATATCATGTATTTTGGAGACAAATTATGGGTTTCGTAAATATTATAATATCAATCATGGCCACTTTTGAGATTGAAGAATGACAAATAATTTTATGCAACAGAATTTATGGCTGTCTTCCCAATAGATGCCATGTTTTTCATTTGGCAATTGAAACTTCAAATATGGATTTTTTTTTAACTCTTGTTTTTCTCGTTTTTATCAGATGTTTATACGAGAATTAGTTTGTTTCAAATTCAAAAGGTGCTGATATGAGGTTTATTTCAATATTTGACTGTTAGAAGCATTTCGTATTTCAGGTACGTAGCAACGGAGTTAGCGAGTGATATGGTCGTCAGCATTGGGGATATCAAGTTTTATCTACACAAGGTATAATCATTTTACCCTTAAAAATGATTCTAAGTACTAAAATGTCTGCATTCTAATATAGTTACCTTACTGAAATTCATGTAGCCACTAGCCAACTGTGATTTGAGATATTTACAATTTAAGTTTTCTCAAACTTTACTCTTATTATTGGCTGAACTTAGATATATACCTATAATACTTAAATACAATTGATGACAAATATAGTATGATTCAAGATTTAATTTAATGCCGGATCTGCAAAAGGAATTTCTTGCCCTAGATTTCGAAATAGTTCCTCCTAAATTCTTTGGAGTTGGTTTTTAATAAAATAGTTTTACCACTAGTTCGCAACTATCGCTTTATACTAAAACAAGTAATACTTTTGAATGAAACAACTAATACAAATTAATGAAACAACTAATACTGTTTAAAAATACACTCCAAAATGCACGGTAAAACTAGTTTACATAGTCTTTGTCAGTTCTTGAGTTGGTCTTTATATAAAACAATTTTTACCGTACTCTTGGTTTGCAACTATCACTTTATACTATAACAACTAATACTTTTGGCTATTAAGCTAACAAAACTTTATCTGATTGTATAGTTTCCTCTCCTCTCAAGAGTTCTCAGCTTCAGAAGCTCATTGCAACTACAGGTGATAACAACAATGACGTAAATCGACCTCCATGACATTCCTGGGGGTCCTTCTGCATTCAAATATCGTCCAAGTTCTGTTATGGTATGGTTGTAACACTCAACGCCAGGCATACAATGTGGTCGCGCGGCCACAGCGGTTGAGTACCTTGAAATGTATGAGACGGTTGAGAAAGGAAACCTGCGTGGTACAAGATCAACGCCTTTCTCAGTTCCAGCATTTTCAAGAGTTGGAAAGACTCCATAATCGTACTCCAAACAACAAAATCTCTTTCTCCCATTTTCAGAGGAATTAAAAATTGTGAGCCATTGCTTAGATTCTATAGCCAATTGGCTTCCACCGACCCGTCAAAAAGTCGACTGGTCATACACTTATAACCGTAAGAAGCTTCCATCTGAAAACGGTCACGATCTCCACTGGAATGGCGGAAGAAGCAACTTACAGTCCCTAAAGACTGGTGGGTAGAAGATCTATGCGAACTTCAAGTTGATTTATATAAGAGAGTAATTACAACGATTAGAGCCAAAGGAAGAGTATCAGCTGATGTCATAGGAGAATCTCTAACAGCATATGCTTCTAGAAGGCTTCCGTTTTCAACAAAAGCACTATTCAAGAAAACGATGTTATGAAATAATCCGTTACTTGGTGGATGTAATCACGTGGCTTCTACCAACGGAGAGAAGTTGTGTTCCTTGTAGTTTTATGCTAATGTTATTACATTCATCGATAATGTTAGAATGTGGGGAGACGGGAAGAAGGAAGCTTATGCAGAAAATAGGACAAGAGCTCGAGGAGGCAACCGTTTCTGATCTGACGATTTGTTCCCCAAGTGGTGAAACTGCCCTGTATAACGTTGATGTTGTGCATGATTTGGTGAAGCAGTTTGCGATGCAAGAAAATGACGATTGTACCGATGGTCACGTGGGATTCACTTCCGATGCTTCCAAGGCTAAGGTGGCTAGGTTGGTTGATGACTATTTGGCTAAAGCGGCTAGAGATTCCTCTTTACCTTTCTCTAAATTTGTCGATCTTGCTGAAATGGTGTCCACGTATCCGAGATCAAGTCATGATGGGATTTACCGCGCTATTGACATGTACCTAAAGGTTGGTTATGGATCCATCTCTTCCTCTCTCTCTCTCTCTATATATATATATATATATATAAGAGAAACAAAATGGGTTGGAGGGAGTACTGATAACTATTTAACCTATCTTGTCAAAAAAAAAAAAAAACTACTATTTAACCTATAAACTATTACTTTCTTTTGTATGAAATAATACTTTTCTTCATATGAACTAATACCTCTCATTGTATATTTAATTCTTGTTTGTGTAAATGCGTCAAACTATGTTAAAATTGAGAAAAAGTTGCATAACTGATGCATAGAAGCTTTTGACATATACACAAACACACATTTAGTAACGGGTTATTATCATCTGTGCAGGAACATCCAGGGTTGACCAAGAGTGATAAAAAAGAGAATCTGTCGTCTAATGGATTGCAAGAAGCTATCGACTGAAGCTTGCCGCATGCTGTACAAAAAACGAGAGGCTTCGATCGTGTGGTTGTGCAAGTTCTATTCTTTGAGCAAGCCGAATAGCAGCAGCCAGCCACAGGTTATATGCGCCTGATGTTCCAGGCTCGGTTAGGGCTATGCTCCCGAGGGGATCTGTTGGGAGCTCCAGGTCAGCAACCACCAACTCCGATGAGGACTGGGATGGAGATCAGACGTCAGAGGAATTGAAAGGGGAGCTCGCTTCTCTGAGACTGAGAAACAAAGGAGAAAGCGATGGCGATAGTGGAATCAAACTAAACGATGCCAAGTTGAACGGAGATAAAGTTACTGCTAAGAAAGTGAAAAAAGATGTTTTTTTCGAGATTGTGGTCTAATAAAGATGGGCTAGGTGAAAATAGCAGCTCGGATACGTCAGAAAGCCATGCTTCTACTGGTGTCAAGAGACGAAGGAAGTTATGGTGAAATCGATGCCTAATCAAGCGAAGAAGAATTAGTTGCTCACAAAGTGAGTGAGAGAAAAAGAGAACTTCTTTTGGACTCGGGTCAAACATAGAATGACTAGGCGAGAGCTACATCGAATCAGTTAGTTCTTGTTCTTGATCATTTGCCTTGAGATTATAAAACCAAACCGATGCTACAAATTAGAGAAGTTAACGTTTGCCACGAATATTTTGGAATCTGAGAAGCGTGTGTGGGCGTACAAATGTATTTGCTGCAATGGGTCTTGATTTTTGTCCTTGCCACAAAAAAAGAGATGTAGGCTTTTAGCTGTGTAATTGTCTAGTACTAAATCTTGCACTTGTTGAATCATTTTTCCTCTGCAATAGTATTTTGCAAAAGGAAATTTTCTATTTCTTGTGTAATAATTGCGCGTGACATTAAAGATGAAGCTATGTCTCATTTTGAGCTTATTTAAGAAGCTAGAACTACTGATTTCTATTTTTATTATTTGGTTGTTTTATAATGTAAAAAAAAAAAAAAAAAAAAACTGTGGAACAGTATATAGTTTATAGTACGGCCATAATTGACACTTGCAACATTTTGAAGTGCATGAAAGCATATCAATTTGGTATATTTTAAAGGCAAAATGTATTTTGAGATCCCTAAATTATTACTTATTGTTTGGAAAGGTCCTTAATTTTGTTTTTGTTTTAAGAAGCCCCTGAATTATTAAATTTTATTTCGAAAGATCCCTAAACTAATTTTTTGTTTAATGAAGTCCCTAAACTATTAATTTTTGTTTCAAGCAGTCCTTCTTGACGAATTTTTCTAAATAATCTAACGGAACAATAGTCGATATTGACAATTCTGAGAATGATGATGTACGTATTTACTGAACGGTTCTGTTAGATGATTAAAAAAAAAAGTTAAGAAGAATTTGCGTGAAACAAAAAAAAAATCAATAGTTTAATTTTTATTAAACAAAAAATTATTTAAGGACTTTTGAAAAAAAAATAATAAAGTGAGAACTTTCTTAAAATAAAAAAAAGATAGTTTAGGACCTTTCGTTAAAAAATAATAATTTAAGGATCTGAAAATGCATTTTGCCTATTTTAAACAGGGATGTTTCGTATTTATAAAATGTAATAAAATACTAGTTACTCAGGTATGGAAATACATATTTTTAAAAAATTGAAATTATGATTCGAAAAAATATATTTATTTATATATTTATATATATATATATATATATATATATATATATATATATATATATATATGTATAAATTTAAAAAAATCGTAAAATAAAATGTATGTAATTCTGATTTTTTAATCACTCAAAACTTAAAAGTATTCAATAATTTTATCTAATTAACTAACCAAACAACTATTCAAAACCATCTACCCAATATATAATCATAACGATTTAATTCAATCTAAAAACGAATTGTCGATTGTCAATTTAAGACACATAACATAATAAAGTTAAATTAAATTACACATCTAATGCTTGATAATATGATCATATCTAATTAATCTTCTAGGTGGATTTCCGCATCCGTTAATTTAGTTTATTATATTATTTACCCATGCGTTAGGTGGCAATCGAATTTGTGGATTCGAGAATCGCACCCCTTTTAAGGGCCGGGTGAAAATCTGATACTATATTTTGATGTTTTTAGAAGAATCCGTGTGGTGGGTGAAGTCACACATGAACATTTGAAACCCTTGTAAGATTTTATTTCAGTGGGTAAAACTTTTTTAATATTATATAATGGGTTAATTCTATATCAATTCATAGGTCCAATCTCATCTTAATCACGATTTTTATATTTTTTGAGTAAATTAACCATCTCTTTAGTTGTTCCAATCTAATACAAGATTGCATTTTGAGCACAAACTTTTCGATGCATGAGGTTATTTTAGTGCTTGGATTGGAGATCTATCTACATGGATGAAATTGTTTCGGAGAAGCAAGTGAAAAATAACGTCATAATTTAAAAGTGTGCATCAAATTGTAACAAATAAAGTGATAGTGAATTATACAAAAAGTATTAAAGGTTACGCTCAAATTGATATTGAGCCTAAATGCTGTGGATTAATATAGAATTTAACTCTACTATAATACTAATTAGAATTATAAATCAAGATACAAATTTTTACATGTAATATAAAATTTTTAAAATTCAAATGGGGCGACTGGGCATCTAACCTCTTCAAATCCTTCCCTGCGATAGATTTTGAGGAGGATGTTGCAGTTGTTGTACATGGAAATGTTATTTACTTATAGACTCGTAGTGTCCTCGTGGCATTTGTTCATCAATAAATATGGCATATATTTTAGAATGCATAATACTTATTACATATTGTTGGGAAATTTGTAGTTTCAATGGAAGTTCCAAAATAGATAATGTAATAGGACCCGCCAAGACATTAGGATGATGATCTAGATAGCGAGATAGGATGACCAAATTTAAAATGATAGTATTAACAAGAATAGATACGTCACATATCGAGGGAACTCAATATGTATAGGTTAAGCTCAAGATCAAAAGGTCGGTTTACTCAAGATCGATATCTTTAATCGGATTGAAGCAAGATAAGTTTAAATCGAGATAAGGTAAGAGTTCAAGACAGTAAGACCATCCAAGACCTACATCGATGACAAAAAGAAAAGTCGCGAAGTTGTGCTAAGACAACTTATACGCAGTAAGACGAAATCGCAGTCGCAAGTTCGATCCGTCCGGTCAACTCCATCGAGGTAACTATTTCATTGTTACCTAAAGACGAGAAAGTGTTCGGGACAAGAAGAATGTCAACCTTGTTGCTTATTCAAGTATCGCGAATCGCATTGATAGCCAATGAGGAGTCGACAATACATGTACGGAAGTTCCGACACCGCTAAAAAGTGGTTCTGGTCAAATGGCTAGAAGGACAAGCTTGCATGCTTTTGCCATGCCGCCCTCGAAGCACGTCAAATCCTCTGTGCAGACCTACCAAAAATAGACGAAAATTCAATTGCTCTCCAACGGCTAGTTCGATTTAAGGCCTATAAATATGGATCAAACCTTCATAGTAAGGTTACTAAATTATCATCAAGCTCAAGCACAAGCAAGTTTCCGCATCGAAGAACACAAACTCAAGATTTATTCTGTGTTCATCCCATTGTTCTTAGCTTAGAATACTTATCCTCCAACCTTAGGCTACACAGAAGATATGATAGTATTCCAATTGGAACATCACAAATCTTATACCCAAACAAAGTTAGGTTAAGTTTGTTATAAAGAAGATTTCAGTTTAGGTTTTCTAGATCCGATTTCCTCGGGATTAGTGAGAACTCGTGAAATATCCGGCTGTTGTACCTTGTGTTGGACTAACACATTAAACTAAGTCGGTTTTGTTAAGTTGGTAACCTGGGCCGATAGGGGAAGAGTGGATAGAGACAAGTTGTCCGAACCACTATAAATCATGTGCATTTACTTTTGCTTTACACTTTATCTCGCGACACTACTTGTATCTGCGATGCATATTCCAGACTGGATCGACTAGCATCAAGATTGCTTCGACCGATTTGACACCTTTGTCATCCGATCCGAACTGCATTGGTCGAATCTTGTTTGAGTAAAACTGGTTTTTCACTCGGGTTAACTAATCTTTCCGCGACCATCGCTAAACCGACAGACATGACGATATGTTTAATAGACCAAGAAGTACGATATCACCCATATCGATTCACTTCAACTCAAACTAAATTACTTGCTACACACTCGATCCATGAAAAGTTTGGAAGTTTATTCACCCTCCCCTCTAGACTTCCACCCTCATTTAAAACCGTTAAAGACCTACATGTTGGTATCGGATAAAGGTTCTTCCGACCCATCGACTTTTGAATATCATCGGCCTTGAGAAGAAACTTTGTGGTCACTGAACTCGATCTTGAAAAATGTTTTCAAAACTCATATCTTTCAAAACTA